>OX453276.1:5742376-5804876 GCA_949710005.1 Ricordea florida | reverse complement strand
ATCCTGAAGATGTTAAACTGAACTACGAAACGCTCGAGTTTTAGTCAGATTTAAGTTGCTAGATTGTGATATAATTATGCCTTCTAATTCTAGCTCTTTGTATAGAGCGTATGCACATAACGTTACGGCAGCCATGTTGGTGTCCCCAAACAAAGAAAAGGCGGCCATGTTGTTGTCCCAAACTGATTCTCCAGGAATTAAATTATATTCATATGCAAACATTTTTTTTTTGTTTCCGTTAAAAACATGGCCGCTGATCAAATTTATCAACTTTATTGGTCTCATGAGTTAAAATATATAAATTTATTATATTAACACCAGTGAAATGCCATGTGAGCTTTCGCGCGAAAGCGTGATTTCTTTTTACGTGAAAATAATATGTTATTGTGAAAATAACATGTTATTTTCACATGTTATAACATGTTATTTACACACGTGAAAAGATCAACGTTGCTATGGTTACATTATATATTGCCCCTTTCGCGGCGAAAAATTGTAAAGTGAAATGGTATAATAAATAGAATATCACATGGGCGCTTGGAGATACGACATTTCTCTTCAAGTGTTGAAAAATATTTCACGAGTGAGCACGCGCGCGGCCATGTAATATCCTCTATATATAGCACAAATAATAATAATAATAATAATAATAATAATAATAATAATAATAATAATAATAATAAAGACCAAAACGGATTGCGCGAAGGGAGAAAAGTATCCCATGCGAGGCGCAACCCTAAATCTATATATACAGATAGATAGATAGATAGATAGATAGATAGATAGATAAATAGATAAATAGATAAAAGTGTTACCAGAGTTCTCAGGCCAACGAAGGTGTCACCACGTCAGGAGGATCAATCAAGATTCCCAGTCCAAACCTCACACCATAAACGAACGTAGAAAGGAGGACGCGAGGAAGGACAACTTCTAACGCAAAAAAGATTTAAAAAATTAATAAAAACGTTTCGGTAAAACGTTTTTATTAAATTTTTGTCTAGCTCGTCACGCAACGCGTCGGAAGAAGCGTTGGGTGACGAGCTAGACAACGACTCAACGACTGCGAAGGAGAGTGGGAAGATCATGCAGAATCCATAAGAAGGAACGTGGATATTATGAAAATCACCTTGCATTTTGGCGCGCTTTAAGTTCTTTTACAAAACTTGCCTCCACTTCTTCGAATTAGTCTCAAATACTCAAATTTTCCCAACATTTTTCTCTATTCGCTCAGAATCATAACTCTACCCACGAGCGTTAAAAATAGTCGTGTATGCGATTTCCTTTGCTTAGCTTAGTTTTGCCATTTTTTTTTCTTTGAATTTGTTTCAGGTGACGAACCTTTTGAAAGATTCGGAAAACTTTGCCGTGTTTGAAGTGAACGTCCTAAAATTCAGGTAAAAGGGAAGTGTTATTGTTTAATTTGTCCTGGACATATGGTGTAAGCGTAAAACCATAAAGCTGCACTGTGGATAGGACTAGAGTAGACACCAAGTAAAGGAGTCTAATTAAATGCGCTTTGGTAATACAGTTGAAGCTCTCCTTGCGACCACTCGTGTAAGCGACCAGCTCTAGTCACGACTACCTTTGTGAAAACCCGCATAAACTGTCACTTAAGGGACGGACCATTAGAAAAGTGATGGGCGGGGGGGGGGGGGGGTGGGGAATTTTCAGCTTGCACGATTTTTTTTTTCGCTCACTACTTGTGCAGTACAGTACGTGCAGTGAACCCCTCTGCACGAATTTTTTTTACTACGTGTGAAAAAGTCACAATTGGACCTTCCTTCTGCACGAATTTTTTTTTTACCTTCTTCCTGGCATGAATTTTTTTCTTGGCATTTTCCCTTGCATGAATTTTTTTTGTTTTTTTATCCCACCCCCCGCCATCACTTTTCTAATGGTCCGTCCCTAAATTCTGTAAAGGAAAGCTCCCGTTAGCGAAGGTCTCAATGGGGTGATGACTTTTACGGCTAACGATTAATAATTTTGACTGATTTACGGCTAACGGTTAATATTTTTGACTGTTTTACGGCTAACGGCTAAAAGTTTTCAATATTTACGCCTAAAGGCTAATTTTTTGGCCCGTTTTACGGCTAACGGTCAACCCCATTGAAATCCTCGTTAGCGAATGCTCCCGTGAGCGACCGTGACCACTTTTGACAATTAACAAGTGGTCTTTTCATTTGCTTTTAAGTTCTCGTAAGCGACCAATCAAAGAGTCTGACTAGCATTACTCGACATTTTCAACAAGTTCTGTGGATGGCGTAGCTGCAAATTTCTTTATTATCAGGCAAAAATAGTGGGATTTTTTTTAATAATTGCAACTACTAGACTGTTAATAACTACATGTTTTATATTGCTAATTACATTAAAGAGTTAGTAAGTGACTAGTGCCTATTGTTGCTGGCGAGCCTTAGCGAGATAGCACACTATTTGAGAGGGTCAGCGGTATTTCATATCATATAAGCGGTGAAAAATCTCGATTTTTCGGATGTCAGATTCCGGGCATGCGCAGTTTGGTGTTTTCGTTGTGACGTCTCAATGATTTCTTCCGCGTGTTTCATCACACAAACAGATCTGTTGTTGGAGTGAGTCCAGAGCGCGTCAAGGGGAAGCACGAGGTTACTAGCTCGCCCGTTGAGTCGAAAAGTCCGTTGCCCGCTAAATCTTTGACCGTTGAGTCAAAAAGTCTGTCGCCCGTTGAGGCAAAATATTTGACCGTTGAGTTACAAATTATTTCGCCCGAGGAGGCACAACATCCGATTTTAGAGTGGAAATATTATTCGCCTATTCTAGCAAAATATTCGACCGTTGAGTCAAAATGCTCGTCGCCCGCTGTTTCAAACACGCAGGCAGAAGTTTTCGACTGTTGTGTCGAGATGTTCGTCGGTGGTCTCGACACGCGATATTTATTTTGGAAAACGCCTTTAGGGATCGATAAATCTAAATCATGATACGCGACATCCGAATTGTTCTTCGCCCTCAGCCTTGATGAGTACAAAACTACTCATTAGCGACCAGTTCTGGCTACGACCACGTTTCGAATTCTCGAGGTGGTCGATTACGAGATCTCTGACAGTACTTAAACAGCGCGATCTTTTGGCCTCGGGGGCGAAGCTTTGCCAATCTTTTTCTTACAGCAGTTTCAATTCTCTCGACCTAAACTGGTGCATTAGTTGCTTTATTTTCACTAATTATTCTGTAGACTTACAGTTGGTAGCAATCGCGCAGTACATCTGCCAATCACAATAAGTGCACTCCGCTAAATCCACCAATTACATTATTACAGAAATGATTACATTTACCATGCATGGTAATAACAGAAATACCCTCAAAACTCGGATTTTCCAAAAAAAGGCGATTTTGGGGATGATTAATATTAAGAACCATTTTTCAAATAGATGTGCTTTTTTTCCCTCGGAAACTGTAATAGTTATGTTTAATTTGCTGACGGGAATGAGTGTAGTCCAGTTGGGTGGGTTTAAAGAAGACGTAGCCTGCAAGTACAGACGAATTTCTGGCTATTTTCCGGCGGTAAGAGACAAAAGCCGGAAATGCGTCTGTGTTCGCAGACTGAGGAACAGGAGAAGAAGGAGGAATCATATCCCCATGTTCCCTTAGTCTTTTTGCACTTTCTCTCCATTAATAAAACCATTTGTTCTCAAATTTTTGTTCCCTTCTTTTCCCAGCAATGTAATCAGAGGTTCCCTAGTCCCCTGAAAATAACTCGAAAATATCCCCTGCTCCTGGAAAATAATATGTGCTTATTGACTAAGTGGGAGGGCCGGACGGGAAAATATTTGGCTCGAGGTCATGACGTACAGACCGAGCGCAACGAGGTCCGTGTGTCATGAACGAGAGCCAAATATTTTCCCGTCCGGGCCGACCTAACTGAGTCAATAAGCATTTTATCATATGACCACTGACAAAGGTTTGAAAATTTCGAAAATTTGTTTTTATTCCAACTTGGAAACGACAGCCTGGCGCGCGCGAGAAAAATCACAAAAAAGTTTCTACAATAGAAACTTTCACTTTATTTTTCGAGTCAGAACAAGAATTTCGCTATTCATCGAAAAACGTGACTTACTCAGTTTCTCATTTCTGTTGCTTAGTGTTTGCAGCAAAGTCCGAACAAGTGCACCAGGGTCGGACGGCTTTTTCCGGACAGGCTCACGTCAACCCGTTCCGCCCTGCACACCTCAGCTTTCACTATAGAGCGTTTTCACATGACGTCACAGCAGCCATATTGGTGTTCCAAAACAATGAAACGGCGGCCATGTTGGTGTTCCAAACTAATCCGCTGGGGTTGAACTCTTTTCTTATTTATAAACTTTCTTTTGTTCCAAAAAATTTGCATGGCTGCTGGCCACGTGAGTGAAAACGCTCTATAGTTCTCTATGGGGTTGCGCGAGCGGGGCCGGATGGGTCATACGATAAATGATTCTATTGCCTTGTTCCCTCAATTCGGTCTGTAATTACAATTGGGATTAACAAACTGATCGGACTCTAACTTCACTGTCGTCAAATTTTGTAATCACTCGTATGATAACAGACCGTTACTTAGCTATGTCAACAAAGTCCTAAAATTTCGTACAATTTTATTTTTTTTTATTTGTTAGCAGTAGCAGTAGCGTCAAGGGCGATATTGAAATCCTAGCAACCTACGACGATCCGCATAAAGAAGACAATGATATCTCAGAGGAAATTGTCGGGTCTCTGGTAAAAAAAGCCGAAACTGGAAGAATGGGAAGCTTGACCGTCAATGCAATAGTTATTCAAGGTCGGTCTACCTTCATAGTGCGAATTTTAATGCACTGTTGAAAATCATTTTGCAAATTCTTTGGTTCATGTTGGGCTAAACCATCTTGCGCCAGTTTCTAACCTATCAGAAGCGAAACTACAACCTATCGCCTGCACGCGCTTTTCCGCGTTTGTTGCGGACATGTAGAAAGATCTATTTTTCAACACTCTTTTAAGCAAACTCTTAGAAAGGCAATCCGGGTCCTCCAAGTACGAGTTAAAACTATGACCCTTCGATTACTAGCTGGGACGATGCGTCTTTTTGCACGATTAATTTGATAGCAAAGCAACGCAACTATTTTGTCCACAGGGTTTTATTTATAACGTTGCTGTTTAAATTGTGCTATCTATTAAATTTCATCCCTCCTACGCTGTGTAAGGCCAATGAATTTGGAGCCCAAGCATTGTTTAAAAAAGGTTCATACGTTTTCTTCTGTTTGGGACCTCTTGGTCCGTATTTTATGTTCACAGGTGATCCCCCGCCTCCTACGGACCTGAAAGAAACTGAAGTGGGTACCTCCTACGCAGAGATCTCTTGGAATTCACCACCATTTGCCCAAGCATATGAAATAGACACGTACAGCGTGCAGCGCAAGAGGGTGACCGAACCCGAAGCCAGATATGTAACGGTACACTTTGTTCCTTCGGGAACCCTTAACACTAAAATTTCAGGGCTGGAACCTGATAGCAGTTATGAAATAATGGTTTTGTCAAACCGTCCAGGTTATAACTCTGGAGAAAGCAAACCGCTGGAGGTAATAACCACTAAAGGTACGAATTTATTGATGTTATATTTATATAAACACCCGTGAAATACCAGGTGAGGTTTCGCCCGATTATACTACTACATGAGAAATTTCTGTAATTTGATTGGCTAAGAGCAGTGGTATTTCTGCTTAATTTGAAATACCTACATGTGAAAATTACAAACCTTTTGCGAGTAGTAGTATAAACAAATAATAGCATGATTTGTAGGTGATATTTCGCATGAATACCACTCGAGATATTTCAAAATTGTCTCAAATTTCACTCGCCTAACGGCTCTTGAAATTACGTACAACAAGTTTGAAATATCCCTCGTGGTATTTATACCAAATATCACTACAAACCATGCTATTACCTATACAAACATGATATTTTCACACGCGAAAATGACATGTAATTTCACACGTGAAAATAACACTGTTGCTATGGTTACGTAATAGCTGGCGCCTTAGAAAAACAAAAGGCATTTAAGTGATATCGTTAGGTATTTCATTGGTGTGTTATATTGAAAAAAAATGGCTACGAACAGCGTGTTACTAGCGAGGTATGGACGCACGCGGGACGCTGCTAAGCACGAAAGAAGCGTAAAAGATGTTCGAGGTGCAGCCGAGAGCATCACTAACTTTAGAAGTGCTTAACAAACCTCCCAAGTGCGTCCACAACTCGATGGTTGCACAGCAGCTGCGCTTTCCCGAAGCTACGTTATAAAATAAAAAGAACATTACATGACCGCTTGGAGATACGAAATTTCTCTTTTCGTGCTAAAAAAAAAACATTTCAGCACTCGAAGAGAAATTTTCGTATTTCCGCGCGGTCATGTAATATTTACTATGTTCTCATTTGAGGTCGAGATGGCCGCATATTGGCCAGCTTCGTTTTGGCGTTTTCATTGATCAAGAGGAATATTGGTTCAATAGGAACCCCCCAAAGCACGAGGCCAGTACCCAGCCAGTAGATGGAAAAGGCGGGTCTTGGGGCACCCCCCTAAACCAATCAATCCACACCTATGATTTTGATTTTTGAGATTTTGATTTTGATTTTTGGGATTTTGATTTTGATTTTGCTCTGTGTGATTTGCTTGAAGTTGTTGAGTTTTCTTATGATCTGATTTTGGGATTTTGATTTTTATTTTTGGGATTTTTTTGATCCGATTTTTTGGATTCTTGATCCGATTTTTGGGGTTTAGTTTGATTTTACTGGTTTTTACCGGTTTTGAGCGGTTTTTAGGTGTGGATTGATTGGTTTAGGGGGGTGCCCCAGGACCTGCCTTTTCCATCTACTCAGCCAGCACGCTTGGTCAACAGAGGATTTTTTATATGGCCAAATGGTTACATCATTGAGATAACAATGACTTGTTTAGACTGCCTTCAAGACCTACGGTTGCTATGTTTTTTAACTCCATTGCTGTAAAAAACGGCCTTTCTTCTGAACCATAGAAACTGGCTTTAAGCATTTTGTTTTGTTCTGCGCGACAAAGCGGACACGATTGGCCCATCTTACCAGCTCGAAGTCACATATTCATATTGTATTGGTCATTAGCTACATACTGATCATTCATTATCTCTTTTAGATGACAGCCCAGTAACGCTGATAGTTGCTATAGTGATTCCGCTGATCATCTTGCTCTGTATCGGAGGCGCATTGTTGTATACACACTTTCGACGAAAGAAAATGCGACCAAGACCCAGAATGTACCGCTTTGAAATGGTAAGCAACTCAGTTTGTTCTCTGACTTGTTTGCTGTAGTGAAACAATTTATTTTTGTTAAAAGGGGGGACAGAGATTCTAGGGAAACAAAATTCATTTTCCCAAGGGACCAGTCTTTAAGTAATTTGTGATACACTCAGATCACGTGAAACAGCGATCAGTAAAACAGTGAACTGTTATGACGGTGAACTGTTTTCCGTTTGACGTCATAGTTTTCGCTCATGGCATTTGGCAGTGAACATTAAACAGTTTCACTGTTAGATGTCATGTGACCATGAACTAGTGATATAACGGAAGTGATATAACGATATAATGAAAGTAACATAACGAATCCTGATTTGCTAATGCACTCACTACTTATACTGTTTTTTCACTTTACTTATTTAATAAATAATAATAATAATAATGAACTTTATTTGAGTGTCAACTGTATCTACCACTGACGTACTAATTGGGGACACTTTAAACCACAAATGAAATCAAATTAAGTCATATTAAATTAAGTCAATCAAATCGAATCAAATGTTGGTTTGTGTGGAGAGGGGAAAACCGGAGTACCGGAGAAAAACCTCTTGGAGCAGAGTAGAGAAGCAACAAACTCGGCCCACAAATGACGCCGGGGCCGTAGAATCGAAGCCGGGCCACATGGGTGGAAGGCGAGCGCTTTCACCATTGCGCCAACCCTGCTCCCCTTTATTATTATTATTTATTTTTTTTTTTCATTGGTTGTTAAGGAGCCACCTGAAATGAATAACTACTCTTTGCCCACTCGTTGGTGGGAAATCCCGCGGGATGCAATTCAAGAAGGCAAGGAGATAGGCTCAGGAGCGTTTGGTGTCGTTAAGAAAGGCTGCGTGTTGAAGAAGGACGAGACTATTCCTTGTGCGATTAAGATGCTAAGGAGTAAGACATTCGGAACAATGTAAGTGTCTGGGCAACTGTTCACCTACCCCTCCCCTAACCCAACATTAACGCTAAATTTTTAACTTATTACAACTTGTTGGGTTAGGGGAGGGGTAGGTACACAGTAGCCCAGATACTTCCAGATCCAGACATTACTCTTATAATTTAAAAGCTTTGTTTTACTTGGTTTTTTTTAAAAGTTGGTGTTGACCTGTTTCCAGCGTAGACGGCTGGTTTAGCTCAGCTGTTAGAACATGACCTGCTTTCAGAGTAGGTGGCTGGTTAAGCAACGTTTAATTAAGTGAAACATTATTTTCCCTGTCCTTTTTTCTTGTCACTGCTGTCCCTCAGCTTCGCAAAGGCGGATTTCGACTTCAGTGAGATGGAGTCTAACCAGATAACCTAGCGGTTTTGTTATTCTTCATTCACTAACTTTTAACATTGACACCTTAGGTATATAGATAGATGCACCGTTTATTGAAAAAAAAACACACTTTGCAGTCAAATGACTGAATTACGTGTAATTCGTCGCGAAGCGAGGCCGAAGGCCGAGCGTAGCGAGGTTACTAATCGTGTCGCTTCCGGTCAGACCACGTGGCTCGCAAGCCCGAGTAAATCGAGCCGAGAGTTTTTATATATGTATATTTATATATATATATATATATCTATATATTAAAGGTGTCCGTTCGCAGGCCAGGTTACCTGGCAATAGTAGCGCACTTGAGAACTGCTGAACCACCATTTCGAATTCGGTGATGCCTTTTTGAAAGAAATGTAAATTTTGTGGAAACCGATTTCACTCGTCCTGGAAGTACATCCCAGCAAGATGATCTCCGAGATATTCAAGAAAGATTAGCTCGAGATCGTAGCCGAGTAAGTTCGAATACCGTGAAAATCAACACAAGGAAAGCACGACTCAAAGCAGGGATAGAGAAACGACAGCGGGGAGAATAACGACAGACATCCGTCATCGCAGCAAAGACAAAAACTGCTCGCCCTAGAAAAAGCCAAACGAAACAGCAGGGAAAAGGACCAGGAATTCAACCAAGTTAGTTTGGAATTTGAATGTGTTATTGATAGAAATACAGAACATGAGTGAACGGTTACATAACGAAATATATTAGCGTACTAAATTTAGCAAAACGGCTTAGAAGGGAAACCGAGTAGAAACAACTACAACGATTGGAGATGTCTCTGGAAAATAATTCTATTAGTCTAAAAACGGAATCGGAAGATGACCAACAGATTACAAGAGAATGTAAGTAGGTATTTTTCATATTAAAACGATAGCGTTTCCATTTTGAAGAAATTCCCAACACAGAGAGTTACAGTTGTTATAACAATCATTTACAACGATGTGATCTGATATCATTGCAACAGTGAAAATATTGTCAATTTTCTTGATCTAGCAGTTATGTTTAGCATTTTCAACAGAATATATACCCAGTGTCACTATAAAGTACTGGTTCTGCAATATCATCAGTGAACAATGCGATCATTTGAAAATAAAGCAAATGTTATAACTTACTTCTGAGTAGTATTTCTCTTTGCTATATATATATATATATATATATATATGTATGTATGTATTCTCTGATTGGAAGGTTTCAATAATATTACGCATAGACAGCAAATTTCATAGCCTTTTCACAATGGGTCAGTTTTACCTTAGAGTTCAAGGACCCCCCCCCCCCCCCTGATAATATTGCAATCTAAAAAACCTGGCCCATTTCCCACAAATGAAATGTTAATTCAAGCCGTAATTAAGATATTAACCTTGTCACTTTCTGCTGTTTACTTCATTTTTATGATGTCAAATATCAATATTTAATAACAACTACAACATACAGTTAACATTTTACGTTGGAAAAACTTTATAAAGAATAAAATAAATTTTGTAATGCCAAAATGTTTGTGATCTTTCTCACATATTCATTGCAAGTGTGCTGTATGTAGTAACAAGTGTTTCAAGTTTTTTAAATGCCCTATGCTTTCAATAATGATTTTCCACACAAACTTTATAGACAAATAACCGCACTAGATTCTAAGCCTTTAAGAAGAAATGGTATTGTTTGGAGCTGTTTTGATTACTACCACCTCTGATGGAAAGCCTATTAAGAAGATTTTTGTATTGCTTGTAGTAGTAGAGTAACAATACCTTTACAAAGGTTAGGACATGCATCCCACCCCATAAAAATATATTATGTTTAACGTAAAAAATATAACAATAGTAATAATAATAATATAAATACCAGTAATAATAATAGTAATGATAATAATAATGATAATAATATAATGATAGTGCTTCTCATTACTATATATCATTGGTAACAGTTCAATACCTCTGGCTGCCATGACTTTTTCGATGAAATGCCATCCTTATATTAAATCTTTCTTCTGCAGTTTTTATAATAGAAATTTGCATATATTCAAAATAATATAATCTTCTCTTGTTGGGTATGGATATTTTGCCTGTTTCTGTGACAGCACAATTAAACTTTCATGTGGTATATACTTTTGACTGATTGATGTTGATTTCACATTATTTTTTTACAGGAGTACATAGTGCAGCAATCTTTTTCAACATATTTAGATTTCAATAACTCTTTCTTACATGTATTGTTTTTATGATATGACCTAAAAGTAGCGCAACCACATACTATACAGTCGGCACTCACTATTACCAAACCTTTATTCAAAGCTTTTGTAGAATCCAATTGTTTTACCCCCAATTTTTATTTTTTGGATGTAATGAGATTGTATCTCACACTTCTGTTGATATGGCATCTCTTTTGAGGGAAGAGGAATTTTTCTATCTACCACTAGGGGTACCATTGCAACTGAAGAGAGTACACAAATTGAAACATGCACTATTCATAATGCTCTCAATTGTGGATAACTAGCAATGAAATAATGACTGCAGTAGACAATAAAATATCTAATCAGAAGATTCTTCTTACAATGAATCTCATGCAATTATAACCAAAAAACATAAACAAGCATTCAACTCATCCTCGGTGTAAGAACATATTGTGCTTAAAAGGGATGTACAACAAAGAAGACAAAACAGTAGAGACTAAGAAAATAAAACTAAAAAAAACAGGTTTTTACACCATGGTAAACACAAGCATTCATATCAACTCTTCAAGACTTCACCTGCAAAAGATTTACAATCATTTTCAATTTGTGTTAAGTGAATATTGTGGTACTTCATTGACTCTGTATTCCCTGTCAAGACAATAAATAATTTTACTTCTATTCTCTCTGGTGCAATCTCATTGGCAGTGAAAGAGCTAAATGAAGGTCAATTTTTAAGCACTGTGTTGACCGGTATACTGATCATGTAATTTGCACCAGGTGTCACTAATTATGTACCAAACACAGCATAACAAATAAAATAATGGGGACTACGCTGATATAAAAAATAAAATATAAAAGCATTGTGACTTCTTCAAAAACTAGCTTCGCGAGGTTTTTGCGGGAGTCGTATTTCTAGTAATAAAAAAAATTATTTACAATAAGAATACGCTAATAATAAGAATACATGACGATAAAAAAAAAAAAAATTATTAAAGGCAATGGCTGATTCTGAAACTGTTCCTGAACCTATTGGTTTTACATGGTCCTATTATCGTTACTAAACGAAGTGCAAATATATGATTTGCTTCACGTTTACCCAAACTGTTGATACTGTACTTAACACGGGCATATATGATTAATATGAACCCACTATTAATCTGCTCCCTGCTAACAGCTGGTGTACCTCAGCTGGTAAATCATCGCGCCGGCATTAGCGAGCTCGTGAGTTGGAATCCCCTGTCTAGGAAAAAAAAGAGGGCTATCCCGCGGGTTATTGTGCACAATGAAGTCCAGTTGGGAGCGATAATGATCTAGAAGGACTTCAGCGTTGTCTTTGGCGGGTAAGGGGGATGTCGCTGTGATAACAACTGCCTTAGAGATCTTGATTTTGAAATAAGACAGGGAAATGTCGATTCGTCTTAACATTTCATCGAAACCAAGTCAAATTAATTGGAAAGGAGTGCGGTTACCTACACGCTGTCAATGTGCAGTGATGGACGTCTTCAGGATGTGTCTGTCTGTCTTGAACTCTCAAAACTTGTGTGTCCAAAACCGACATGTAAACCCAGTTAGGAACGTAATAGAGTGGTAGTGTCTAGAGATTTTTTTGGGGGCCAGAGAAAAAATCTACAAATAGGTTTAAACCCGACTGGAAACTAAAACCACCTACTATTAAAGTAATCACTGGTGAAAGTAATTTCATAGTTTTATAATAGCAGAGGTTTCTTCTTTGGTTTACAGTGTTTGCCACTGAAGAGGCATTTCGCGATATGATAAAGGAGCTTGACGTGATGTCTACCGTGGGACGACACCCGAACGTGGTCAGTTTAATTGGAGCCTGTACGCAAGATGGTGAGGACACATTCTATTGATAACATCATTTGTTTGCGAGTGTGAAAACCATAATAGAATCCAATTTAAAACCGAATTAAAGAATCTTCTCCTCAAAGTTCTTAAACAAAAGACGAGTGTCTTCATTTTCGCATATAATATGGATATGATATAGAGGATATTACACGGTGGCGCGAAGTTATGAATTTTATTTTCGAGTGGCAAAAGCAATATTGTACTCACTCGCTGCGCTCGTTCGTAAAATATTGTTTTGCCACTCGAAAATAAAATTCATATCTTTAAGTCGCCGTGTAATGTTCTTTTTATTATATAGACAAAAAGAATTTCGGAGGGAAATTACCGAAATTACGTCATCGATAAACTCACGTGTGAGATTATGGAAAATAAACCACTCGGGTCCCGGATGTAGTTTTTATGAATTTAACGAGTGGTATATTTTCCAGTAAAACACTCGTGCCTATATAATAAAACATGATATCTCACAGTAGAGTGTATCTAGGAGTTTTATTTTAACTTTTGGTGTATTTGTATTTTTATCATCATTTTTTTCAAGCTCTCTTTTTTTCTTTTGAGCTGGCCTCGAATATTTTAAAGATACGCACGGGTACACAAACGTCACATGAAATTCTAACCCTGATGTCGAAGTAAGTTAATGTTGTTATCGTTTCGTTTACACCAAGAACCATTTACAGAGATCAGTAGAACTCCACACTTGAAAAAAAGTTAAAATATCATGCGAATGTTATTTAATGAAATTTTTAAACCGTTTTAACAAGTACCTGATCAGCAACTGTTCCAAAATCACTGTAGCATTTAGGTGACGGAACCAACCATACCTGTGCATGGAATAATTCTCGAAGTATCACTACCTATTTTTACCACAATTGCTACTAATCTCGCCATCTGATTGGCTAATTTGCCGTTGTCGATAAGAGTTCAGACAACGCTTCTCGCGTTTAAGTGTCACGCAGTGCAATAGCCAATTTAAAACGCTCATTTTGGAGAATAAACCAATCAGTTTGCGAGAAAGTTCTAGACAACGCTTGCTCTTTTTTCGTGTTACGATCTTGGTCACGCTTTGAAAAAAAAATTCTTTGACGCCGATATTTTGGTAAAAAACAAATCCAATGTGGTTTAGCGTTGTCTGTACTCTTATCGACAACGAGTACGCGTCATCACAGAGGTCAAAATGTTGTGGACTCACTAAGCGCAGCCGAGTGAGTCCACAACAAACGCTAAACCGCAATTGACTTGTTAAGTGACTTTTAAAGCACTGAACTATCTAAAGGTTATAAAAAGGGAACCAGGGAGAAACCTTAGGTCATCGGGAACAAACCTACGCGAAGTTCCCCTAGAGTCGATGACTTTTCAACATAGCGCCAGCAAATTGTTTAATAAACTGCCCCAGGATTTGCGCACAACAAATTTTAACTTTGTAAAAAAGAAGTACTCAGAATTTTAAAAGAAAGCATATTGTAATTTCACATGTATTGTATTATACTAGTTTTTCGCGCACTGTACTTCTTTCCCTAATTGTACTCTGTACTTGATGCCTAAAAACTTAATTAATGTAAATAGACTCAATAGTTTTAAAAATTTTAATTAATTTCAATAGTTTTAAGCTGGGTAATATGATCCTTAGCATGTTATATATATGTAATTTTCGGATGAAGAACAACTTCATTGTGGAAATGCTGAAATAAAGTCATTGTTATTATTATTATTATTATTATTATTATTATTACATTAAGTGTATGGTAGAAACCATGAAAGATGTCTTAAAGCTTGGCGTAAAATAGCATTCATGCTCCATTAAACTGTAACGTTAAGGGCTTATTACTAGAGGTGTATTTACACCCTGTAATTAAATAAGGCCCTTAACACGAGTGTAGATAGAGCCGCACAGCTAAAAGCACTTCACCCCTGAAGGAGAAACTAGACAGGAATGTTGGAACGTCGGGTCGATGGATTGGAAACGCATGCGCATTCGACATAACTGATGGTGAATCATTGGGACAATCTGTTTGCAGGCCCATTGTGGATTGTGGTGAGTCTCGCGGAAAACGGCTGTTTATTGAATTACCTTCGAAAGCACAAAGAGCTTGAACTGAGCATGCGTGAGTATCAGAACATGCCGGCAGAGCAGGAAGGGTACATGAACATGGCGGCAGATAGAGTGAGCAATCCAAAGCTCTCCAACAAAGAAAAGCTCTCATTTGGTTTTGGTATAGCCAAAGGAATGAGGTATCTGGAAGAACAGAGGGTAAGATATCAGTAGGTTTACTATTTTCATCAGGTTGTAACACAAGACAAACAGAAGCACAAGAGACTGTTCGGGCTCTTGACCTGAGACATTAAACTGCAGTGCATGCGCAAGCAGGTCGATGCAAAAATTGCACATCAATTCTTTGCTAGAGCCCGCATCCCCTTTACCAGTGGTCGTCGTTCCCAACCGCCCGTCAAGTGATCGAGGGCTCTGAGTACGAGATTGATCGGACATCAACCAATCTCGTTGCTAGGGAACTACTTGGTGCAAGTAGTTACCGTAGTTACCGTGTTTGGTAACTACTTGGTGTAAGCTGTAGTTTGAGAGGTTCACCCATTAATAGCGCGGTCTGCGTTATAAATATAGTCGCCAAGCTTTACTTTAGCAACCTCAGCTGTACTCTAGCCGTACTCATCCTAGCCGTACTTCAGTGTCCTTAATCATCCCATGCTTACTTTAGCGTCCTTACTGTGTAATTGCCAAGTAGTAACCTTGACAACACCAAGTAGTTACCCGTTGCTAGAGCACAACCGCTGGTCAACGAACCGCTGGAAACGAGATTGCGCATTAACGGACAAGGCTGGCTCAAAATCATCTCAAAAATTAATTCGTTTATCCATGGCATTCATCACTTTCGGATTTCATCGTTGTGTAGTTTAGTCCGGACGATTCTGTGTATTTTCTTCAAACCCTTTTTGGGTTTTACGTGTTTCAGTTTGTTCATCGTGACCTAGCCGCCAGAAACATTCTTCTTGGAAAAGACAACATTCCCATGGTGTCGGACTTCGGATTATCACGTGACATATACGAGAGTGGAGCGTACGAGGACACACGCGGTGTAAGTATTTAGTTGGGATCAGGCATGGACGAATGTGAAGGTTAAGTTCATACTTACTATACTATGAGAGCATGTTAGGTTTGTTACGGTAGGATGGGGGCATCTTGTAATATGGCTATGAGCAAAAGCGCTCCATTGACCCTCCCCTCCCCCAATGAAAATGTTTTGAAACCTTCTCTGCGCGGCATACAGACAGGCTAACCGAGGTATCTCAGGTTGCATTTTATGTGACTTCAATTTTTTATCCTGACCTTAACATTACTCCATAAGCATGTTTTGGGTATTTTATAGGGTACAAATAAAGGAAATGATGATGATGGTAGTGATAACGATGATGATGACGATGAAGAAGGAGGGAGAGAGAAGAGGAAATAGGGAGGAGAGGGGGAGAGAGGGAGGAAAGTAAGGGGGATCACGTGACACGGTGACAGGGTAACGGCTGCGCAGGCTAACTAATTGCTTGAGGTAGACCCCAGTTCTTTGTCGCCTGATGTTTCTTCTTCTTTGAAGGGAAAGCGTCCTGTAAGGTGGATGGCGCCTGAATCTCTTGAAACATACTCTTACAACAACAAGACCGATGTGTATGTAGAGTTTTTTTTATGTTCCCATTAAACAGGTAGACTTGATTTCAATGATTTGTATCATGTCTTGTGTCGTTCATGCAGCTTCAGCGTTGCTGGCGAATGTTTTTGAACAAACCGTATTTACCAGCCAACTATAGCAACTTTTCTTTCTCTTCTTCACAAATTAGTTGGGCTTTCGGTGTGACTCTTTGGGAGATCGAAACCTTGGGTAAGTATCAAGACGAATTATTTTACAAAATTGCATTATGTTAGACATGTTGTGTCTAGGAAACCAGAGAATGCATAACTATTCTTTTAGTCACTGTAGTTTAAACAAAATTTTGCTCGTCTACAAAATGCTCTGGACAGTGATTATCCTACAAGGACCTGCAAAGTGGACGCATATCAGATTATTCTGCGTTAATTCGGGCTTCCTATGGTGTAAATTCCTAAGTTTTTCTTCGTGAGCATCGTTACAATATTTTTGTTCCGAGGAACTTCGTACCTGACGCATGCGCAGTGGAAGCTTGACAGGGATTTATTACTGAACGTTAAAAACGAGGCCCAGATTTGAACTCGGGTGCTGCCTCTTGGGAATCCCGAGTAATTTTGTGAAGAAAGTTTTTTTTCTTGAATGTGGTGAAAAGCTGATGGAAAGGAAACGATATCATCTTTTTAGGGTAACCTAACTCTAAGTTTTAGATCATCTCCCACCTTGATTTCAGGCTGCATGCCTTACCCAAGTATGGAAAACAGTCGCGAAATACTGGTTGAAATCAAGAAAGGATACCGCATGCAGAAACCTGACGAGTGTTCACAAGACGTGTAAGTACTTGGTCACTTTCAGCATTTATATTTAATATTACTAAAAAAATATACATTTCTCTCTAGGTACGAAATCATGCTCCAATGCTGGAGCGCAGATCCCGCTCGAAGGCCAACGTTTGAGAATCTGGTACCGACATATGAGAAACTGCTGACTCAATGCGAGGTATGCGCTGTCTCATTGATTATTGTGTCGAGAGAGGTTTCTGTTTTTTGTTGTTGGTTTAATTTCACCGCACATCAGGGACAGTACAAGAGTTTGATTGACGGCTGAAGCACATGGTACCATATGCTGTCGAAAAAAGATTCACTCTCGTTATATAAGTTATATCCAATTTATGGCGTTCGAGTCCGACCTGACTGGATACACAAACTTTCAAGGTCTCTACTACATTAACTCATGCGTTCTACGAGCAGAGAGTGTACCATATTGTTACGATGTCTGATCGCCACTGTTTTTGACATGCATTATTTATGAATTTGAAACTCACATTTATTGAGGCTTTCTCTCCCTAGTTATTATCACCCATTAACCACGCGAATAGCGGGAAAAATCGCATTTAGCAGAAGGCACAGAGGAGCAGTTTAATGTTAAATGTCCATAGCAAAAATTGCTACGGCAAAACCCATGACTTTACAGATGAACTTTCCGAGCATACTTGCCAATAATGAAAAATGGTAGGGTTGTGGGATGTGGCTTGAAATGACAACGTCAAAATGTAATAAGGGTAAGTTGAAGCCACACATATGCGCACTGAGGCGACAGTGGTAGAAGGGATAAAACCCTGTTGCTACCAAAAAAAAGATGGAAAAATTGAGCTCAAAAGCCAGCAGCCATGGACAGCTGTTTCGGCCTTGTTAGGCCTCATCAGCATGGCATTGTATTGAAATGCATTGTTGTATTGTGTCGTTCTAGAATGCATTGTTGAACAATTGTTATGGCCATATAATACAATACAATGCATAACTTTGTCGGAGTATTGGACAACCCTCCTTCCGAAGAATGAGCTTCTGCATTTTCTACCCCCATTTTCTTCGAATTCAGGCTCCTAGATAAAGATCTCTTGCGATGCTAACTGAGCGGAAATTTCAACACCGCTACCAGATAGCCCCCCACCACCACCCCCACGCAAAACTACACAAATTAATATACCACTACCACCCCACCCCCTTTTCCCGAAACAAAGTCCTTTATAAATCTGCTAGCCTTTTCCAAGAAACATAGGAAAGCAAATGGGGGTGTGGGGTAGGGGGTTAGGAGGGGGACGGAAATGGGAGCTGATCCTTTACAGACTCCCAAAACAAGCTGCCAAACTGATATCACTCTGTTCGTGCAAGGTGTACAGTTGAACTAAGAGGGTCTCAATGGGGTTAACCGTTAGCCGTAAAACGAGCCAAACATTTAGCTGTTAGGCGTAAAAAAGCCAAAAATATTAACCTTTAGCCGTAAAAGTCATCACCCCATTGAGAACTTCAACTAACCGTGTTTAATTTTTTCGTTTGTTTTCATTCCTGGACTTTGTAAAGGACGACGCTTTCAATGAAGGAACAGCTCCGTATGACGAAGTAACGTTTTTGGAAAATCTTGACGCTAAGTTCATCGAAAAGCCATCGAAAAGCCATCGAAAAGCCATCGAAAAGCCGTCGAAGAAAGCCAAAGGGGCTGGGGCGAATAACACAGACGCGGGTGCCTCCAGTGGCGGGAAAAAAAATTGAATCAGGCTTCCTCAGACCTCGCTGGAGTGCGCAACCCAGCAAGGGTGCTCAATATGACTTGAACGATAACAGCCGCCCGAAATCTTGTGTGTCATAGGTGGCCCAAGCCTTATTGTAATAGCTTAAAAAAACTGTCATGTATAGCTCGTTGAACGGTGCAACCCACCACTTTGTTTTCGCTTTTTTCGCTGGGTATGGCAATGAAATACTGAATTGCAGTGTTGAGCCCACACTTGGTTCGTGGTTTCGAGGGAACGGTTTTACGCAGCGAATCCCCCGTCTGATTGAATTGCTTTGAGATACCAAACCAAACCATTTTACAAACTTTATTTGTTAAACCCATTTGTAGAGGTCGCTTGAAAAATTGGCGGAACAGCTGGTAAGCATCAAGTCATAACAAACTGCTGTATATAATTTTTAGTTTAGTCATGGTTTTTTGACAATATTTACCAAACCATTTTAAAAATTTTATTTGTTAAACCCATTTGTAGAGGTCGTTTGAAAAATTGGCGAAACAGCTGGTAAGCATCAAGCCATAACAAACTGCTGTATATAATTCTTGGTTTCTTGACAATATTTAGTATTGTCACTGGAAATCACTTGTTTTATAAGTGCTGTAATATCTCCACAACTTTGCTAAAGCGAACTTAATCAATAAAGTTTCAAGAAAAGAGATTGTAACCAGCGTTAAACCTGCTAGTTACGAAGTTTCATGCAACATGCCTGTTACTAAGATGTTAGTCCAATACCGAAAACTTGGAAAACTAGATTCAACAAATCAGCATTCCAGTGTATTTATTCACGTTGCGCTTTTGAGAAATCTTAACTTTAATGCCGAAAATAACTTCGTAATTTTGGCTGGTGTTATTGCCATATCTAATTGGCTATAAATTCTTGCAATACTTTCTTCAACCAATTTAAAATAATAATAATAATAATAAAAGCATAACGCAAGGGGCTTGCACGTGTTTTCCCGCGCCTTGTCTTGTCGACATGTATTTCTTTTTGAGGGAGGGGAGGGGGAGAAGTAATTGTTGAGTGTTTTCTAAACTGCAGCAGGGGCAGATTCGTTGCCCTTAGCTTTACCGCTATTATAACACAGGTTTCAATAAAGTTGCCAGCTGTTACCTAAAATATCGGTCGCCTTGGTGTTCGGCAGATTTAATTGCTCTTGGCCTTTTTAGAGAGGCGACGTAGGATTTTTTTGGTGGTGAAAGGGTTGAGTGGTATTTTTTTTTTTTTTTGGGGGGGGGGTTGGGTGGAGGAAAGTTGGAGGGGGAAGGGGAGGGGGCTAAAGGTAGAGGTCATGTTTTGATTGTCCTCTTACTGTAGAGGGTTGGGGAAGTTGCGTTGCCCGTGGCCTTACTACTTTATAATACATGTTTAAGTCTTAGGTAAAAAAAAAAAAAGTTTGGGTTTTCTAAGATTTCACTTTTAGCGTCCGCCAGTGAAAGTTAACTTTGGACAGCTCACGGAAAAACCAATACCTTTCATAGCTTTCATGCTTATCTTTCCTACTACAACGCGAACTTAACCACTTCAATTCATTTCGTGTAATGTTTTTATTTTCGGGACCTTGCTTGCCTGTAATTTTATTCCTTCTCCTCATTTGGTTTTATCAGTTCCAGCTCCACTGCCGCTTCTAACGCTCTTTCGGCGCATGTTCGTACCGCTGACATCTCGGGATTGGCGTCCTTAGACAAAGCCATCAGTATTTCGAGGATTTCACTCTCAATTAACTGTCATTAAAAATGAATAGGGAACAAATCAGCCTTTAAAAGACAACAAACCTTTTTCTTTAACCCTTTCACTCCCGATATCTGAAAACTAATTCTCCTTACCGAGTGCCATACTTTTCCTTTTATGCTAGTTTGGAGAATTAAGTGTTTGATCAATTCAGTATCCATATGTTGATCATTATCTTAATTCTTGTCATCTCCTTAATAATGAGTTGGAATTGTTAGGAGAAGTTTCCCGTTGGTCACTCTTAATTTCTATGCTACTATTTGTCTTTCACAAATCTTACCATCATAAGATATCATTTCGTCCTGGTGAGCTTAAAGTGGGTTTATACTTCATGCCAGTATGTCATATAGTCTGCCGCGTCCATCACAATTGTGCGGGAGACTATATGGCATACTGTCATGAGGTATAAACCCTCCCACCATTCCATAGTCTCCCGCACCATTGTAATGGGCGCGGGAGACTTCATGGCATACTGGCATGAAGTATATCCCTTAAAGTATAATGCATAAATTGGAAAAAAAACCTTAAGAAATGAACGTATTGCTATTTGAGCAATAGTGTACGCTTAGAGTTCATTTTGCTCGCCGTTGCAAAATTGAGTCTATGACGTCATCGCTATCTTCCAGTGCGAGGTTATGGAAAATACGTCACTCAGGCCCTGGATGTATGTTCGTCTGAATAATACACGTGGTGTACTTTCCAGTAAAACACTTATGTCTATACCATAAAATGTATTGAGGATACTAAACGGTGGCGAGAAGATATGAATTTTATGTTCAAGTGGCAAGAACAATATCTCACAGTTGAACGCAGTGAACGAGTGAATTATTGTTCTTGCCACGAGAACACAGAATTCATATCTTCGAGCTAAGGTGTAATTTTCTTTTTATTATATAGACAAAAACACATTAAGACGTTCGTTTGGCAGCTTTGTACACAAACTGAATCGTGCAAGGGGGAAATGACGTCACCGGTATCCTCACTGGTGAGAATATGGAAAATACGCCACTACTGTTCCGGATATAGTTTGGTATGAATTTTAAGAGTGGTGTAATTCCCAGTGAAACATTCACGTCTATATAATAAGAATATGTAATAGATAAAGCGATCGCGGTGGTTTCTTACCGCAGTGGCGATTTCCTTGTTGGACGCAATCATATTAGCAGCAATATGAGCACCTCTGTTAGGGAAAAATTAAAAAAGAACTCATCACAGGAGTGAAGGTCCATGAGGTAAAGGTGCACACAAGCCTCACAGCCCATATGACCGGAGCTTATCCCGGTTTCTGTAGCATGAAGGACGTGGGAGTATTGTTACTCCCCCCTGGATGGGATGCTAGTCCAACACAGGGTTATCCCTAACATATAATATCACGAGTACCACAGGACACCCAAAGAAACCACAGCAGGCCCACATTGTCATAACGTATCCCGGTTTCAGTAGCATGAAGCACCTGGGAGTATTATTACTTCCCCCTGGACGGGATGCTAGTCCAATGCAGGGTTATCCCCAGCATTATATTGCCGGTACCCGTTTATAAACCTGGGTAAAGAGAGACGGTGTGGATTAAGTTTCATTTCTAAGGAAACACACAGTGGCAGCCGTTATCAGGATGGTCACGCAACGCTTCTCCCCCACTAACAGTGGCAGCCGTTATTAGGATGGTCACGTAACGCTTCTTCCCCACTAACAGTGGCAGCCGTTATTAGCATGGTCACGCAACGCTTCTCCCCCACTATTAGTGGCAGCCGTTTTAGGATCGTCACGCAACGCTTCTCCCCCACTAACAGTGGGGGAGAAGCGTTGCGTGACGATCCTAATAACGGCTGCGGAGGAGACTACATTTAACCCCATTCAGGTTAAATTTTTAGGCTGATCGGTTTTTCCACATTATTTATTCTCGTGCGCTGTCTCCCGTTTACGTAGCCAGCAAAGTCCTTGATAAAAGACGTTAATCGTCTAATACTACAAAAATTATAGGACAAATGACCTCTCGTTGCTGGATATGCGGAAGAGGCTCGCAATTTGGAGCCAAAAAAAAGGACAGAATTTTTTTAAATGAATAATTTGCTTCTTTTTCATTGGCCCAACCAGCAGCTGACCATTGCAAAGACGGCTTTGTGGTTCTTATACGTACCTGTGTCGCAGCTCCTTCTTTTCAGACACAAGTAATTCTTTCTGAATATCCATATACGATGCCACCTGAGGGTTCAAAAGGACAGACGTTACAGTCATAACTAGAAATACGGGTGCCGCAGAATCGGGAAGCTCGGCCCTTAGAGTGTTACGGAGGGGGGGGGGGGAAGATCGGAGTGAAGTGTATGGTGTAACAAAACGGGGGGGGGTTGGTTTGAACACAGAGCTGAACGGGGGGTAGGGGTGGTTTGAACAGAGAGTGCAGACATACCAAATATATCAGCTACCAGTCACCAAAATTTTTAGCCTGCTTATTGGCTGAGAGCACGCGAAGTAATTCATAACAATGGAGAAAGTCGAAATCTAGTGCAGAAATTTGAAATCAGAGTAAATGATTTGTGGCATTTGCAAATAATAGAAATCATAGGCACTCTACATGTTTGAAAAACAACAAATTGCACCCGCTCTTGCATTTTTTTGGGGAGGAGTGGGGGGTCTTGTATTTATTTACTGCAAATTGCATTCGTTTACCTTTATGACTTGCCTACAGACTTTTTCGCTGGAAGAGAGAACTGCCAATCCACCAGCTGCAGCCCTGTCATATGTGAAAAAGGAAGTTAGAATCTGAGATGGCAACAGATCTCCAGAAGTTGCGCTGTACGCATGAGCGCGTCAATCACTAAATGGAGCTTAATCTAAATCTGGAATCTTGCTTACGAAAACTTGCCTCAATACCATATGATAAGCGCCTCGGACTTAATTGCAGTTACTCGCGTTTTGTTCAAAAAATCAACTTCAACTTTAACTTAAAGTATCTTTTTTATTAAAAGGATCTTATAATAAACTGGCCTGCAAAATAGTAGTTGCTAATCTACGCGGCCCAGTTGAAAGAAAAAGAAATATTAAAAAGAAAGGAAAGGAAGGGAAAAAAAGTTAATTTGCAATGACTCTTACTTCTATTATAGGTTTATTCTAATTACCAACATATCTAAAGAAAAGCCATAAAGGGAAGTTACAGAGAGCAGAGAGCATATAATTTATAGAACATAAAACCAACTTATTCGCCGAAGTGATTATCGGTGAATTTTGTCGAGGTGAATATTCACCGATAATCACTGGGCCTGAGGCGAATAATAGTTTTAGTGTAAATACACAGGTGATTATTTCAAAAAAAAAAAAAAGAAAAGAAGAAGCATTGTACAACACGAAAACACACACACATTGTACGACTGGCAGCCATTTTGTTCGTCGAACTGATTATCGGCTGATAATCCGAGATAAAGAACCAATCAGAGCGCACAATTTTGTATAATCACCTAAAAATAATGGAATGGGTGCTACTTTTTCCTCACTTGCAGCTAGTAGCTGAATTGCGGAGGAACCAGAGGATGAGATCGGACATCAGCATATAGAAGGCGCCTCTGGCAGCCGCCTCAGTCCATAGATGATCTCACCCCACCCACCCAGACCAATGATGGCACAGGTCAGATAGCCCATGACACCGGAAACATGCCCTACTCTATGCGAACAGTGCCATGGGTTCTTTTCCGTCCCACATTTTATGAATCTATTATAAAGAATTGTGAGACGGGGCCTACGGTTTATCGTCCTTATCCGAGAAGAAAAGACAGTCTAACCATTTGCAGATGTCATTACAAAGGCAGCACTTTCTACTCAATTATTTTAAGACCATGAGTGTTGGTCCGGCCGGGGTTTGAACCCGCGACTTCCCGCACGCTAGTCCGGTGCTCTACCAACTGAGCTAAGTCGGTCGGCGATATGACAAGGTATCTCATTCCAAAGTGCCTCAAGAGCGATCCAGTCACTGCTTAGAGTTAAAGTTTTCAAAGACATGCGTGGTGTTTCACGAGCACCTGGTTGAGAGCTGATTTTTTCTTACCTTGCAAGTTCAAAATCGTCCTCTCCCGACAAGAGAGTGAAGAGTTTTACTCTCTCTGTAGGGCTATCTTCTTTCTCATACATTTTAAACACCTGGGTACAAATGACAACCAAAATCAGCGCAGGACCAGTGTGTATACTCTCCTTCACATATCACTAATAAGCAAAGCATGAAGCTAACGAGAAGCTTACGAGATCTCGGGGTTATTGGGAGAATTCTCCAGGAGGTACAAACATTCGACCTTTGGTCTGGTGTCTCTACTGCCTCTATCTGCTCTCAAATTCTCTTGAACGTAACTCGGTTTTTAGAAGCCTGTACACCGGCAGTGCACGAATCTTAATTTTTAACAGAAAAACATGCCAAGATAAAGTGAACTCCAAATTCTTCGCTAAACTACATAGTGCGAAGGCATCAATACCCAGGGTTTTCGTTTCAGGGCGGGAGCCGGACGTTTCTTCCGGTCGTTTCCCATTGCATGTCCGGTGCTGGAAGACCAAGATTTATGGTTTTTGGCGCTCGCAAGGCGCCTTGCGGGTCCAAAAACTGTCACATGCGGTGCCAAAAACTGTCATGTGCGAAGCCAAAAACTGTCACGTGCGGTGCCAAAAACTGTCACGTGCGGTGCCAAAAACTGTCACGTGCAGTGCTTTCAGAAATATGTCCGCTACTTTACAAAACTGCTGAAAACCCTGAATTCAACTCGAGAAAACCGAAACCAATCGCAACATTTAGAACAAACGCGATTAAGACGGGTATTCTCTCAAATGAGTCAATAGAAAGGTAACTGTTAAATCTATGAGAATATAGGTACTGATCATTTTATCTCCTTGACAAACAAATACAAAGGTAACCACGAAGGTTATGAGAATGCAAAATCCGATCACCTCTTCACAAAGGACCATGTTACACATGCATTCTGTTGCTGCTCGTTTGATCAAATCGTGTTCATCAAACATTTCGTTTTCGATCAATGGAAAACCTTTCTCTTTGACTATGTGCCTCCTAGGAACAATAACAAAAGGAAACTTGAGGGACACATGTTTTTATAACTAAATTTATACCATGCCATAGAAAATTCAGCCAATCAGAATACAGGAGAGCCGTTGTATATTCGTCGGTATTGAACAGTATTGCACCCAACCTTCCCATCGTGCGTTGCGATTCTTGGCAGTTTCTTTTAACTGTTGTTTGTGTTTTCTATGGTATGGTATACAATAGTTACGGAAAGCTTTCGAGTGGTATACCGTGGAATATCCCACGAGTCACTTGTATTTCTTTGTTATACACACGAGCCTTTACAAGAAATACAAGTGACTTGTGGAATAGTCCACGGTATACCACTGTGAAAGCGTTGTAAAACTAGTATGAATGACGCGAGAGATTCCAATATTACCAAGAAAAAATTTCGATATCAAAGTACCACAAAATATGCCATCGCGATGCGAGTTAAACAAAACAAAAGGAAGGGTTTCACGAGAATTTACGAAGAATGCATGAAAATAGCGCGAATGTACACCGCGGGAAGTCTATTCAGCCGGTTCCGTTCTTAGGTTATTTTATCGATTTCCTGAGGGAAAGAGGTGAGCGTATACAGGTTAAACGGGACCTTTCGTTAAAGAGTAAAAGGTGATAGAAAGTTGATTACGAAGAACAGAATATGAAGACAGTAAGATGACGATAGAAAACGTACGAAAGAGACAATGACCGCAACAGTATACAAGTGACCAGTGTGCAAGTTCTCCTTTCGATTTCAATACGCTGTCAAGTAATCAGATGATGAGAACTGAAGAAATAGTCTATTGAAATGATCAAATACCAAATTCTTCAAACTCGCGCATAAAGAAATGTAAGGCACACACTGAGGAGAATTTATGTTGAGGTCTTTAGAGTGAGAGAGTCAACAAGAACGAACTGATACAAAGGCGATTTTACCTTACTCCGTCGTTCATCTGAGCGAGGTTGGTCAGTGCCATTAGAGACTCAAATCGCTGTAAGCCCTGCAATGTTTTAACAGTTAGCTACCGGCCTGGCAAACATTCTATAACAACCATAAGGATAGAAAGACAAATAGAAAGACAGCTATGGAGGATATTACATGGGTGCAAGGAAATAATAAATTTATCTACCATTGAATAATAGAAGAGAATTTTCGTATATCCAAGCCAGCATGTAACGGGTGGGATTCCGAGTATATATGTTTAACGTTTAAAATTGAAGATCAAAACTATGGAATTGTCGATAAACAAGGTAAAAACGGTGGAAACTACACCGACTTCTGACTCATAGGTGAGACAAGTGTAATGTTGAAACGCCTAGTGTGAATAGCTGGGCGGGGATATTTCGTTGCATCCTCAAAATGCACCTGAAGATATTGTAAGACTTAAATGAAAAGGGTAGAGACTGCTAGCAAATAATAATTGCCATATACAAAACAACAAAACCAACAAACAAACAAACGAAAACAAATGAGTACGATCCGGATTACAGACATGGAGTGAGTGAACACACAGTAAAATGCTACTAACGATGAAACATGGGGAATCTTCTGGCATTTCATTAGTGAATAATAATAATAATAATAATAATAATAATAACAATAATAATAATAGTAATAATAGTAATAAGAAAGTGAACAACTACACAATATAAAACGAACTACAGTTCTACTCTTGATAATTCACTTTGTCCTCACCGTCTTGGAAGGATGTAACAAGCTCAACAAAGGCCGAACCAGACCAAAGGACTAGGAAAAAGGAAATCAGTACAGGCATAAGTTACGACTAGTGGACGGATTTCATACATTAATGGAGCAATATGGTGGCCTTACGAGCTGGTCTTAAAGCAAGGCATAGAGAAGGCGCTTGAGCGAGTGCGAGCTATCGAAAGTGTAAATACGTGTCTGCGCGCGTGAGCAAGTGAGAGTGTCAAAGCATGTCTGTGTGCTATTTGAGTACGTGTGTGCATGCGTGAGTGAGTGAGTGAAAGATTGCGTCATAGTGTGACGTCCTGCCTGGAAGCGTTAGCAAATGAGGGAAAAAGTAATAATAGAGCGTGCGAATACGCATCGGCGCGCGTAAACAAGTAAACAATCAAATCGTAGAGAGTACCCAGGTACATCTGCACAAGTGAGTGATTGAATCGTCGAATGTGGGAGTATTTGCGTCATAGAGTACAACCGTGGGTCTGTGTTAGCGCGTGTGATGGATTTATTTATTGAACGAGTGTGCTATGCCGTATTCGAGCACGAAAGCGATCAAATCATCGAGTATACGAGTACGCGAGTACGCGAGACAGTGAATGATTGAGTGCGTGTCTGCGCATGCGACAATGGTAACAAGCATGTGTGGTTGTGTCTCAATGCGTTGCGTCCGAGGCGAGTCATCCATTTATTCAAGTTGTGCAAATGCCTAAGGGGATGCGTGTGGCCAAGCGAGCAATAAAGCAAGCGCAATTGCATGGCTTAGCAAGACAGTAAACAGGTTTGTTTTGTCCTTACTCTCTGTCCAGGGAAGGCTACTTCTGGGTTCATGGTGATAGCGATTTTAGCGAGCGCTTGTGCGGCGAGGTCAGCTCCCTTCTCCGTGTTCTGCGCAGCGAGGGAAATCAGAGCCTGCAAGAGGTTCATATTTGAGAAACCCAAAAGGTTAGGAGTCACTGCAGTGAGGAACGCGATCATCGTAAAGGAAACTTTAACAAGGGAATGTAAATTGCGTAAATTTCTACGTTTAAAAATTAACAAGACGATCTAAGATCGTAAGTCGGGCAACAGGGAGACATTCTCTATTTTCAGTTCGCAGAACGACCCGTTTCGAAGTATACGCTCATTACACACGCCATGTTTTAGAGTGGATCTACCGCGAACGGTGTGTGGGTCTGTATGTTTGAGCGTAGAAAAGGTGACACCATTTGTTTCCGACATATTCGCCATCGACTTCGACATCGTGGAAAGGTTGCGCCCGTATTACGTGTCTGCGGTATTCCCCATTGCACGTGACTGCGATTTGCGATGAAACTCGAGGGTAAACCTCTACATCTACATCTACATTTAATTTGGTCGGTAAAAATCTGCAGATATCACACCAACCGTTAAAAACTAAAATGAATGTTAAAAATATTAAAAACTATTAACTAACTTAGATTTAAAACTATTTACAGAGGTTGCATTTACAATATCATCAGGAAGGGAGTTCCATTCACAGATTGTTCTTGGAAAAAATGAAAACTTAAAAACATTTTTCTTTGATCTTGGAACTAAAAATTTAAAATCGTGGCTCCCACGGGTTCTTCTTTCATAATTTGGTTTCAGATGGGCTGTTACTAAGAAATCGGTAAGGTTGTGGGAGAGTTTATACATAAAGGAGAGTCTGGCGATTTTTCGTCTCGTGGCTAGGGTTTCCCAATTAAGTTCCTGAAGCATATCTGTCACGCTTGCATAGGGGTTGTAGTTGCCCGCGCAGAATCGCGCTGCCTTTCTCTGAACTCTTTCCAGCTTTTGAATATCCTTCCCGTAGTGGGGATCCCATGCGGCACTTGCATATTCGAGGGTAGGTCGGACTAAAGTCTTGTACGCCGTTTCTCTTAGCGATCTTGGACAGCTATGTAAGTTTCGCCGCACAACGCCAAGTACTTGAGATGCTTTACTTGAGACTGTCGATACATGTTGATCCCATTTCAGTTTACTTGTTATTGTAATTCCTAGATAAGTGATATCGTCAACTTGTTCTAGTTCGACTCCGCAGAATGTGTATTTCTTCACAGGTGGAGATCTTTTATTTGAAATACACAATATCTTGCATTTTGATGGATTAAATTTCATTTGCCACTGATTTTGCCATTCTTCTAGTTTCTGTAGGTCGTCTTGTAGGTGGTCACAATCTGTATCATTTGTAATGACACCATACAGTAGAGCGTCATCTGCGAATAGCTTAACGGAGGACTGAAGATTATCAGGAAGATCGTTAATATATAATAGGAACAACAACGGGCCAAGCACAGTTCCTTGGGGAACTCCAGACGTCACAGGAGAAGATCTTGAAGATTTTCCTTCGCAGACGACGGACTGGGTACGTTGAGTAAGGAAGGATTCAAGCCAGCGGAGTAATTTGCCTTGGATTCCATAATATTGTAATTTTGCTAAGAGTCGTCGGTGGGGAACCTTATCGAAGGCCTTTGCAAAATCCAGTACCACGGCATGCACGGATTTATCATTGTCAAGTGCGTTGGCCAAGTCATGTATTGTTAAAATGAGTTGGGATTCGGTTGATCTTTTGGCCCTGAATCCGTGTTGGCAGTCTGTAAGAATATCATTCACTTGCAGATGTTTCATCACGTGGCTATGGATTATGTGTTCAAGTATTTTGGATGCGATACAAGTTAAGGAAATTGGCCTGTAGTTTGCAGGGTCTGACTTTTTGCCTTTCTTAAAAACTGCGCAAACATTGGCACATCTCCATTTCAATGGAACATTTCCAGTGTTAATAGAGTCTTGATAGATGTCAGTTAAGATAGGTGAAATCTCTTGTGCGTACTCTTTAAGAAACCAAGTAGGAATATTATCCGGGCCGCTAGCTTTATTGGTTTTCAGTGAGGTTAGCTGCTTGGTGACACCAGCGATGGTGATTACAAGAGGGCTTATGCTTGACTTTGGTTCGTTTCCTACACTTGGCGGGTCTAAGTCGGATTCATCAGTAAAAACAGAGGAAAATTGTTTGTTCAAAATTTCCGCTCTGATCTCTCTGTCACTGAATATTTTGCCTTTGTACTCGAGGTCAGCTACGCCATGGTCTTCTTTCTTCAGTTGTTTTACATAAGACCAGAAGCGTTTTGGATTTTCTTCGATAGCTTTACCGAGAAAGTCTGACACGTAACTGTCTCTGGCGGTTTTTAGGCTTTGGTGCATGCGTTTCCTGGCGGTACGAAACTGATGCCAGTGTGATGGATTTCCTGATCTTTTAGCTTTGTTGTATAGCCTCTGTTTGGCTCTCGACTGCCGTCTCAAGGAGCGGTTAAACCAGGGTAGGTTATAGCGTGAGCTGGACATCTTATGTGGAATATGAGCATCCATAATGTGATGTACGCCAAATTCAAATTTGTTCCACTTTTCATCCACTGTTTTGCTTTCGTTATTCAAATTAACATCACTGGCCAGTTTCTTTAACTCTTCCTTAATTCGGTCGGTATCAGCCTTCTTTCTGAAGTAAATCTTGCGTTTGACATTCTTTCTCTTCTTACAGGTTGTGTTCACAGTGAAGAGAACAATGTCGTGGTCGCTTATCCCTGGTACAACTTGGACATCTCTCACTATATTCTTATTATTTGATAAAACAAGGTCTAAAATATTCTGTGCCTCACCCTGCCGTCTTGTAGGCTCATGAACAAGCTGGGAAAAATCGTGGTCATCAATTATTTCGACCAATCTGTTTGAGACATCCGGATTTTGCCAGTCGATATCAGGCGCATTGAAGTCTCCTGCGATAATGACATTGTCTTTGTGGATGTTGTCGCCTATCTTTAGAAGTGAAGCTTCTAGTTCCTCCAGACTTTTCATGTCGGATGCATTTGGCCGATAATATGATCCAAAAAGTATGCATTTAGATTTCTTTCCAGAAAGTTGACATTGAGTCCAAATAATTTCGCAGTCAGAATTTAAATCATCACGTTGTGTAATTATAATATCTTTTTTTACCGCTTGAAAGACTCCGCCGCCCCGACTGTTTGTAATTCTATCTTTCCTGAAGACGCTGTAGTTGTCTGGGAATATTTCGTTGTTTCCGATATTTGGGGTAAGCCAGGATTCATTTCCCAATATAATATCAGGTTTGTGTTCATGTATAACCGCTGCAATGTCAGCCACTTTGTTCATCACGCTGCGGCAGTTAATCAACAAACATTTCATATTGTTCCGCTTGGGTTGCCTTTGTTTACTTCGTGTAGGACGGTCGTGTCAATCTTGATTTAAATTTCCCGGCAAATTTAGACATTCTCTCGCGAGAAGGGGGTCGAAGAAGTTCTCAGAATGAAGCAAATCAAGCGAATCATGAAGAAATGAATTTGACTGATTAGGTTCATTGCAGTGTGGGCACAACCAAACACACGGAGAAGTCGACAGAATGTTGTACATTTCAGGTAATATCCCGCAGCACCCTGTGTTCTTGTGGAACCACCAGTAACACTGATTGCATTGGATTCCTTCTTGGTCAGCTTTCACTGTTTCGTAACATATCCCGCAAAGATAATTCACTTCATCTCCAGGATTTAATTCGATGTCACCTCCAAGTAGAAGAAGGATGTGAGTTAAGAAAGATGCGCTTGAGCGTAATTGTAGTCTGTTCTGCTTGTTCGCAAGTGTGATGTTTCGATGCAGAGTTTCGCTTCCAAGCACTACAATTGCTTTTGGGTCTACAGGAGAACAAAACCTAAACTTCTTAACTCCTTGGCTGTTTATGTACTGGTAGCCGATACTGGACCATTTCTGCCTGAGGATGAGGACTAAAAACACTAGAGCGAGCGATGGTAACAACCTCGTGGCCGCCATTATCTGGCTACAACTTTGCAACCTATAGTCGGTTGCCCGACTAATAAACTTAACAATGCATTCACAACCGTCAAAAAAAGAGGGAATATCGTCAACTCCCTCTTGAGCGACCGCCCTTGGCGCAAGAAAAGGGGATCAATGGAAGTATCTGGGCGACTGTGCACCTACCCCTCCCCTAAACCCAACAAGTTATAACAAGTTAAAAAGTTAGTGTTAATGTTGGGTTAGGGGAGGGGTAGGTACCCAGTTGTCCAGATACTTCCATTGATCCGAAAAGGGCGTCGGTTAAGGAGGTGGTCAGTTAAAAGAAAAGTTAAGGGAAGTGGCCAAAACCTCCGTGGATTCCCTGATTATTACTATTTATTACCTTATAAATTCCCTTTAATGAACTCACTCTCGGTTTATAAGTTCTTTTAATAAGTTCGGTTAAACGGTTATTTACAACGTGGTCGGTAAACAGAGTGGTGATAAAGAGAGAGAGTTGACTGTAATAACACATCATCAAAATGTTAAGAGCCCCATAATAAAAATACAGATGTTGTAGGTTTGTTCACGTCTCTTGAAAATCTTCGAAGCCAAGAAGCCCCCATGCGTTAATTCTTTAGAGAACTCAGCACATTTTACGAGATGGACAGGGTTTTTTAAGACCTCACCTTCACTCCACCTTGTTGCACAGTTACCCCTCGATGCTCTTGTTCAGTAGTTATCCCAGAGAATACTCTGTACAAAATATTTAACCAAAATTTAATTAACTGAACACGAAGCAATGGTACTTGGCCATCGGGATGAGAGCATGAATACAGCTTAAAATTAGCGGACGATTAATGTCATCTATCTGGCTTTAAGTGAACAGTGATGATGGTTACCGCAAAGGATTAGGAAGCTTAAGCAGGAACGACGACGACGGAGAGGGCGGTGCGTTCAAAAAAATGAATTTGTTTTTCTCCTGTACCAATGGCGGCAGGCTTCTTACATTTTCTTTCCATAACTTTTTTCCAACCTAACCCGTCCACAGTTCATTACAAAACTTTTTCTTGGCAACTTTGTCGTTGCGCACTCGCGTCTTCCAGGAAACTTGAAAAATGGTCATTTCATGCTGCTGTTTTGCAGAGGACGGCAAAGAAATCTACCAGACTGCTTACCAGACTACCAGACGTGCAGTTTCATTGGTTCGTTCATCAACGCTATTGTTTGATGCCGTTGTAATCGACGTCGTCGTCGTGTTTTGCTTAAGGTCCCTAATGTGTGCAGCCACGAGGATGCCGGCATGTAAACAGCTTACAAGGAACCAAAAAAAACTTTTAAATTATCAACAATTTGTCTGAATACGATATGTATAAGAAATCGTACGACCACGAGTGCATTTCGTGATTTATAGGCACGAGTGACGTTTTAAAAGTTCTCATATTTGCACGAGCCGCCTTTGTTTTTTTGTTTGTTTGTTTTTTCGTTTGTTTATTTCCTTTGTTTGCATTTTCTTTGAACTGTTAAACAACAATTTGGTCCGATAAGGCAAACCGATTGTCAGCCAATTATGTTTCCAAATTTGGCGTTTTCAGGTTGTTTCCATGGCAACTTTGGGAAAGATCTCATGTATGTACCCAGCACGAGTAAGACACGTTAAATTGTTCAATGCACCATTCAATTACGTACAGGGGACTCGTGGTGGGTATATGCATGAGATCTCTGCCGCAACTTTTGCATTACACCTGGTAACCTAATTTGCCCTCTATAATATATTTATGCAATTCGTCATTGACCAATCAAGAACTGTAAATTTTGTTAAATATATTATATGAAGAATTATACAGATCGTGTTCAATCACTCTGTGATGGAAGAATTACGGAATGTTTCACTTCATATCCCTGGATATGAAGAATTGCCCTGGGCTTTGGAGCGAACAAAAAATAAATACATAACTACAAAACAAAAACAGATATCTTGAATGAACAATACTTTCTATTATTAAATATCGTCATTACATTACAGATTTTCGACTGAAAACCCATAAAAGTGAAATTCCGTGTAGCCACCCTAGTTTGTTCAGCTATCTGTGGCTAGATAAATATAACTGAAATAAATCCAAATATTTAAACTCACGGTAAATGGCCTACCTGGCTATCATTTCTTTGCTGTTGTTACTTTCCGTGTTCGACAGGTTAACAAGGGCTGATATCACACCTTCCTAACAGATATGGAGGCATATTTAACATAAAAACAAGAAACAATTTCTAAGAATTCAAATTATTGTATGCGCTTTTGATTATTCTTATTGAAAAATATATGTAATAAATATCATTATTATTATTATTACTATTATTATTATACCTTTTATCTGGCAAGGAATATTCTTCCGAGCCCATACTCTAGCTACCAAATAAACCATGAAAAAGCCGATCTATCTTATCGAGCGTGTTTTGCGAGTGTCAAAGGAGGGCGAAAAGTCTAAAGGCTGGGACACACTAGGCGACAAATCGCTGCGACACGTCGCGAACACAAGTCGCCGCAAGAATTCGCCTCTTGTAACACGGTTAATTTTTGTGAAAATCAAATTATTGCGACTTATTGCGGCAGATTTTGTTGTGCGATCCGTCGCACGAATTCAAACCAGTTTAAATTCGTGCGATCGATCGCAGCGACAAAATTAGCGGAAGCAGCGTTGCCGCACCGTATGTACACTTCCGGCAATAAGTCGCTGCGACAAAATATAAATGAACCAATGAGAGAGAGTCACATATTTTCCCAGGATCCTTTAATAACCCGTTCAAAATGGCGACTGATCGTATGTCAGTTAAACAATCTGAGCTACTCGATTCTTCCCCTTCAACATTGCAACATGGAGTGTAACACAACTAAAATGTTAATCCAGTTTTATAGAGAAAACAGAAACCTGTGGGATAAGAATCACAACGACTACAGGGAAAACACACAACAAAGGAAGTCGCTCATCCCTTTGGTTGCAAAGCTGGAGCGAATGTTGGATGTAGTTATCATGCCGCGAAGCGAAACTATACCGTATAGGCGCTTTACGCACCGTCCCATGAATACGATAAACAATGAGCCAGTCAAGAAAACTACTCAGAAGGATCCCACACGCTCTTCAAACGCGTCTCAATCATGAAAAAAAAATGTCCAGAGGTGTAGTTAGGCAAGGAAGTTGACCAGTTTCAAACCTGATCTCAAAACTAGAATCGACAAGAAGCCCCGTGTACAAACGGACTCAACGTGAGAACAACGTTGGGACCAACCAATGCTGTGTCTGGCAACCAACGTCTTTCATGGGGGAAAAAACCCACACAGCCAAAACACTTCACCCCTGAAGAAGACATCAGAGAGGAATGTCGAAACGTCTTGTTGGAGAATTGTAACTTTCTAAATTAACATGCATTTAGATAACCAGCGTAGCATTAAACTATGTCTGATCATACACCTTGCTTTAATGTAAAAAGGAACGAGACTTATTTACTATATGGCCATTTTGTTTGTTTTCTTTTGCGGGACAACACTGGAAATCCCGTGCGGGCAAGATTGGCCCATCTTACCCGCTCAGATAGCCAATCAGAACCCAGGATTCGTCCCAATTCACCAATCACATATTTAAATGATGCTTATTATATTATTGCAGTCTTATAGTGCACTCACCTCTACAAGCTTCTTGATCCTCTTCTTGACATATTCCTCGCCGTCCTAAAAAAAGTTTAACTTGAGGGACCGTTCATTTCTTACAAGGGAGGGAGGGCTGGTGGGATTTGAGAGGGGGTCGTTCGAAAAAAAAACACATTTGAGGGGGTGGGGCATCCCAAAAAAATTAGGGAAAAGGGGGATCACGTAAATATTTTAGCAATACTTTTATGTCGGTGTTTTAATCCGAAATTGACTTCTCTTTTTTTCGATTTGAGCTCTCTGATAAACAGCTCTCTGTTATATTAGAAATTGAGGGGGGGGGGGCTTATTTGAAAACAATTACCACTTCAAGGGGGGTCAGGCAATTTTTACACACCACCACACACCAGCCCCCTGTTTGTCGTGTTTCATATGTGATGAAACACTGATTCTCGTGTTTAATATGTGATGAGTAGTTGCAAACAGCCGATTCTGGGCCAATCGATTTTTTTGGGTCGATCGATTTTTGATGTTACGATTTTTTTGCGAAATCGTGGTTTTGGGTGTGGTCGATTTTGTCAGATGGGTGTGGCCAAAAAAGTTTGTGCATAATTAATTGGTTTGGGTCTCTTGACTTGTTTGGTTTTTGATCGATGATTTTCTTAAAGGTGTCAATTTTTTCGAGTGGATCGTCGATGTCCTTTGGGGGGTGGGGTGGGGGTCAAGTTGGTAAAGTGGGATTTTGGGTCGAGGTTGGTAGTGGCAGGCATAGCTTTGCGAAAATGTCTTGCATTCATGGTCGGAAAAAATATGATTGTAAACATTGTCCAGGAGCGGGGATTTGTCACCATGGCAGACGGGAATACTATTGTATAGATTGTCATGGTGATGGAATTTGTGAACATGACAGACAAAGATATTATTGTGTAGAATGTCATGGTCTTGGTATTTGTCAACATGACAAAGTATTCTATAAATGTAAAGAATGTGGCGGCTCTCAGCTTTGTCAACATGGCGTTCAAAAGTATAATTGCAAAGAATGTGGTGGTGCTAGTTTTTGTCAACATGGTAGGTCAAAGTATGTTTGTAAAGAATGTGGTGGTTCTCAGATTTGTCAACATGGTAGGCAAAAGTATTATTGTAAAGAGTGTGGTGGTGCTGGGATTTGTCAACATCATAAGAGAAGGCATAATTGTAAAGAATGTCGCGGTTCTAGGATCTGTCAACATGGTAGGTCAAAGTATTATTGTAAAGAGTGTGGTGGTGCTGGGATTTGTCAACATGGTAGGTCAAAGTATTATTGTAAAGAGTGTGGTGGTGCTGGTATTTGCTCACATGGGCGAAGAAAGCATCGGTGCAAAGAATGTAAAGGAATGTGATTAATTACCAACAAGCTTTTATAACACACATCGTGTTATAAAAATTAGATAAGCTTTTCGATACCATAGTGGTCGGCTTAGAGGTTCCAATTTGAACATACAATTGATGCTATGGAGAACTTGACAGTAAAAGACTTGAGGTCAATAGCTAAAAGAGCTGGTGTGAGTGTTCGTGGATTCAGAAAGGCTGAAATGCTCACAGCGTTATCTGATATACAACCCGAGAACTTGACAGTGAAGATACTACGAATCATAGCCAAGAAGTCTGGTGTTCGAGGCTTTGGCAGCATGCGTAAAGAGGCTCTCATTAATGCCGTCGGATCCCCACGAGTGGTTGAAGCTAATGTTCCAATCCCTGGCCCAGTTAGACCCACAAGAACAAGACCCGCCCGAGCTTCGTATGGAAGGGCAATTGCTTCTGCCAGGCGTGAAATCATCCAGACCACAAATTGGATAAGATCTAATGTTAGAGATCCAAACAGGAGGGCCATCACCAGGAGATTAAGAAGGGCAGCTGATGTGGTTAGAAGGGAACCCGATTATTTCATCCCTGAAAGACATGAAACGGCTCTGAGAGGCTTTTTGAGGACTTACATAGTGAATGGTAGAGCTGGATATGATCCAACCTCATTCCTTGGTAAGGTTAGAACACCATTTCGTAGTTTGTTGTATAAACTTAGGAAGCCATTCAAGTTGAAGTGCATTCTTTCATGTGGATTCACGAGGAGGAACAACCAGGATAATCGTGTTATTGAGCGGAGTCAAGGTCATTTCCATTCATTGATGGAGACAGTGACAGCTTCAACAGACACACTTGCTATGTTTGATAGCATCAAAGCTAGACTTGTTGAATTGGTGCAGAAATACGAGAATGAGCGCTCTGGATGGGTGTTTGAAAGTGTGATTGACTTTCGTATCCATGTAAACCCATTTCAACCGTTTTCTGGAACTTCATATATTAAATTACCACCCAAATTAGCTGCTAAGAAGGCAATTATCAATGTCAAGAATGAAGACCAGGAGTGCTTCAAATGGGCAGTGACATCCGCTGTGTTCCCAAGAGAGAATCATCCTGAGAGATTAAACAGAGAGATGAGAGAAAACGCAGATAAACTCGATTGGTCGGGGATAGAGTTCCCAGTGGCAGCACTCAGTACAACCCAGATAGATAGGTTTGAAAGGCAGAACCCATATGGGATCAATATCCTTGGTTATGAGAATGGCGGGCCAACCCTAATCAGGCGTAGTAACAAGTCAGGTGTGGAAAAGATAAACCTACTCTTGATATCAAACGATGATACAAATCACTACTGCTGGATCAAGAACATGTCAAGACTTATTGAGTATAATAAGAACGAGCATTCCCGTTTCTATTGTGATAACTGCCTAAACTCGTTCAATTCTCAAAAGTCGCTGGACGAACATATGGAGTACTGCCTAAACAACGAAGCAGTCAAAGTCCAGATGCCCATGGAAGAGGATGGCAGCCCAAAGTACATTACTTTCACGAACCACAGACGAAAGATGCAAGTGCCATTTGTGATTTATGCAGATTTTGAGTGTTTCACGGAGAAGTTGGACACCTGTTTCCCGGATGACAGGTATAGTTTCACGAATCAGTATCAGAAACACAAGCCATCAGGTTTCTGTTACCTTATCAAGTGTTTCGATGATGGGATCTTTGAGCCCAAGTTGGTGACGAGAACAGCCAACTCACCTGAGGATGACATACCACAAATGTTCCAAGAAAGTTTGGAGGAGGACATCAAGAAGATTTATGATCAATTCAAGTCTGAAAAGAAGCTCAAAATGATGAATACCGATAACATGCATTATAGAAAGGCTACTCATTGCCATATTTGTGAAGGCAAATTGGGTAGAGATAAGGTGCTCGACCACTGTCATTTTACAGGTAGGTACAGAGGAGCAGCCCATAGTAAATGCAACCTGGAATTCAGCATCCCAAAGTTCTTCCCAGTCATATTCCACAACTTGTCTGGATACGATAGTCATTTGTTTATCAAGAAGATGGGAGTGTCAGAGGGTAAGATTGATTGTATTCCACTCAACGATGAAAAGTACATCTCATTTACCAAAGAGATTGTGGTTGAAAAGTTCATGAAGAAGGAGGATGATGGTAAGGAGAAGGAGGTTCAGATTAAACGCACCATTAGATTTATAGACAGTTTTAGGTTCATGGCAAGTGGTTTGGCTAGATTGGCTGACAACTTGCCAAGAGAGTCTTTGGCAAACCTCTCGAGATACTATGAAGGGGCAAACTTTGATCTTTTGGCTAGGAAGGGAGTGTTCCCCTATGATTGGTTTGATGGCTTTGACAAGTTACAAGTGCCTAACCTACCACTCAAGGATGAATTTTTTTCGATATTATACGACACTGGGATATCGTATGAGGATTATCAACATGCTGGAAACGTGTGGGAGACCTTTGGTATGAGAAGTTTTAGGGATTACCATGACTTGTATCTCAAAACAGATGTGATTCTGTTGGCTGATGTGTTTGAGAACTTCAGAGGGGTTTGTATGAAGAATTACGGGTTGGATCCAGCATAATGATAATAATAATGAACTTTATTTGAGTGTCAAGTGTATTTAGCACTGCTGTACTAATTGGGGACACTGTAAAGCGCAAATGAAATAAATTAAATCAAATCAAATGTTGGTTTTTGTGGAGAGGGGAAAACCGGAGTACCCGGAGAAAAACCTCTCGGAGCAGAGTAGAGAACCAACAAACTCAGCCCACATATGACGCCGGGGCCGGGAATCGAACCCGGGCCACATTGGTGGAAGGCGAGCGCTCTCACCACTGCGCCAACCCTGCTCCCTCGAAGCATGGCATTATACTGCGCCTGGATTGGCTTGGGATGCCACGTTGAAGATCACCAAGGTTGAGTTGGAGCTTCTGAGGGATCCCGATATGCTGATTATGGTAGAGAATGGTATCAGAGGTGGAATATCAATGATCTCGACGAGGCATGGGAAGGCCAATAATCGATATATGAAGAACTATGATCCCAGGTTGCCTACAAAGTACATCACATATTTGGATGCTAATGGCTCTATGGCTATGCAATGATGAAGGCTTTACCAACCCATGGGTTTGAATGAATGAGTGATCAAGAGATGAGAGATTGGAGGAACCATCCATGCATATTAGAGGTGGACTTGGAGTACCCATTGGATTTACACGATCTTCACAATGATTATCCATTGGCTCCAGAGAGGTTGGATGTTGATGGGGTTGTTAAGTTGGTTCCCAATTTGAGGGACAAGAAGAAGTACATTCTACACCACGAAGCTCTGAAACAGTATTTGTCGTTGGGTTTGAAGTTAACCAAGGTACACAGAGGGATCAAGTTCGAGGAGTCGGAATGGCTGAGGTCCTACATTGACTTGAACAATAGTTTGAGAGCCAGGGCTGAGAATGATTTCGAAAAGGACTTCTTCAAGTTGATGAACAACTCAGTGTTTGGCAAGACCATGGAGAACATTAGGAAGAGGGTGGATATCCAGTTGGTTACTGATGAGAAGAAAGCGCGTAAGTTGATTGTGAAGCCAAACTTCCATCATAGGAACATCTTTTGCGAGGATCTGACCGCCTTCCACATGAAGAGAACGAGATTGGTCTTTGATAAGCCCATTTACTTGGGGTTGTCCATTCTGGATCTGAGCAAGACTGTCATGTACGATTTCCATTACAGGTACATAAAGCCCAAGTATGGGGAGAAGGTCAAGTTGCTGTTCACAGACACGGATTCCTTAGCTTATGTGATAGAGACTGAGGACTTTTACAGGGATATCAGCCCAGATGTGAGGGCTAAATTTGACACCAGCAACTACCCAAGGGACCATCCATCCGGGATTGAGACCGGAGTGAACAAAAAGGTTGGAGGGATGTTCAAAGACGAGGCTGGCGGTGAACAAATCACGGAATTTGTGGGTCTGAGGGCTAAACTGTATGCTTTCAAGACGGACAAGGAGAAGGAAGTCAAGAAGTGTAAGGGTGTTAACAAGGCAGTGGTTAGCAAAAGCATAAGTTTCCAGGATTACAAGACTTGCCTTTTCAGTGGCCAATCCCAGAGACGGAAGATGAACACCATAAGGAGTCATAGCCATGACATCTATACTGAAACAATTAACAAGATTGCATTATCACGCGAGGACGATAAACGTGTGATAATGGAAGACGGGGTAAACACTTATGCACATGGTCATTTCAGGACGCTAGAAGGTGGTGATTTGGTGTCTTGAGGTACAAATTGAAGCTCTTCGCGAACGAATCCTCGTTTTGGACCTCCACTCAAATAATACAAGACTGGTTGACCCGGTTCGATTATGGTTCGAGCCAAATCATAGACTTCAAGACTCCATATGGGATCAGTAGCCCTTCGTTTGTCCCCACCTTCATCTTCACCGGGGGCATAAAGATATCTGACTTGAACATCTGGAGGTAATCTCTTCTCATTCAATCCCACAGGTCGCTTGTAGTCTGGAGTTTTGGTGTCAATTGAGTCCATTTTCAAAGCTTCGTCAGGCTCTTTACCAGTAATACGGGTGGGTTCACTATTGAGGGTCTTCATGATGGCGGGCAATCTATTCACCCAAACTGTGGATCGGGTATCACTAATCATCTCTTGAGCGTATTGATGGCTGAATAACTTCTCACCGAGAGTCCTGTTGGCCCTCTCCACAAAAGCTTGAGCTCTATGATTCCCAGCTTCACTACGCTGGATTGTGACTTGATGCTTATTCATAAGAGTTGTTACATCACCCTTGAATTCTGTTCCTGGATCCACCATTAATGTTTGTGGCCACTTCAACTTACGAGAATAAATCCGTTGAAAGGCATTGGCAACTTCACCACTCTCCTTTGAGGTCAATGGCTCGGCATCCTTGTATCTTGACGCGATATCAATCACGACTAATGCATAGCGGTATGTTTTTCTTCTCACTGTATCGTGAAGAAGAAACAACAAGTCCGCTTGATGAATCTGATTAGACTTATTCACACTCCAGTGTGGTCTGGGTATATACTTGGGGGCTGGGAGATAAATTTGCCACAAGGCTTGCTTCTCCAACCACTCTTTGGCGACCTTTTCACTAACTTTGGCTGCTTTGGCCAATTTGGGTATGGCTGAGTATCCTTTCCAGTATCCATCAGTGGAGTAATATAATCGATTTAAAACGTTAGCATCACTCATTTACAAACAAGAATATAAGCATTTAAAATGGCTTCTATACCAAGCATTCTTGATACCAATCGTGTTCCAAGGACTCGCGAAGGTTTGAAGGCTATGACGTCATTAAATAGGGTCACACTAAACCCATCATCAGCTGAACCTGGTGAGACATTATACATTGAAATACCAAGATTGAGTGAAAATCTTGTGATTGTGCCCGGTAGCGTCTACATAACCTTTGATATGGTTGTAACCGGGCACAAAGACAACACTCTTGTTAATAATTTGGGAAGGAATCTAATTTCACAGTATAAGGTTCTATTTGGTGGTGAAATCGTAGAGGATCTTAGTAGATTTGATTTGTTCAAGACTTATCATGATTTGTTTTTGACAACTGAAGATCGTGAGAATAGATTGAGACAGGGCATATCTGATGTTAATATAAGGAAGATTAGGACCAATGCTGGGAACAAAGATAAATCAAAAGCAAAGCATAATATTTTAGCTTTGATTCATAACACTAGATATGCCATTCCATTAGATCACACAATCCTCAAAGATCATGGAGTATTTTATCCAATAGGATTACCACATCCACTTAGATTTGAATTGACTTTGGCTAAAGTTTCTGATGTTGTGGTTTATTCAAACAAAGAAGCGCCACCTGATTATAAATTAATAAACATGGAGATGGAGTATCAGTGCATATCAAATGATTTTTTAGCAAGAGAGGCTGTTGCGTCCTACAGATCTGGGAAAGGATTCACGTATGAAAAAGCACTCCTTCACAAAACCTTTACAATCTCTGAGGCTAATGATGTTGTGATAAATCAGCATGTTAATGTGCCGAGGAGATCTATGACTGGTATACTATGTCTTTTCACTGCCCCTCATGCAGAAGGTCTTAGGGATTCTGAGATTTTTGCAAACCCAAGGATCACATCAGTCAAGATTGACATAGATGGAGTGCCCAACCAAGTTTATTTGAAAGGTATGATGGCGACTGATTTGTGGCAATCCATAATTAAGCGAGTTGGCCTTAGTGATTCAATTAAGGAAGCTGATTTCTATACAGATAAGTTCGCTTTGTGGATTGATTTGAGGACTTATCCAGATAATGATATCCATGGAAGTGGTTTGTATATTCACGCTACTCGTGATGGGGTGACTTTAGAAATTAAGAGAGAAAAGAAGGAAGATAGAGTTCTTACATGTCACATGTTTGTTATTGCTGACGCTGTCATGACCATTGTTAATGGTGGTCTAAAGGAGATTAGATATTAGGCTGCTGTATGTTTTTCTTCTCACGGTGTCATGAGAAGAAACATCAATCTAAAGGGGTTAATGTAGTGAGTAATGATGAATGAACTCAAAGATATGATTCCATTCAATTGTATCATCACTGGTCCCACGAATTGCGGAAAGACCCAATACATAGTGGAGCAGCTTCGAGGCCACTATAGGCAAGTGTTTGATTATATTGTGTTGATTTGCCCAACATATGCCCATAACAAGACTTATAGAGGCTTTGCCAAGGGGGACAAACGATTCTTTGTACTGTCGCCAGATGCGAGTGATCATGACGAAATCAACAATTTGTTGATGGACTGTGAATCGTTCTTCTCGGGTACAAATGCGCTCATAATATTGGACGATTGTGCCGTTTCCAAGGATCTGAAGAATAGGTCCAACAAATTCATCGGCTTGGCCTTCTCTGGGAGACATGTAGGGATATCGGTCTGGGTTCTCACTCAGCAACTGACATCTATAGCCAAACCATTCCGTGAAAATGTAGCTTGTGTGGTCTCATTCCACAATCCATCACAAACGGCGATGAAGATGCTTTTCGAGGAGTATGGCGGGGACCTGGATGCTGAAACGTGTAAGAAACTCAAGAAGCATCTTATGAATGAAAAGTATGCCAGGTTGTGCTTCTCCCTTAGACATCCATTCCAAAACTATTTAGAAATACCGGCTCCAATGGCACAACCATGGCAACTCCTGAAGAAATCATGAATGGTGAAACTGTGGTGGAACAGTCAACACCAAACATTAACGTTGATGATGTGAAAGCTAAAAGAGAAGAGCTGTCAATACTAGCTTGCCTAGGCTCGACCAAGGAGTATCTTGGCGTTCAAATGGCTCTAGGTGATGTCCACAGATTGTCGGATAGGGACGTAGAGAGGTATTATAGGAGGTACAAGATGGTGTCGGGTAAGAATCTTTTTGACGGGCTAGTTGAACCTCCTTTACATCTATTGATTAGAGGAGTCAACTACCTTATTGGTGACTATGGTGGAATAGATTATCCAGATACCCTAATAAAAGACTTGAAGAACAATCGATTGATTATGCAGTGGCTATCAAACCATCTTGGTTCAATCATAGTATATGGTGGTACACTTTCTGTTTTGGCCTTGTTTGTTACTATTGGCTTCAATCACTTCAGGGTAAAAGAGCCTAGCCCTCCCACTAGATTGTATGACATGGCCAACACGGATGAAGATTGGGGAGCTGGGCAAGTTTTAGGGGGTGAGGGCTTCGACACTGTTCGATGAAAAAATTGAAATTTGGCGTGAGATCCACAGGTGTGAAAGCATACTCGAAAGAGATCGAAAACATGTCACAGAGAACAAACTCAACTTCCTCAACTGGTTCTTCTTCGGGCCCAGACCCACCTCTGCCAAATCGATTTGTACCAATTGATGAGACTGATTTTGATTGGGACTCTATTATTATGGAGGATCCTGTCAGATCAAGGTCTGGGTTCAAATCAAAGGTATTTGTGATGGAGGATGGTGTAAAGAAGACTCTATCATTTCAATTGGCAGATCAAAACGTGTTTGGAATTAACCATGAATATGGTTACAAGCCGGTGCCAAACTCAAAAAGCTACAGATCAATTACCCTATGACGTCATTCTACACTCAAGATTCTCCAACTGAAGAAGAGGACGAGACGTTCAAAAGGATTGATTTGATAAGTGCGACTACGGCTAAACACATGATTAAATTCTACAATGAAGGAAAAGATATGCCTAAATTGACCAAAGATGGCCCGAAGTATGCATTGATGAAGCAAGGATTGGCAATCAATTTGGTGAAGCCTCTATACTCAAAACCACAAGAAGATGATTCCAATTCCAATTCCAAATCCAAACCCAAATCCACTTATTCAAAACCATTTCGAATGTACATTAAACTAAACAGCAGTGGAACTGGTGAAAACTTCAAGTTACACTCATCATTTATAGGACGGAAAAGAAACCAGACTTTCCATGACTTTATAATTGATCCTAATCAACCTTTTGATCCCACAAATAAGATAGGCCTGCAAATCTCGGTCAAGTTTGAGAGTGTATTCTTTTCAACAAGGAGTGAATACATTGCCCTTCTGGGTGAAGGTATTATTGTGAAATCACTCAGGTTCACAAAACCATTTGAGGAGGTTGAACCACAAGAAGACAAACATGATGATGATAATGATTTCAAGGATGTTGAATTTGAAGATGATGACGAGAATAAGAATGATGATAACGATTTCCCAGGTGCTACTTTTGAAAAGGAAGAAGTCCAAACGTGGCCATCTGCGAGTGAGATGATTAAGGATTTATTCCCTGAGTAACTTTGAGCCTTGTAAGGGGGGTGGGATCTGACAGTTTCCTAGTATACCACTTACTAGGAGACTTATAGGTAACAATAGATTAACTCATAACATGTCTGAACAAGAAGTGCAAACTAAAGAGTCTGGTGTTGAAAGAAATAATAAGAAAATCACGCATGGGTATGTCAAGCCGCAGGATAACGGGGATATACACATATACTTGTTATCGAAAGATAATGAGGAAGTAAAGACTTGTAATTGCACTAATCTAGCAAAAGCACTAACCAATGTAGTTGTAAAGATGAGAAAGGATAGGAGAGTGAAGGTTGCTTATTTCGGGTTACGTGATAATGGTATATACTTTGGCTTAGAATTGGAGAATGATGAGGGTGAGAAGGAAGTAAAGTATATGATATTCAGAGATGGGGAGGAAGTGTTTTCAAGTATGGATAGTAATGGAGTGAGACACAGCGCTAAAGACTAATCTAGTGAAAATATTAACAATTGCAGCTGCAGTTGCAACCACAGCTTGGTTACTAATCTTTTAATATAAATGTTTAGTTTCCTAGTATACCTCTTACTAGGAGACTTAAAGGTTACACTAGATTAACTCATAACATGTCTGAAGAAACAAGTCAGGTTGAGCAAATCACTAGAGAGCCTTCTGTCAAAACAAAGGTCAAAGACCCCAAGAGAGTTCAGGCTGGCAAAACGTTATCGGAAAAGAATAAGAGGGCTAGAGAGGCTTTGAAACGTGAAGAGGAAAGGGAGAAGAAGGAGAGTGAAAAGGAAGAGAATAAGGGTAGTTCTGTTGGTGGAAGGGGTGATTGGATACCAAAATATATGTCGTCCCAAACTATTTTTCTAGCCATAGGTGCAATTGGCCTCGCCGCCTATAGCCTATGGACAAACTATCGAGACAGGATACCTGATTTGCATTTTCCACCCATTACATTAAAATCGAAACCATCACAGTCCAAAGTCACAGAAAGTCAACCCGTGGCCAGCACCACAGAGGAAACCGATTTAAAAGATGATCTGTTGTGATTCAAAATGGCTGAGAATAAGCTCGTAAAGACAGTTGCTGGCTCTGCAGTGCTCGTTGGATTGTCGGCTGGGATGGGCTGGCTTGGCAAAAAGGCTCTTCGGGAGTCATTCATCGGCGACCCATCGACCAGTATCATGAACTATGGCAAATGGGTGCTTGTGCTGACTATAGCTATGTATGTCAAAACCTATTTAGAGGATCAGAAGATACTACCCACAAGTCTTTGAACATGAATGAAGACAAGCATTTAAGTGAAGTATTAAGAGATGCATATGCTGAATATACCATTGATTTAATGGATCATATAAGAAGGTCATACGCTGAAGAAATGAATCGTTGTGAAAGGAGAACCGCTGCTATACGTTCACAAGCAGATCTTAATGAAATGCCAAGTAATAAAGAGTTACTCAAGTGGTACTATGACCTAGAAAACAGACGTAGATATTATCATGATGAGCCTAAGTTAAGTAAAATTCAATTGAGATTCATAGAAATGGCCTGTAAAGATGAACCACCAAAGGCACCGCCACAACACCACAACCCAAACGGCGAGGCACACACCCATTGGTATCATTTACGCTTGGAGTGTTTACAGGAGTTGTATCGCTATTTGGAACTGTGGTAGCGTATTCTATATATGATGAACATAAAAGTAGAAGACGGTAAGGAGCTGAAATTGTTTAAGAATAGTACACCAAATTCTTAAATGGCGACTATAGCAATCATGCTTGGAGGAGCAGTCCTCAATGCAACAGCCTTCATTGGTGGAAATTATTTAGCAAAGGTCATTAGTGGCTCATCTTCGGCCGATCTCCAACTTGAAAGAGAAAGGCATGACAAAGCCATGGAGAAGTACCAAAAAGACTATGCTGCTTATCAAGAGAAACGAATGGCTTATATTGACTTTGAGAATCGTAGGAAGGGTGATGAGAATCAAGCCTCTGAGAACATATCAAAGACGGATGAAGCGCTAAGATTATACAATCAAATGGGCAATCCCCCTAAATTCTCAGACTATTACCGACCCAATTCAGATCAAAAGACTGGAGAAATGGTTTATGTTTCTGGTGGGATGTTAGCCTTGGGATATATTGCCAGCAAGTGGATATAATCTTTTGAAATCAATTTAGAAAGTTGCCATATTCAACTTCAAATATGGCAACTGCTTATGATCCCGATTTGGATCCGACTACACTAAATGAGCCAGGTGATGATGATGGAGGCCATGATGATGGGGATGATACACTTTACTTGAGCCCAATCACAAAGACATCAACCACTCGTCCAATTGATCCTTATGGAGAGGAGGAAACCTCGTTTGGTGGTGTTGATGAAACTCGACCCTTATTGATAGAAGAGATGGAAATAGAACAAGACGAAGCCTGGGCCAAGATTAGATCAAGATTCCCCAAAGTTGATACGTCCAAGTTTACAGCTAAACTTAATGAATACAAGCAAGTAGTTGTGAAATTGTTTAGGAAAAGATCAAAACCTTATGTGTTATTCAAAGGTGATGATGAATTGAATGACAAATTGCCGGACACCATCAAAAATAGCCTAGGCCCAATGGCAGAAGAGGTTATGGAAGCCAATGATGGTGAGATAGCCAAGAAAAAGACCATGATATCCAAACTCAAGGACAAACTAAGATTCCATAGGGATAAGCCACTGAAGACCCCAGAGGAAGGTAGCCAAATAGAGACTCTGGAGAGGGAAATCGGTGAGCAGGAGGAGGAGATAGCCAATTTGGAGGGTGAGAATGAAGAGATACAGGAACGAATGTCATTGCGGGATCGTGTAAAAGCCATCTTCAAGAAATACGGATTCACTGTCTTTGCTGTCATGAGTGCCGTTGGAGTGGTCATTGGTGTCATAGTCTCCAACCTATCCAAAGGGCTATCGAAATTGGGCAAAGGGGTTGGCGATGGGCTAAAAACCCTTGGGAAGAAACTTGGCGAATTGCTGCCTGGGATGGTGGGCGCTATTGTAAGCTTTCTGTTCAAGACTGCTGGAGAGGTCGTCTCATTCCTGGGTAAACATGCTTGGCTGTTGATAATGGCGATTGTGCTTTACTTCATAGAAGAGTTAAAAAGAAAACGTAAATGAATCAAATGAAGACTTATTGTGTCAAAGAGAAAAAGCTGACTGATTGTGTACCTGGTAGTGAAACCTTTGCCAAAACATCCAAAGGAAGGCCGATGATGAAGTGTAAATGTTCCAGCTGTGGCATCATCAAAACTCGATTCCTCTCAGATGCTGATTATAGAAATTTAAAGATGAAGAAGGAGTAATCAAACAAAATGTTGAGCATTACTATGTACGAGTCTGAAGCCAGGGTGTACTTGGATCCCCCACTGGAAAAGATTCGGGAGATCCAACTCCTCGACTGTATTGTACCCAAACGATTGGTCAACTTCAAAGATCGACAGGGCTTTCTCAAGGAGGATAATCGACCCATCTTAATAATTCAACCCGGTACATACTCTCTACGTGATATACACGCAATCTTTCTGAACGATACGGATAATGCCAAGCTATCGATCATTGAGACTGACACTGTTGATTACCTGTATTCCAACAAGAGTTTCAACATTAAACTCACAAGAGGGCTCCAAGTTGCTCTTGGGGTGCCTGAAACCGTAACCCCTGGAAAGTTGTACCCCATAAATATACAGATTAAGGAGCCACTGAGACTTATGTGTAGTATAGTGGACAATAAGTCGTCATATATGAATAAGACTCAATCTGGGGAACCCGTGAAACTCTCCCCCTCCCACCTCCTTGCAAACATACCATCACAGGATTACCCAGCCATTCCAGTCCAAAAACATAAGAGCCCCATAAACCACTTCGACTTAAGCATCCTCGACATTGGATGGAAGAAACTTGATCTGAAGGGTTCTCCCATCACATTCAGTTTACGATTCAGATAACATCTTAAAAGTAAGCGATATTCATTCCAAAATGGATGCATATAAGACGATTTATCCCAACTTAGAGGCTACTGCACCTCCTCCGACCCCCACTGATGGACCATCATTCAGACTTCAACAATGTTGTGATGCCTTGAACAAGCTTAAGTCTGAATTAAACCACTATGAGACAGTACTCAAAAAATATAACCGATCCAAGGGTGTACTCATGAATGCAAGCTCGACCTGTGGTATAATGTCTTGCATTTTGGCAGCTGGTGGATTGGGCACATCTCTTAGTGGAGTCGGAATCATCGCATCTGTGCCATTGGGTGTGGTGAGTGGCGTATTTGTGTGCGCATCCATAGCATGTCAACAGATATCCAAGAACCTGTCCAAGAAAGCTGTGAAGCATCAAAACACCATCACACTGGCCAGATCCAAGATAAACACCATTGAAGACCTGGTTTCCAAAGCCCTTCGTGACAATAAGATCTCCGATGAGCAGTTCTCGTTGATCATTGAAGAACTCAAGAACTTCGAAAAGCTCAAAGCTGAGATACGAGCTAAAGCTCAAAAAAATATGAGTGGAGAGGACCCATTGGTATTGAGGCAGAGAGTACGCAACGAAATCCTCAAAGAACTAAAAGGAGGGCCATAACTATAATCTATGAGCAAAACAAATACTAGTCCAAATAGACTTAAAAGGTTGATATACTAGTAACATAACCATGGCTAATAGACAATCCAGTGAAGAGAAATACAAATCCTTGGCACGTACTATTACAGATCTCATGAACAACCAACCTCTAAAATATACAACTGAAGAGAAACTCAAAGCTTTAGATTTTGTTGTAATGTATGAGGTGATGAACATGGTGAATGAAGAAGATCAAAAAATCACTGAAGAACAATTCAAGTCTATGTGGGCTTCTCTCAAAAATAACAAAGAAATCAAGGAAGCTTTGGAACTTTGGCATGAAAAAGAAGGTAAAAAATTTGGATGTGATTGATGGTGTTACGTTTAACTAATGGCTTAAAAGTTTGAACCCTTCTACCCAAATTCTGGATAGAAGATGGGCTTACTCAACGACTTCAAAAATAAGTATCCAAAGGCTGACTTTGACCAATTCGTATTTGTGGCTGACCAATATGGGGGTTACATTAGATGGAAACATAACGGTATGACAATCATGTCCTATGATGACCCTTCTGGCAAGACATGGACTGATGGGATGCAACCAGGTTTGAAATTACTACTCTGGATTGATCTTGGACTGGCCGATGATGACACATTGAACTCATTCCCAACGAGCCTAACCATGACCAAACGATACTACCCGATACCTGCTGTTGATTTTGACAGCCCCACAAGCAACACTACAAGCATGCTGACCTCGCTGGACATATACGTGTCCAATACGAAGAAATTCACAGCCAAGATGCGTAATGTTTTCACCTCCCAAGTTGTAACTTTCAAGTTTGGTAAACAAAGTCGAAAGTGGTTGAACGTCCCCGATATGAACTACTGGCCTCAACAACTGAACTTTGCAGTGTGGTGTGCAACCTCAGGCTGTGGGATTAGCCCCTTTGAGAGCCTCAACTACCCCAAAGTCGTGAGTAGCTTCATCAAGTTTCATGTATATTTCACCATAAGACGGATATTGTATGAATTGAGTCTTCCACTGCCTGATGAGCAACCCTTTGTAATCAACAACAACCCTTATAGTAAGGTTGCATATCAACGATTATGCGCTGAATTTGGCATCTCAAGCAACTCTGACTTTAGATGGAAAGGTGGACGAAACGGGGGTTTGGGTGACATATTCATCGATTATGGGGCTGGATACCATGGAGTGGGTGGGGGATACCAAAATGTCCATATGGTAAGGAATTACGACAAAGAGGCTGATCAATGGCCTGGTGAAGGTGGTAAATTTGCCGATGATGGGGGTAAGAAGGAAAAGGGTGACCTCATCTCATTCATACGTAATGATGACTTTGCCGATTATAAGTATGCTTGGTTCATACCAACTAGTGGCTATGGACTCACTAAAGCTGGACTTGGCAGATTGAATCGATCTGCTGAAGCCTTTGTTTACTGTGTGCTGGGGGCGCAAGTCAACACTAGAAATTCGATTGTGGGTACTGGTGGTGGAGCGATCGAGACTCAACAAGAATTCTTGGCCCTGTTTGAGAGTAGCGTGATTGAGAATGACATTTCGAGTTCAATCCAAAGGTATCAACTGGCCACTCAAGAAGCTAAATTAAGACTTGATTTGGCTATTGCTCCTGGAGTGTGGTTGATGCCCAGTAACATGATCATAAACACAGAGAGTGTAGTCGGGTATAACAACAACCTCATGAAGGCTACAGATGAGATGAAATTTGACATCAACACAAACATAAACCTGGAGACTAGGACTGTGGGAATCAGCCATAATCTGGGGTCCTCAAAAGTCAAGTTGCCACATGCAACTGCAGAAACTAAACGACCACCACCAACGATTGATCCTCAACCTAAAATCAAAGAAGAAACAACTTCTAATCATGAAACCAACCTGATAGTATTTATCATTGGAGTTGGAGCTCTAGCCTGGCTGTTATTCAGATAAAAATTGAGATACCCAATCCATAGATCATGGCTTCGTAAATCATGACATCATTGGCAATCGTTGGCAGTAGATACTTCGATGACTATATAACTTTGAAAGAACAAATAGGTAAAGCTCTCAAGAAATGGAAGCTGGATCTCTCAGACATTGAATTGATTGTGTCTGGGGGTGCAGAAGGGGTTGATGAACTAGCCAGAGATTTTGCCATTGAAAAGGAGATCCCATTCAAAGTGTTTGAACCTCAATGGGACTATTATGGCAAAGCGGCTGGGCCAATTCGCAATAGAGCGATTATGGAGTGTGCGACGCATGTATTGGCCTTACCTTCTCGTTACTACTCACTAGGTACCAAATCAGCCATTAAGATGGCTAGGAAATACAAGAGAAAGGTTATAGTCGTTTATGTCTAATGATTAAGTGAACTTTTGTAACGTGAAACGCGTTACAAATGTATTTTGATACCTCACAAAGGCCCACATTCTTCACAATCCCTTCTTGGCTTATAATGGCGGCAAATATACTCTCCACTACACATATGACACATCAATTTCTTATTATTAGTCTTAATTCTACCATGTTTACAATACAAATGAGGTTTACATTCTTTACATCTTCGATTACCATGTATACAATACAAATGAGGTTTACATTCTTTACATATTTGCTTACCATGTATACAAAAAGCTGCACCGCCACACTCTTTACAGTTGCTTTTATATCTGCCATGTGGACAAAAACCTGAACCACCACACTCTTTACAATAATATTTTGTTCTACCGTGTAGGCAAATACCTGCACCGCCACACTCTTTACAATAATATCTCTGTCTGCCATGTGGACAACGTTTTCTTGGTTTAACTTGAGCACAATCCATTGTGTATACCACTACAGTATAACCATCGACTATCAATTACACTTTTGTAACACGATACATGTTACAAAATATCATGCATGATTACCAATAAGTCCCCCAACGCTCCTTCAACTCTTGAAACTCTTCCAAATCAAGACACCAATATACAAACCTGCTTGGATGCCATGCCGCAGACATTAGCTCTCCCCAAATATCATTTAGGAAAATACGTCTGTGTATGCCCTCCCAAGCCTCATGTAACAACTCGTCTTTGAAACTTATAAACACAGTAACTAAAAGATCTCCGATAAGAAGATCATCGACAGAATATGGCCGTTCGAGATCAGAATCCACCATCCCAAACAGAGCTAAATCTTCAGCATCCCTACATAAATTCTCAGCAATGTCATCGATACACAACTTATCAAAGTCTTTTGAATATTCATATGCTATCTCATTATCATCAATAGGAAAATATGCCATGGTAAATACAAGACGAACCTTCTCAACAAAACACTGGTTGAAACTAGAGACCCTATATAATATGCCTGATTTGTATTCTTCCATGAAATCATAAACTCCTAAACGATCCACGTTGTCATAGAGAAAATCAAATGACGTTTTCATTCTCATCAGGTAAAACTTACATTTCCACGTCTTTGATAAACCACTTTTTGTGTCTTTTCAGAGAACGCTAACTTACTAAAAGTATTCTAACAATTCAGGTTGCTCCTGACTGATTCCCAATACCTTTTCCGAAAACTTCGGTAACTTGACTTTAGCAAATTCTCCCAGCTGTTTCATCTCTTCAGGAATATCAGGTTTATCAAACGTGTTTGTCAGGTTTACTAATGTCTGACAAACTCCGTACAACAATGAGCCATCTTTAGCCTGCAGAAGTGAAATGACCCCTGTAATATCTAATAATAATAGCAATGATAATAATAATAATGATAATAATAAGAACAACAACAACAACAACAACAATAATAATAATAATAATAATAATAATACAAATACAAATGACATCGTCGTGACGTGCCCGGGTGATTGCAGAATCGCTCTGAAGAAGAGGTCAACAAATACCGGGACTTAGCAATTGAGATCAAAACCCTCTGGCACTTGAATAAAGTTGTAATCACGCAATACTAACCCACTCGCCGATGACCATGTTTTAATAAGAAAGAATTATGTAACAGTTTAAAGGTGAGAAAAAGAGAACGTCTACCTTAGCAAGCTCCATCAGAGACCTCAGGGCCTCTTGGTCTTCCAGAAATGTTTCCTAGTGATATAAAAAAAGAGATTTCTTCATGTCAGAGTAAGAAGAAGAATTTCCTCTTAACAGCGAGTTTCAACTGACTGTCACAAACCTAAAACAACAACACAAACAACAACAACAAGCTTTATTACCAAATAACCAAAAAAAAATTACAATATAATATATCAATACAGGATAACTAAAAAGCTAATCGAGCTGAGTAAGACTAAGTATTGTTAAAGTACAGGAGGGTAAAAACAAAACTGTAATGAGTTTAGCCAAGCAAAAGATATGCACGCAGAAGAATGAACCAATCAGAATTCAAAGCAAATACGTGAAGAGGTCACATGTTAACTCAAGAATGAACACTGTTTACCTTGACCTCAGCGTCCATAGTGAGATACGACAAGCCTTCAGCCGCCCATTTACGAGATTCCATCTCCTTTCTCGGCCTTGTGAGGAAGCTGAGCCAATATTTCAAAAGAGCAACATGAAACTCTGATCAACGCAACACGTTGTAAGCTCTACATTGACACTACTGGTTTGTTTGCCAAGTTGATTTGTTAATCACGTAAATCCTGTAATGAACTACATAGTCGTTTTCTTCTTGTTTGTGCGGATTTACTTCGTTTAAAACTATATATTTCATTTTATTTTTCCTTCCTTTTCAAAAAAGGTTAAATGTTCAGTACCCGGAATTTATATTAAATAGGTTATAATCATTCTTGGGAAGCCTATAGTCTATGAGCCCACGCTTTTATATAGGCTTCCTTGTCACAGCCATTCCAATCAATTCTACCTTCAATTAGTAAAAATCTACTTGTAGACTAATGCAAACGCCGCAATCTGATTCGCTGAACTACAGCAGACTATCAGCCATTAGACAGCACTTGGCTGAAGATCGTTTTCAAAATGGTGACGTCTTCGCGCTTTGGCGAAGTTCGCAGGAAGATTTATTTTTTTTTTTTCTCAACACGATTCATTTATTACGATTTCTACTAAAACAATTAGATTATTCGCTCTGGACTTCTATGAGGTGATAGTTGATTCAGGTTCGGTGTCATCAACTATCACCCCATAGAAATCTCGAGCTCATAATCTAAGTGTTAATTATTTATATCCCATGTAATGCACTTCATGTGTGTACCGGATAACTGTATGTCTTTTCGTTAGCAAAATAAACAAATTCTGAAATCCTACGTGTTTCTTCTGGACTTGAAATGTGGTAACTTTGTTTGCTTATGGGTAAGATTTAAGTGACGGGCCAAAGTAGAGATAGGGAGCTGATGAGATTTCGTATTTTAGAAGATTATGTTTTCATATTTTGCTGACCTTTTTACTGATTTGTACAGTTTAAGAGTAGCTCCTTCGACAAATGTTTGGTCGTTGACTGTACCCCCTCCTGTAGAACCAAGCTTACAAAGGCCCTGTGTAACAAACGGTGTGTCCATGAATCATGAACACAACAAAAGTACATTAACTTCTCCAACAGAACTAAACTAGCGCTCACTTCAGTTCACGTTATTATACTATCATTAGATACCAATATTACATTACAACATTATCATTAAATAACATTATTATTGCGGATCGAGGCATTTTTGGAAATGTTTTAAAAGCTACTGAGCAGTGCTTTTATGTGGTGACATCTGTGTGCAATGCAGTATTCCGCAACTTTAATTAGAACCCGTTTATATGGAGAAAAGTTGTTAGGTTTATATGGAGAATAGAGGGTCACCCTCCAGGCCGAGTTAACTTTAGCAAGCGTTTGTAAGACAAAAGATGAACCCTTATAAACGAGTTACAAACTGGCTGTGTGAGACCAGAACAAGATTTTTTCAACTTCAAAATTCCCTGTTTAAAATCCGTGACCGAGTTGACCCGGCTAGACGAGCCAAGTGTTTAAATGGGAAACTGTAAACTCGGCTAGAAGGGTTACCCTATCTTCAAAAGAGGGTGACCCTGCCAGTCAGGTAGCCCTTCTTACCAAGCCAACGTTTCTCCATATAAGAGCCGTAATGAGAAATGCTACGCTCTTATATCGCAACAATGAAACTGGTTACTCCAAAACAAATGCACCAACTGCGGACCTACGCTAAACTCCCAGAACCAATCATTCCTTACAAGGGCATATACTAACCCATTAGTATCACCCAACTAGTGGACTCATGCAAATGCCGCAATCTGATTAGCCACGCTACTAGAGGTCTATTAGTAATAGTCCTCGAGTAGCGAAATTCGTGGCGCTTTCTTTTGTTTTATTCCCAAATAAATCTTTCTTCAACTTGCATTTGCTAACTTTATTATTGCTTTTTCTGTCCGACTAGTTGGGTGATACTAAAACAATTAGACCCTTCGCCCTCAAGGGCTACAGGTCAATAGCCCATTCGGCTTCGCCTCATGGGCTATTGACCCGTAGCCCTTGCGAGCTACGGGTCTAATCGTTAATTAGTATCTACCAATTCAGCAACCTTGGCATTTTGAGCAATCTGACTGGCTCTCCACCTCGGGAAGTTCAACATTATTATATCTACAACCCCTGGACATGAGTAAGCAAGAGTTCTGATTGGCTCCCTACTTACAGGCTATCAGCCCATATCCCATTAGTAAGGAAAACGGCCATCATGGAGAAATTAGATAGCTAAATTGACACGATTTTGGCTTTATTCTTCCACTATTCACCTCGATTTCTGTGAATAATTGTTAATTATGCCTACTCCTAGCGTAGACGGCTGGTTTAAACCACCTGGTAGCGCATAGGACTAGCATTAGCGAGGTCACGAGGTCGACGGGTTCTAATCTCTTTTAGGCCTGATCTTTCTCAGGACAGATACAATGCAATACAATAGTTTATTGACACAATCCTGAAGTGGCTTTTCACTGACAATGCGAGAACATATCCCTCGCGTGAAAGGATTTTAATCAGTAAAGCCACGCCACAACACCGGGATCTACTTGCCCTACTCTTTGCGAACAGTGTGTAGGTTCTTTAACGTCCCACGAAGTTATACGAACAAGGTTGTGAGACGGGACGTACCGTTTATCGTCCTTATCCGAGAAGACAAGAAAGTCTAACCATTTACAGATGTCATTGCAGAGGCAGCACTTTCTCCACAGTAATTAAAAGACTCCGAGTAATGGTCCGGCCGAGTTCCGAACCCACGACCCCTGACACTATAGTCCAGCGATCAACCAACTGAGCAAGCCGGTTGGCAGTCACATGGCAATTGATAAAAATTAAGTTACCACTGTGAGGACCAAATCTCCAATCTAAGTTCAACAAGACGATCTAAGATCGTAAGTCGGGCAACAGGGAGACATTCTCTATTTTCAGTTCGCAGAACGACCCGTTTCGAAGTATACGCTCATTACACACGCCATGTTTTAGAGTGGATCTACCGCGAACGGTGTGTGGGTCTGTATGTTTGAGCGTAGAAAAGGTGACACCATTTGTTTCCGACATATTCGCCATCGACTTCGACATCGTGGAAAGGTTGCGCCCGTATTACGTGTCTGCGGTATTCCCCATTGCACGTGACTGCGATTTGCGATGAAACTCGAGGGTAAACCTATAGTCGGTTGCCCGACTAATAATTATAATATGTGCACTCACCACTAAAGCGCGCACACGAACACTGTCATCCTTCATGTGGTACAACTCCTTCAGTACTGGAAGCGCCTAGAAACACGATGCGTCCAAAGAAGACAGTTACAACCGCAAATACAGTGAATATTCTGCACTTCGAAGCAAAATGATTAAATTCAGAACTATGACAAATGTATATTAATATAGTTAACGACAGCAGACTACACAAAAAAATAACAAATAACAGGCGAGCGGATTTTTGGACCGTGCAGAGCAGAATCTTGGAGGACAAGACACCTTAAGTAAAATGAGCTTCACTGCTTTATGCCTTGATAAACTGAACGTCTTTCAACAGTAACAAATGCATACAACTTTCTCCCGTCACCCTCTCCCAAATTCCACCCCCTCAACCGTTCCCCGTTGCCTGCACTGTAAGGAAGAACAACGGCCAAGCAACATTGTATGATGGGGTGACTGTGGATCAGAGTGACAGGAACTGGGCATGTTTTGTACGGACTGGACGCTAGATTCCTCAACGATCCAAGATGAAAGCAGGAGTTAATTACATACAGTTCCGCAAATTCACTGCAACTGATGTAAGTACCGTCTTTACGCTGTTGCTGGCAGGCTTAAGAACATCCTCACAGAAAACCAGCGTGGTTCGAAAGCCAAAATAATTGTAGACATACACAAGCAGATTTGTCTCTAACAATGATCAGTCTTACCTTTGCGTTCAAAATACCGCTCAATTTCTTTTCCGATGCACCCAAAGCCAACGTTTCGGAGGCAACGATCTGCAGAAAGTTTAGAAGGAATCATTAATTTGTCCAAGTAAAAGAGGCAAAGGAACTGCGGAGGTTTAACGTGGTAACAAGAGAATAATAAGCACAAAGACTGAAAAAGCCAATAAAAAGTAAAAAGCCCTCACCCGTGAAACTTGATCGTTTCTTTCAGCAAGAGCGAGAATTTTGTCCAAAGTCTCTTCCTTTGCTAGAAGCGTTGACGCCGCTTCCTGCACTCCCTTCAGAGAACAGATTTAAGCGGTTTAGAGTTTAAAGGCAACTAGGTAAAGAACCTAAAATAAAATGCCGGATGCGGAAACGGCGCGCAAAATTAACTAATCGCGTTCCGAGAGCCCGCGTCCTATCGCCAGTAGTCGAGAATGACTATACGGTAACTACTTGGTGCAAGAAGTTACCCCCATTGGTAAATACTTGGTGTAGGCTGTAGTTTGAGAGGTTCACCCATTAATAGAGTGGTCTGCGTTATAAATATAGTCGCCAAGCTTTACTTTAACAACCTCAGCTGTACTCTAGCCGTACTCATCCTAGCCGTACTTCAGTGTCTTTAATCATCCCATGCTTACTTTAGTGTCCTTGCTTTGTGAGTGCCTACACCAAGTAGTTACCGACTACAAGCGCTGGCCAAGAATCGCGCACTCAGATCAACGTTGACATGTACATCTACTGATTCTTAGAATTCTAATCCAAGGAGAGGCATATCCTCTCGGGGCAACTAACCTGAAACAGACAGCAAAGAGCCGTTGCACCTTCTATATGCGCTGTGGGACTGCTTAGGCTAAAGAAATGGCTGAAACAAGAAGACAAATCAGTTTCCTACACCCCCTGCCTCAAGCCCCATTTTCAATTTGTTGCAATTTGTTGCAATTAAAATCACCCTAGTCCTACTAATCACCCGTCGTTCATGAAGATACCAGAAGCCCTAATGGCTTTTCCAGTGGAAAAACCCTCTGCTTCTAGTCAGAGAATGGTAATGTGCTTGCTAGAAAGGTAAGCTGACCATCGCGCCAAACGAGAACACAGGTAAAGGGATGCTGCACGTGTAAAACAAATACTATACATGTTCCTCAGTATTTAGTTTACTATAATCGACGCAAAAGCGTTCAGTACCTATTTATTTTTGTATAATTGCACTCAGCATACTGAGCAAATATAATTGCTCTCAGATAGCTCGAGCACACTCTAAGGATGACCAATGACAGCATCCCAAAGGCTGCGCTGAGATGGACTCCAAAAGAAAAGAGAAAGTGGGGTACGCCAAAGACCACTTGGAGGAGGACAGTGGCGACAGAGCTGGACGAGATGGGGTCTCTCATGGGGTGAAGCAAGTGCCAAAGCCCAAGAATGTATTGAGTGGAGAAAAATGATTACGGTCATATGCCCCACCGGGGATGAGGTGGAGGAGCAGTAAGCACTCAGCATACAAACCCTACTGCAGCTTCTCCTTGTTCCATTAAAGGCTCCTTTTCTTTGTCATGATAGCTGTGGAGATTCACAAAAGTAAATTGATACTACCATGTATACCAACTCAGCAACTTTAGCATTTTGAGAAATCTGATTGGCTCTCTACCTAGGGATATTTAACTTTATCCACCTCCTAGGAGATGAATAATGCTGGTGACTTTTGGTTCCTGATTTAAACAAAAATGGCGTCTTAGCGAAATGAAAATGGCGGCCGTCGATTCTGTGCTTTAAAGATGTTTAAGAGAGGTGTCACTAAGGAGATTAAGCAGAATGCGACAACAAGGAAACGTAGACCAAAGTAGGACCAAACAATAGCGCAAAGGAATGACACAATACAACTGCTTGTGCAAAATAAAGTCCGCTAAGTCTCAATGTCGTACGAATTATTCTTCACCAACTTAATTTTTTCACCTCGACCGTCACCGTCTTGTTAAACCTATTCTTGAGCTTTGGTGCAAACTAAAACAATTATTCTGTTCAATCTCGGTAAACATTCTGCCACTATTCACCTCGATTTCTGAGAATAATTGTTAATTATTTAACAAATAAAGAAGCCTAAGTCATGAATTACACTGTGATAAAAATCTCCTCCAGTCAAGCCTTCGATCCCTCTCAGTTATTCCCTCCAACTTCGTTTTCCACTCACTATCTCATATTTTTCAAAAGAGAAGATTATTACTCGCAAACATGGCCAAAACATCTTGCTGTGGTATCAACTTCGTCTACTTCGCAATCTGTGGCCCTTTTTTGCTCTTTAGTTACTGGAGCAACAGGGTATATTGTGTAGCAAAGTACAATAGCTTCACAATAAGCTTACCCAAATGAATCAACCATTTTGGCCAAAGCCACCGATATGTGCATTCTTGTGTTGTTCGACACAGCGAGACTCTTCTTGTTGTCAGATTCGCAGGGGGCAGTGCTCGCAGACACAAATATGAGCTTGCGAATCCCTGACAGAAAAAAAAAACACCAGGAGCATATATACGCTTTCCCATTCTCAGGGTTGTCACTAAGATTTCAAGTTGCCGGGTAATCGTTGTTAGTAGCCGGGGAAGCCGCAAGCGGTCATGTCCCCCCCTCCCCCCACACACACACACATACACACACATACACACACACAAACATACACACAAACACAACACGTTTTAGGACGAAAGTAGTCGGGGGTTAGGCTCCGAGTAGCCGGGGTAAATCCCCGTCCCCCGGCCCTTAGTGACAACCCTGCATTCTACACAAGAGAAAAAACGTTTCGAGACTAGGAACACGAGTAGTATAAATAGTAGTGGTCGCCTACAAGTTGATTTCGCAGTTTAATGATGGGTGTCCGTCGCAGCTTAAATTCTAGAACTTTACATTAATTACCTAATACAGTATATAGAATTGTAGGATTTGTGAGTTTGCAAATGAGAGACCGCGTTACTTGCAACAAGCTTGGTTGAGCTCTGCTGTAATTATGGGTGCGTGCTATCTTACCGCGAGATGCGTTGCCGTTCGACGGCTACAACTGCCAGGCTAAAATTAGTTCACTAGGATTTAAGAGTAAGGCATGTGCTATAAATAAAGACGAGCTCATCTCACTGCACCTTTTACTAATAAAAACATTAAGAAGTAGCAAAACAAGATTTCCAAGTTACGGTGTATTAGGCCTTTACCTCCAATTTTCACAAACAGTTCAACAGCAAGCTTGTTCTTGGAAACAACTTTGACAAGAACATCAATCACGGCATCCCGGCATTCAGCGGACACCCTGTAGAAAGGAGAATATGTCAGTGTTAACAACTGCGTTGTCAAGACACAAAAATATCACACGGGGGTGGGGGGGGTCACACATTTCTTACATTACAAATGGACAGTAAGCACAAAGAAACGTGCGTGGTTTTCAGGCTTTCAAAGATAAGATGGACAAAGAGAATTGGCTGGGGATCCGTTAGGCACACTTTGGCTTTGTTTCTTATACTGTACAGTACAAGACTAACTTTTAGATCTACGGACCAAACCATGCAAGCTACTGAAAAGAATATTTACGAGATTATCTTTATTTAAAAACAATTCT
>OX453276.1:5607376-5737376 GCA_949710005.1 Ricordea florida | reverse complement strand
TTACCTAATTACCTAATAAAATTACCTACATGTACAGTGTTTTCCATGACAATGAATCGATATTGTAAAGAGGAGTTAGCTACAGCTTCAATCACTAATAAGGTTACAGTGGTGGGGAGAATACAAACCCTTAGTTTAGAGTTGCTGCAGAGTCCTTTAAGAACTTTCAGAATGGCTATTGTCTGATCCTTTGATCCACTGTTCAGGAGAGAAATGAACTTTGGCAATTGCCCTGTCACAAGATACAAAGGTACCGTATTTTTATAAAAAAATTATTTTGAACAAAAGTGTATTAAAATATATAGGTTGTTGCCCTTACCTCCTCTAAAAATTCTTTGAGCACCTGGTTCATCATTGGCCAAAATCACAAGATTACTCACAGCCTAGAAACAGAGACACACGTGTACATAGATAACCTTGAATATCTTTCCCTGAATATGATATTCTACAACAGTTAATCAGGGGCGTGGCACCAAATTAATAATAATAATAATAATAATAATAATAATAATAACAATAATAATAACAATAATAATAATAATAGCAATAATAATGACTCAGTTCAAATATATGGTCTTTCATATATTCATTTGCATCATTCTTCTTCATCTATGGGTATATTACGAACTCACAACATGACCAGCTCCCAGTTGGCTTGATAGCTCAGTTGGTAGAGCACTGCTCCGGTATCGCAGAGGTCATGGGTTCGAATCCCGTTCAGGCCTGAGTTTTTTTCAGGCTTTAATTTCACAGCTGCTTAAGTTGTGTGCATCACTGCGATGATCAATTAATGTCATTTCATATTAATCCGCAGTTCAAATATATGGTCTTTCATATATTCATTTGCATCATTCTTCTTCATCTACGGGTATATTACGAACTCACAATATGACAAACTCCCAGTTGGCTTGATAGCTCAGTTGGTAGAGCACTGCTCCAATATCGCAGAGGTCATGGGTTCGAATCCCGTTCAGGCCTGAATTTTTTTTTTTTTCAGACTTTAATTTCACAGTTGCTTAAATTGTGTACATAACTGCGATGATCAATTAATGTCATTTAATAATGACTTTATTTCAGCATTTCCACAATGAAGTGGCTCTTCATGCGAAACAAATCAAATCAAATGTTCGTTTTTGTGGAAAGGGGAAAACCGGAGTACCCGGAGAAAAACCTCTCGGAGCAGAGTAGAGAACCAACAAACTCAGTCCAAATATGACGCCGGGACTGGGAACCGAACCCCGGCCACATTGGTGGAAGGCGAGCGCTCTCACCACTGCGCCAACTCTGCTCCACTTGACAATAATTGACAATTTTACCTGACAGAGAATGACAAGAAGTAGACAACTGCGTGTATTGGTGAATTTTCAACAATATTCTTTTATTTATAACAGTTTATATTTAACAGTTAGATTTAGGGACCGTTCATTTAGGGACGGACCATTAGAAAAGTGATGGGTGGGGAAAAAAACAAAAAAAATTCATGCAAGGGAAAATGCCAAGAAAAAAAATTCATGCAAAGAAGAAGGCAAAAAAAAAAAAATTCATGCAGAAGGAAGGTCCAATTGTGACTTTTTCACACGTAGTAAAAAAAATTCGTGCAGAGGGGTTCACCTGAAAAAAAAATTCCTGCATAAGCAGTGAGCGAAAAAACAAATCGTGCAAGCTGAAAATTCCCCACCCCCACCCCCATCACTTTCCTAATGGTCCGTCCCTTATTACGAGGGTGGAGGGGCTGAGTGTGATTCGGGAAGAACCATTCAAAAATTGCGTGAACCCCCCTCAGCTTGCCAATTTTTTCACATCCCCCCCCCCCCACTTGAAGCAGCGATTTCATTGATGGGCTTCTATTAAAACATTATGCCATTTCAAAGTATTGCGAAAATATTTCAGGTGACGCCCCCCTTCCCTATTTTTTTGGGATGCCCATTTTTTCGCATCGCCCCCTTCAAATCTCACCACCCACCCCCCCTTCCGCGTAAAAAATGGAAGGTCCCTTATGAGCTCGAGATTTCTCAGAGGTGCTTGTTATTGAGGCCGAAGGCCGAATCAACTATCACCTCATAGAAATCGAGAGTGAATAATCTAATTGTTTCAGTAAGAATCATAATAAACGAATCATGTGTCGGTGAAAAAAATACCAAAATACTAAATCTTTCTGCGAACGTTGCTAAAGCGCGAATACATCGCCATTTTGAAAAGGATCTTCAACCAAGTGCTGTCTAATGGCTGAGAGTCTGCAGTAGCTCAGCCAATTAAGATCTTACTTAAACTACTTAAAACTGTGGCGACACCCTTGTAAAGAACCGTTTTGCCTTTCAGTCAAACACTGCTTCAAAAACTCTCTCTTAAGCGACGTTTCAAACGTCTCAAGTGACCGCTACCACTTTCCAGACCTGAAATTGGACAAGTCCTTTTGTTCTGTGTTGCCGATAAGAGACCATCCGAAATCCTTGTGTTACTCAGATGCCACTACATGTAGGTCCAGTTAAAGACAGAGCAGATAGATATGGAAGAATACTGTTAGATCATGGTCACTAAAAACTGAATAACTTGCAATGCATGATGCGAATTCCTATTTCACTTGAAACACACCAGTGCTTCCAATCTTTTTCCTTACCCATGCATAGAATGGAATAAGAACAGTGCTGTGAGATGGGACCTACAGTTTTTGGTCCTTCTCCAAGAAGACTAGAATGTTTAACCATTTACAGATGTCATAACAAAGGCAGCAAAAGTCATTCTCCTAAGTTATTATAAGACCTTGAGAGTTGGTCCAGCCAAGGGCTTGAACTCACAACCTCCCTCTTGACAGGCCGGTGCTCTACCAAGTGAGCTAACTGGGCAGTGAAAAAAGAAACCGTTGGATCTGAGTGATCTTAAGTCACAATTCTTAATCTGGATCATACCAAAAGAACATACCCTTACTTAGTTACATGTACCTGCATTCGTCTTTCTTCGGTGTCTTCATTCCCAAACAGAGAAGAAAACATTTCATCAACTAGACCATCAGTGGTGCGGCATCGATCACTCTTGGCTTGAAGTTGTGATCCCAGTCTTTTGAGAGCCTCTTGAATGGCAGAGTTCTGCAAAATGTTGGTACAGTCAACTCTCTCAAAGATGGACACTGCCAGACAGAATCCAACTGTCTGTCTTAGAGAGGTGCGGGTCTCATAGAAGAGCCCGTTATAAAGAGGGAAATGACCGTATACAGAATACAATTTGTAGTTTATCTTTTATCATTTTTAAATTTTCATCCTAAAACATCAAACAATTTTTAAACCTGCAGTTAGGTGGGAGCCAATTGTGCCTACTATAAATTTGATATAATAATTATTTTATTCACAAGTTTGAGATGGCTAAACAAAAACCCACCACTTTTATGGCCATTCAGTGACCACCCACCCCCCCCCCCCTTCCCAACCAGCCCAGGGAAACCTATTGGGAGGGGACCTGACTGTCTGTCTTAGAGAAGTGTCCATCTGATAGGGTACATGTAGGTACATGTCTTAGGTACATGTCGGTTCCATCTTACGCATATGTAGAGGGTTATGTTACAGCAAATATGAGCAACAAAACATGTCCATGTTAAGTGGCCGTGTTATGCATATGTAGAGAGTTAAGTTACAGTAAATATGAGCAACACCACATGTCCATCTTAGGTAGGTGCCTGTCTTACATATGTAGAGAGTTTTTGGTCATGTTTTCTATAACTTAAAGTTATAGAAAACATGACCAACACCACGTGTCCGCCTTAGAGACACATCTGTCTCATGGAGGAAGATAGTGTTGACTGTACATATTGATAATGTTGGCAGATACATGTAAATAAAATAAAATTGCAGCTAATATTGAGCATTTAAGTAAATGCATAATATTAAATTTCTCTTCTACTCCCCCCTCACCTTGATTAGCACTGCTACCTGCAGGATGCCTATCTATTGATTATTATAGTAAATAAAACTTTGTTGTTGTTCTTGTTGTTGCTGTCGTTACCTTTGGTTCAAGGTGAATAAGCATACGGGCATCTCTGAATGCTTCATCTAATTTTCCAAGCTTTTCCAATGCCTGACACCTTCTGAACAGGGCTTTTGGGTCATTGGGTAGGAACCTGAGAGCTGGAATTTCAACATCAGTGCACATGAGCATAGAACCATCATACAGGAAACTGTACACCATGAACACTGTAAATGTATGGTTTAATGCATGAGATTTGGCCCAATTTTACATTAATAGACTGTAGAACGTTTTCTTCTCTAGCTAGTATTAAACAGAAACCCACCAGATTCAGAACATGTAACTCGCATTCACAGCTTGTTCAGATTAAATATTTCCCAAGGACAATATACCGTATTAGGAAACCGCTTGGCCCAGTCTTCAAGCTTATTGGCACTGTTTGGTCTATTGACTTTCTCTAGCTTTCCAAGTACTGAAATATTATGTAGTTTAATCACCTTAACAAGAAAATAAGAACAAGTAATTATTATGACCTTTGAGTTGTAAATAGCACCAAATACTGTAGATCCAAAGTGTTTTAGTTATATGCTGCAAAACACCGGAACCCACTATCTGACAATTTACCCATATTAGCTGGAACAAATGATTTTGTCGGCAAGGTTCCAAGTTAAATGTGTCCATTTTTTCAAGGATTTTTTAAATTTGTATTACTGTATCACAATTAATTGAGGAAATGTTTAATTTTTATATATGATGGCTGTTAATATCATCATCAACGTGGCTACATGTAGTAACATGAATTTTATATCTCAATTTATTCTTATCAATTTTTTATGTTTTTTAGTAGTGGAATATCTGTAAACTAGCTGTATGGCCAAGCAAATTCCCTCTTTGAGTGAAATATCCAATCCTATCCTATCATAGTTGGTAGACTGATTGTGGACAAGCTGTGGTTGAAGACGTTTAAAGGAAGCTACATGTTCCAAATCTTCAATTGTGGTAAAAAGTAAAACTAAAAGGTGCACAAACCCCTGGAGCCTATCCTGATTTTCTGTAGTACTTATTAACTCTTTCACACCCAAAAGTAACCCATATAAAACTTCTCCTCACAACCTTCAATACATTGTTAAATAGACAAATGAGGAGAATTTAAAAGTTCATCAACCTAAGGACTCACACCAAATTCTCTAATAAAACTGGCATACAAGAAAGTGTATGGAAGTCAGTCAGGAGAATTCCTCTTCAGATCTTGGAAGTGAAAGGGTTAAGCACCTACACTGCTGCAGTGTTGTTACTTCCCCCTTGGTGCAATGCTAAATCCACCAACGGGGTTGACACCCCCCATCATTATGTTTACATGTATAGACCTGATGAAAAGAGATGGGTGGAGTTCAGTTTCTTATTTTCGGAAAAAAAAACTTTACCGGTAATCTTAATTTAAGCCCCTTGAAAAATCCTAGTGGTTGAAACATAGGCCTTGGGATCTCTTAAAAAAAAGGAAAAATTTTAAATTATTTTTTAATAGGTACTTACATTCATCTGCATCTGTAACAGCTGCTTTATAATTGTCCTGTAAAATAAACAATGAACAAAAAAGTAAGTTCCCATAAAAAGACAATGGCTCACATCTCTAATGATTAAAGTAACAATTAAATTATTAACATAAAGTTCACAAAAGATGAGCACATTTCAATTCGCAGAAGAAATGTGACTAGATTATAGTTTGGGAGCAAGAAAAGACAGGTTGCGTTATGCTCTAAGGCCAAATTGTAGAATACCCCGCCACTTGATTTGCATAATGATGAGTACCAATAGAGGCCATTGTAATATGCCTCATTCTTTCAAAGCCCCCGACACATGTAAATGAAGTGGCCGGGTATTCTGCAATTGCTCCTGTTCAAATTTCTTACTTGTGCCACTCTCCATTACTAATCTTTATCTTTCATAACTTACAAGTTTCAGATAACATGCTGCTCTATTCTTTAGTATCACTCCCCTTTCCTTGAGTTTTTCCCTATCTCTGTCATCTTCCGAGTACAGCTTTAAAGCTTGTGTATAGCAGGCTATTGCTGATTCAAAATTTTCACTCCTAAAATGGGTGTTTCCCTCTTCCTTCAAATCAAGGGCCCCCTTCTCTGTCTGGTCCTGTTAATACAAAAAAAGTCAGACACCAATAATAATTCCCTCCTAGCAATTTCCTCCTAGCTAGATTAGCTTTATTGCTATTTTCTGGGTGGCTTGTACCTTACATAGGGGGTATTGTCTTTTTTCAATGTCCCTTTTTTCTGTGTGTACTACTACTCATCCTCATCGGGCCCATGAGGACTCTTGAGGCTGGCCAGAAGATCATGCCACTCCTCCCGGTCTGAGGCCGATGCAGCAGCAGCTCCCCATGTATACCGTCCAAGCTTCTTCCTTTCCACGGTTCTTCTCCACGTCTCCCTCTGTCAACCTCGCCTCCTCTTACCTTCAGGTGTCCACGTCAATGCAGTCCTCGAGATGTTCTCGGACTTTTCCTCAATACATGCCATCTTCTCACTCGTATAAGGACTGACACTGGCGTACTCCCTGTGGCTTCGCACAGCTCTTTAACTGTTGCTGAAATGGTTGGGCCAGAATCTCCTCAGCACTCTCCTAAGGCATGGGTAATGAAACACATCCAGTTTGTTGAGATCAGTTGCTGTAACCCTCCAAATGTCGGCTCCATACAACAGCACGGACATGAAACTGGAGTTCAGGATGCGCAACTTGGTCTTCTGGCTGAATCTGCCTGACCTCCAGATGTTCTGAAGTCTGGTGGGTGCAGTTCTCACAAGTGCTAGTCGCCTCTTGGCATCCGCTTCTGGGTGCCAAGTTTGTCAAGTACTGAACCTAGGTACACGAAGGATTCCACATCTTCCACCTCCTCTCCTTCTATCCTAATGTAGTGCGTGCATCTGTGGTTCATCCTAAGTGTCTTTGTTTTGCGCTGGTTGATCTTCAGCCTAACAATGCCAGCAATGGCTGTCAGCATATCCGTCTTCTCCTGGAGATCAGCAAATCTGCCTGAGATTAGAGCAACATCATCAGCATAGTCCAGGTCTTCTAGGACTGATGCGAATTTCCATCTCAAGCTGCATCTCCTATCATTTGTGCACTGCATGATCCAGTCCATGATCAAGACAAAGATGGAATGAGACAACACACACCCTTGTCACACGCTGCTCGTCACTTCAAACCAGCTACAATTATACCTTCTGCCTTCTGTGATGCAGCTTGCGCTCTGATGATATAGTGCCTAAAAAGTCCTGATAAAGATGTCAGGGATGCCATATTGCCCCATAATGTCCCAAAGTCTCTCTCTGATAATGCAGTCAAAAGCCTTCGAAAAGTCAACAAAGTTAATGTACACTGGTGCTTGCCATTTCTGGCATTGTTCAAAGATTTTCCAAAGAGCAAAGAGTTGCTCAGAGGTGCCCCTTCCAGATCGAAATCGTCTCGTCCACGCCGCTCTTCAATCTGTCAACGAGGACCCTGCGTAGGATTTGGCTTGGTTTTTTCTGTGTGTGGTGTAAATAAATTTTTTATCTTGTCTTTGTATTGTCAATAAATCCTTAGCGCAAGACATAAACCTGTACAAACATATAAATATCTTTCATTTCTACTGCTAAAACTAACTAACTAATTTAAATGTTTCATTTAATGCAATACTAGTGGACAGACATGTGCAGCGTGTGAAAAGTTCTACAACCTCCATTAGTACATGTACAATATCAGTATAGAGTTGCGCCCAGTGCAGAAATCCAGCTCAACAGTTATGTGACTGCTGTAGCAGATAACGCACAGATCGAGACATGCAAAAATATGATTTCTACCTTCGTTTTTGGAAATGTCTCGTAGACTCGTGCATAATTTCCGATGTCTAAGGTACACGTGACAGGGGTTCTGTTGACGTTCCACAAAGGTATTGCAAAAGACACAAGCTATAAAGTGGCACATTACCTTCTCCATTTAGCTCCTAGTTTACCTTTTGGTTCCTTAAAACATGCTTTTTTCAAAAGGAGGCAAATTTCGATCGTCTTTCTCTACGTCTTTCTCTACGTCTTTCTCTTCGTCTTTCTCTCCGTCGATGGCTCGACTATTCCAAGTTTTTCCGCCGACTTGCGCCCTCAGGTGTCATTTCCACTACCAACAGCGGTATACTTCATTAATTATGCTCAGCTTTTGTCTACATCAAATTCAAAATGGCCGACGAAGGGGAAGATCCCGGTGGACCCGCCACACCGGAGAATCCCCTCGGCCCACAAACCGCACAGTTCAGAAGCCCCTCATTGTGTATAAGCTCTCCCTTATCCTTGACGACCGAGACCGCACGTGTTCCTCTCCAAAGAATTCGATGTGGCAAGGTCGATATACGAAACGATGACCGGTGGCTGGAATACGAACCGTCTTCGACTTATCTGAAGCTGTTTTACAAGGACCGAAAACACTCCAATCACGACCACTGTACTTCGCTGGAATGTCGCGATATTACCGCGGCAGACTTGCGAGTCACTACCAAGTTTGGCTACCTTGACGCGATGACAGGGACGCTTACGATCGAGTGCCAAAGATATATTCAAGTTGACAGCCATTCAACTTGTCTTGCGTCATCCTCGAACTACGTTGTGGAAGTGACATTTCACGTCAACTACACGGGCCAGATGAGGGATGTTCTTCGTTATTTGAGACAAGCAAAGCAAGTAGAGGCATCTGCGACTAACAACAAGCAATCGAGGATAGGATTTCCTGGGAGTGGTGTGAATATGAACAAGAAATTAAGGGAGGGTTTGCCGGATTGGACTCCTTACATACCCCACCGAATTTACACTCCAACGGTGCGGAAAGTCATCGAGCTGGCGATCACGTTGTACACGATATTTTCCATCCTTTGGGCGCTCTGGCAACTGTACAGGCATGTTGACTTTATCAGAGCGTACATTCAACCTATTATCGACGCGCTTAAGTACCATGTTGAGCTTTTAGACAAGTGGATCCAATTTTTTAACGCTTTGTTTGAAGAAATGACCCAACAATGGCTGGCTTACATTAAACCAGGCTATGTAATACTGTCGTCCTTCGCCTCTCCTTTGGTGGCAGTTGGCAAGCAAATTTTTGAAGCTATTTACAGTCTGTCGTCAGGTCTTGCAATCCTTCTCCGACCACTTTACTTTGTGTTTGAGCCTATATTTAAGTTAATTTATCAGGTTTTTGTCGGAGCTCCCTATGCAGTTCTGCAGCCAGCTTTTTCTGTGGGAGCTAAGTTTTGGTCCTTGTTCTATAACTCTGTTGTCTGTCGTATTATTTTGTCGCAGTTTGTTCATGCTAAACAGGTAGTGAGTTGGCTGGGTGAAATCCTGGAAAAAAGCATGAAGCTCGATCCTTTTAAAGCCCAGCTTATATTAATGAGGTCTACTGTAATCAATAGTGGTAAGGCACTGAGTCTTGGGCTTGTTTACATATTTAAAAGTATTGAAAGAAGGGTGTGGTTACTGATTGCCAGACCAGTTGATGAGAAGGAGGACTAACAAACCTATAAACTTGTCAAGCAAGCAATTTCCATGTGAAATCTTGTATTCTTTTTGCACCAACTGAAAACATTTCATTTTAAGCTGCATTCTGAAAGCATTTCTAAATAAGCTTTGAAATTTGGTATTAATAATTAATTATTGACCTATAATAATAATAATTAATTAATGACTAAGTTGTCATAATAATTTTTATAGCTTAATTGACTAAAAACCCTGGTGATTGATTATCTCTTTATGAGTAAAACCTGCCACTTTACATTGTGTTGCATAATTTACCAAGGCTTGCTTTCTGCGATAAACTGCGAGCTGTACACAAATAGGTGATGGGTTTTTTTAACATTTTTGTTGCTTTTCAACATTGTCAGAGCTTTTGTGTGATTGGTTGTGCAGTGTTCATATACAAAATGAGTTGGTATTCTCAAATTTGATGGTTTAAATTATGGTTTTCTCGAACATGGGTACAAACTTTTTTAACATAACAGATTCTGTTCTGTGTATAGGAGAGGCACTGGGGTTGTCTAGAAAGTATAACAGCCCCTACCTCGATATACATTATGGAAAAAAAATTGGGTTTTGTAAAATATACATATTTACAAAGATTGCACACTATTTATTGATTCTTAGACATTGAGTCTTTTTCAACTTGAATTATTAAAGCATGATATTTGTTTTAGAGGGGCCAAAGGTCACTTTAATTGATGATCAACTTCATTCTATTTTCAAGAGTGTTAACCTTCTTGTTCTCAAGAAGAGTATGAATTCTTACTGAGTACTGTATATTTCACTTTATGATAGTGTGGAAAATATATCTTTCCAATTCTCATCTGCTTTCTTGATATCTGATCATCTGTGGGAGCAGTTTCGTTGCACACAGACAGAAATCCATTAGACACTGTTATATATTACAGCATTGTGCAAGGCTTTGTTGTCCCTTTTTTGTACAGTGTATCGGTGAGACAGGTTTAGTTTTGCAAAAAAACTCTCATAACCACGGATTATTTATCGACACAAATCAATGTGGATTGATGTCTTAAACAAAACAAATGAAAAAAAAAAACTTGCGCTACCTGATGTATAACAATGATGTATGTTATTTGAGAATTGATAACATCAGTATAAGTACTGTGTTTATATTTATGATTGTAGTGCATAGTATAATACTATATAAGAAACTAATATTTGTGATTCCTCACAATGATATTATTGTGGCCAGAATCATCATTTATATTATACATTTTGCTTTGTATCTCAGAATTACTGGTTAAACCTGGAATTGTTTGTATTCAAATAATTGTATAAATGTATATAAAGAGTTATGAATTAAATGTTCCTTTGTGTTCATGGTGAGTACCACAAGGTTAGAACTTGTGAGTGGTTGGGTAACAAGTGTGGTACATCCAAGGATAAGGAATAAAAGATATAAAAAGCAGAATTTCTTGAGTCTTGTACAGTTATAGAGCAAATCATATGCATTTTAAGCGAAATCTGTAACATTTGCAGAGATTTTATTATTTAATAGATACTTCATCTGATCATGACTGGATAATTCTTATGAAAATTTGTTTGAGTGGTCTTGGTTGGAGTATTCGCACGGTTAATTTTGGTGCGAGTGTCAATTACCTTGGTGTTACATAGTTGCATGCTAATGTCACCAACTTGTAATCATCAGTCATATTTCACCAGTTCATTAGATCTCCATTCTTTCTTTGCCACCTCGTTCCTAGGCTCGATTTCCAGCCGCTTTTTCGGGAAAATGAGCCCGCGGTCATCCCCCCGAAAGGGAGGAAAGACCGAACACGAGAGGACGGCAGAAATCGAGCCTACCTCGTTCCAATAGCCAATCATGCATTTGTAATTGTTTAGAATAACTTTGTCACAAGTCATTTCAGCATATATTACGTCTAATAAATATAAATACTCGCTGTAATTTTCAAGTCACACTCTCCCTCTCTCTTTCACTTCATTTTGTTTTATACATTTTTGTGTAGTTATAAAGTTTGGTCTTTATTGCTGTAAGTAGAAATGATTTATCCTTAGTGAATAAAACCATAAGAAGAAGAAGTAGTTAACACTTGGCAGTTACAAGAAGGTAGTGCTTGTCCTTAATCCTTTCCATTTTGAGACTGGAGAAGTAAGTCTCAGTAGAATGTATTTCCTGACAATTAGTGTAGAGGATTTGGGGTCAGATCGCTGTAAAATTTCACTGAGTGCATCACAATCTCTGATCCTATCATTTTCTTGAAACAAGTTCAGTTCATATTGTTACTTTGAAATGCTAGATTAAAAATTTTAATTGGTCATCTTTAATGTTATCACTCAAATATTTAAAAATTGAGGGGCTCGAAGTCAAGATGCATTGTACAGAAAAGCTCCATCCCCTCCCTGGAGAGAAACCTCGACAACGAGAAAAGGCTATTTCTCTGTCCAGCGGTCATGAATTCAATATGGCGGCCAAGTGCGTAAAATCAGTTTTGCCCCGTTTAGCTGCATTACGTGTGGGAACCTGGTCCTTATCGTCTACATGTGAGTGACTTTTATCGTTTTGGTGACAAAAATTGCTTTAAGTGACTTTACTCTTTGCGATTTAGCCCGACTGGAATATCGTACATTCATAAGAACTTCTATTAAAGAATTCGAGTTCCCTTCGGTTGTTAGCAGTTGCAGAATACCCGGTCACGTCATTTACATTTGTCTTAGGCTTTTGAAGAACGAGGTATATTACAATGTACTCTATTGTTATTCATCATTATGTTAATGAAGTGGCCGTGTATTCTGCAATTTAGCCACGCATGCTGTAGCTGAGTTTTTTAAGGATAATTTACGCGCAAAAATTACAACACACATTATAAAGTATGGGGTGGCATGGAAATCTACCCAAAATCACTACTTGACAAAGAAGTCTACCTACCTTTGAGGGCGGCCCATGGACTAAAATGGACGGAAATACCCGCAGAAATGTGACGCATTGATTCCAAATATGATTACGCAGATGTTGGATCGGAAATTTAGTTGCGTGGTTGTAACAGCGCTAGCCTGCACATACAGGAGTAAGTCCCTCCCAGTGGGGTACATCTGCATGTTCTTTTAGTCTTTTTACATTCTCTCCCTTGTTTCCCATTAATAAAAGCACTTGTGGAATGATTTCTGCACAGGTCCCTGCTTCATTATGCATGCTGTAGCCATACGGTTTTGTTCTCAGAAAACAAGAAATGTTTGCACACACACTTCCTAAGACAATTCAACTACAGCATGCATAATGAGGTAGGGACCTGTGCGGAAATCATTCCGCACTTGTTTCCTAATTTTTTTCCCTTTTTCCCAGCGATTTAATCAGGGGTGTACTCGTTTCCATTAAATACTTTGAAAATACGCCTTGTTCTCTCAAAGTAAATGCTTCTGTACCTTATTCCCTAAAACCTTTTGGAGGGGCTCAGAGCTTTTAAAAATCAACTTTTTAAACCCATCCTTCCCCTTTCTCAAGGAAGACAGGATCAGATATACAAATCACCCCCCTCAACCTACCTGCCCTCCCCAATCATTGGTCTTAAGATAATTGAGTAGAAATTGCTGCCTCTGTAATTACATCTGTAAATGGTTAGACTTTCTAGTCTTCTCAGATAAGGACGATAAACCGTAGGCCCTGTCTCACAACTCTATCTGTAATGTGGGATGTAAAAGAACCCATGGCACTGTTCGAAAAGAGTAGGATGTGTTCCCGGGGTGTTGTGGTCTATTTGTCTGAATGTAATGCGCATGATTATTTATATAGAATATGCGCAATAGAAATGGAGTATATTATTATTATTATTATTGTCGTGTCGGTTTTGTTCGCAGTCAGTATCATGAAAGGGTTGAAGATTTCAAGATCCTTTTACACATTTTGTTTTCATTTCAGGTATTAGTAGTTTAAAAAGTCCAGCAATTGCTCAGACCAGTTTTCTGGCTCAACAAGCACATGACTTCCATTCTTCAGGTAGATAAACACAGCTGTGCGTAAAGTTGATTGGTTATAAATTTACTTTTAGTTGAGCCAGCTGCAGGCTGAACTGTCAATCATAAACTGCCCTGTATGACATTGTTCATAACAGCATAATTAATGCCACTTTCAGTCCCTGTGCACGGTGGAAAAAAGAAAAGTATATGGAGACAGAACAGAGTACCAGCACATACACGCGTAAGAAAAGTCTTATACTTGTATATAAATTTATTCCAAATAAGAACTTTACAAATTTAACCATTAGTACAGCTGTTAGATCATTTTTTATTTCAGATTAAGATGTTCTGTGTACAGTACAGTACAGTGCACAAAAGCTGATTCTCAGTTTCCTTTGGCTACTTCCTTTGCCTGTTGTTATTCAAGAGAAAATTGTAAATCATCCTAAACACTGTACTTGATGGCAAAATTTAACCTCAGTCTATTTAACCTGCAACTCAGCCTACACTGTGCTAATTTCTGTGGTTTTTAACTAATTCCCATTTTTCCATAGCTAAGACTTGATAAACCTGAAAAGATTAAAGTGAAAAAAGCATATGGTGGACATAGAAAGATCAAAGCTTATAAACTTAACAAGGGACTGTATTTCTGGAAATCAATTGGTATGTTCAGACATTATTTGGAGGGGTGTGTGGAATAAAACCCTAAGTGACTCTTGATCCAGTATCAAATTCTCCCTTCAGTTTCCAAGCAATTACAAGGTATATTGGAAGGAGAATTGATGAGTGGTCACTTGGGGCTCATTCCAGGCACCCCTTCGTTTGATGTTACATGTACATTAGTTGGTAGCCTTTTTTAACTGTAGTTGTTCGTGGAGTTAAATCCTCTGGGTGTGAGTAGTTCTGAAGAGAACTGTTGTTGGTCACATTAACTGACGTTTCAACAACCTGAGCGAAAGTCGTCATCAGAGTCAAGAACTGTAACTGAAGGAATGCACTGTAATTCCAGATGTTGATCTCTCAAATCTGTTCTATAATTAATGATTAAATTCATAATACGTTTGGAAATGGACTGAACATTCGAGTTATAAACTAAGGCTAAGTGTAAGTTGTAGCATGGAATGATTCACTAAGCTTTCATTACCAGACTCATATCAAACTATTGATTTCTCCTTCTAAACCCATGGGTCAGACAAAACATTTTTCTCCACCCTTGATCAGTTACGTGACATTCTAATCACCCACTAAGTTAAATGGAAATTCCAACAATGAACTCCATAAAATAATTATTACTAATATTTTTCTTACTCTGTAAAAATAGTTGGAAACCTGCTTGTTATATTTTTCACTTTTTTTCTCAGATGTGGAATTAGAGTGTCCCATACTAAAAGTTGTCCATAACACTGCAAATAAAGACTTCAACAAACTTGGAATTATGGTCAAAGGAACCATTGTAGAAGTTGACCCTGATCCATTTAAAACATGGTAAGGCAGGCTACTGTATCAGTGTAGTAAAATAGGTACTTTGAATGTGTACTGCATAATTAGTTAAAGTGGAGGGGAATTGATCACCAGAGGGTCACAGGTATCAAAAGGACATAAAATTTGACCTGAATCTCACGAGTAGAGGTTACAGTGATAATATTATTATTTTTAATTATTATATACAGTAGTAATATTTCTTATTACCACACCGTACTTGAGCTAAATCTCTAATGCAAAAGTAATCTGTCAAGTCAGCTTGGAAGGGTTTCTTTCCATATAAAATTGCAAAATATGAAAGAGAGATCATTTACTGAACAGAGGGTTATTTGATTCTGAGCACTTGTTCAGAATTGAGCGATGAATCAGTTTTGTTGGTTAACAGTCCATCTAAGTAATCTGTGTGGATTAATATGAACCATCCACACTATCAATCAGAATATCCACTTTTGTGGTAAACAAGATCAAAGACCAATCATTTATTAACCCTTTAAGCCCCAAGGGGTCTCCCTGTGGTGAGTAAAATTGTCTGTCGTTAGCCAGAGTAAAGTCTATAGAGACACTATTGGGGGCTTAAAGGGTTAAGGAGATAGTTTCTAAGGAGATAGCTTTTAACCCTTTAAGCCCTGAGGGGTCTCCCTGTGACGAGTAAAATCGTGTGGCCTTAGCAAGAGTAAAATCTATAAAGACACTATCGGAGCTTAAAGGGTTTAAGGGGGATTGTGCTGGTGCGAGGAAGAACAGCTCGGCCAGTAGCACACCTTGCGGTGGACTGACCAAAGTGTGAAGTAACAGGAGAATATTCTGAAAGCGCTCCATGTCTGAATTTAAAACTAGCCATCTAAATTTGGCCAGATAATTCTTTGTAGTAGCCGGAGAATTCTCCGATCTTCGATATACCTAATGAACACCCTGATTATGTATAGGAAAATTAAAATGAACCAGCCCACCCCCTCCTCTTATAAATGACCGGTCCCTGGATTGTACAGTGTAGTGTTATACAGCTGCATGCACTGTAATCTTTGGAAACTGGATGTATTTTTTTTTTGAGGAATAAACTGACCAAGCATTGTACTTAAACCAGGTATAATGAATACTTCAACAAGGAAGAAGAGAGTTCAAGTGAGGTAAAAAAAAACAGCATGATTAAGGTTCCTTTCTAAAGTAGTGTACTAATATTTAGCAGTTCGAGATGTGTGAAGGGGCACCCAACGAATGATTTCGGTAAAATATCTGTTCGAATGTAAGGTCGCCTAAATTTTTCGGAAAATTTCTCCTCAAGGGAAAGAACACGTTGTCTTGATTTTCGGAAAAAAAAAATTGCCCTAGAATTTGCGTAATTTAGGTGGTCGAGAAAAAGTTGTCCAAGACTTTTCGTAAATAGATAGTCAACAGAAAGTTACCCTAGAATTTTCGTTTGAGTTACAACTCGCAATTTTTGGACGTCGTCCGCAAGTTAGGGATGTATAACGCATGTGTGCAGAAAATCGAAGCAAGATTTATCTGAGAAGGCAGTCCAAATTCACCAAATCAGAACGTCTTTGTTTAACGTTGTACTCTCGTACTGACTTGAACGACCTGGTAAGCTTAATTCTCACAGTCTTTATGCTGTTGACCGACCATTCCGACGCGATAAAACTTAGGTCATCCTCATATTTTTTTTTTCGTTTAGCGTCGAATGCGTTTTCTGATATTGGGTCGGTCGGTCGGATTGAAAAAAAAGAAAGTTAAAAAAAAGAAAGTCATAAGAATTATTTCAAGTGAAAAATGGTCCAACTACGTACTGAGTTACTTTTTTTTAAATGCCAAAAATTTGGGTCGGTCGGACGACGCTAAACGGAGAAAAAAAATAGGATGGCCTTAACGCTTATGGATAAGCTGGATATGTTTATACTAGATTTGTTTTCTCCTTGTTTAAAACGCTTTTCCGCGATCAAATTAAAAACTGGAAATTTTGTCGGTTTCAAACATGTATAGGTAATAATAATAAACATTCACCTTACATCTAACTGATCTAAGTGATCTGAATGCTTTATTTTTCTAAGTTATGGAAGATATGGTCGACGGTAATGTTGGCTTCTTTGTCTCTGTTCAGTAGCGTGTGATTTCTTCCCCTAATACTTTCGAATAAAAAAGTTACTCCCCTGCAATCTTCGGATGCGCGTTACGGTTTGCCTAAAGTTTTCGGAATCTCTTCATAGACGCAAGCTTTTACAAAAAGGTCTCCTAAAAATTTCTAACGACAGCAATGCTAGCACGAGTTCTTCATTTTTCGAACAGACCTATAAAGGTAGCTAAAACTTTCGGATGAGCCAAAAAGGCCGCCTAGGATTTTCGAGACGAACACAGTTCCCCTAAGAAATCCGAACAGATAGGTAGTTTTTAGGGCAGCTCCAAATTAATGAAACGGGCTTCTAAAGCATAGAAAATTCCATTTAAGGCACTTCTGAGGTATTTGGAAAAATTTGGTCGTTGGGTGCCCCTGTGTGTGTGCTTTGGAAAATTAGTATCTGTCACACCTTCCAGCATACTGTATGTGTAATAATAGTTACAGATCCTTGTATGACAGAGGTTGCCATCTTTGAATTCATTTACCCAGAGATCTCTGCATAAACAGCTGCTGGATACAAGAGATATAAATAAATACATTTATTAATAAAAACAAATAAATAAGAAATAAATACGTTTTTCCTGTGGCAGATCCATGAGGTGGTTCTCATCCACTGTTTCCTGGTCAAATTGGAATTAGGAAGTGTTGATTTTTAAGAAGGGAGAAAACCCAGAGAACGTGGACAAAAAATTATTTCAGTGAGGAACATAACCAAAAACAATCTAAACCCACATGGGAAGGTGGGAATCAAACCTGGGTTAACCCTTGAAGTCCTAGTAGTGACCAACATCTGATTTCTCATTACGATAATTTTGTTCACTGTTTGTCAACCATTCCGGTTACGAGAATTATGAAAATGCTCACCAAAAAGAGTTGTATTGATATGATTGATACGATGAGAAATTCTCCTCTCTAGAATCATAACAAATATATGAGACGAATTAGGAGAAAATGGATATTGATATTCGGGCTTAAAGGATAAGATCCAAGCGCTCTTACCACTGTACCAACCTCACTCTCTGTACATAGCATGAGGTGAAAGGAAACCCAACAACAGGCTAGTATGGATCCAGGGTGGAGTCGGCAATACCCCCAGGGACCTCATTCTGCACAAACAGGGATAAACTCCATCAATGTGTGCATACTGCAGCTCGTTTACTCCCTATCTTGTTTTGCTCTTCAGTTACAGTCTTCAATACAAAACCTTCAACCATACATGGATTCAGGAAAACTTTATGGTGAGTACACTTCTCAGCTTTTCACCTCCAGTACCACCCTGTGTGGCTCTGTGTTGGGAAAGGGTGGAGGTGTGGTAGGGTCAGATTTTGTCTGGCCAAGAATTTGTCTCCAAGCATACCAAGCATGTCCACTTTGTATATATAATGTTCTTATAGTTATGCACAGTTATTTTTTTCGCTCCGATTCTATCTGAGGATGTCTTTCTTTCTCCATGAAATTGATTAACGCCCTTCCCCTCAAAAACGAATAGACCAAACTCGAAGGTAGTACTATAAATTATTTGCTTTAGCCTGCATGCGGCCGATGTCAATTATTTTCCTTTGTTTCATGACTGCAACGGAGAAAAAGGAGGCAGTCTACATAAATAGTAAAGGCGCACACAATCCTTAAGGCCCACAAGGCCGGAGCGTATCCCAGTTTCAATAGCATGAAGCACCTAGGAGTATTATGACTCCCCCCTGGATGGGATGCCAGTCCATCGCAGGGTCACCCCCAGCATTACATCGCTAGTACCCATTTATACACCTGGGTGGAGAGAGACAGTGTGGAGTAAAGTTTCTTGTCTAAGGAAACAACACAAGTTACCCCCAGCATTATATCACCTGTACCCATTTATACACCTGGGTGGAGAGAGACAGTGTGGAGTAAAGTCTCTTGTCTAAGGAAACAACACAAGTTAACCCCAGCATTATATCACTGGTACCCATTTATACACCTGCGGCCGGTTGTTCGAAGGCCGATTAGCGCTAAGCCAGTGTTAACTTTTAACATGGGTTTCTTTTAGCGTTTTCTCCTCTTCAAATTGTCTTCAAAAAGAATTATACTGAATGTGCTTTTTAAGCTCTCATATCTGCATTTAAATTTCGCACTAACCCTTGGTTACCTTAACCCTACTTCGAACAACCGGGCCCTGGGTGGAGAGAGAGTGTGTACTTAAGTTTCTTGTCTAAGGCAACAAAGCAGTGCTAGCACCAGGGCTCGAACTCCAAATCTCCTGCTCGGAAGTCCGACACACTAACCACTACACTTCTATGTATTACTACTATTTTGTAGAGGTGTAAGAAGTCTTTTTCTTTTGCGCTAACTTTCTCTTCAAACCCTCTCTACAGCAAAGATAACCACTCGGCCAGGTCAAGTCGGCGTTTGCAATGGCTATGTTCTTGAAGGAGAAGAATTAGAGACGTTTTTGGATAACAGACAGGATTTAAGAGTGTCACAGGGAGTCTAATATGACGATGCCTTGTTTATGTACAAACAAAATGAATTAGCCTTTTTCGCTCATAGGGTTGTTCGTACGCGTATGGTCATTTTTCTGATAGCATTGTTGTCGCTGGTGTTTGTTTGCTTTCGTTGTTGTTATTTTGAAAGTGTCCTGTCGTCCACATTGCCTTCAAGTTTCGTATGTGTTTTCGTATTTGTTTTCCTTTACGGGCCACTGAAACAATCACCTCTCGCTTAGCCACTTTTCGTACCTGACCATCATTCTCTATTTCACTGCACAGTTACATTATAAATGGTAATATCTCGATTGTGAATGACTGAACAGTGCTGTTTATTCAAAACCCGTAGAGGGAGAGCATAGCGGATCAGAAGATCTCGGGATATTTTGTAAAGGCTTACATGAGGGACCGTTCAATTTTTACGAGGGAGGGGGGCTGGTGTGATTCGGCAAGAACCATTTAAGGATTGCGTGACCACCCCCCTCAGCTAGCCAATTTTTTTCACATACTCCTTCTCCCCCCCCCCCCTTTGAAGTAGCGATTTCATTGATGGGCTCCTGTTGTCAGCACCCCCACTGCTGAGGGAAGTGACGGACTAAATTTTTCACGCAGCATGTTTGATGATATACAGTAAAAACCCGCATACAAGAACATGTGGATTAAGAACACCCAGGCTGAAATTTGGTAAAAAAGGAGCATATATATAAGAACACATTCAGCCTGAAAATTGAAAATTGTTCTTATATATAAAAACTCTTCCCTTTTCAGTTTAATAGAACAGTGTCTGTAGCTTTGCTGTGGTATTGCACTGAGATCCTGTATAAATGCTAGTAATTTCACTTGCTGTGTATAGCAAATGTACAACTACTGTATGTATTTCATCATAGTTAGTAAATCCCTTACAGTTTTTTTAGAAGTAAAAAACTAAGAATACTTAAGAACACTTTCAGGCTAATTTCACCTAAAATACCCGATATATAAGAACCCAATCAGCCTGAACCCCGAAAATGGGTGTTCTTGTATGCGGGTTTTTACTGTACTTCAAGAGAGAGACTCTTGTACCGCAATTGATAATCAAAACAACGCACTTGACATCAGCCACAATTTTTACCTGGATTTATGAACAAACCAACGTTTAATTAATACTCGAAAAATAATTCATCAAATCTGCAACAACATAACCGAACAATAACAAAAGAAAACCAACGTGGTTACCTCTACTTCCCGTCCTTATAAACTGGACATAAAAGCATGAGGATGAAACGGAACAGGGCTTGGTTAACATTCCCAACCCCATTCCCTCCAAATAACATTTTACTACTGTTTGCGCACGCGTCTAGTTATACGTCTTTATAACAGACACAATACAACGCCTGCATATCGCGCATACGCGCTCATCAAGACGCATCTGCAAAGCGCACGTATAACAGAATCTGTGTCCGCACACGAGCGTCGCGTCCTTGGGCCTGTCCGTGCAGATGTCGCACATGTCAGAAAGCACGGGAGCTGGTGTGGGTTTCTCGTTGGTGGCGCAGGACTCGGTGCTGTTGTCAACTGCAGGCTGTCTTTCCAGGAGACCAACCTTTGTTTTATATCGAGCATCAGAATAGCTGTCCTTCCCGGACACAATGCTCCCTTGGTTCTCATCCGTCTCGCACCGGCCATCAATCCCGTACCAGTCCTCTTCCTGGTATTCAGAGCCCTGCCATTGTCCAGACCCCTCCTCTAATGACTCGTCCACCGTCGACTTGTCATAAACAGGAAGTGAGCTGTTAGCCCAGGACCTTTTGAAGTTCTCTTTCTTGAGTTCCTTCTGGTCAGCATGGTTTAAATCCCAGGATCCCCGCTGCTTTATGGTGCCGTTTCTTGGAGAGGAGGATCCAAGAGCTGGCCATGCTTCCTCGTAGGTCTGCTTTTTACCTGAGCCAATAGTGACGTTGCTGTCGTGCTTTTTGATTTTGCCACTGCTCAACGCGAGTGAATATGACGGCAACTTTTCGCGCCCCGTGTTATCATTTTGTGGCGCTGACACGTCATTACAAAACATCTCCAAAGGTTCGCCTTTCTTTCTGTCCAACACGGCGGCAAAGGATGCTGGATCCCTTCTGGTTTCCTCGCGTGGAAGGCGGACCGAGGTTTTCGCGGATGTGCTAGGATACCGACCCGAGGGATGTCTTCGGCTACAACGGTCTCCAAGACGACAAACTCCCCAGATCATGAAGGTTGGGCACACGTTGTCCCGCAAGTCCCAAAACGAATCGTCGTCGTCCTCGCCTTCAGATGAAACGTCGCCTTCAAATTTTGGGGGGGCGTTTTTCGCCCAGCAACGTCCAAAAATGCCGTAATTGCCGTCCACAAATGATATGTTGGTATTTTGGCCCGAACTGCGACGCTTTCTGTCCATCTCCATGTAGCTCAGATGCTCGAAAGGTTTGTCAGGCATACGCACTGGGCGGTTCGGCTTCGCGATTCGCTCACGAACCTCGGGATCGATAAGTTGGTGACCAGATTTGTCCGTAACTATAACATCGTTCGAAGGGGACTGGTACTGGAGTTTCTTTGGAATGCTCTCTGAGGCCCACGCATTTCGCTTGTTGCGTTCTGTTTCCTTTGCGTTATCATTTGCAGATAAGGCTTTATTGTCAAACGTTCGTGTGATTTCAGAGTGGTACATTCCTTCTGTTGAAGCTAGGGTAACTACACCATCGTCACTCGATTCCCAAGTGGGGCTACCGATTTCCTCGGCGTAGCCACTATCTGTCGACCACGTCCGAACAGGAGGATGAGGAGGTGACCTGGAGTCTTCCTGGTTGGGCACCGCGTACTGTTGTTCACTCTCCATACGCTGGGTCTGCAGGGCTCCGACTTCAATCTTTAAGGAACAAGGTCGAAGCTGGTTCGAAAAACTGCTATGCAATCGATGACAATCTTCCGACGGAGAAATCTCAGTTACAGTGTTCGCCACCACTCCGTTTTCTTTTTTCCATAAACAGCTTTTTAAGCTTTCTTGCGGCCCAGCTACTGAAGAATTTTCAATTCTCCGTGACGCATTCCGCTGCTGTGTGGTGGAATTCAAACAGTCGCTTTCCTCCGCGCGCTCTTCCTGAGTTGCACTCGTGCTGGTATTGCAAGCTTTCCTTTTTTTTTTTTTCCGGAGACACCTACGTTCCTCGGTTTCTATACTTCCGTTCTTATCAGTATCCGTGCGTGCCGTCTTTTGCCCTGCGCTTTCACTGACCACCGCACTGCCACGGACTTTCTTGTTAACCACTGGGGAGGAAACAAAAAAGAATAACCTCTTCGAAACCAAGTACGAGAGCCGTACTACGGAATATTGGCCCAAGGTCGTTGAGGCAGTACGGACCGAGCTCATCGGCCAAGAGCTGACACTATGTGCTTATTGACTCAGTGGAAGGGCCGGACGGGAAAATACTTGGCTCGAGGTCATGACGTACGGACCGAACGTAGCGAGGTCTGTGCGTCATGAACGAGAGCCAAATAATTTCCCGTCCGGCCCGACCTAACTGAGTCAATAAGCATTTTATCAAATGACCACCGACTAAATTTCGAAAATTTGGTATCATTCTAAATCGGACACGATAGCCTGGTTCACGCGGAAAAAATCACAAAAACTATTCTACAATAAAAACATTTCATTTAGTTTTTCGCCTCAAAACAAGAAATTCGCAATTCATCGAAACACGTGACTTCTTTTTTCATTTCTATTTTCTTTTATTTTTATTCATTTATTTTCTTTTATTTTTTTCTTCGCAACAAAACCGTACAAGTGCACCAGGGACGACGGTTTTTTCCGGACCGGCTCACATCAGCCTGTCCCGCCTTACACACGACATCTTTTACTATAGTTTTCTGTGGGATTACTTGAGCGGGGCCGGACGGGTCATATGATAATCTTTAGTTCAACCCTAGAAAGCTAGGTTGGTAAGTTGTTTATCACACGGCAGTCAATCTTAATCTTAATCTAAATTTTGAATTTGCCAGCTTCTGTAAATAAGAAACTCGCGCTCTTTGATCACTTTTATGGCAACGGTTCATATGGTAAAATATCGACCAGAAAAGAACCAATCACAACGCTTTCTCTACAAACGCTGGAGATCACCTGATGACTAGAATCGATCACCAGCTATTCGCGTTTGAAGAATTTACGGAAGTTAGAAGTAGCCATGGAATATAACCATAGTTTCTTGAACTTTTTCAATTACAGTTAGTAATGAAAATACGAGACATTTGTGCGGCCACGGCCCGCAAGTTCTTAACAAGACTACACCCTTCATTCGTAACCCACTCAAGCTTGATCCTTCGACAGCTTTTTCACGATAGCATTAGAATAAGTCAAGTGCCTTCTTGTTTTGCACTGTAATAGTAAAAGTCACTTTTTGAATTGCAAAATCAATCTCAAATATTTTTGTAAAGGATTTCATTTCGATTTCTCGTGTAATTTCAGCTAATAGTTTTGCTTGTGTTTCTCGAGCGATTTTTTTTCTTTTTTTTTTTTTTGGGGGGGGGGGGCGGGGATTAAAATTTTAAAGAGAAAAATTTTAGAACTCGACGCGAGATCTCAAAGCACGACTGATTCCTTCAAAAAGCGCAACATTATATTTTGCATAATGTAATCTATTTTATGTAAAATACTCCAACCTGTCATACCTGAGGACGTGTTCCTTGATTCGTCAGTCGTCTTGACTTGGTACTCCAGACTGTGTGGCTCGGATGATGTTTGCTGACTTCTCGGACAACGGACGTTCTTGGAAGGATGTCGTAAAGCCATCGCTTCTTGTTTGGACTTGCCGTCAGAGGCCTTGTTCCCCCTCAACGCCGAAACACTGTCTTTCTCACAACTGTGATCTACATCATCCGATGTCGTGTCTTCGCGTTTAGTTCCGACATGATCGTCGGATATTGTTCGTCTACGACTCTGAGAACATCGCGGATGCTGCGGAGCTATTTTCATCGTCGAGTCTAACTTCGGTTTTTCTCGGCTTCCGACGCTATCCGACACATCACCTCTGTGCTTCTCTCGGCGTTTCGTGCCTGACCGTTCCACGGCATTCCTCAACCTTCTAATCAGGTCGTCGGCTTTGACTTCGTCCTCAACGTTTCGAGGTTTCTCCTTCCCCAAATCTTTCGTTTTTTTGTCTATGCTAGAAATCTCAGTTTGGTTACTTCTATTCTTGGCAAGTTCGTGGGAAGGTTGCCCTTCTTTATCCTCTTCCTCAGGTTTAAAATTTTTGGATTTCTTGCTATGCTTTCGTCGCCTTTTGGTGTCACCATCTTGCACTGGTCCTTCCGCTCCACCATTGAGGGAGGCTGTTTTTCTGGGATTGCTGGTCTCTGAGTTATCTGTTGTAGTCACAATAGTGTAACTTAGTTTCTTTATTCCCCAACGCCACCCCTCTTAGTTATGACGTCTGAATGGGAAATACAGCACCAACATAAAGCATGCAACGACACCACCCCACCCCACTCAGGTTATCACATCATAATAAGAAAAGCAACAATAAAACATGGAAGGACACGACTCCCACTCTCCACAGTTATGACATCGGTACAAAAAAGCCGCCCAAAAGCACGCTGCAATACTACCCCACCCCACATCCCTTAGCTATTACATCAGAATAGAAAAAAACTACTCGAAAAAGATCAACGTAAGTATCTGGACAACTGCGCACCTACCCCTCCCCTAACCTAAGATTAACACTAACTTTTCAACTTATTATAAGTTATAATAAGTTGAAAAGTTGGGAGAGGGGTAGGTGCACAGTTGCCTAGATACTTAGATTGATCCCTCGAGAGCATGCAAGACACCACCTCAACATGCACCCCCATCAAAAAGAATACAACCTCGCTTAGACATGACGACACAATAGGAAGTCATTCTAAAACATGTACAATATTGATCTAAAAATAAACAATACCGGCACAGTAACCGAAAAGAACAAATATATCGTATTTTTGAACTTTAATACGCTTGAAACTTAACTAGGTACCACTTACTGTGCAACAAATTCTTGGTAGTTTTGTGGCGCCCGGCAAATTTTCGGCCACAGTTATACATCAGCAGAATAACAATACAAATAGTAGAAACCACGAACAGAATGGAATTGAAAGACTCCAGTAGAGCCGCTGAAAGGTCACTGGTAAGAAAGAAAGAGAGTTGATATTAAACACTAACAAAAATGTCGAGTGTTAAATCCGGGCGGGGGGGGGGGGGGGGGTGCTCCAATAAATTTCGCATAGGTGTGTGCCGCGAAGGGTCTTAAATCCTGACCCTATCTAAGGATGAATCAAACGAAAATTGATACCCTATTTAGGGACCGGTCATTATTTATCGCCTGGGGGGGAGAGGAGTATTTTTGTTGCTACATCGTAGAAATTACCTGATCCCCCCGTAAAGTATTTAGTTTTTTAATGATCCCCCCTTATCGGTAGTAGAAGATGTCATGATCCCCCCCCATCCTCCCCCCCCCCCTCGGGTCCTGCCGCGACCTGAAATTCCATTTTTTTGGTCTGATCCCCCCTTTACGCCTGTCAATTACGGCTGATCCCCCCCTCAGTTCTTCAGATAACCATCTGATCCCCCCCTAAATCCTCCGCTCCCCCCCAGGCGATAAATAATGACCGGTCCCTTAAGGCCCAAACACGAAAAATGACACCCTATGCAAGGGAAAAACTAAAACTAAAATAGCTTGAACGGGTCAACTTCATTTTGCTTCTGTTCGATTACTGGAAGATAGCATCAAGCCTACTTTAATAATCACCACGAAAAAACACAAGTCTTATAAAATTACTTTGCTAATACTTGAACTTTAAGAGATCATTTGTTTTGCGCTTAACTGGGTATTCACGCACTGCTATTTTAGCTGATACAATTTACGCACCCAACTAAGGATCACACAGAAAGCACTATGCCAGCATGGGCAAAAATGATGTTCTGGTTCAATTTTATCCTTGGTTTCAATTTTATTTTGCTTTGTTTTTCGGTACAGTAATGTTTGATGATGAGTTTGAAACAAAGGAAAATCAAATTTAAACAAAGGATAAAATTGAACCACAACAATGATACCCTATTTAAGGATCGAGAACCTGAAAAACCATACCCTATCCCGCGGCACAGACCTTTAACTCATTTCCGACGGTCCAAAAATCAAGCAAATTGACGGACATTTCATTTTTATTTAATATCTCCGCAGATATTTACAGCAGTGATCAAAGATATACCTCATTTTGAAGGGTAGAAAATACGCTTTCCAAACATGTATATTTCACATTATAGTAAGCAATAATATTTTCCACAAAAATTTAGCATGTTGCCTAATTTACATAACCTATGCATACAATTTGCATATAAATCCCCATAAACCAAGATGCCAGCCAATTGCTGAAAAGAGTTAAAAGAAAAAAGTTTTCATTTTTTTATCTGGTATTATTTCTTTCAAATCTGCTTGAAAAATAGCAAATACAGATTTAAATACAATTTAATTTCTATAAGCCATTTTTACAAACACAAAATCGATAAAAGTTTGTTTTTCAAAATTTCCGGGGAGCTATATCCATATGGGAATGTCCGTCAGAGTATGATGTCAGATGATAGGAAAAACCCTCCTCCTTAACCTCTCCTCACGATCTCAAATCAGAATTTAACAAGACGCTTGAGGAGCGTTCACTCGGGCTTCTTGTTGAACGTTTTACTTGAATATTTACCACGCCTAAAATGTGTACGCAACTACATGCCGGATCCGTGTGGGCAATTTTCGTTACCGGTCACTCCAGTACCACTGTCTGACGATTATTTGTGCCACCAGTCAGTTCAATTACTCGAATGAAAATCATTATTTTATTGGCGTGTGTACAGCCGCTCACACAAATCACGAGCACAGTCATAATTTACATACATTGCAGAACGAGATCTGAATTGTAGTACTTTTATTGACATTGGAACATCATTATGTTCATGTACATTAGTCATACTGACAACGTTTTGTAGAAGATCACAGTCGTCAAGAGTATTCTTCATGTCTTTATTCTATCAAGCACATGCAATTCCGGGAAAAAGAGCAAGTATTGAGCCCAATAAAAACCAATAACAGAAACAGGATATTTAACGGAAGAACTAAGCTTAGATATTTAACCCTACTATTCAAGTTGTTTCTGTCAGTATCCTTGTCCAATTCGCTGCTGTTAGCGCCAGCTTCGAATTTGTGTTCTCCAACATTCCTAAATTTCTCAGCAAGTGATGTGTTCGTCTCAGTGTCATAGTTTGTTGTTCAATCGGCTATCACAGTTTTGGCAGCTAACATATGGCTCATTTGTTATCTCGTAGAACTAGTATGAACTCCGTACGTTGGTCTAGCCTTCAAGCTAGTATTCGTGGATCGACAGCCCATTTCGACAACGCTAGACATCATTTAGTGTGGGCCTATCACGGACGGCGTGTGCGTTTGCATTTTTGCAAAACGGTCTTCACAAAAACGGCCATTCGGTAAATCATGTTGTTTACGTAAAGCGAGCATATGAATTCGCCTTCTCATCCCCAGTTTCCGCAGTCCACGCAAGGAACGCCTGGGACCATGACCCCCCTTTTGGCGACCAAACCGCTAGCATTTTACGACTCGGGCTCTCCTACGGAAGCCCGAGTAAAAATTCGTCATGCATCTGTCACTAAAGTATACGAGCTAAAATTCACCAGGTGATTGGGTGCGTTCATTTACTTCCTGTGTGCCAAATTTGGAAGCAAAAGGAAGTAACGTAATATTTTGGTAAGTTTTCTAAAATCATGGGTCGTACAAGACCCCATGATCGTGCGTTCGTCGGAAACGAGTTAAAGCCCATATATTGGAGTACACCCACCCTCCGGTGTTAAATGAACTTGCAAGACCGACCGCAAATTCCCAGTGTATTCCAAAATTTGCTATATATTTTACACTACAATGCACATGTGTCAAGCAAACGTGACGGGAACTAATCGTGTCCTTATATGGTAAAGTCAAGCGCACCGGCTTGAGTTACCGTGGAGGATACAGCTATGACAGACAATTTACAACCGCAAAATTCTACGCAAAGTTGCGGTGCATTAATCCGATAAAGTCATAATATTACGAAGTATAATTTCAAGTTGAAATTTGCCGAATCGAATTGCGATAACTACTCTTGTCAGACTAGGTCGAAAAGCAGGTCACTGTTAGCCACATGTTGAATATCAGCGAGGCAACACAAATAACGCAAAGGCCTTACACGGCACATTGAACTGAAACCTGGATTCTCTACGGCGCCATCTTACCTCATACTGTAGTCAAAACGAAACAATGCCTCTCTCCTGGATACGGTTTTTGGTAATAAAGCGGCGATAGGTGAGGCACTTCGAACGAGTGCAGCTTTTTTGTGACGAGAAGTACGTAAATCGCAACAGGAATTGATCCGTAGCTTCGTGAAGGGAAAACAGGCTGCACACGGACGAATTATCAAATTTGACAATTTAACACGGTAATTTTGAACAAAGCGTTTGAGCTACGTGACTAGCCCTTTGTTCCGTGTTCACATACTCGAACGAATCCTAATTTACTTGTAGAGATCAATGATATTTGAGCTGCCACGTATGAGGTTACTAGTAAAACGAATGAGTGATCATAGTGCCCCCTTTCAATGGGGGGGGGGGGAGGGGGTTGTGAGGGGACATGTTGCCATGTTTTCCCTTAATATTTTTGCATTTTGTCCTTCGCTCTCTATTGAAAAACAAAAAAAACAACATGCATAAATTTAGTCTAAAGAAAATGGTGCTGTGGCAATGAGAAATTGAAACGCACAAAAAGTGGTTGTTCTAATGAGTTCATCATGCAGAAACCTTCATGGGGAAATTATCTCTAATTTCAACAATAACAATTATCACCTATTTTTCAAAGAGACATGTATATGATATTATATTTAGGCAAAATGTAAACATATGTGGATATGTAATAGGACTCTGCTGTCCAATGTAAAATTGGATTGGTGCAATCAGAATTCACTTGAGAGCCAATTAACTAACCCTTTAAGCCCCAACATCAATAGTCATTTTTTCTCCACTATTCTCATATATTTGTTGTGGTACTCGTGAGGAGAATTTGTTTAAATATCAATACACAGGGGTTTCAATAAGTTCTAAAGTAGAAGGCTGACCAGCAGTATTAAAGTAGGTGGCTGTAACAGGTGAGAAATTCTGTGACTCAAAAAACTCAAGGGACCAAAAAGAAATTTAATGTTAGAAAGTAGGCGGCGATGATTTGGGAATTAGGTGGCGAAATTCGCCCGTTTCCGGCTTCTATTGAAACCCCTGAATACAGCTCTTAAATGTGATTATTTTTGCTATTCTCATAACTTGAATGGTTGCTGAACTGTGAATATTGCAATAAGAAATTGGATGCTGGTCACTACTGGGACTTAAAGGGTTACAGCTGTTCATAACAGACCACAATGGTATGATGCCACATGGTGCTCTTTCTTCCCGTAAAATGGAAGAGATGTGTCTCATCACATATCAAGCACTGAGAAGTGAGCTGAAAATATGACACGCAGCAGAGTACTTTTAGCAAACTTTGCGGTGTTTCACATGTATTGAGTATCTGATATAGCTTCTCAGTGGAAATTACAAATCAGACCCCTAGATGCTTCATAGTATAGAAAACCAGTTACTGCTGGTTAGATGGGCTTCATAACTCATATGCGCCTTTACTTTTAAATGCTCATCTAATCCACCACTGTTAGTATGTAACAATCAATCAAGTTTGTCGTTATTGTATATGGAAATAACAAGGCCATAATGCTTTACATGCTTTCCTTCCAAAAGCAAAATAAGCATAATTACTGCTGAACTTTTACATCCAGAATTCAGAATTAACTACTAAAAAGTACACTATTTTTCCTCAGGTTTGCTTTATAAAGCAAAATATATCTTTTTTCCTATTCATTTCATAAAAAATCTTGAAAAGAATTTTTTGCAAAGTTAAAATCAATTCTGCTGATACATGTAAGTCATCAAAATGAGTCCCAGTCAATAACTGTGATTATTTCAGTTGTTTACAACTGAAATTCCAGTATGATTTTTTAACAACTTTGATACCATACCTGATTTAATGTATGCTAAATCATTAAATAAATGTGTGCTAATTCAAGGTAATAAATTATGTCCTCGCATAAATAAATTGGAAAGGACCCAAAGTCTACCCATCAGGAGCGAATCACCCTGTCATATGCAATTACCTTCGAGCTTGCTCCCCTGACACCTCTCTGAGGCATTTAAAACGATTAATGGCTTATGAGCAGACGTCCCCAGCAAAGGAAACAGGAGATGGCCGCATGCAGGCAATAATGAACCTGTTGAGGTAAATCACCAACGGATTTATAGACAATGGAAAAAACAGGGAGAAGTCTTGCTTACTTTGTAAGGAAAAACAGCTGTTTTATAGAAAGTAAATGACAGACGTCAATGAAATTGACATGTGCCACAGGTAGCCCAAGGTTGCTGCTCAAGTATTGATTTACTGAACTCAAGATTATAGAGGGAGTTTTCAACCTATTGGGCGCTTTCGATTCAACAAAAATTCTGACCGGTCTGACCGGTCAAAGTGGACGACCTTCAAAGCTAGTCCCGAATATTCTGGTCGGACAAAACCGAAATGGTCTGTTCCATTGAACTTATCCTGGTGTCAATAGCACGAAGCACCTGGGAGTATTACAACTCCCCCTTGGATGGGATGCTAGTCCATCGCAGGGTCACCCCCAGCGTTATATCACCGGTACCCATTTATACACTTGGGTGGAGAGAGACAGTGTGGAGTGAATTAAGTTTCTTGTCTAAGGAAATAACACAGTGCTAGCACCAGAGCTCGAACTCTAAACCTCCTGCTCGGACGTCCAACACGCTAACCACTACGCTACTGTGCCTCCACATTCCATTTGATTCCAGCAAATCAACACAAACATTAAGCTTGGGCTACTTGTGACATTTCACGTGTTTTGAAATTTAAAATGGATGACTGAATAAAATTGGGGGGGGGGGGGGGGTACTGCCATATATGGGTAATATAGGTATGTGCCACTGTGAAGGGTATGATTTTCAAGCAGTTTACTCTAGCATAGGATGTATGAATCAGAGCGCTTGGGTCTAGAATAGGGTATCATTTTTCATAAAACTGACCAGTTCGTTGAACATTTTATCTAGACTAAGGAAACCCGGAATTGTCACTCAAAAATATTAAAAAAATGAAATCGGCAAGTTTTTTTACAACAGCCTCAACAGCGTCAATACATGACTATCGTAAAACACTACTGGATATTATTAACTGTCAAAAATCAGGATGCAGACTGAAATCGGTGGTTTTAAAACTGAACAAGTATAAATAAATCTTTTTTTTAAGAGAGAGAAACGATTGTGGTTCTGTTTTGTTTTGGCTAGACTGTGCTAGTGACTTCAGTTTCTGTAAAACAGCCACTCTAGGATAGGAGTGATTTGGGGGGTTTACTCTAGTATAGGGTAGCAAAATTCAGCTGAACCAGCTCTGGTATAGGCTAAGGGTTCCAGGATTCCAGTGGCACATCCCCACCCAGAAATGCCTAAAGTACACCCCCCACGGGGGGAATAAACGAGGTGAAATTACAACGATTCTTCGGTTTCGGATTTGAAAAATGTGGCCGTTGGCCGTATTGACCAGTGACCGCATTAATTAACGAGGTTTGTTTGTATATAATTATATATACGTATAAGAAAATGTATGGTCGTTTAATGACCCCATATACGGAATTATGCACGCTATACCCGTATTGTTAGTGATAGAGCAAGTCTAAACAATTTTTGACCCTCTAGAGAACGTAAACAGTTATATAATGAAGTTTGGGAAAGACGATATTACTTCATTCCTTGTACCGGTAAGCGCTTTGCCACAAAACTACAAATGAATAGCAATGATTTACGTAGTTCTGCAGAAGATATGACCACTTTTAAGTCAAACTAAGCGAGCCCTTAACTGCAAATTATGGGGGTTATAACTACCTGCCCGAAAACAATGGCACGAAGTATTGACATTTGCAGAAACGAGATTTTTGTCAATATTGCATTCAGTTAGCTCACTTACTTGATTATACTTGCAAACCGCAAAAAATGCCGATGAACTTCCTGGAAATTTTCCGCTAAATTCAGCGAAACCCTTTGCTATTTCACGACTACAAGAGTATTCCTCGTCTACTCTCAAACTCTTCCAACGGTCACTGACCGACGCGCTCAATAGAGTACCGAAGCGCTGACGTCACGTTACCATGGAAGCATTTTGGCTGGTTCTAAACAAAAGATCAACATAGCGTCTCTCTTTGGGTAACGTAACGTGGACAAGTCGAAAATGGTTCAATGTTTTGCCCCAGATTGTAATCATCAATCAGAAAGGGAGACATGTAAATTTTTGAGGTTTCCGAAGGATCCTGTGGAGTTCAATTGGTGGAAAAAGCTCCTAAGGTAAGGTAAAACACGCTAGAAATACCGGCGCTAGGTAGTGGCGTGACGACTCGAACAATTGAACTCTGACTCTTTGAATTCTTCTTATTGTTCTTAATCTTCGATATCCCTCATCAGTTACTCTTTAAAACAACGGTTTTTAATATGTATCAATATTCGTTTGAAATGAATCTGCTTTTAATAGACGAGAAGACCGAAGTCCGGGAAGCAGTTCTCGAGTTTGTAGCTGCCATTTTCGTGAAGGACTGAAAGTAAATGGCCCTGAGATATTTAAAAGAAATGCCGATAAACTCTTTCCAAATGCTAGAACACGTACGCCAAAGCGAGCTAAGACGAAGAAGACAAGTTCAGAAGACTCGGTTCCGGTTTCTGATATAATCAAGCGGTTAAACGATTCGTACTCATCAAGTGGGGAAGCCTCAAAGTGTGAAACCAGCAATGCCTCTAAGCAAAATTTCCTTCTTGAAGTCGAACTGGAAAACTTGAGAAAGGAATTGCAGGACAGGAAGTCAAATGAACAATATCAAAGAGAAATATACACGGTAATGGCTTTAAGAGATGAAGTAATATGTATGGAAACAGGACTACCAAACAAGCAAATATTTTCAATTGTTGTGAACTATGTCAGACGGTTCTCGGCAGAAATTAACTATTTTTATGGCTGGAGGGTTGAAAGGATCCTGTTGGAAGATCAAGTTTTTATAACCCTTATGAAGTTACGACAGAACTACACAAACCTGCACTTGGCTGAGCTCTTTCACTGTAGCACTGCAACAATCAGTAATATAATACTTACATTGGTTCATGTATTATACAAGCTACTATATGAAGACTGTTTACAATCTGTGCCATCCAAAGAGAAGAACAGAACCTCTATGCCAGAATCTTTTCACTGTTTGGGCATTGCAAAATGGTCATCGACTGCACTGATATAGAAATTGCAGCACCTGGTTTAATGAGTGACCAAAAATTGACTTACTCAACATACAGGGGAATGAAATCCTTTAAGACACTTATTGGTGTTGCACCAAATGCTGTTATCACCCATGTTAGTAAATTGTTTCCAGGCTCAACATCAGAAAAAGCCATTGTGGAAAAATCTGGTGTACTAGAACACTTTAAACCTGGGGATCTGATACTTGCTGACAAAGGCTTTTTGATAGCTGATATTGTTCCAAATGGTGTGTCTGTTAATATTCCCCCATTTTTATATAATGGGAAATTTAACGAGAGTGAAATTAAGCTAACAAAGACTATTGCACGGTGCAGAATTCATGTGGAAAGGGCAAATGCACGCATCAAAGATTTCAAGATTCTAACCTTCATTCCCCCATACTTGAGCTGCTACACTGAAAAAGTTTTGAAATTATGTGCTGGCTTGGTAAACTTACAAAACTCCCTCATGAGAGAAGTTAAAGATTCTGTTGACATGGAATAGAATTATTTTTTTCTAATTCTTGGTTGGGTATAGTTGAGATGAAACATGCATCCCTAGCTGTGAGTTTAATTTTGATACTTAGAACATGCTGCATGTATAGGATAATATGATTTTGTTTGATTCCATTAAATGTTTATATCCCTACAGTCTTGATTGCAGTGTTTTGAGTATTCACTTTTGCAAAACTTAAAATAAAAGTGAGTGTTTCAACTGACATTAATCTCTGTTTATTTCATGTTAAGATTTTACTGTAATTATAGTTGTTACCATCTATTTGAAAAGGAAGAAAAAGGAGTGGCTTAACCTGGTAAATGTGTATTAATTACGGTAAGCTAGTGTATATAAAAAACAAATAAAAGAAATTATGGAATAGTGGAGCTGCACTCCTTAAAAACAGTGTTTTTGAAAAAATGTTGAATTGCATTTTACAGTTTAGTTACCCAAAGACTTAAGTTAATTAACATCACAAGTTTGCAAAACACAACCAATTTATTCTGTACATCACATCAGATGACCACAACCCAAAGTTGTTTTTCACAATGCTGAAAAAACATGCATGAGATTTTAACAATGTTCAGTCTCCAACAATTTCATATGTTCATGAAAATCAGTCTTCGGAGCTGCTGACTGCCTGTAGCCTTACAGTAGATCATTAGAGAATGCTGGAATAATATGCTTAATATAAAAGTCCTTTAAGAGTTGAAGATTGTCAGCCCAGGCAGGATCTTTCTTGATTTGGAGGATGAGGGTTTCTTTTGTTGTCCACACAACAAAAAAGCAAATCTCCCTTCCAGTTAAATATAACTGTCCTTGTACTTGATGCCAGTAAACATGTCCTTTATCGAGTTCATAGTGTCCTTGTGAATTCTTCTTGATATAAAATTTATCTGATGATACTGCTTCTTCTATGGTTAAATCTCTTTGGGTGAATGGGCACTTCACCTCCAGCAGTGCATACGTGCCTACCAAGCCATCAGGGGAGGCACCTAGCATTCCTGACAGCTCAAGCCAAATCCCAGATTCTTCAACACATAGCTTTGTTTTTTGTTCAAACACTTTCTTTGCCTGATTTTCGTTAATTATGCCCCAATTAATGGCTTGTACCCTTGATAAATCGTACTGGCCAAGCACTCGCTTTAGAAGGGATGGAGTGACTCTCTTGCAGTTTAAGACATTTCCAAAATTGCTGGCTGTGAGTCTTCCTTTCCTTATCATTTGCCAGGAAGGATTATCTCGTTGTCTTACGGTGGCTTTATTTACGGCTATACGCTGCTCTTCAGAGATACGAAGTTTCTCGGTAAGGTATCTCTTCTTATCCGCATGATTTAGAAATTCCCGAGACAACACAATCTCTTCTACAGTGATCGCAGGCAGGGCGTTGTTCTTTTCAGGCTCTGGAGAGAGAAGCCACAAAGTGCCGGTAAAGTTGCCGTACTTTTTCAGTTCTTGGTAGAACCAGGAACGATCCTCTTCGTTTACTTCTCTTTTAAGGCAATTATACTCCTTTGAGCAAGGATATAACTCTTCTACGGATTTCACTTGGTTTGGGGCCCTGGGCTTTTTCCATTTGCATTCTACATCTGTTCGGCTAAGATTATGGATTCCATAGATAATAAGTGCCGCGGCATGGCTACATTTATAGTTTCCACGGGGACATTCGCACTTAGCAGACTTTATTTCATTCCCATGAAGAGAAACCTGTATTGCAAAGTAAACATAGGGAACATTAAAGTTTTATACAAACGATTACGAGTGTTCCGAACTTGTGAGTTTATTTACCGTGACCTTGTAAGACTTGTCCTTCATACTGGCATGTACCAATCCTATAATCATTCCATTGGAATACTGAAAAGACTCTATATGGTCGGATTTGTAATGATTTTCACCACGTTCGATTGATTTCGGCTCACCAGAAAAGAAAGAAGTAAGAGAAGTTATCGTTATGGCCGCCATGTTGGTTCGAATGCTCTTTGTTTAGAACCACTCAAATCGTGCCCATGGTAACGTGACGTCACACTTCGGTACTCTATTCACTGTCTCGTTTACGGGATCACGAAGAGGGGAGAAGTGGGTAGGCAATTTGACCTTTCATGCATCTTTATTTATTTATATTTTTATTTTTTTTTTTATTTTTTATTATTCATTATTTTGGTCCATTCATCAATTATACGGGAATTGGGGATGACCTTCTAATTTACACTATTAAAGCCAATTTGTTTATTTTTTTTGTTGTTGTTCTTGTGTGACGAATTACAACGGATTTTTTTCGCTGGAAACGTCACGCATTCTTCGTAATGAACGACCTCCATACTCCCTCATTCAGGGAACGCTTGCCATTCCCAATAGTCCATGGGCCAAGACCTAAGAATTTGGAATTTCTTACCACTTAATGGGAGCAGGGCTATCATACATTTTCTTAAACCTCAATTCCTACACTTTAGTTTGATGTATCATAGCAAGGATATATGGCCAGCTTAAATATCAAAATCACGTGATTAACTGACGTAATCACTGACAAAATATGAGCTAACTATCTAAAAGTGGTTAATGAGAACAGAGTGGTTTCATGCATATTTTGTGCTCTACTGTTGATTTAAATGGAAAATTACATTATGGTAACATTTGACTTAGAAAATTAACGAGAAATAATATACCTTGGTTGCCATAGCAACAATCATATGGGCTAAAAGTGTTTTCATACGTAGGAATGTTGAACGCCCTCAGGAAAACTCGTCAGATACTTGCTTTAATGTGTCAATGAACACTTTACATCGAATATTTGCGTTATATAATCAACGTTTTAGTCACATTTCCGTCGAAATATATATTTCAAGAGCAGCAGACTAGAGCTTGTGCTTTCGTTTGTTTCAGTAGTGACACGCAGTAACATTGCTAAAAACCTCAACACCTAATGACCATTTTTACTTTTCTGTCCGGTATTTTGCAATAGCTTTGTCCACTACCCTACAACACCAAGAGATTATATCAAGGCACCGCGAGAACCTTTAGAGTACTAGAAATACGACTCCCGCAAAAACCTCGCGAAGCTAGTTTTTGAAGAAGTCACAATGGTTTTATATTTTATTTTATATTTTTTATATCAGCGTAATCCCCATTATTTTATTTGTTATGCTATGTTTGGTACAAAATTAGTGACACCTGGTGAAAATTACATGACCAGTATACCGGTCAACACAGTGCTTAAAAATTGACCTTCATTTAGTTCTTTCACTGCCACTGAGATTGCACCAGAGGGAATAGAAGTAAAATTATTTATTATCTTCACAGGGAATACAGAGTCGATGAATTACCACAATAATATTCACTTAACACAAATTGAAAATGATTGTAAATCTTTTGCAGGTGAAATCTTGAAGAGTTGATATGAATGCTTGTGTTTACCATGGTGTAAAAACCCGTTTTTTTTTAGTTTTATTTTCTTAGTCTCTACTGCTTTGTCTCCTTTGTTGTACATCCCTTTTAAACACAATATGTTCTTACACTGAGGATGAGTTGAATGCTCCAATTATTTTTTGTTTATGTTTTTTGGTTATAATTGGATGAGGTTCATTGTAAGAAGAATCTTCTGATTAGATATTTTATTGTCTACTGCAGTCATTATTTCATTCCTAGGTAACCACAATTGACAGCATTATGAATAGTGCATGTTTCAATTTGTGCACTCTCTTCAGTTGCAATGGTACTCTCAGTGGTAGATAAGAAAATTCCTCTTCCCTCAAAAGAGATGCCATATCAACAGAAGTGTGAGATACAATGTCATTACATAAAAAATGGGGATAAAACAATTGGATTCTACAACAACTTTGAATAAAGGTTTGGTAATAGTGAGTGTAGCATATTAGAGGACTGGCACGAGTTAAGGAGTGCGCATGTGTAAAAGTAAAAGAGTGAATAGCACGATGGCGAACATGTGAACTAAGTTGCGTTAAGAAGATTAAATCCAAACCATCCTGTTGTTGTTACCCTTGAGGTGTTATTACACTGGCGACGAGGATCTCCGTAAAAGTGTACTCGACAATTCTGCGAAGGAATTAATCCGGGATTATGGCAGATTACAGCAAAAACTACATTTCAAAATTCGATTGCTTCACCGAACCGGCAACGCTGGGAACTCGATGGAAAAGATGGCTTAATGCTTTTGAGTTGTACGCAGATGGAAAGGGACTTATAATCCAAGAAGATAAAGATGACAATAAACAACGACGACGGGCACTTCTGCTACACTTCGCTGGCCCTGACGTCCAGGATATATTTTCCACTCTACCGGACACCGGAACAGCCAAAGATTACGAAAAAGCAGTGACCGCGCTCAGCAACTACTTTGTCCCTAAAGTTAATACTGCATATGCACGGCATACGTTTCGACAACTCACACAAAAGCCTGGTGAAACCATACAACAGTTCGTTACAAGGTTGAGAAGTGCATCGAAAGATTGTGGGTATGGAACGGATACAGACAACCACATACGTGACGAGATACTGACGAAATGTACGTCTAGCTATCTCAGAAGAAAATTACTGGAGGAAGGAGAAACACTCACCCTCGCTCGAACACTAGAAATAGCGAACCAGTGCGAGAAAATCGAAGCCCAGATGATCGGATTAGGCGAAAAGGAGAGTGTAAACAGAGTCACCGACAAAGGAAGGAGAGACCGGTCATTCAAGAAAAAGGAGAAGAGAGAAAAACCACCCGACAAGTCAACGGGAGGACAATGTTACCGCTGTGGAAATACAGGACATTATGGTCGAGATCCCAAGTGCCCTGCCCGTGGAAAAACGTGTAGGAAATGTGGAGGAAAGGATCACTTTCAACGAGCTTGCAAGTCAAGGGACACTGGAGCTAATGGTGAAGGTCAAGTAAACCAAGTCCAAGGAAACTGTGAGTATGCATTTCATGTGAGTGGTGATAATGCATCAACAGTCAGTGTGTCAATTGGTGGGGTGAACCTGGATATGCTTGTTGACTCTGGGGCCACCAGTAACATTATTGGTGAAGAGACATGGGAGAAGCTCAAGGCACAGGGGATAAAGTGTACCTCAAGTGCAGCCCCCAGTGGAAAGAAATTATATGCCTATGCCTCTGACAAACCTCTGTCAATCAAGGGAAGTTTCACCTGTGATGTTAAAGCTGGTTGTGGGGTGACCCAAGCAGAATTTCTTGTCATTAAAGGAAAGGGAATACCACTACTGGGTAGAGATACAGCCATAGCACTAGGAACATTGAAAGTTGGAATAGATGTAGCCACTGTTAGTGAGAAAGAAATCCAAACCCAGTACCCAGAAGTTTTCAGTGGGGTGGGGAGGCTGAAGTCCCGTCAAGTAACCCTCCACGTGGACCCCAATGTCAAGCCCATTGCTCAGCCCCCGAGACGGATACCATTCAACATCCGCGATCAGGTGTCCACAAAGATCAAAGAACTGTTGGACAATGACATTATTGAACCAGTAGAAGGCCCAACCCCTTGAGTAAACCCAGTCGTTGTTGTTCCAAAAGCTGGGGGAGACATACGTCTATGTATTGATATGAGGAGGGCAAACGAAGCTATAATCCGTACTCGGTATAACATCCCCACTGTTGATGAACTGCTACAGAATATGAACGGCTCCAAAATCTTCAGCAAATTAGACCTCAGATGGGGATATCATCAATTGGAACTGTCACCCGAATCGCGGGGAATCACGACCTTTGCAACCCATGAGGGACTATACCAGTACAAGAGGCTACTGTTTGGCGTAAGCTCTGCTAGTGAGATATATCAACATGAGATCTCAGCAGCATTGGCAGGCATTGAAGGTGCCGAAAATATCTCCGATGATATAATAGTGCACGCCCCAGACCAAAACACCCATGACAAGCGACTCCATGAAGTCCTACAACGTTTGCATGACAGTAACTTGACCCTGAATGCAGAGAAGTGTGTGTTCAATATGGACAGACTCGTATTCATGGGGATGCTGTTATCAGAAAAGGGTGTTGGCCCAACAGAAGAGCGTGTACAAGCTATTTTGGAAACAAGGGAGCCTGAGAATGTCACAGAGTTAAGAAGCTTCCTTGGACTGGCCAATTACAGTAGCCGATTTATCCCACACTTTGCAACCCTTACTGAGCCACTACGAAGATTGACCAAGAAGGATGTGCCATATGTCTTTGGCCCAGAGCAGAAAACAGCCTTCCGGTCACTAAAAGAGAGCATGGCAAAGGCTGGTACATTAGCCTACTTTGACAAGATGGCACCTACCAAGATCATCGCTGATGCAAGCCCAGTTGGCTTGGGAGCTGTGTTACTACAAGAACAGGACGGGCAATGGACTCCTGCGTACTATGCAAGCCGAAGCCTAACACAGTGTGAACAAAAATACTCTCAGACCGAGAAAGAGGCACTGGCCCTGGTGTGGTCATGCGAGAGGCTTCATCCATATATTTATGGCATCAGATTTGACCTGGAGACAGACCACAAGCCGCTTGAAGTTATCTATGGTCGGCGATCGAAACCTTGCGCCCGGATCGAGCGGTGGGTACTCCGTTTGCAGCCGTATGACTTCCATGTGGTATACGTACCCGGAAAGACAAACATCGCAGACCCCCTGTCGCGACTGCTGAACCAAAATCCAAAGCCTGACAGGCACAACCATGGTGCAGAGGAATATGTGAGATTCATTGCTGTCAAGGCAACACCGAATGCATTGTCTACACGAGAGCTAGAAGAAGCCTCAGCGGCTGACGAGGAGCTGATCCAAGTCAGAAGAGCTATTCAGACAGGCCGTTTTGACAACTGCAAGCAGTATGGTGTGGTGTCAGGTGAACTGTGTGTCATAGGCCAGCTAGTTCTTCGCGGGACACGAATCGTCATACCCAGCAAGTTACGCCCCCAGGTCCTAGCACTGGCACACGAGGGACACCTTGGCATTGTTGGGACAAAACAGAATCTTAGAACGAAGGTGTGGTGGCCGGGAGTTGATAAGGCTGCAGAACGACACTGCAAAGGATGTCATGGTTGCCAGTTAGTGGCGCGACCAGATCCACCGGAACCACTAAGACCAACGAGACTTCCAGATGGTCCATGGCAGGACGTCGCCTGTGATTTGTTAGGACCTCTACCATCAGGACACTCCCTCCTGGTAACAGTTGACTATTACAGTCGCTACTACGAAGTAAGCATCTTACAGTCAACAACCACAGAGAAGATAATTGACCACCTAGATGAAATCTTCAGCCGATTCGGATTCCCTATGACTCTGAAGTCAGACAATGGTCCCCAATTTATATCAGAAGAGTTCAGACATTACTGTGAACAGAACGGCATCACACAGCAGAGAGTCACAGCTAAATGGGCCCAAGCTAACGGCGAAGTTGAGCGACAAAACAGATCGATCATGAAACGCCTAAAGATCGCCCAGGCTGAGGGACAACCTTGGAAAGCTGAGTTGAGGAAATACTTGAGATCATACCGAAGTCTGACACACACGACGACCGGGAGGAGCCCAGCGGAGTTATTATTCAACCGAAAAATGAGAGGGAAAATCCCAGACCTGAGCATGAGTCACGTGTATGATCAAGAAGTCTTTGACAGAGACGCAGAACAGAAGGCAACAACCAAGGCCTACGCTGACACCCATCGCGCAGCCCGCCCCTCTACGATTGACGTGGGAGATCAAGTGCTGATGAAGCAGGACAAACATAACAAATTGACTACCACTTTTAACCCAGTACCACACACAGTGATAAGCAAGAATGGGAATAGTACAGTCGTACAGAGCCCCAGTGGTGCACAATATTCCAGAAATACCAGCCACATCAAGAAATACACTCCAGATATCTCAGAGCAGGAGAAGGAGGTGAATATGATGGCAAAGGACAGAATGATGGAAGACACAAAAGACACAATGGAAGCCAATCTAGAAGGGCCTGAACCGGAACTGAGGCCACAGAGAGCGAAGACAAGGCCAAAACGATTCGACGACTACATCATGGGATAACTCATGAACTTTGATCCATGCATAACCTTGTTTTCAGATTTAGCTTTAAGTCATTTGATCCGTAGATCTCAATCTCTACAAAGGGGGAGATGTAGCATATTAGAGGACTGGCACGAGTTAAGGAGTGCGCATGTGTAAAAGTAAAAGAGTGAATAGCACGATGGCGAACATGTGAACTAAGTTGCGTTAAGAAGATTAAATCCAAACCATCCTGTTGTTGTTACCCTTGAGGTGTTATTACAGTGAGTGCCGACTGTATAGTATGTGGTTGTTCTATTTTTAGGTCATATCATAAAAACAATACATGTTAGAAAGAGTTATTGAAATCTTAATATGTTCAAAAAGATTGCTGCACTACGTACTCCTGTAAAAAAATAATGTGAAATCGACATCAATCAGTTAAAAGTATATACCACATGAAAGTTTAATTGTGCTGTTACAGAAACAGGCAAAATATCCATACCCAACAAGAGAAGGTTATATTATTTTGAATATATGCAAATTTCTATTATAAAAACTGCAGAAGAAAGATTTAATATAAGGATGGCATTTCATCGAAAAAGTCATGGCAGCCAGAGGTATTGAACTGTAACCAATGACATATAGTAATGAGAAGCACTATCATTATATTATTATCATTATTATTATCATTACTATTATTATTACTGGTATTGATATTATTATTATTACTATTGTTATATTTTTTACGTTTAACATAATATATTTTTATGGGGTGGGATGCATGCCCTAACCTTTGTAAAGGTATTGTTACTCTATTACTGCAAGCAACACAAAAATCTTCTTAATAGGCTTTCCATCAGAGGTGGTAGTAATCAAAACAGCTCCAAACAATACCATTTCTTCTTAAAGGCTTGAAATCTAGTGCGGTCATTTGTCTATAAAGTTTGTGTGGAAAATCATTATTGAAAGGATAGGGCATTTAGAAAACTTGAAACACTTGTTACTACATACAGCACACTTGCAATGAATATATGAGAAAGATCATAAACATTTTGGCATTACAAAATTTATTTTCTTCTTTATATAGTTTTTCCGATGTAAAATGTTAACTGTATGTTGTGGTTGTTATTAAATATTGATATTTGACATCATAAAAATGAAGTAAACAACAGAAAGTAACAAGGTTAATATGTTAATTAAGGCTTGAATTAACATTTTATTTGTGGGAAATGGCCAGGTTTCTAGATTGCAATATTATCAGGGGGGGGGGGGGGGGGTCATTGAACTCTAAGGTAAAACTGACCCATTGCGAAAAGGCTATGAAACTTGTTGTCTATACGTAATATTATTGAAACCTTTCAATCAGAGAATACATACATATATATAGCAAAGAGAAATACTACTCAGAAGTAAGTTATAACATTTGCTTTATTTTCAAATGATCGCATTGATCACTGATGATATTGCAGAACCAGTACTTTATAGTGACACTGGGTATATATTCTGTTGAAAATGCTAAACATAGCTGCTAGATCAAGAAAATTTACAATATTTTCACTGTTGCAATGATATCAGATCACATCGTTGTAAATGATTGTTATAACAACTGCAACTCTCTGTGTTGGGAATTTCTTCAAAATGGAAACGCTATCGCTTTATTATGAAAAATACCTACTTACATTCTCTTGTAATCTGTTGGTCGTCTTCCTATTCCGTTTTTAGACTAATATAATTATTTTCCAGAGACATCTCCAATCGTTGTAGTTGTTTCTACTCGGTTTCCCTTCTAAGCCGTTTTGCTAAATTTAGTACGCTAATATATTTCGTTATGTAATCGTTCACTCCTGTTCTGTATTTCTATTAATAACACATTCAAATTCAAAACTAACTTGGTTGAATTCCTGGTCCTTTTCCCTGCTGTTTCGTTTGCCTTTTTCTAGAGCGAGCAGTTTTTGTCTTTGCTGCGATGACGGATGTCTGTTGTTATTCGCCCTGCTGTCGTACTCTTTCCCTGCTTTGAGTCGTGCTTTCCTTGTGTTGATTTTCACGGTGTTCGAACTTACTCGGCGACGATCTCGGGCTACTCTTTCTTGAATATCTCGGAGATCATCTTGCTGGGATACACTTCCAGGACGAGTGAAATCCGTTTCCACAAAATTTACATTTCTTTCAAAAAGGCATCACCGCATTCGAAATGGCGGAAATTGAGGAGTTCTCAAATACGCTACTATTGCCAGGTAACCTGGCCTGCGAACGGACACCTTTAAAATATAGATATATATATATATATAAATATATAGGCAATTGTGGAAAACGAGGACGGACAACTTCGAGCGAAAAAAAAAATATATATATATATACAGTAAAAAATCTAAAAAAAGTTTAAAAATTTAATAAAAATAGACGTTTCGGTCAATGACCTTCATCAGTTGCAGTGCAAGTGAATAAGAAATTACAATGTCCTTAAATAGGTTTACAGTATAAAAGATGACATAATATAACAAAGATGATTACATAACAGGGCGTGGTAACACATGAAAATGAAAAAATTAACCAATGATAAACAATCGGTGATTACTAAGCGAGAAACTATGACAATGCGATATAAAACTCAAGAAACGCAAACCAAATATGAATAAATAATCGGATATAATACAAATAAGATTAATGTTAAAAAACTATAACATGATTCGTCAAGTCAGCCAAAAGTGTGAAGGGACCCGCGTGTAAAATATTCACAGTATTCATAAAAGGCCATCCTAGGAAAAACTTGTAATAAAAACCCCAAACAAAGCCCTTGAAGCTATGCCGCGGCAAGGCACAACAGGCGCCCTGAACAGGGCCCTTAAACAACAATAATGTAATAAATTCCCCGATGGGGGCCCCTGAGAAAACCTTGCACTAACAAAGCTAACAAGATCCAAGGTCAGGGCCTTTGAACACCTGAACTAAGATAACCGCCAAATTAGCAAGTTATTTTTACGCTTATTTTTACGCTTACCATATAAATATATATATATATATAAATATATATATATATATATATATATATATATATATAAAAAGTTATGATGCTTCGAGCCAACAGGGATGCCACACGCCAGAAGGATCCAAAAGGATTCGTAGTCCAAACCTCGAGTAATGAAATTTGTAGGCAATTGTGGAAAACGAGGACGGACAACTTCGAGCGAAAAAAAAAAAAAAATATATATATATATATACAGTAAAAAATCTAAAAAAAGTTTAAAAATTTAATAAGAATAGACGTTTCGGTCAATGACCTTCATCAGTTGCAGTGCAAGTGAATAAGAAATTACAATGTCCTTAAATAGGTTTATAGTATAAAAGATGACATAATATAACAAAGATGATTACATAACAGGGCGTGGTAACACATGAAAATGAAAAAATTAACCAATGATAAACAATCGGTGATTACTAAGCGAGAAACTATGACAATGCGATACAAAACTCAAGAAACGCAAACCAAATATGAATAAATAATCGGATATAAAACAAAAAGATTAATGTTAAAAAACTATAACATGATTCGTCAAGTCAGCCAAAAGTGTGAAGGGACCCGCATGTAAAATATTCACAGTATTCATAAAAGGCCATCCTAGGAAAAACTTGTAATAAAAACCCCAAACAAAGCCCTTGAAGCTATGCCGCGGCAAGGCACAACAGGCGCCCTGAACAGGGCCCTTAAACAACAATAATGTAATAAATTCCCCGATGGGGGCCCCTGAGAAAACCTTGCACTAACAAAGCTAACAAGATCCAAGGTCAGGGCCTTTGAACACCTGAACTACGATAACCGCCAAATTAGCAAGTTATTTTTACGCTAGTTGTAGTTTATTCTTTTTTTCGAGTGGAATTCCTGACGTTTATTCAAGCCAAAAGGTGCCAGAGAGAACAACTGTGCGCTCCAATATGCTTCTTTAGTAATTAAAAGCTTTTCGATGTTACTTGTATTGTTAGCATTTATCTGCACTTGATCAATACACTGGAAAGAAAAATCGTTTAAGTCGTGCGGTGTTCTGTTGAAATGAACCGCTACCTCACAAGTCTTTTTCTTGGTCAGCATGGCAGACTTGTGGTTGCGAAATCTAACTCTAAAATCTGTTGTTGTAGAACCAATGTATTGTAAGTTACATTTCTTACACGAAGCCAAATAAATGACATTTTTTGAATCACAAGAAAGTTTCGATCGTATCTTATAGCTCTTGCCTGTTTGAAAACTTTGGAAAGAATTTGATTCGACAAAGTAATTGCAACAGAGATCACATCTTGTTCTTTTGCATTTGAAGCAACCCCTAACCTCAATAGCCTCTTCAACTTCAATGTTAGAGCCATAACGAGATGGCGCTAACAATTCCTTAAGGTTTTTAGATCTTCGAAAAGAGGCTATGATGGAATTTGGCGGGAAAAATTCTTTTAATTTGGGGTTGGATTCCAAAATACCTAAGTGTTTTCTGATGATGCGACCAACATCAGGTAAATTTGGATTAAATGTTGTTACAAATGGAAACAATTTCTTCTTAGCTTTGGCACGAGTTCTAAGTAAGTCAGTTCTAGATGTAGTTAAGGCTTTTAGAAAATTGATCTTCCACTAGTTTTGTGGGATAACCCTGATTAACTAGATAACCCTTGTATTCAGTTGTTCTCTCGGCAAGAAATACTTGTTCAGAGCAGTTTCTCTGTAACCTAGTTGCTACGCCATAAGGGATAGCCTTGAAAACGTGTTTGGGGTGAGCACTTGATGGTGGAAGATACAAGTGGCTATCAGTTGGCTTTGAATAAACGTCTGTCTGAATGAAACCCCCGATGAGATGTAGAGTTAAATCTAGCACGTGAAGCTCGCTTTCAGAAAAAACTAATTCAAATTGAATGGTAGGATATAGAGAATTTATAAAGTCAGTAAACTCATGCAGTGCAGGGAGGCCTTGTTGCCAGAGATCAAAAACATCGTCACGGTATCGCCACCATAAGGCCGGCTTTATGGGGCCAGAAAATTTAGCTTGATAATCTATTTCCCCCATGGCAAGATCCGCGTAACTACAGGCGTTCTTTGGGCCCATGGCTGTGCCATGAATTTGTAGGAAAAAGTTTTCCTTAAAAACCGAGTGATTGCTCTTCAAACAAATTTCTACTGCTTCTAAAATGCAATTAGTGGATGGAAGCTGGTTTTCTCTAGCATTCAGTGCCTTCTTGACTGCAGTAAGACCGAGTTGATTATCTATGTTGGGGAACATTGACACAACATCCCAAGAAACTAAAAGGGTGCCTTCGGGGAAAGGGCCACTCCTATTAAGATCCTCAATTCTGTTAAGTAAATCGGTCGTATCCTTGATGAAAGATGGCAACTTACGAGCCAACGGTTGCAAGTAAAATTCACTGAAGGCTGAAAGATTTTCTATAGCCGTACCACAACACGATGTGATAAGCCTGAGTGGGTTCCCTGCTTTGTGGGTTTTAATATTACCGAAGGCGACCGATAGTAGTAATAGTAGTAGACCGATAATAGTAATATTACCGAAGGCGAAATATATAGTTGTGTAGAAAAGAAGGTTTGCCAACGATGACGCTAGTGAGAAGGATCCCAAAGGATACGCGACGCTTACACTCGGTGGATTTAGTAGGAATGAAAGAGGAACAGCGAACTTCTCACATGAGGTTTAATACTGTAGACGTTTCGCCCATTCGGGCTTCTTCAGTACAGTATGTAAGATTAAAAAGATTACAAATACTTGGAATAAAAAAATTATTTACAATATTGGTGTCTTATATATGAGAAAGGAGAGAAAAAAGAAAATTACAAACAATAAAAATTTTTAAAAAACTAACATCTAATAAAAACCTAATGAATAGGGACTAATTAGTGATACAATTTGTGATCCCTAATTGGGCCCTTGATTAACATATAGAATAAAAACTTTACGTAATAAGACTTGTGAAAAGAAAAGAAACAAAACCGTTGACAGATGTTAGTTAAATCTTATTCTATTCCTTGAATTGAATTCAGATCTTTTATTCAATCCATAAGGCTGAAGGGTGCAAAGTTGTGCACTCCAATAAGCTTCTCTTGTTAGAAGACGTTCATCAAGGCTGTTATTGTCTCTTGGGTTGGAAATTTGTTCAATTATTGTAAAATTGAAGTCACAGAGAACATGAAGAGTTTTGTTGAAGTGTAAATATATATATATATATATATATATATATATATATTTAACAAATAAAGAAGCCTAAGCCGTGTATTACACTGTGATAAAACACGACGGGCATTTGAGAACACTCGAGAAATGAAGAGAGATTAAAGAGAGATTTAGATAGAGGTTTGCACAAACACTGCAAACGGCAAACCGCGGTTAGAAGTTAGCGGTCACGCGTTTGAGGTTTGCTGCACGTCACGCGATTAAGTTTGCGGTTTACTCGTGGCTCGGCAGCCATGTTGCTTGAAACTGAAAAATGCGGTCGAGATTCACAACACAATGCAACTCACGAATTGCATCTCTGCGCTAAAACCATCTTGAATGAAAATTACAGATGTGTATCAATTAATCTACACTTCCCTAACGCGACGTGTTTGAAAAAAAAAGCAAAGAAACCTGGAGGCAAAATGACTTACCTGAAAACCGCCTACTTCACGTCCAAACGCGAACTTCAAACCGCAAACCTGACGGCAGGAACTTGGTCACGTGACTTCTTGACGTTCGCGGTTCGCGGGAGAGAGTGGTAAAAATACGGGGCTAGGACACAGAAATTTGTCTAGGTAATTTTCTGATTAAGTTTTAAAAACTAGACTTAAAATTGAACCAGAGATTTGTCAGAGATTTATATGGCAATATTTCTTGGACACAGGTAATTAAATTTTAAAAAAAAAAATTACAAAATTAGAAATGGAACAACTAAACTATTTAAATTTTCACCAATTAAAAAATATTGCAAAAGAGTTAAAAATAAAAGGAAGATCAAAAATGTGTAAAGCAGATTTAATTAAAGAATTAGAAAAATTTACAGAGGAGGAAATTATTAATTTAATTGAAAAAGTTACTACTACTAGCATTTATATTTGTATTCATGGAAAACTTAAATATTTTTGTAAAGAATGTGGCGGATCACAAATATGCGAGCATGATAGAATTAAGTATGCTTGTAAAAAGTGTAGAGGGTCACAAGTATGCAAACATAATAAATATAAGTATCGTTGTAAAGAATGTGGAGGATCGCAAATATGCAAACATAATAAACAAAAACAACAATGTAAAGAATGTGGTGGTTCACAAATATGTGAGCATGGCAAACAAAAAGCTTCTTGTAAGGAATGTAGAATAAAAATTAGAAATGAATTATGATTTAAAGATTTAAAGATATAAAATATAAAAAATAATGGATGAAAATATAGCAAAAAGAATTTTATGGAGATCTATAATGAAGGATTTTGATAAAGAAGAACAAAAAAGAGAAAAATTTAAATTGTTATATACTATAGCTCACCAAACTGAAGATAAAAAAGAAAAAGAAGAAAAACTAAGATTTTTATTTGATTTAGTTAAGACTATTGATGAAATTGAACAAGAAGAAAAATTAGAAGTATTATGGATGTTAGCATATGGAATTAATTTAATAAATGAGTAAAATTTTGTTATATAACTAAAATAATAGTTACATAACAAAAAAATTTATCTAAATCTTAAACTAAAAGTTATGGGAGAACCCTTCATATCAAGTTTTTTCCATTCATTGTCTAAGATGCTTAAATCAAAGTGGTTTATTAGGGTATCATATTTTCGAACTGGAATTGTTGGATATTCTTTTGAGGGTATGTTTGCAAGTAGGTGTGATGGTGAGAGTTTCACAAGTTCTCCATATTTAGTGTTATTCATATATGACGACTTATTATCCACTATACTACACATAAGTCTCAGTGGTTCCTTAATCTGTATATTTATAGGGTATAATACACCCGGATTTATAACTTCAGGCACTCCTAAACCAACCGCTAACCCTCTCGTAAATTTAATGTTGAAGTTCTTATTTGAATATAGATAGTCAACAGTATCAGTCTCAATTATTGTTATCTTTGCCTTATCAGTATCATTAAGAAAGATCGATTGAATATCACGCAATGAATATGTACCAGGTTGTATTATTATAAAGCCACGATTCTTATCATTGAATAATATCTGTTGATCCTTGAAACTAATCAATCTTTTGGTTTTTATATTACAATCCAGTAGCTGTATCTCCCTAAGATTTTTCATCGGAGGATCTAAATAAATCCTAGTTTCAGACTCATACATGGTAATACTCAACATTTTGTGTTGATTACATCATATTCACCTTTTTAAATTTGCATTGACGTAATCACATTCCTGAGCGACGTTAGAAACCGACCTTTTTAAAGTAAACATAAAATCTACTTTTCGATTTCAAATCCACTTTACATTTTGCTTGTTGCTATGTCGTAAAAGTATGCAATCTATTGTTCTACATGTGAACACTAATTTACAAACAATCACAATCACGTGAAATGGTCATGAATTACCGAAATAGATACCACGCAAATACACTAGAGACAATTATAAATGCTAATATATTATCTTCATGTTGCGTGGTCACGTCCGACTTTTCATTCAGAGCTTCGGATTTTGGTTTTGGTTTCACTTCATTCTGATACTTCCCTTCGGTCAGTAAAGTTTTTGGATTTGACTCAACTATATGAGGTAACTTTACCTTTGAAGATCCCATGTTATGACTTATTCCAACCTGTTTTGCTTCAGTGTTTAGGGAATTATTCACTCCAAAATTCATATCATTACTCGCTTTCATAAGTTTGTTGTTAAAACCAGTCACGCTTTCAGTGTTGATTATCATATTACTTGGCATTAGCCATACACCGGGAGCGATAGCTAAATCAAGCCGTAATTTCGCTTCTTGTACAGCTAATTGATATCTTTGGATAGAGTTAGAAATGTCATTCTCAATCACACTACTTTCAAATAAAGCCAAGAATTCTTGTTGTGTCTCAATCGCTCCACCGCCATTACCATAAATCGAGTTTCTAGTGTTAACTTGTGCTCCCAATATACAGTAAACAAAAGCTTCAGCGGATCGATTCAATCTACCAAGTCCAGCTTTAGTGAGTCCATGTCCACTTGTCGGGATAAACCAAGCATATTTGAAATCAGCAAAGTCGTCATTACGGATAAATGAGATTAGGTCACCTTTTTCTTTCTTACCACCGTCATCAGCAAATTTACCACCTTCACCGGGCCATTGATCTGCTTCTTTATCATAATTCCTTATAATATGTACATTTTGATATCCTCCTCCTTTTCCATGAAATCCAGAACCATAATCGAGGAATATATCTCCCAATCCTCCGTTTCTACCACCTTTCCATCTAAAGTCTGAGTTTTTTGATATGCTAAATTCTGCACACAAACGTTGATATGCTACTTTACTATAGGGATTATTATTTATTACAAAAGGTTGCTCATCAGGTAAAGGAAGGCTTAATTCATACAGTATTCGTCTTATTGTGAAATATACATGAAACTTAATGAAGCTATTCACTACTTTGGGATAATTTAGACTTTCAAAAGGACTTATACCACAACCAGATGTTGCACACCAAACTGCAAAGTTAAGTTGCTGAGGCCAATAATTCATATCTGGAGCATTCAACCATTTTCTACTTTGTTTACCAAACTTGAAAGTCACAACTTGATTGGTAAAAACATCACGCATCTTTGCTGTGAATTTCTTTGTATTTGAAACATATATATCTAGTGAGGTTAGCATTTTTGTTATGTCACTTGTAAAGTCATCAAAATCAATTGCTGGTATTGGATAAGATCGATTAGTCATAGTTAAACTCTTTGGGAATGAACTCAATTCAGAATCATCCAACCCTAAATCTTTCCATAAAAGTCTTTTCATATGAGGTGATAGGTCATCAGACCATGTTTTTCCAGTAGGATCATCGTTAGACATTATTGTTATTCCATTAACTTTCCACTTAATATATCCTCTATATGAATCATTCACAAATGTAAATTTATCAAGGTCAGCCTTTGGGTACCTATTTTTAAAATCCATCCATAGTGTCATTTTATTACTTTTAGAATAAGATGAAAAGTCTTTAGACTAGATAACCTCTTTTCTAATATCCACCGGAAGGCGAGGCCCAGCTTCGCTGAATACCAGCAAAACAATTACATCCTACATCAGTTTTCTCATATCAAATTTTTAATGTGTGGGATCGGGCGGAGCCCTCCCCGGCTATGTCGGACCGGTTAACTCTTTTAATAGATCTGCACGAACTTCTCTTCTTATCTGCGACATGTTTAAGTTTTTTTCTGTATCTCTCCTAAATTTTTGACGAACTTCTAGTTTTAGTTTTTGAAACTTTTCCAACTCTGCTAAAATTATAGAAAATTCTTGATCAGATATAGCATTATCTTTCAAAGCCTTTGAAACCAAGTCGTTAATGGTGTTTAATTTTGATTTCGCTATGGAAGCAGTCTGTTCATGTTTGCTAACTTTATTTGAAAGTCTTTTTGAGGCTGCACCAAATCCAACAGATACTCCACCACAAATTCCACCTACAACACCCAGGGGAACGCCAATAATAGCACCAAAACCGGTAAGAGAAGTTCCAAGTCCACTTGCGGATAGAATAATTGAAATCACTCCACTACAAACACTTATTTTTGTAAATATTCCTCTTGCTCTATTGTATTTTTTCCTTACATCTTCATAATGTTTAATTTCTTTCTCAAGATTTTGTAATACTTCACTCGATTTTTGTAGTCTGAAATTGACTGGATCTGAATTATTAGGTAATCCAGGATAAATTCTATTGTAGTCATCCATTTTTACTACTCAAAATGTTATCTTTAAATTGTTACTTTCTCTTATTTTTAAACTGCTCCACAAAATATAGAACCACAGCCATTATCAAAAGCCAAGCATTCTTACCTAAAAATCCAATAACCTCACCTGCTGTTTTGAATAGAAAGCTAACTATTGCACCAACCATTCCAGGTAATATTTCACCAAGTTTCTTACCAATAGCTTTCAGCCCATTACCAACACCTTTCCCCAATGTTTTTAGACCTTTTGAAAGATTAGAAACGATAACACCAATTACTACACCTACAGCACTCACAACCGCAAAGACTGTAAAACCATACTTTTTGAAGATGTACTTTACACGATCACGTAATGGTAGTTTTTTAAGTATTTCATCATTTTGTCTCTCGATATCACCCATTTTTTCTTGATTGTAAATTCTATTCTTTCTCAATAATTCTTCCAATTCATTAACCCTAGATTGTAAACGATCTCTACTTTGTTCTACCTTTCTTAAATTAGACTGACCCATCTCACTTTTTTCTAGCTCGTCTTTGTATCGATTTATTTCACTCAAAAGTTTCTCAGCCTCTGTTTTAGCTTCTATCTTCTGTTTAACAGCTGCATCTAAATAGCCATCTTTTTCTGCGATTTGTTTATCAGCTGCATCTAAATAGCTATCTTTTTCTGCGATTGTTACTTGTTGCTTCTCAATGAATTCAAGCAGATCTTTTTCTTTAGCAGCATATCGTTCTATCTCTTTAGGATATACTTCTATTGTTGATCTTAATCCCAACGCGATATTATTTAATTCTTTATTCTGTTCATTAGCTTCATTCAATTCATCAAATAGTCTATTATTATTTTGAATAAGAGTCTCAGAATCAATACCAAGTGCCCTCCTAATTGTAATAGGAAGTGAATCAATATTTTTTACCAATTCACCATTTGGTTTAATAAGTAAATGCTCAACATTTCTAATGTCATCAGTCAATCTAACCCACACACCTCCCTCATCATCGATTCTTGCACTAAATGGTGAATTTAGGGGATCGAAATTGTAGAACTTCTCTTCTATCTTTTTTAAAGCACGCGACCTGTTATCTTCTTTACTTTCCTTAATCGGTGGGGGTTCTTCATAATCCTCACCCTCATCCTCCTCATAAGCTGGATTTTGATAAGTAGTGGATGAAATTGTGTTTGATGAGGTGTAACCAACATTATCATTATTATCATCATCATTATCAACAAGTAGCGGTCTACGTTCATTTAATGGTATTTCTTCTGCCATGATTTTTTACTCATCAGTAAGAAATCTTTAAACTGAACAATGGTAAGAACTATAAAAATTTACTGACTATATAACCTAAAGCCAACATACCGCCACCTACATATATAATTTCACCCATCTTTTGATTTTCACTGGGTCTATAATAATCAGAGAATTTTGGTTCATGCATTTGCTCATATAATTCCAAAGCCTCATTCGTACTTGAAATATTTTGAGATGCAATATGTTTTTCATCCATTCGTTCATTTTTCCAATCAATTAATTTTTGTCTTTTTTCTTGATATTCTGCATAATCTTTTTGATATTTTTCTATTGCTTTATCGTGTCGGATTTTTTCTTCATCTGTATTATTACCCGATAAATATTTTGCAAGATATGATCCTCCAACGAAAGCAGTTGCATTTAATATAGCTCCTCCAACCATCATTGCTATTGTTGCCATTTGTTACAAAATGATTAAAGTCTTTAAGTTAACGTTGGTAAAATCGATCGAAGATCGAGCCTGGCTACGCTGGTAAAATCTTTTGATCCTCTAAATATGTTTTTAAGTACATACTACCTGACAATACAGCTACCCATTTTGCATAATTTGTAATACTTGAGGATGGATCGTTCATAAATGATTCTTTAAGAGCCTTTTTAGCTACATATCCAACTCCGGCAGCTAATCCGATAAGGACTGCAGAATCAGTAACAGTTTTCACAAGTTTGTTTTCGGTTGACATGATTTTTACTGTATCAGTAAGAAACCTTTAAATCGCTTACTTATAACATTCCAATTTTCGGTGGTTGTGAGGGTTGGGCGGGAATATTCAGCGGAGCTGGTCCTACGAATCTTTGTGGTGGTGGTATTTTTTGAACATTAGTTGGAACTTGAGATAAATCAACTATCCTATTTTTATTATCCTCCTTTTCAGCGGAGCCGGTCCTACGGATTTGTCGGTATCTCATAAACATATCAAATGCTGTAAACCCTATTCCAACAATGGATAATACAGTAGTAAAAGATAGCTCTGGAAGCCATGGTTTTGTGGTTTCTTCTTCGTTAGAATTTTCTTCATGTTTAATATTCTCCTGTTCTTTTTCTCGTTTCATTTGCTCCGCGGCTCGTAGGGTCTCCCTAGCTAACGCCTCTTTTGCTTTTTTATTATATTCAGCTAATTTCTTACCAGCTGCGACTTTTTTAGGATCTTTCTCTCTCTTTTTTGAAGAATTACCTACAGTTTTTTGCTCTTCTTTTGGTGGATCTCTAGTAATTTGCTCAACAACTTCTTCAGACATTATTATTTTATTTCACAAAGTAAAGAATCTTTAAATCGCTTAGTTGTGCTCAGTGACCTGTTCAGCTGTGTTATAATTATTCCGTATTTTTTCTTTTAGCATATAAACTTCTTTTTCAATTTCTTTAATTTTTTGGTTTTTATGATCTATTATCCTTACAGCATCTTCAATCAGTTTAATAGATTTCTTTATAATTTCTTTATTTATTTTAACAACTTCTTCATACATGATTTTTACATAACATTAAGAAATCTTTAAATAACATCATATCATGCTCAGTAAACAGTATCATACCCATCAGCAGCTTGCTTAGTATCCTGCTCAGTTTTGTTGAAATCATCTATATTTTTACTTGTAACTTGTTGTATTTCTGCTCGAAGAGCAGGCCCAGCTTCGCTGATTTTGCCTATTTTAACATGTTTAGCAACCTGGAATAGCCCGCTAGCAAGTGCTGCCAATCTTCCTGCTTTCAATGCTAAGAGCCCTACAATGTTTGTTAGTTCACGATTAACCAAATCATCATTCTTCAAATCATCACAAAGAGCTTCTATATCATCTACAGGAACCATGTAAGAAATAACTTTAGAAATTAATTGAAGAGATGAATCTACTAACCCACCATTAATTTTCTTACCCAATAGTGCCTGGTATCGATTATAATATTTCTTAACATCTTTCACTGATAATTTTTTTATATCACCTAGACTCATATCAACACCTAAATATTCCTTTGTGGTTCCAAGAGCTGCGAGAATAGCTAGTGATTCTTGTTTTATTTCAAGTTCATTATCATCTTTTACCTCATCTTTTACCTCATCTTTTACATCACTAATATAATCTTCAACTTCCGCCAAAGGCGGGGAGGACTTCGTCCGATCTGTCATCTTTTATGGTGATACATTTACTATTTTTAAATCGGCTTTCCGCGAAGCGGGTAGGTCTTTAGCCGTTTGACGGTCCGAAGGAAATCGCTATTCCCCGTTCGGAATCTCCAAATAACAATTAAATGGATGTCGTAAAGATAAACAAAGTCTAGAATATTTTTCAGTTTTCAGGAGTTGTACAAACTTTTTACTAGTTTCAGGGTCTAAATCACCACCATAATCTTCGAAAAACATCTTCATACCTTTTTGTGATGGGTTATGGAAAGTAACAACACAAGCTACATTTTCACGGAATGGTTTTGCAATAGATGTTAATTGCTGAGTGAGGACCCACATTGATAATCCATGATGTCTTCCAGAGAACGCTAAATCTATAAACTTATTCGATCGTTTCTTCAGATCATTCGAAACAGCACAATCGTCTAAAATTATTAGTGTATTTGTTCCAGAGAATAAAGTTTGACAATCAGTTAATAACTCATTAATCTCATCAATGTTACTAGCATCTGGTGATAATACATAGAAATGTTTATCTCCTTGAGCAAAATTATGATATGTTTTATTTTTAGAATAAGTTGGACATATTAAAACAATGAATTCAAACAATTTTCGAAATGGACCTCTTAGCTGATCAATGATGTACTTTGTCTTTCCACAATTTGTTGGACCGGTTATGATACAATGGAATGGTATTTTATCTTTTAATTCTTCCATGATTTTTAAGTTAGTACATTATTGATCTTAAGTTTGAATTCATAACCTCCATTAACGCATCAGCTACAACAAACATGTAACAGGTCATAATACCAGAACCACTAACTTTTCTTTTCATTTCTATTTTTACACCATCTTGTGCGTTGTTTAAGGCCAGACCCCCTCCATGAATACCATTATCTGGGTGTGTTCTCAAATCTATCCACAGAGCAAACTTTTTATTATAAAAATCCTTTTCCTTTACCGACTGCCTCCCTTCGGCCAGTCCAAAACGTTTCTTTACTGACTCCCAGAGGTCTGAAGGTACCATTCCCTTAGAGTAGAAACGATTTGGTACACCATTAACATCGATATTGATTGAGGTGATGCCAGGATTGAAAAAATTCTCAGAATCTCGTGCCCCTCCACCGTATGGCAATGTAAACAAACATAATATCCCTGTAATTGACCTTCTAGGTAGATTAATATGCTGATTTATAACGCTGTCTGTAGGTCTGGATATGGTGAAAGTTTTGTGTAGAGTTACATTCTCATAAAAGAATCCTTTACCAACCTGATAAGCTGCTTGTGCCTCACGAGCCAAGTATTCGCTTGATATGCAAGAATATTCCAACTCGAGGTTTGTTATTTTGTAAGTTGGAGTCTTGGTCATATCAGAATAAACAACAATATCATGAACTGGAGCTAGTGTAATCTCAAAGATTAGTTGATGATCTAATGCCTTTGGGTAGAAAACTCCATGATCGTGGAGAATAGGATGATTTAGTGGGATATGGTACTTGGTGTTATGTACTACTGCAAGGGCTACTTCTTTTGCATCTGTGTCTACCTTATCACCCGCATTTGTCCTTAGTTTCCTCATGTTTTCAGAAGAAATACCTTGTCTTAATCTATCCTCACGTTCTTCATCTGTTAAGAATAAGTCATGGTATGTTTGAAATAGATCGTATCTCTGAGTATCCTGTAGTGTTTCACCACCAAAAAGAACCCTGAGTCTAGATACAAGATTACTACCTACATTATTCACGAGGGTGTTATCTTCATGACCATCAACAGTCAGGTTAAATACTAGAGATACACTTCCTGGCACAATAACTAAATTCTCTGTAAGTTTTGGAATATTTATATATAATGTTTCTCCAGGATTGGCTGATGAAGGATTTAGTGTAATTCTATTCAATATTGATTCCGCTTTCAAACCGAGTGGCTCTCTTGGAATCCTGTTTGGGTTAATTTTTTCAGATACGGTTGTCATATTTATTTTAAGGAATGGAGGAGTAATCTTTAAATGAGTTCAGACTTATCGAGCAAGACCCTGCGGGCCGCGAAGCAAGCTCTCCCCGCCTTCGGCGGATCAAAAAATTTCAGTAGTATTTATTATTCAACTGAGGGATATTGGAAAGGATATTCTGCAATCTCTAAATTAGCAGGGAAAGCAAAAGTAAGTGAAGATTCGGCAAAACAATGGCTTGAAAAACAGGCAATATGGCAAATATATATTCCACCACCAAAGTATATACCTAGACCACACTGGACTGTGGATAAACCTAATAAGATTCATCAAGCAGATTTATTATTTTTACCACATGATAGAGTTGGAAGAAAAACATATAAATATGCATTAGTTGTGGTTGATGTAGCCTCGAGATACAAAGATGCAGAGCCATTAACCTCAAAAGAAAGCCAAGAAATTTCAAATGGTTTTGAAAAAATATATTCTAGAAAAATGAAATATCCTAAAACATTAATTGTTGATCCTGGAAAAGAATTTATGGGTGAGGTTACAAAACTTATGAATTACCATAATGTAAACATTCAAAGAAGTGAAGCTGGAAATCATAGATCCCAATCATTTGTAGAAAACGCAAACAGAATATTAGGTGAAAGATTATTTAGTCATCAATATGCACAAGAAATGATTGGAACTGAAAGGTCTAGAGTATGGGTGAAAAGATTACCAGACATTTTGAAAACTTTGAATAATACACCAACTAGAATAACTGGTAAAGAACCAGATAAAGCTATAAAACTTAAAAAGGTTGATATTGGACCTAAAAATTACCAACGTGTGGTAGGACCTGATGAGGTTAGATTACCTCCTAGTGTTAAAGTTAGATATTTGTTATCTCCTGGCGAACTTGAAGGCGGTGAAAAAAGACGAGCTACTGATCCTATTTGGAGCATCAAAGTTTATGATATTTCTAGAAGTGTTATTTCGCTTAATCAACCGGTTTTATATTATTTGCTAGATGGTCCAAGACGAGGCTTTGTAAGAGAAGAATTACAGGTTATACCATATGATACTGAGTTACCTCCTAATTCTGTTTTGGAACGGGCGTAGCCCTCCCCAGCTTAGCTGGAAAGATGATGTTCATATTGTCATCCAATTTTGTTTCTGAAAGATAATGTCCATATGGAAGAGTATTTATACCATCTTCACAAATATCTCTCTTATCATCGTAAGCGGATAATGCTTTTTTATTAACGGTTTTTGTGCAAATATTATGTAGATCTGATCCAATTAAATTCTGTAATCTCATTTGAGGTTTTCCAGTGTCTAGGCAATCTTTAAAATCATTAAAACATATTGTTTTCTTAACAACTGATTTCTTTGTTCCTTTATTCTTTTTTATCTCATCACCATTATCCATTTTTATACTATATTGCTTAGCTCCTAGGCCCACAAACTCTGTAGGTATACTTCCACCAAACTCATCTTTGAACATTCCAATTACTTTTTTGTTTACTCCAACCTCAATTCCTGATGGATGATCTTTAGGGTAATTACTGGTGTCAAACTTTTCTCTAACATCTGAACTTATATCTTTGTAGAAATCTGGAGTTTCTATTTTATATACAAGAGAATCAGTGTCTGTCATAAGTAATTCAGCTTTTTCTCCATATTTCTCTTTAATATAATTATAATGAAAATCATACATTATTTTTTTACTTAGATCTAAAATGGAAAACCCCACATAAATTGGTTTATTAAATTTTATTTCTGTTTTCTTCATATTTATAGCAGTTAGATCCTCTGAAAATATAGTAAAATGATTAAAGTTCGGTTTTCTTATTAATTTTTTAGCTGATTCTACATTATTAACTAATCTCACATCTATCCTTTTTCTCACATTTTCCATTGTTTTGCCAAATATAGAATTATTCATTAACTTGAAGAAATCTTTTTCAAAATCGTTTTTAGCTTTAGCTCTTAGATTGGTATTTAAATCTATGTAAGGTTTTAACCACTCAGACTCTTTAAATTTAATCCCCTTATGAATCTTTGTTATTTTTAATCCCTTACTTTCATAAGATTTTAACGTTTCGCGATGCACTACATATCTTTTCTTATTGAATTGGTTTGGTATTAATTTCTTAACTTTATTAACATTAAGTTTTTCTGGGGCTAAAGGTAGATCTTTATGATAGTCATGAAGATATTCAGGATATTCCAAATCAACCTCAACTATGCAAGGGATATCTCTCCAATTTTCAAGCTCTTCCTTAGTCATCCATTTAAAATCCTGTTTTGGCAATTTCTTGCTCATTCCAGCACCATATAAGTTATTTGCGTCAAGATAAATAATATAACTTATAAGTTTATTTACATCAAAATCTACCATATATGGGTTATTAGCTTTAGCATATCTTTTTGATATTTGAGCTACCCCTCCTCTAATACCCCTCTCAATAAAAAGTAACATATTAACATCAGTAAGCAATTCTAATCTAACTTTAGTTAATTTTAACATTGCATCCCAAGATAATCCCGGTGATGTAAAATAGTAAGCAGGATCTAAACCATAATTCTTCATACACACATCTCTAAAGTTCTCAAATACATCAGCCAACTGTAGTACATCTGTTTTTAGATATAAGTCGTGATAATCTCTCGTTGTTTTCATATTAAAGGTTTTCCATACATTTTTAGCATGTTGGTAATCATCTTCTGAAATATCTTGATCATTAAGAATTGATTTAAATGCTTTCATTGATGGAATTTCTGTTTCATCAAGTTTATCAATGCAATCAAAATAATCATAAGGAAATACTCCCTTTCTCAACAATAGTTTTAACTTTTCGCCTATGAAATGTTTTTTAGTTTCTTTCATATTTTTATCTATTGGAGAAATACACTTACTTTCTGATAGAAGACAATTCTTACATTGATCGCAATTACCAACTCCATTAAAGTTAATAATCTTTCCATCTTTTATGTATCTTTTCATACATTTTCCCGGTTTACATGATTCACAATTTCCACATTTGGTAAGATTATCAACTAATCCACTAAGAGAGCTTTGCATAAATTTATAAGAATCGATGAATCTGATTTTTCTAGTAATGGTTTTAACATCACCTTCATCACCTTCATCATCATCATCATCATCATCATCATTACCACCATCACCATCATCATAACTAATTAAAATTTTCTTTGAGAAACTAATATACTTTTCATCAGTATTAGCTAAACATTCCATTTTACCCTTTGTTTTACCAAGATTCTTAATGAATAGATGTGAATCATACCCAGACAAATTGTGAATTATTACTGGGATGAATTTAGGAATCTCATATTTTAAGTTACACTTATTATGTGCAGCTCCTCTATATTTTCCAGTAAGATGACAATGATCTATTACTTTTTTATAATCTTCATTAGTAATTTTACAAAATTTACCATCACATATATGACAATTAGTTGCATTTTCATATTCCTTTTTTATTGTTTCTGACATTTTATTCTTATTATAAAATTTAAACTTTTCCCTTCTTTCTTCTATTAGTTCAAAAATTTTTCTAACATCTCTTTCTTAATATTCTATAAATATCTGAGCAACATCCTCATCATCAGATTTTGCGGTATATTCCACGCACTGTTTAAAATCATTTGGTAATATACTATCATCAAAACATTTGATATAATAACAGAATCCTGATGCTTTATGTAGTTGATAATTTTTAGTAAAGCTTTTAATTTCATTTGGAGAACATGTATGTATTGGTATTAGGCGACTTTCAAAATCTACATAAATAACAAAAGGTAATCGCATTTTATTTTTAAAATTTTTAAAGTAAATAAATTTTGGACTGCCATCTTTATTCTTTTCCATTTTGATTTTAACTTCACCATGTGAATCACAGTATTCTTTATGTTCCCACAAATTCTTTTCTTCATAAAATGAGTTGAAACATCTAAGACAGAAATATTTTTTGTTTTTATTTTTATCAATTTCAGATGATAAAAGCCTACTAACATTTGCTACTACGTTGTAGTGATTTTTTTCACCTTCAGTTGTTAAAAGTAATGTTATAACTTTACAGTCGCATATATTACATTCATAATTGTTACAATCACATTTCTTACAACCACATTCCTCGCATTCTTGTTTTATACAGCTTTCTTTCTTACATTCTTGTTTTTTTTCACAATCTTTTTTCTTACAACCGCAATTCTTACATTTTTCTTGTTTCTTACAATAACATTTATCACTTAATCTTGCAGTATATATTTTATCATCTTCTTCATCATATTTCAATACATTAACAAGATATGGGTTTTGTTTTTCAAACTTATTAATATCTTTTAATGAAACTGGTCCTTCAAGCCCTGAAAAGTTTAATTTTTTAGAATTTTCTAACAATTCATTATTTACTCTTTCTCTATGATATTTTCTAGGAATCGCTGCTTCTGTTACTGAATGTTTAAAACAATTTTCATCATCATTCTTTATGTTAATAACCGCTTTTTTGATGCTATTCTTTTTGGTAATTTTATATACGAACTTCCAGAAGTAACTATGTAAGGTGATATACCAATATCAAAACGTGCCACAGAATCAAATTCAAAAACGCCCGAATCTGTATTGTCTTGAAATTTTTCAACCTCGTTAATTATATTTTTAATTATATCATCATATTCTTCTGATAAATTGCTTGCCTCAGTAATTATTTTTGGTTTAGCATGAAAGTATTTTTCGACTTCTTCTGTAATTTGGTTTTTTTGTAGAGGAGATTTTACAAACTTAGATGATAGTATAAACTTAACCTTTTTTGGTTTCTTTTCCTTATTAATAATATCTATAACCTTTTGTTTTATTTTTTTCATGAATTCGTCAATATAATATCCTTTTTTCCCATCTATGACATGTTGTTTCAAATACCCCTTTTTAAAATTTTTTATTTTTTCTTTTATAATGAAATCCTCCTCATTTTCTTGTTCTTTTTTATCATTTCCTTTTGTTTTAGGTCTTGCACCCTCCTTCTCATAATCTCTAACATTTTCTGTAGTAGCCACCAAAGATTGTGGTTGATAGTTTTTTTTATTTTTCTTTTTTCTTGGAGGCGGAATGGGTCTTTCAGGTTGTGTTTTGTTATTTATAAGATTTTTAAGACCGTCTCCTGTAGATTTAACTTTATCAACCACTTTCGATATTTGTTTTTTTATCCAATTAAAAGTTTTGTCTTTTGTTTTTGTTTCCTTAATTTTTTTCATTAAACTCTTTGCTTCATTCATAAAACTAGATACAATATTTTTTCTTGGGATGGGTATTAGGGCTTGTTTTTTGTAAAGTTTAGGTGGTGGAGGTCGAGGTGGTTTAATTTTTGGTGTTGGAAGTGGTGAGCTGGGTGGTGTTTTTACCCAAGATCGATTTGGTGAACCTGGTGGAGGTGTTTCTGGGTTAAATCTTTGTGGTGGATTTGGGTTTTCTCTCAGCATTTGTGTTGCTGGTGTAACATGGGGAATTGGAAGAGGTAGCTGTGGTTGGTTTGCTCCTCTTTTTGGTGTATTATCTATTGCTGCAAAAATTTCTCGTTTATTATCAATGATTTGTTGTACATTATTAATTATTTCAGGTATATTTCTCAATCCATTAATTTTAGCTTCTTTAGTTTTCATATCAGATCTACCTTGAGTTTTATACCATGAAAGTAGTGAACTTAATTGTTTTGTATTCAAATTATTCAATTGATTAGCCAAGAGGTCCATTTCTAATTTTGTAAATTATTTCTTATCTTTAAATCATTTTTTTTTTAAATTTAATTACCTGTGTCCAAGAAATATTGCCATATAAATCTCTGACAAATCTCTGGTTCAATTTTAAGGCTAGTTTTTAAAACTTAATCAGAAAATTACCTAGACAAATTTCTGTGTCCTAGCCCCGTATTTTTACCACTCTCTGCGGGAAAAGCCGAAAAACCTCAATCTTAATCTCTCTATTTTTGACGTTATTTTTCCCTCATCAAAATCGCGAAATAAACATGTCGCAAAAATGGCATTTGATAAGGCACACAGATAAAAACCGTTGCCTTCATTGCCATCAATACCCTCCTAAATAGCAAAGGGAAACAATTCTGATGCTGTCTTCATAACAATTTTTTTTCTAGGTCTTCACAAATCATGCACTGTACCTTACAATAACCCAGGACTTCGGTGGGTCCATGTTTGTCTTGGCTTCGTTGAAATCAAATGGCAAATGCCCAGAGATTTTGTGCGACGTGACAGCGTGACCATTTCTTGGGTAAACCGGACATGCCTGTATATGGCTTCGACATTTAAACCTGGGTCAAGTAGGAAGGGCATGGAAAAGTTTTAGATCCCCAAAAGTGCCTAAATCAAGCTCCTGGGTTAGTCTAACCACCCATGCCAGCCGCTGGGGGTTTACTACCATTGAAATTAAACTTCTATGGTGATCTAATCAAAAGTGTATTGTTTTCCTTTTTTACGACCGTGTACTAACTGGATCAAATCAAAGGCTCCTTCGAGCTACCTCATGATCTGTGGTAATTATTCCATGAAGTGCTGTCCTTTCCCCAGACAATATTAAAGCGTTCTTTCCGAATAGTTCGTTTTGTGCACTCTTGCTACGACTGATCGATTACTCGTCGTCCACATCGTCACTATTAAAGGGGCATTACGGTTGGATTTTGGCGAAAAATGGAGAATTTGTCATTTTTTTTTTCTTTGGCTCTAACAGTTCTTGAAACTATCTACTTTTAGAAGATATATGCATTTAATTGAAAATTATTTTTGCTCGGCCTAAAAAACGAAGCTTCCGAAAGGTAGGATTTGTTTGTTTTTCGGTTGCCATAGCAACGACATACAAATCAATCTCCAAAAGCCGTTTAATTTTCTTAAAATTGTTTGAATTGACGTTTCTCAATTGCCTAAGCCTCTCTAGTCCATTCCAACGTCCAAACTTTAAATAAGGATCAGGAGCGAGGCAACCGTACACTTGGTTTTGAGCGTCAATGGTCGTCATAAAGCATAGGAAAACCTAAGAATTCCCTCAAGTGGCAGGTCATTTCAATGAGTTAATTACCTTTTCTTTGTTGTTTTAGACAGAAGTAAAGTTTTACTTGAGTTTTTCCAAAAATCATGTTTTTCGTAGTAATTTTGGTGCCCCCTTAAATTTCTTGTAGAGTATTTAAGCAATTGCCACCAAATTTGGCACAAACACTGTCCTTGTAGTCACCTACAACTTAATTGAGCAAATTTTAATTTGCTCAAAAAACACTGGTTTTATGAGTTTTTTAGTTAAATTGAAATGTAAATGGTTGCCAAAGTAACGAAAATAATCAAAAGTCGATAATTCTCAATTAAGTTGCACTTCACCGAGCAAGGATTTACTGTACCAAATATTATGTGTTATGTGTTTTTTGTTAAAAGTTATTTCTTAAATTGAGGGGCAGGAATATAGCTCGAAAATCGGTAGTCTTTAACAAATGGTTAATAATTAACAAAGAGTTAATAACTGACAGACGTAGGCTGTGTTATGTGGTTAGCAATGGTCTTGCCCTTCATTCTGCCAAGTTTGAGTGTAATTGAATGAATCCTTGGTGACATATGCCTTTTTGAATAAGCTGTCAAAATTTTACCCAAAACCAACCGTAATGCCCCCTTAAGACTCTAAAACCCATTTCTTTCCCCTTCGAGCATTCTTGAACACATTTCCTGTTCGTTCGCGAGATCTGTAGCAAAAGGAACAAAAAACATGCCTTGACAATCTTTGCGTCGGGCTTGACACAACAGACACCATTTTGTAAACATGTGCTACCGTTTTGTCTCACTCCCTCCCCCACATATGTGAACATAAAACAATTGCACGATTTTGTGGACAAAACCAAACCAAGTAGGGGAGACAGGGGAGAACCTGTTTAATTCACATTTAATGTAGATTTAATGCATGAATTAATTGTCTAACGGCAATGGAGTGACCAATAATACCATTACTATACCTCATGGTATACCATGAGGTAAAAACCAGTGATTAAATGCAGTAGAAGATAAATGGGGGTTCTGGGACAGTGTGAAAATGTGAAAAATGTGTGAAAAATGTGAAAAATGTGTGAAAATTTATCAAGAATTTATCAGAGATTTTATAGGGTAAATAAAAAAAAAATGTATTTTAAAATGTAATTTAAAGACAAAACAAAGTATTATTAAAAAGAAGATGGAAGAGTTACAAAAGAAAAAAGTTGTAGAATTGAAGCAAATTGCTAAAGACCATGGTATTGAAAAAATTTATAAATTGCGGCGTAAATCCCAACTCATTGAAGTGTTGAGTAATATTCCGGAAGTTATGGAAGAGATGCGTAATCGTGTGGAACAAACACAAACACCTCCCACTACTGAACCCGATACTGTTCTTCCTCAAACTTCCCCTGGAAAAAATATTCCAAAATCACAACCTACACACACTACTGAACCTGAAACTATTAAGTATCATTATTATTGCATTCATAAAAGGCAGAAATCAAGATGTAAAGAGTGTGGAGGATCTCAAATATGTGAACATAAAAGAAATAAAGCTTACTGTAAAGAGTGTGGCGGATCTCAAATATGCGAACATAAAAAACAGAGAGCATATTGTAAAGAGTGTGGAGGGTGGCAAATATGTAAACATAAAAAACAGAAGTCATATTGTAAAGAGTGTAAAGGATCTCAAATATGTGAACACAATAGATTTAAGAAACATTGTAAAGAATGTTATGAAAAACAACAAAAACATTTTAAAAGTTATATAACACAAGTAAGTGTTACATAACAAAAATTTGTATTGACGTAATCACATTCCTGAGCGACGTTAGAAACCGACCTTTTTAAAGTAAACATAAAATCTACTTTTCAACTTCAAATCCACTTTACATTTTGCTTGTTGCTATGTCGTAAAAGTATGCAATCTATTGTTCTACACGTGAACACTAATTTACAAACAATGATAATCACGTGAAATTTATCGAAATAGATACCACGCTAATCCTCCGCTTATAATTATAAATGTTAATATATTGGTTTCATGTTGCGTAGTCACGTCCGACTTTTCATTAAGAGTTGTGGTTTTTGGTTTTGGTTTCGCTTCATTCTGATCCTTCCCTTCGGTCAGTAAAGGTTTTGGATTTGTATCAACTAAATGAGGTAACTTTACCTTTGAAGATCCCATGTTATGACTTATTCCAACCGGTTTTGATTCAGTGTTTAGGGAATTATTCACTCCAAATTTCATATCACCAGTCGCTTTCATAAGTTTGTTATTATATCCAACCACACTCTCTGTATTTATGATCATATTACTCGGCATCAACCACACACCGGGAGCAATAGCTAAATCAAGTCGTAATTTCGCTTCCTGTACAGCTAATTGATATCTTTTGATCGAACTAGAAATGTCATTCTCAATAACACTACTTTCAAATAAGGCTAAAAATTCTTGTTGTGTTTCAACCGCACCACCACCACTACCATAAATTGAATTTCTAGTGTTAACTTGTGCACCTAATATACAGTAAACAAAAGCTTCAGCGGATCGATTTAATCTACCAAGCCCGGCTTTAGTGAGTCCATGACCGCTTGTTGGGATAAACCAAGCATATTTGAAATCAGCAAAGTCGTCATTTCGTATGAATGAGATTAGATTACCCTTTTCTTTCTTACCACCATCATCTGCAAATTTACCACCTTCACCAGGCCACTGATCTGCTTCTTTATCATAATTTCTTACAATATGTACATTTTGATTTCCCCCGCCTCTTCCATTGTATCCAGCACCATAATCAATAAATATATCACCCAAGCCGCCATTCCTACCACCTTTCCATCTAAAGTCTGAGTTTTTTGATATGCTAAATTCAGAACACAATCTTTGATATGCAACTTTACTATATGGATTATTATTTATCACAAAAGGTTGCTCATCAGGTAAAGGTAAATTCAATTCATACAATATTCGTCTTATTGTGAAATATATATGAAACTTTATAAAGCTATTCACTACTTTGGGATAATTTAGACTCTCGAAAGGACTTATACCACATCCAGAAGTGGCACACCATACTGCAAAATTAAGTTGTTGAGGCCAATAATTCATATCTGGTGAGTTCAACCATTTTCTGCTTTGTTTTCCTGATTTGAAAGTTACAACTTGGGAGGTAAATACATCTCTCATCTTTGCAGTAAACTTTTTATTATTAGATACATATATATCCAGCAAGGTTAACATTTTTGTGATATTAGTTGCAGGTTCATCAAAGTCAATAGCTGGTATAGGATAGCTTTGATTGGTTATATTTAAACTCTTTGGGAACGAACTTAATTCAGTTCCTCCCTTTAGTCGGTCATCCAAGCCTAAATCTTTCCATAAAAGTTTTTTCAAACGAGGTAACAAGTCATCAGTCCATGTTTTACCAGTAGGGTCATCATAAGACATGATTGTTGTACCATCAACTTTCCACTTAATGTAACCTGCATATTGATCAGTAACAAATATAAATTTATCAAGGTCAGCCTTTGGATACCTATTTCTGAAATCATTGAGTAACATTTTATTCTTATGTTTAGAATAAGATGCATATGTTTTTAAATCAATACCATTCTTTTCTAATACCAGCAAAACAATTACATCCTACAGGGGTTCTTTCAAATGAAATTTTTAATGTGTGGGAGCGGTTCTCCCCCTCCCTTCGGTCAGGTCTTTTTAAAATATGTCTGCACGAACCTCTCTCCTTATCTGTGACATGTTTAAGTTTTTTTCTGTATCTCTCCTAAATTTTTGACGGACTTCTAGTTTTAGTTTTTCAAACTTTTCTAACTCTGCTAAAATTATGGAAAATTCTTGATCGGAGATGGTATTATCTTTCAGTGCTTTTGAAACCAAGTCGTTAATGGTGTTTACCTTTGCTTTTGCTAGAGAAACAGTCTGTTCATGTTTACTAACTTTGTTTGAAAGTCTTTTTGAAGCTGCACCAAATCCAACCGAGATTCCACCACAAATACCACCGACAACACCTAATGGGATGCCAACAACAGAACCAAAACCAGTAAGAGAGGTGCCCAATCCACTTGCAGATAGGATAACTGAAAACACACCACTACCTACACTGATTTTTGTAAATATTCCTCTTGCCCTATTGTATTTTTTCCTTACTTCCTCATAATGTTTAATTTCCTTCTCAAGATTTTGTAGTACTTCACATGACTTTTGTAGTCTGAAATTAAGTGGGTCACCATTAATAGGCAATTGTGGATAAATTCTATTGTAGTCATCCATATTGTATTTTACTGATCAACAGGAAATCTTTAAATTAATTCGGAAAGGATTGTTATTTAATTCAGCCTTTTTTCCAAATTCATCCAAAATTAACAAATTAAAGTAGTTGACTGGATTTTTGATTTGAGGAACTCTTAAACAAGGATATTTTTGAGATGGAATAACAGCTAGTAGTTGTGAGGGATTAAGTTCTACACTTTCACCTCTAGGGATCCGATTGGAATATGAAGACTTTGGTTCTATAAGATCACACATTAAGTTCAAATTGTTTTCAAACATTACTTTATTAATTGAACTATCAAGCATTTGTATATTTTTTACTTGGTTAAGTGGTGGATCTAGATAAATTCTTGTTTCAGGAGTTAGCATAGTGATTGATAGAAACGTTGTATCATTATTCATGTTTTTTTTTTTCAGCGGAGCTGGTCCTTAGATCTACTTATCTTCTCTTCTTTTTAAACTGTTCCACAAAATATAGAACCACAGCCACTATCAAAAGCCAAGCATTTTTACCTAACAATCCAATAACTTCACCCGCTGTTTTGAATAGAAAACTCACGATAGCTCCAACCATTCCAGGTAATATTTCACCGAGTTTCTTACCTATAGTTTTCAAACCATTTCCAACACCTTTACCCAATGTTGTTAGACCTTTAGAAAGATTAGAAACGATAACACCAATGACTATGCCTACAGCACTTACAACAGCAAAAACTGTAAAACCATACTTTTTGAATATGTACTTTACACGCTCTCGTAATGGTAGATTTTTAAGTATTTCATCTTTTCGTCTCTCGATATCTGATATTTGTTCTTCACTTAAGATTATATTCTTTCTCGTTAGTTCTCTTAATTTATCAACCTCAGTTTGTAAACGTTCATTACTTTGTTCTAACTTTGTTAAATTAGATTGACCCTTCTTATATTTGTCTATTTCATCTTTGTATAATTTTGTTTCATTCAAAAGTTTCTCAACATTTGTTTTGGCTTCTATCTTTTGTTTAACAGCTGCATGTAAATAGCTATCTTTTTCCGCTATTGTTACTTGTTGACTCTCAATGAATTCACGCAGTTCTTTTTCTTTTTCAGCATTTTCTACCTGTTGACTCTCAATGAATTCACGCAGTTCTTTTTCTTGAGCAGCATATCGTTCTATCTCAAGTGGGTATGTTTTTGTGGCTCTCTCCAATCCATTTAGTGCATTAAGTAATTCCATATTTTTTTCATTGGCTTTATTCAATTCTAACACAGTATTATTATATTCTGTTAGCATGGTTTCATAATTAGCACCTAGAGCTTTTCTCATTGTTTTTGGTAACTCATCAACCATCATAACCCCATCTTTATCAATCAATATATGTGGTGCAGCAGTTTTCAGATTACTAAATTGTGCTATTAAACTACCATCTTTTCCAAATGTTACATTAAATGGTGAATCTCTTTCATTGTAATTAGGGAAAAAACGTTTTATATATTGCCCTGCTTCTCTCCTTCTATCATATTTTTCATCTCTTTCTTTAAAAGTCCCACTAAGTAATGGCCTTCTTTCATCCACCTCATCTTCACCATAACCAGGATACTCTAGATTACGAGTTGTGGATGTATTTGGACTTTGATAAAATGTATTATCTCCATCATCATTATAATCATCATCAGATCCTTTTGAAAATTCATTTAATGGTATATCTTCTGCCATGATTTTTTACTCAAAAGTAAGAAATCTTTAAACGTGCAAAGCACGCAGCTGACAAGCTTTAACTAATCACACACTTTACTAAAAGAATTTCCCGAAGGGTTCCGGTCAAAGACCGATTTTACTAACTGCATAACCCAATGCTAACATACCACCACCCACATATGCCATTTCACCCATCTTTTGATTTTTACTAGGTCTATAATAATCTGAAAATTTTGGTTCATGCATTTGACTATATAATTCTAAAGCTTCATCTGTTTTCGAAATATTTTGTGAAGCTTGGTGTTCATTATTACGTTGTTTTACTTTCCAATCAATAAGTTTTTGTCTTTTTTCTTGATATTCATTATAATCTTTTTGATATTTTTCCATTGCTTTATCGTGACGTATTCGTTCTGTATCTGTTTTATCTCCAGATAGTGATTTTGCAAGATATGAACCGCCAACAAAAGCGGTAGCATTCAATATAGCTCCACCAACCATCATTGCTATTGCTGCCATGTTTAATTTGGTAAAATCTTTTGATCCTCTAAATATGTTTTTAGATACATACTACCTGACAATACAGCTACCCATTTAGCATAGTTTGTAATACTTGAGGATGGGTCGTTCATAAATGATTCTCTAATAGCCTTTTTAGCTACATATCCAACTCCAGCTGCTAATCCGATAAGGACGGCTGAATCAGTAACAGTTTTCACAAGTTTGTTTTCAGTTGACATAATTTTTTACTAATCAGTAAGAAATCTTTAGACCCCTTTAGGACCGCGAACCTTCCCTTCGGTCAGAAGCAAACTGTTTCACAAAATGGTTCCTCCCTTATAACATTCCAATTTTTGGTGGTTGTGGTACAGGAATATTTTGTGGTGGTATTTTTTGAAAATTAGTTGGAACTTGTGATACCGTAGGACAAGCAGGTATTCGTTCCTCCTTTTCAGCGGAGCTGGTCCTACGGATTTGTCGGTATCTCATAAACATGTCAAATGCCGTAAACCCTATTCCTACAATGGATAAAACAGTAGTAAAAGATAGCTCTGGAAGCCATGCTTTAGTTTCACTCACTGTATTTTTATTTTCATTTTCTTCTTCTATATTTTTAGTTTCTTCTTCACGTTTCATTTGCTCCGCGGCCCGTAGGGTCTCTCTGGCTAATGCTTCTTTTGCTTTTTTATTATATTCAGCTAATTTTTTACCAGCAGCAACCTTTTTAGGATCTTTCTCCCTCTTTTTGGAAGCATTACCTACAGTTTTTTCTTCTTTAGGTGGTTCTCTAGTAATTTGCTCAACAACTTCTTCAGACATTATTTTACATATCATTAAGAAATCTTTAAATCACATCATGCTTAGTAAACAGTATCATACCCATTAGTAGCCTGCTCAGTCGTACTTGAAACCTCTTGTATTTTATGCTCAGTTGTACTTGTAACTTGTTGTATTTTGTTGATTTTAATGTGTTTAGCAACTTGGAATAGTCCGCTGGCAAGTGCTACCAATCTTCCACCTTTCAATGCTAATAGACCTGCAAAGTTTGTCAGTTCACGATTAACCAACTCATCATTCTTCAAATCTTTACAAAGCGATTCTATATCATCTACAGGAACCATGTAAGAAATTGCATGAGAAACTAATTGAAGAGATGAATCTACTAATCCATCATTAATTTTCTTACCTAATACTGTCTGATATCTATTATAATATTTTTCAACATCTTTTTCTGTTAGTCTCTTTATATCACCTAGACTCATATTAACACCTAAATATTCCTTTGTTGTTCCAAGAACTGCGATAATAGCTAGTGATTCTTGTTTTATTTCAATATCATCATTATATTTTACCACATCTTTTACCTCATCTTTTATTTCTTCAATATAATCTTCAACTTCTGTCATCTTCGAGTTTTTTCTTCTTTTGTGATAATATATTTATTATTTTTAAATCACTTCACCAGCGGACGGAATCTCTAAATAACATTGAAATGGATAACGCAAACATAAACAAATTCTAGAATATTTTTCAGTTTTCAGGAGTTGTACAAACTTTTTACAAGATTCAGAATCTAAATCACCTCCATAATCTTCGAAAAACATCTTCATACCTTTTTGTGATGGGTTATGGAATGTAACAACACAAGCTACATTTTCACGGAATGGTTTTGCTATGGATGTTAATTGCTGAGTGAGAACCCAAACTGATAATCTGTGATGTCTTCCAGAGAATGCCAAATCTATAAACTTGTTTGATCGTTTTTTCAAATCATTCGAAACAGCACAATCATCTAAAATTATTAATGTATTTGTACCAGAGAATAAAGTTTGACAATCAGTTAACAATTCATTAATCTCATCTATATTACTAGCATCTGGAGATAATACCAAGAAACGTTTATCTTTGTTAGCAAATTTATGATATGTTTTATTTTTAGCATAAGTCGGGCAAATTAGAACAATGTAATCAAAAATTTTTCGGAATGGTCCTCTGAGCTGATCAATGAGGTACTTTGTCTTTCCACAATTTGTTGGACCAGTTATAATACAATGGAATGGCACTTTTTCTCGTAATTCTTCCATGATTTTTGTATCATAACTAAAGGATTTTTAAGTCAGATTCTTTCCTCAGTACTTTATCGAATGTAAGTTTGAATTCATTATTTCCATCATTGCATCAGCTACAACAAACATATAACAGGTTATAGTACCAGTTCCGCCTTGTTTTCTTTTAATTTCTAGTTTTACTCCATCTTGTACATTGTTTAAGGCTAGACCCCCTCCATGAATACCATTATCAGGGTGAGTTCTCATATCAACCCACAGAGCAAACTTATCAGCATAAAAATCTTTTTCCTTTACCGTCCAACGGGAGGAACCAATTTCTCTTTCAAAACGTTTCTTTACCGACTCCCAGAGGTCTGATGGTATCATTCCCTTAGAGTATAAACGATTTGGCACACCATCAACATCTATATTGATCGAGGTGATGCCTGGATTGTAAAAAAACTCGGAGTTGCGTGCTCCTGCTGCAGTTGGTAATGTAAACAAACATAATATCCCGGTCATTGATCTTCTAGGTAGATTAATATGCTGATTTATAACACCATCACCACCTATGGAAAAGGTAAAAGTTTTGTGTAAAGTGACATTTTCATAAAAGAATCCTTTACCAACCTGATAAGCTGCTTGTGCCTCACGAGCCAAGTATTCACTTGAAATACAAGAATATTCCAACTCAAGGTTTTTGATTGAATATGTTGGAGTCTTGGTTGTGTCAGAATAAACAACAATATCGTTAATTGGAGCCAACGTAATCTCAAAGATTAGTTGATGATCTAATGCTCTTGGATAGAAAACTCCATGATCGTTTAGAATAGGATGGTTTAGTGGTATACGATACTTGGTGTTATGTACTGATGCAAGAGCTACTTCCTTTACATCTTGTGTTTTCTTATCCCCTGCATTTGTCCTGAGCTTCCTCATGTTTTCAGAAGAAATACCTTGTTTTAATCTATCCTCACGATCTTCATCTGGTAAAAATAAATCATGATAGGTTTGAAATAGATCATATCTTTGAGTATCCTGTAATGTTTCACCACCAAAAAGAACCCTAAGTCTAGATATAAGATTTCTACCTACATTATTCACGAGTGTGTTATTAGCATGCCCATCAACATCCAAGTCAAATAGTAGAGATACACTTCCAGGTACAATCACTAAATTCTCAGAAAGTTTTGGAATATTTATATATAAGGTTTCTCCGGGATTAGCGGAGGATGGATTTAGAGTAATTCGATTAAGTGTTGATTCTGCTTTCAAACCAAATGGCTCTCTAGGAATTCTGTTTGGATTAATTTTTTCAGACGTCATATTGATTTATAAGATACTTTGGTTAATCTTTAAATGAGTTCTACCCTATCAAAAATATCGGCGGATCGGGCAAAGCCCTCCCACGAAGTGAAGCCGGCCCAGCTCTTCGAGCGGATATATTATTCAACTTTGGGATATTGGAAAGGATATTCTGCAATCCCTAAATTAGCTGCGAAAGCAAAGGTAAGTGAAGATGTAGCAAAACAATGGTTAGAGAAACAAGCAATATGGCAAATATATCTACCACCTCCAAAGTATATTCCTAGGCCCCACTGGACAGTGGATAAACCGAACCAGATTCACCAAGCAGATTTATTATTTTTACCACATGATATAGTAGGAATAAAAACATATCGATATGCATTAGTTGTGGTTGATGTAGCATCGAGATACAAAGATGCAGAACCATTAACCTCAAAAGAAAGTCGAGAAATTTCAAATGCTTTTAGAAAAATATATTCCAGAAAGTTAAAATATCCTAAAACATTAATGGTTGATCCAGGAAGAGAATTTATGGGTGAGGTTGAAAAACTTATGAATTCACATAATGTGAAAATCCAGAGAAGTGAAGCTGGAAATCATAGAGCCCAAGCATTTGTAGAAAATGCAAACAGAATATTAGGTGAAAGATTATTTAGTCATCAATATGCACAAGAAATGATTAGTGATGAAAGGTCAAGAGTATGGGTGAAGCGATTACCTGATATTTTGAGAACTTTGAATAATACACCAACTAGAATAACTGGTAAAGAACCTGATAAAGCTATAAAAATGAAAGAGGTTGATATTGATCCTAAAAATTATAATCGAGTTGTTGGACTTGATGAGGTTAGGTTACCATATGATGTTAAAGTTAGATATTTATTATTTCCAGGTGAACTTGAGGGTGGTGAACGAAGGCGAGCTACTGATCCCATTTGGAGTATTCAGGTTTATGATATTTCTAGGAGAGCGATTTCACACAATCAACCAGTTTTATATTATTTACAAGATGGACCTAGACGAGGTTTTGTAAGGGAGGAATTACAGATTGTACCTTATGATACTGAACTCCCGCCAGATTCTGTTTTGGAGAGATGATGTTCAATAGCTAAAGTATTTATCCCATCTTCAAGAATTATTCTCTTATCATCATCAGCAGAAAGTGCAATTTTATTAACTGTTTCAGTATAAACATCATGTAAGTGGCTTCTAAATACATTCATCTGTCTCATTTGTTGTTTTCTGGTGAATAGACATTCCTTGTAATTATTGTGACTTATTGTCTTTTTTACAACTGACGCTTTTACTCCTTTATTCCTTTTTATCTCTTCACCCTCATCCATCAATATAGAGTATAGTTTGGGTCTTAGACCAACAAATTCTTTTATCTGTTTTCCACCAGCCTCATCTTTGAACTTACCAATTAATTTTTTGTTTACACCAGTCTCAATACCTGATGGATGAATTTTAGGATAATTACTAGTGTCGAACATTTCTCTAACATCTGGGCTAATATCCTTATAAAAATCCTCTGCCTCTATTTCATATACAAGACTGTCTGTATCTGTCATAAGTAATTTTACCTTTTCTCCATATTTTGGCTTGATATAATTATAGTGAAAATCATACATTACTTTTTTACTCAAATCTAGAATACACATACCTAAGTAAACAGGTTTATTGAATTTTATCCTTTTTCTCTTCATATGGATAGCTGTTAGATTTTCAGAAAAGATAGTACGATGTTGATAGTTGGGTTGTTTTATTAATTTTCTAGCCTCTTTTTGATTTGTAACTAATTTAATGTCAACCCTATTTCTAATATTCTCCATGGTCTTACCAAAGACAGAGTTATTCATTAACTTGAAGAAATCTTTTTCAAAGTCATTATTTGCTTTAGATCTGAGTTTAGTATTCAAATCAATGTAAGGTTTTAGCCATGCAGACTCTTTGAATTTAATTCCCCTATGAATCTTTGTTATTTTTAATCCTAAACTTTCATAAAGTTTCAAAGTCTCACGGTGAACTACATATTTTTCCTTGTTATTGAGGTTTGGGATTAATTTCTCCACATTATTAACTTTAAGCCTCTCTGGAGCTAGAGGATAATCATTGTGAAGATCGTGAAGGTGTTTAGAATATTCTAAATCAACCTCTAATATGCAGGGTATATCTCTCCAGTTTTTAAGCTCTTCCTCAGTCATCCATTCAAAACCGTGGGTTGGTAGTGGTTCACTCATTCCTCCTCCATATAAGTTATTTGCATCAAGATCTATAATATATTTTTTTGGTAGGTTGGGATCATATTCTTCCATGTATGGGTTATTAGCCTTAGCATATCTTTTTGATATTTGTGATACACCTCCTCTAACACCTTTCTCAAACATAAGTAACATATTATTATCAGTTAACAGCTCCAAACTCACTTTTGTTATCTTTAATGCTGCGTCCCAAGCTAGTCCGGGTGATGTATAATAGTGAGCGGGATCCAAACCATAATTTTTCATACAAACATCTCTAAAATTCTCAAATACATCCATTAAAAATAGTACATCCGACAAAAGATATAGATCATGATATTCTCTCATTGTTTTCATATTAAATATTTCCCACACATTTTCAGCATGTTTATAATCATCTTTCGTTATATTTTTATCATTTAGTTTTGAGTAAAACGCTTCTATTGGTGGAAGTTGAGTTTCATTTAATTTATCAAAGTTGTTAAAATCATCATAATTAAACACACCCTTTCTCAACATTAAATACATCTTATCTCCAAATTTCTTTTTCGTTTCAATTAGTTTATCATCTTTTGGAGAAATACATCTACTTCCAAATAACAGACAATTCTTACATTTTTCACATCTGCCAATACCTTTATACTGAATGACCTTTCCATCTTTTATGTATCTCTTCATACAATCCCCTGGTTTGCACGCCTCACACTTTCCACATTTTGTAAGATTAGCAACTAAATTGTCAAGGCTTGTTGACATAAATTTAAATGAATCTATGAATCTAATATCCAACTTATCTTCTCTTTCCTCACCTTTTTTATCTATATATTTTCCAAGTACAATCTGTTTTGTAAAAGAAATATATTTTTCCTCGTTATTAGGTATGCAGTCTACTTTACCTTTTGTTATACCAATATTCTTAATAAAAAGATGTGCATCATATCCTGATAGATTGTGAAAGATAATTGGTATGAATTTTTTAATCTTGAAATTTAAATTACACTTACTATGAGCAGCTCCTCTATACTTTCCTGTATAGTGACAATGATCTTTTACCTTGTCTTTTTCTAATAATTCACCTTCACATATATGACAATGAGTGGCATTTTTATAGTTTAATTTTTCCCTTTGTGTCATCCAATTCAATTTCTTGTTTGGTTTGATTTTTTCATAAATTTCTCTAATATCCTTCTCTAATTCAGTCATAAATATCAATCCTACATCTTCGTCTGGTGATTTAGCGGTGTACTGTCTAATAAGAACTTCATAATTTTCATCAAAAAACTTTATTATATAACAGTAACCAGATGGTTTATGTTTTTGATATTTTTTTGTGAAACTTTTACTTTCATCTGGTGAGCAGGTGTCTATTGACTCTAGATAACACTCAAAGTCGCTATATACAACAAAGGGTACCCGCATTTTTTTGTAATAATTAATAAATTCAAGATATAAAGGATTTCCATCTTTATCCATTGGCATTTCACTCCTAACAGCTTCATGTTCTTTGCAATATGTTACATGATTTTCTAATGTTTCCTTTTTATGAGTATGATAAAGACATCTATAACATATGTAAATCTTAGCTTTATGTTTAGTAACTTGTGAAACTACCAATCTATCAAAATTCTTTATCCAACAGTAGTGGTTTGTTTCATCGTTTGATATTAGAAGTAAGTTGATTAAAAATCTGCTTTGTTTATCACCTATTCTTAGAGGGGACACTTCCTCATTATCATTAATCGTATAGTATGAGTTTTTTTCAAGCTTATCACTTATTCTTAGAGGGTATACTTCCTGTTTATCATTATCATATCCGTATACATTAATCGCATAGTCTGGGTTTTGTTTTTCAAACTTATCAATATCTTTCCATCCAGCGGGGAACTCTATTCCTTCCCAATTCAACTTTTCAGAGTTTTCTATCAGTTTTTTACTCATTCTCTCTGGATGAATTTCTATAGGGTGTATGCCTAAGGTTATTGCATACTTTAAACATTTATCATCATTCATATTCTGAGGGTTTACAACTGCCTTTTTTTTTGCTAATTTTTCTGGTAATGGAATATAACTACTTCCTGAAAGTGGCTCAAATGGGTCAATTTTTATATCAAAGTATAAGACACTATCGAATTTCCAACCAGTACCATTTTCTGTAAACCTTTTAAATACTTCAAATTGATATTTAGTCAACTCATTGAATAAGTTAGAGAAATCGGTTGACTCTGTTATCGTTTCTGGTTGTTTAGTGTGAATTGGAGGTTCTGCTTCATAAAAATTTCCTGTATTAGGATCCTCTTTTATAAATTTACAGTGAAGAATAAATTTCACCTTTAGTGGTTTCTTTTGTTGATTAATTAGATCTATAACTTTTGGTTTGATTTTTTTTATAAATGTCTCTTCATCATATCCTTTCTTTCCATATATCCTGTATGTTTTCAGATATCTATCAAACGCTGTTTCTTGTTCTATTGGGGTGAAGTCTTCTACACTTTCATTATTATTATCATTATTTGCAGATGTTGAAGGTTGAGGTTGTGTGTTATTTTTATTTTTTCTAGGGGTTGGGATTGTGGTAGACCTTAGCGGTTGAGATTGAGGTTGAGATTGAGGTTGAGGATATGGTGGATAATATTGTGGATAATATTGTGGTTGAGGATATGGTGGATAATATTGTGGTTGAGGATATGGTGGATAATATTGTGGTTGAGGATATGGTGGATAATATTGTGGTTGAGGATATGGTGGATAATATTGTGGTTGAGGATATGGTGGATAATATTGTGGTTGAGGATATGGTGGATAATATTGTGGTTGAGGATATGGTGGATAATATTGTGGATAATATTGTGGTTGAGGATATGGTGGATAATATTGTGTCTGAAAAGGAGGTTGAGGTTGTGTTTGTGGTGTAGGAATATTTTTTCTAAGTCTAAGCCTAGGTTTTAGGATAGGTCTTGGAATAAGACTTTTCTTTTGATTAATTATATTTTTTCTAGGTTTTAGGGTTGGTGGTGGAGTTGGTGGGGGTGTATCAGACGGCGTACCTGGTAATGATAATTTTGGTGGAGATCCTGGTGGAGTTTGAGGAAGAACAGTATCGGGTTCAGTAGTGGGCGGTGTTTGTGTTTGTTCCACACGATTACGCATCTCTTCCATAACTTCCGGAATATTACTCAACACTTCAATGAGTTGGGATTTACGCCGCAATTTATAAATTTTTTCAATACCATGGTCTTTAGCAATTTGCTTCAATTCTACAACTTTTTTCTTTTGTAACTCTTCCATCTTCTTTTTAATAATACTTTGTTTTGTCTTTAAATTACATTTTAAAATACATTTTTTTTATTTACCCTATAAAATCTCTGATAAATTCTTGATAAATTTTCACACATTTTTCACATTTTTCACACATTTTTCACATTTTCACACTGTCCCAGAACCCCCATTTATCTTCTACTAATGCAAACTGACAAGCTGATTCGGAACTCTTCAAATTTGCATCGCAATAGAGAACAATTTCCACTCTTTGAGAAGGAGAGCTTCACAAGTGTTCAGCGTAACAGATGGAGAGCACTCGTTTCTCACAGAAGCCCAAATTGAGTCTACTGGGGCCCTGCCGTTGTTCGAAGGTCGATTAGCGCTAATCCAGGGTTAAATTTTAACATGGTTTTCTTTTCCTCTTATCAAAAAGCGTTTTCTTCAATAACTTTCTCTATTTCATTCAGAGCCGTACAATCATCAAATTGTATTCAAAAAGAATTATACTGAATGTGCTTTTTGAGCTCTCATATCTGCATTTGTCGAAAAGGAAAATTACTGCACGTGAAGTGTCACGTTGTGTGACTGTTATGTAACGGCTCGTTATGTTAGTAATACGAGTATCGTGAAATTTAATCTTGTCAGTTAAGGTTACGGAACAGGTTCGCAGGTCAAATTTTTACAAAATTGAGATTTTTGGCATACATAAACTATGTGGTCCAGGCTTTCTTTAGCAGAAAAAATAAATTCGAAATCTCTTTTCACTCCAGAGATATCGCAAATTTCCTTTTTTGCGTGACTCATTACGTCGCAGTCTAAAGGTGTTGAGCTGTCAACACCGCTGGACCTCCTGGGAATTTAGCGCGGGAGAGTGGCTTCCAACAGAGCATGACAACAAATGTCAACATTGCGTTGCTTCCGTCGCTTGTCCGCTGCTGGCTTGTTCTTGTGTAGTTTTTGATGGAAAGAGGAAAGAAAAGAAAGCGAAACAAAAGCCCTTGGGTTCAAAAGGCCGATGGGCAGTCTCGAAAAAAAAAAGCAAAGGGAAATTTTTGTGAAAAGAAGAAAGGTTCGCTGGCGGAGAGTGACAAAGGTTCATGGTATTCGCCGCCATTGAACAATCGCGAGGAAGAAAATACCGCTGCTATTTCGACTCCTTCAACAAGCAGAAGAAAAGTAATGAGCTCTGATATTCGCGAAGAAAGTAAGCCGAAGGTGGTTGACAAAGGATTGGATTCCAAAGATGCAGATTCCACAAGTACTTCATCTTCATCGGACGAGTCTGATGATGCACGATCTGACAGCGAACAACGCTGCGTAATATTTGACACGCGAAATTTGCAAGCAGGCCTCGACGAGTCAACCAGCTGCCGAAAATGCGGGTCGGATAAAAAACTTAAACAGAAGTCAAGAGCTGGAATAGCTGGCGAGTGGATTCTACAATGCCAAAACGAAGAGTGTCCGCCTTTTAACAACCCAGCATCGTTTCACTCGACTGCCAAAAGTGGCCGGTAAAAAGCTAAGCCGACTACTATATTTAGACTCCTATAAAGCCATAAGTGGCTTTGCATAATGCGTCAAGACTGTAATCTGTTTATTGCAGTAAAAGAGGAAAAGGCTATCACAGCAAAAAAAAAAAAAGAAATGGAGAGATCTGTATTACGTACCCCGCTTCGCGCATTTCGGCGAGCTTGCTGTCCTTTGGATTACTCGGTGCTTGCTCGGAACTTTGTGTTTGATTCGAAGCTTTTGTCGATCTCTTGTTTTTCGACCTCTTGTTCGTATTGGCTCGGCCAGTCTTAGTTTTTCCCATTGCGTGGAAGAGCGAGAAAACTAGAAAATATGCCTTGCATGCGTGTCCGCGTTTGAATTGTCCGCGAAGGAAACCTTGATCTTGAAATAATATCCACCACCATTTTCCCGCGAGTTTCGGCACACACCAGGAGATGGGACCTGATTGGTGTATGAAGGTGACAATCCGGAAAACCACTCCCAGGGGGCGTGTTATGTTGACTAAACCTTCTACGCCGTATTTCTCGGCTAATTTTTTTTTTGAATTTGCCATCTTTGAGCTGATACTTCGCATGCAGGAATTTATGGTAGAATCATGAAATTTCGCCCAACGGTGCACGAAACCCTCATCTTCAAAAGTGTGTCGGGCTTTTGCCGATTTCTTTTTCGTTTAGAAGATATAAGTCCTAATGCTGTCTCCATCCAAGAAGAGCTCGACAACCAACTTTAAATTATAATAACTTTGTTTTGAAAGCTGATCTAAAAAATCCCCGACACACTTTTGAAGACAAACATCTGCTGAGTATCATGCAGTCATTGTTTTCTTGATAAGGTCAAAATCCGACGCGAGTTTGCCGCATTTATAAGCATCGGTCGATTTGCACTTGACTGATCGCAGCTCGTTTAATATTGAATTTCGCAAGTTAAAAACATTTTATCACCGTTCTAGGTTCTATAAGCTTTAAAATGATGTATAGGTTTAGGCAGTTTCCTAAAATTACGCGCCCGTGAGGATGGTTTTGCGCAACGCACCCGCGAACCTGTTCCGTAGCCTTAAGTTGTGTTGAATCTCACTATTGGAATCTCGGAGTCTTTTCTTCATCGCGAATAGTTCTTACGATATTCGTTCAGTCTAAGATTTATCTGTACCAGGGAAGTTCGTCACGATTAAACGAGTAGAACCTCTGAAGATTTGCGTCTTGGTTTTAGTCCGGAAATAATAGGATTTTATTCACTCCAACGTTGTTTGGTGCCGAGACCCGGGAATTGAGAAACATCAAGCACATGGAGTCATGGCAGATGTGAAGAAGAAGATAAGGATTCGTGCCGGCCACAAGAGCCACGCCAAAAGAATAATTGCTCATGCCCGGGAACTGATCGAAGCTGGAAATCCCGCGGAATCGAGGAAGTTAAAGTCTCTAAAATCAAATCTGAAGGACAAGATAGTGGAACTGAAAGACCTCGATCGTGAGATTGTCGAGTTAATTGAAGATGAAAGAATAGAGCAAGAAGTAGAAGACAGTTGCGATTTCGCAAGTGCTATTCACGACTGCATCGTGGAAATTGAAACGTTCTTAAGTGAGATCGAAAGGGGAAAGGAGGACAGTCAACATTTAACGGGGTCAAGTTCGGAAACGCATCAAAATCAGTCACCGCCTCAAGTAAACAATAGCCATGCAAGGCTCCCGAAATTGGAATTAAAGAAATTCTTCGGTGACCCGGTGGAATGGTCTCCCTTCTGGGATTCGTACAGTTCGGCCGTGCACGACAATGAAAGCCTAACAGAGGTGGACAAGTTTAACTACCTTAAGTCGTTGCTTCAAGGTCAAGCGGCAAACACGATTAGCGGGTTTTCTTTGACCGGCGAGAACAACAAAGAGGCAATCAAACTCTTGCAGGAAAGGTATGGAAACAAGCAAGTCCTCATTTCTGCTCAAATGGAATCGTTACTGAAACTACCGGCGGCAACCTCTTTACAAGAAACGAGAAAGTTGCGTGTGATTTATGACAAATTGGAGTCGCATGTCAGGAGTCTCCAAAATATAGGCATCAAACCGGAAATGTATGGAAGCTTCTTGTCACCGGTGGTAATGTCAAAGATCCCAGAAGAGCTGAGGATTTCAATCACTAGAGATCTCCCCTCAGACGAATGGAGTTTGGAGCCCATGCTCGAAACCTTCCGTAAAGAATTACAGCTTCGAGAAAAATGCCAGTACATTCCTGGAGCAGCGAGCAACAGGGAGCCTCGGTATCATGCTGTACAAAAACGTGAAATGCCTCTAGGTCAACTGTCGACGACCTCTGCCCTGTATACTGATGCGAGAAGTGACGCACATCACGGTCCGTGGTGTACCTACTGCAAAGGTTCGCATCCGTCCTCAAATTGCAACATTGTAACTAATATCTCGGCGAGAAAGCAAATTCTTCGTAAGAAGGGAAAATGTTTCAGGTGTTTACGTACTGATCACGTCGCTAGCCAATGCGAAAACGGAAAAACGTGTCACCTCTGTGGATTGAGACACCATGCCTCTATATGTGACTCTCAAGACAAAAGAAGGCAGCCACCCCAGACGAGAACCGCGGTAGCGGAGTTAGAAGACCGTCCAAGCCACGCCCCTGTTGACACCCAAGCGCCTACTACAAGCATGTTGGTCGATTCTAAGAACAGCGTCCTTCTGCAAACAGCCCGAGCAAACATCTTCAAGCCTGAAAGCAGTGCATTATTCGTCAATGCAAGAATGGTCTTTGATAGCTGCAGCCAGAGGAGCTATATCACAGAAAATTTGCAGAGGACTTTGAATCTTCCGGTCACTGGTCAGGACACGCTGATGATCAAGACCTTCGGAGAAGATTCGGGTAAACTGAGACGATGTGATATTGTTCAAGTGGCTGTGGGGACCCTTGATGGAATGAAGATCTACGTTACAGCATATGTGGTTCCTCTGATCTGCGCTCCTATAAGCGGACAAATCGTTGAGTTTACGCAAGCGAGCTATCCTCACCTCCAGTGCCTAGAGCTAGCTGATAAGACAAGTGGGGGCGATAACCTAACTATTGATCTGCTAATTGGAGCCGACTTCTATTGGCAATTTGTAACTGGTGGTGTTGTTCGTGGCCCAGTACATGGACCCGTCGCGCTTCCTACCAAACTCGGTTATGTTCTTTCTGGCCCCGTCGGCAATTCACCTCCATATCCTGAAGACTCCACAGTTAATCTAACGGAAACTCATGTACTCGAGATATGTACCGCCGTAATTGATGAGAAGCTCTCTCTCGATCAGCAAGTGAAACAGTTCTGGGATTTAGAAACACTAGGAATCAAGGAGAACGAACCGACAGTTTACGAGAAGTTCCTGGCGGATGTCAAGCATGATGGAGAACGATATCAAGTGAAACTACCTTTCAAGGAATGTCATACTACTCTCCCCGATAACAACCAACTGAGTAAATCGAGGCTGATGTCCCTTTTGAGAAGACTCAAGTCAAAGCCTGATATCCTCAAGCACTACGATGGAATAATTCAAGAACAACTGGAGAGTAACATCATTGAACCCGTCAATTTGGAAGAGGAACTGGACGTAGGGAAGGTGCACTATCTACCACACAGAGAGGTACTACGACTTGATAAAGACACGACGAAGATTCGCATCGTATATGACGCCTCATCGAAACGAACTGGACCAAGCCTCAATGACTGCCTCTATTCAGGACCACCACTCAGTCCACTCATCTTTGAAGTGTTGATCAGATTCCGAGTTCACAAGGTGGCACTCACTGCCGATATAGAGAAGGCCTTCTTAAATGTTGGTGTCGCTCCAGAGCACCGCGATTACCTGCGCTTCCTTTGGGTGGAAGATATTCACTCTGACAACCCCCAACTTGTTGTGAGACGGTTCGCTCGAGTGGTCTTTGGAGTAAATTCCAGCCCTTTCCTCTTGAACGCGACAATTCGCCATCATCTCAACTCGTACAAGAGCGCCGACCCACGGTTCGTTGAAGAGGTGGTGCGCTCACTTTACGTGGATGATTTAGCATCCTCAAAACCAAACGAGGCTTCGGGTTTTGAGTTCTACAACAAGCTTAAAACAAGATTCGCAGAAGGCGGTTTCAACATGCGGAAGTAGATGACAAACGATCACAATCTAGCGCTTAAGATAGAAGCTCAACAAGGTCATTCAAGGTATCAATCATCTCGCGAACTACAGCAAGAAGATGAAACCTTCTCAAAGTCACAGTTTCGAAATCAAACCAACACGGACAAACTCCCAAGAGTTTTGGGAACCGCGTGGGATAACGCAAGTGACCAACTAGTGTTCACTTTTGAAAGCCTTACTGGTTATTTAGAAGAGCAAGTCATAACTAAGAGGATCATCCTGAGCTCTATTGCGAAGACATTTGACCCTCTTGGTGTCCTGTCGCCAGTCTTTACTGCCCTCAAGATACTATTCCAAGAAATCTGTAAGATGAGCGTTGACTGGGATACGCCCCTAGAAGGAGATGCGCCTCTTCTCTGGAGATCCTTGCTGCAAGACATGCAAGGCACTTCACAGCTGTCGATTGATCGATGTTATCTTTCCGGACCGACCTGCCTTAAAACAAGTACCTTTGATTTGCACGGTTTCGGCGACGCTTCAAAGAAGGCTTATGGCGCTGTCATCTATCTTAGGATTCAGTCAGGACAGGCAGTCTATTGCAAGCTCGTCGCATCCAGAACGAGAGTCCCACCTATATCAGGCAGCACCACCCCCAGACTGGAACTTCTGTCCAGTTTAGTACTCGCCAGATTGCTGTCAAGCGTGTACAAAGCGCTGAATCCCACTCTAACAATAAACAAGTGTTTCTGTTGGCTAGACTCGGAGATTGCGCTGTGGTGGATCAAGGGGAAGGAAAAGGAATTCAGACCATTCGTCCAAAACAGAGTTGTGGAAATTCGGAAGTTAACGACCACCACTGACTGGAGATACGTCCCAACAGAAGATAACCCCGCTGATGTTGCGTCACGTGGCTGCAAGGCCTCTACATTGAGTACCAATAAGAAGTGGTGGGAAGGCCCTAGTTTCCTAAAGAAGGATGAAGAATTTTGGCCAAGTCAGAAAGAGTTTGGGTCAAAGAGCTTTGAAGAAAGCAGCATCAGTGAAGTCAAGCAGAGAGCAAAGATCACGATGACAGTTGCGACAGCTCGAGCAGAAGGTTTACAACAAATCATACAACCTACAAGATACAGTAAATTGCATAAGCTCCTTCGAGTCACCTGCTATGTTCTGCGATTCATAAGAAATGCACAGACGAGCCATCGCCAGGAACGAACGAAGTCTTTGGGAATAGAACCCGAAGAAAAGATGGCTGCGGAAGTTCTCTGGATCAAGCATGTGCAGAAGTGTGTCCGGGAAGATGAGAAGTATGAGCAAACGCGGGTATCACTTGGCCTATTTCAAGGTGAAGATGGGATACTGAGATGTGGGGGAAGATTACACAATGCACCTCTACCCTATGAAGCTCGTTTCCCTGCAATCCTACCGCGGAACCATCACTTCACGGTGTTGGTAATCAGGGATAGCCATAGCAAAGTCATGCATAACGGAGTAAAGGAAACATTGACTGAGCTTAGGTCAAGGTACTGGGTTGTGAAGGGAAGGCAGGCTGTACGTGAATTGATCTCTCGTTGTACTACATGTAAGAAGCTTGAAGGAAGGCCTTACAACACCCCTTCACAACCGCCTCTTCCGGAGTTCAGAGTTTCCGATGAATTCGCATTCACTCGAACTGGTGTCGATTTTGCTGGTCCGGTCTTCGTGAGAGAAGTTTTTTCAAAGGGTAGGAAAGTCAACAAGGCCTACATCGCGATTTTCACTTGTGCCTCTTCTCGCGCGCTGCATCTGGAACTCCTGCCAGACCTATCAACACAAACATTCTTAAGATGCCTAAAGCGGTTCATTGGAAGAAGAGGAATACCGCATATCATCATTTCAGAAAATGCTAAAACATTCAAGAGCCAAGGACTAAAGGATTTTCTCAGTCAATATCGAATCAAGTGGAAGTTCAACGTCCCTCGTGCCCCATGGTGGGGTGGATTCTTTGAACCCCTAGTTCACTCAGTGAAACGATGTCTGAAGAAGACTCTGGGGAACGCTCTAATCAGATACGAAGAATTCGAGACTCTGCTGACAGAAGTTGAAGCAATACTCAACTCACGTCCATTGACCTACATCTACGAGGACTTTGAGGAATCACTCACCCCTTCTATGCTAGTGATTGGACGAAGAATACTCAGCCCCACCGCAGAAACCCAAGCTTCGACCTCGGGAAATGTAGCCACAGAGTTGTCGAGGAGACAAAGGCATCTGAACCTCATTCTAGAGCACTTTTGGAACCGGTGGCGCAAAGAGTACCTTTCCGAGCTCCGAGAGCATCATCGTGGAAGGAAGGAGACACGAGATCGAGTAGTCAAGGAGGGCGATGTTGTGTGCATTCATGAAGAGTTAGTGCCGCGTCAAAGATGGAGAGTTGGCGTCGTGCAAGATCTAATTCCCGGAAGAGATAATGTTGTTCGGTCAGCCGTCGTCCGAGTGGTGTCTCAAGGGCGGAGATCTGAAATGAAATGGCCCATCCAAAGATTGTACCCAATTGAAGTCCCGTCTGAGAGTTATGTAACTACAGAAGGAAACGAGAGCGTTGGAGCTTTGGAGTCAGCTATCCGGTTCGTCCCGGATGAGCAAGTTGAAGTCGTCCGTACTTCTTGAATCAACGTCAATACGATATTGTCGAACTTTGTTAACATTAATGATCTGCGTCCGAAACCTTTGATCGACTAGGTCGATCAAGGGGGGGGAGTGTGTCGAAAAGGAAAATTACTGCACGTGAAGTGTCACGTTGTGTGACTGTTATGTAACGGCTCGTTATGTTAGTAATACGAGTATCGTGAAATTTAATCTTGTCAGTTAAGTTGTGTTGAATCTCACTATTGGAATCTCGGAGTCTTTTCTTCATCGCGAATAGTTCTTACGATATTCGTTCAGTCTAAGATTTATCTGTACCAGGGAAGTTCGTCACGATTAAACGAGTAGAACCTCTGAAGATTTGCGTCTTGGTTTTAGTCCGGAAATAATAGGATTTTATTCACTCCAACAGCATTAAAATTTCTCACTAACCCTAGGTTACCTTTAAAATCCCTGCTTTAAACAAAACGGCCCAGCAGAAAAGGTAGTTCTAAAAATAGAAAGATTCGGCTCCTATTCACGGGCGCCCGTTTAATTCTCAATATTTACCAGCCGTCCCCCCCAACCCCCCCTTCTGCCATGCATGACGGGACTTCAGACATCAGGAGCCCATCACCACTGGTGATGGGCTCCTGCAGACATTCATGGGTGGGGATGTGCAGTTGGGAACCTGCAACCTTTAGCATACACCAGAACAAGTTCAACTGACGTTTGCTTCCATGCACTAGACTGAACTCCCAAAATTCCTCCCCGTTCTGGAGTTGCTATTTTTCTGAAATGTGTATATGTTATTCCGTTGTAGCAAGCATTTTCAAAGCTTTTCTTACACAAGAAGAATGAGCAAGTTTTACGGAGTGTCAAAGGTGCTCGATACGGAAAGAAACACCACAGTTGGGTCGACGAAGAAGACACGAACGAACGTCTTAAACAAGTCTTTAGAACGCGTCATCAAGGTAAGCAATCGGAATAACTTCGCCGTTTGAAATCAGTTGTTCCTGCTTGACTGTCCTTAGTTTAATTTAACATTAATGAATGTTTCTGTGTTGTTTTTTCCATAGGATCCTCAGGCTTGCTGCAAACTTTATCTTTGTTAATCGCTGGGAAACTGAACATGAAGAAGAAACCTGAAACAAGCATTGTAAGACGCGTCTCTGTTTCCATGCCGATGGATGCTGAAACTTTTAGGGAATTGTTCGGTAGACCACCTTCCGCACCAAATAGCGCACAAGTTAATGGGAACATCAAGTTTTCCGTTCCCGTTTACAAGCTTGACAACATAATGCCATCTGGATGGTCATTAAACACTTTAAAAACCTCTACGACTTGTCGATTTCAGCCCGGCAAGCCAGCTGATATTGCTCTATTTGAAAGCAAGAAAGTGTTTTATGATCATTCGAAGTATTCGCAGTTTTCGAATGATTCACTGTTTTCGCGCCACGGCAGTAATAAGAACTTTTTTTCTGATGGTCAATTGAAAAAAGGAAAAGATTGCAAGGCAAACTCTGTAAATCACAGTTCAATGGTTTTTAACCGCCGAGGTGCAATAAAAGTCGTCTTTAAGGTCTATTGTGTGGTAATTATGCAAATTTAGCTCAGATTTCAGTTGGAATCGAAGTTCTGCATTCACTTGCCGACTGTTGCTTATTTAGTGTACTGTCCAGACCTCTCTTATCTTGTTAGTTCATTAATAGCTTTACAACTATTGTCTCACCCCCACTCCAAAAGAGTTGGTTTTGTCACTGTAATCACTAACGAAGATTTTTGAATTTCGCGGTCAGTAATCGAGCTGCCATCGGATTTTTCCATCGATTGTTTTGCAAACAATGAAGCCTAATCCCCTCCAAACAATAAAAAAGGTCATAAAAGGAGCGACAAAAAGTTTTTCTGTCAACCAAAATCCTAACCCAAAGTTTGATATGAAATCTGGACGCTCCGCGAACACTCAAAAAATTGAAAACGAATAACTTCCATGACGATTGCCAGGTTTCAGAGAAAGATTTATACGCGCAAAAACAGAATTTCAGTCACGCATTCTTCACTCTAACCACCGTGCGGTCGACTTAATAAAAAGCAGAAAAGTTGTAACGCCGCATGAATGACAGACAAAGAATGTTTTCAGCAGCATACCTATTAAAACGAGTCGGAATTAGAATAAAAAGGGATTTAAACCGGGGGTTGTATTTAGAGAGACGTGGTCCGTATGCGACACATGTGGATAATTAGTTTTTGAATTGTGATCACCTCGATGCGCACAGCGGCGGTCAATTTGCCTTGGGGTACACCGGTGAGAATTGACTTTACGAGAGAAAAAATTACGCTGCCCATCCCCAAGTGCAGCTTAATTGTTCTGTCGAAAGTTTTCCGAACAACGGCGACGATTTTGGTTTGGCTTCGGACGAAGTCCCTCAGGGTTACCAAGAACAAAAGGCTATTCATTTTTGCTTAACGTGTGATGTTGAGCCGGAACAATAGACCATTTCTTGATACGACGTATTTTACATTTACAATGCAGCTGACACTAACCCGAGAAATAGGGATAATCAAAGAAATTGATAAAGTAAGTTATACCTAAAGCTGTAAGAGTGATCAGTGCTCATAGGTTTTTTAAAAAAAATTAAAAAAAGATCTAAAAAAGTAAAATTGTCTCTAAATTTGATACATCCGTAAGGTTATACCACCGTAAGGTAAAAAGGTGCTGACGTTTCGAGCTTTAGCCCTTCGTAATTCGCTGTGACGAAGAGCTAACGCTAGAATCGTTAGCTACCCCCTTTTTACCTTACGGTGTTATAACTTACTTTATCAACTTCCTTGATTATCCCAATTTCTTGTGTTTCAATTCCCCGCGCAGACCCCCATGTCACTAACCCAGGCGATATTAAAAAACTTGCATGCACTTTTATTTCATAACTGATGCTGAAATTCACTTACCAAACAATAGTTACACAGTTTATAATCATCATCTCACCGAAACAATGCTGTTTGCTACTTTGTTTTTGACTACGTAACATCATGCATTAACATTTGAATATAGTTTGGAGAGTACAGCTTTTAATAATCAGGACAAATTTGGCTCCTTCAACAATTATAAGACTTCGGATTTTAACTACAACTACTTTTTGAAAAGGAATCCATCATTATGACTTGTTCTAACTCATGTAACGACGGCAGTCGGGATCGGAGTCGCAAGCGCTTACGATCTAGTCAAAACAGCTTTTCCATCTCGCTTACGACTCCGTTAATATTTGTTCTAGTGAAAACTAGATTGAATGTGAAAATTTTAAATTTTCATATATGTAAAATGCGGAAGAAAGATTCAAAAAGTGCAAGGTCGTCGCAGTTATGTGAGAAGCTTAAGCAGTTGCGAAATAAGACCTGAAAAAAAAATCAAGCCTGCAATGTCCTGGGTTCGACTCCACTAAGTCCTATTACCAATACTTATTATTATAGGAATGGCGCCTTTACTTGACGGTCTCAATGGGGTGGTGACTTTTACAGCTAACGGTTAATATTTTTGGCTGTTTTACGGCTAACGGTTAATATTTTGGGCTGCTTTACGGCTAACAGCTAATATCTTTTACGGCTAACGGCTAAAATTTTCAATATTTACACCTAACGGCTAATTTTTTTGCCCGTTTTACGGCTAACGGTTAACCCCATTGAAGCCCTCTTAGTTCCCGTTTCAATATGTCTTTCGTAGTTTATGCTTATTTCATCTATTTGCATCTAGATATTGAATAAATTATGTCGGTTTGGAGTGCCTCTAAATCCTGGTCCATTCTTGCATGCTATTACACTCTATAGACAAAGGAGATGTCGGTCGTTGATTGACTATGGTCAAAGGCAACGAGCTTATGTTAACGCGAACTCAGTAGCCAGGTCTCTGAAAATGATAACTCACAGGGTAAGTATGTGAGGTGTTCGTGTTTGACCTTACCAGTCATGCCGACAGTAAGAAAATCTGATGATGCTTTTGGTGCCTAAAAGGATTTTAAAACAATACAAAAACCCAAATCCTACGGTAATATTAATATTTCTACTTTTCCATCGTTATTTGGATTGCCACCACTGACGCCAGAACAATGCACCCCACTGCAATACGAGCCTCCTCCCCCACCGGCTTGATGATGATGAGTTCCACTACCACCCCCAGAGTACCCTCCCCCTCCCCCAGATGCACCATTGTCTTCAGACCCCCCACCCCCACCACCAAACCCACCCACGGCACCAGGAGCAGGCCCACCATTATTTCCACTGTTCATCTTGCCAGCTTGTCCTCCTATCCACCCTTGAGAAAGCGACCCACCCCGCTCACCGTGGGAGGCACCCAGCCGAGGACAGCCTTCTCCATTCCATCCGGCGCCTACTCCTCCGTGGTAGCTGGCACCTGCAGAGTTGCATTCACCCGGCTGCCCCCCACTTCCTCCCTTTCTAACTTGAGATGACGTCTTTCCCACGCTACTTGTACCGCTAGTTCCCCTCTGGCCATCAACACCGTTATATCCACTGGATGCACCCCCTCCCCCTCCAGCAGCCAGCAGCAGTACATTGCCACTGGTGTACACAAAGCTCCCACCACCTCCCCCGGTCCCCGCATTGTCCTCAACAGACAATCCTAACTCGGCTGCCGTTCTGTTCGTTACCTGTCCATCTTTCACCTCAACAGAGTTTCCACCTTTGTGTCCCACCACTATCTTTAGCACAGTTTCCTTACTAAGGCTAAATTTTCCTTGTATGAACGCTCCTTTACCACCATAGTAAGTTCCGGGGTTGTATCCAAAGTTGTAGGAGTGTCTCCCCCCGCGGGCTCCCCAGGCCTTGATAAGGTAACGCGAGGTCAGTGGCACTGTAAATGTCTGGATGACTCCATTGCGACCACTGCGTCCACTCGTCGTGAACGAGAATGATTCTTAAAAGAAAAGCGGATCAAAATGTGGGTAAGACGGCAGATCGTAAGTTAACCAGTTTTTAATGCTTTTCTAATACTTCTTTATAAAGCGATTCAGATTCACAGACGGCTGAACGGCCATAAATAATTATACAATATAAGTTATCGTGGTAGGTGCATTGACAGTGTTTGAACGTTGCACTTTGGGCATTTCATACGAACGCTCCTCAACAACCTGTACGTTTATCTGAGAGTTAGGGAGTGCTACATATCGGTTTGCTATCATTATGGATATGCTAAGTTTCTCAATAAAAAAGGATTGTACTGAGCTGGGTAAATTCTAGGCCGCTGATTGGACAATTTTTATGTTCAGTAAGACGACAGCCACATCATTGCAATTTTTGCGCGTTTTCCAAGGTTTGTTACGGTAAAACAACATCAACAAAACATGAACAACTGAATTCAATTTGCTACTTTAAGCTGCAACATTAGAAATCTACAGTTGAAACCAAAAGGAATCGAAGGCCTTAAAATTATGAGTACCTTTGAGTTGAAGATTCACTTTGGCTTCAATAGTAGAAAGAGGATTCTTGGCTTCGCAGATATAAATTCCTGAGTCCGTTTTTTGTAATGCAGTTATCGTTAGGGTTCCATTGCTTACTGCCATTCGGCTATGGTCCCAGGAGCCTCCGAGACGTTTCCAAAATACTTTTGGAGTTGGATCGCCCGTGGCAGAACAGCGCAGGGTCAATAGGTCTTTAATAACCCTCTCAACGTTACTCGGTGGCTTAAGGACAAAGTGTGGGGAGGACCAAACAGATAAAGCAGTAAAGGCTGATGTTCGACCAAGGGGGTTCACGGCCCTACAAACGTATACCCCAGTATCGCCCCTCGTTGCGTTGGTCAGTGTTGCCAATCCACTGCTATATGAAAACCTCTCTTTGGGAAGTTGGCCTGGTACCTTGCTCCAGGTGATAAAGGGGATTGGAAAACCAGTCACGTGACATTCAGGCAAGGCAACGTTTTGTCCAGTCTTTACATGAGTTGGGCCTGAACCGAGTTGAATGCGTGGAGGTGCTGCAAACGCAGAACAAGTATATTTTATAAAATAAGTATAGGTACTAGCTTGACCTGCACGTGGTTTTTGGCAATAATGCCGCGAGTAATATTTCAAAATTGTCCAAAATACCACGAGCCGCGAAGCGGTGAGTGGTATTTGGAGAATCGTCCAAATTTCTGGGAAACCTCCCAGTTAATACTTAAGGGGGGAGTCTGGTTGAAATCTTGAGTTGAATTGTGAACTCAGTCAATTTTTTTTTTTAGTCTCCATTAGACAGAAAAATTATTAAACAATAGGGTCTGAACATTTTTTTGCTAAAAGTTACAGCGAAAAGAGACTCAGGAAGAATTAAAAAAAGCAGAGAATAGGATTCAGGAGCAGCATAAGTACAGAGTTGCTCGAAGGCAGGCAGGACAAAGAGACGAGGAAAAGCAGCGACAAAAGGAAAGAAACAACATACAGCGCTGGTGCATTCAATGAACTTACTGTCACAACAGAACCAGCTAGGAAAAGAAAAAAGAAATAGAAATTGTGACATTTGTGACAATTGAAAAATTGTGACAAGAAAATGATTTCTTGATACTGTAATGAGGCTACTTGTATGAATTTCTTAGTGGTAGTTTTCTTTATTGAGGGTTTCACCACTGATTTTGCTTTGCAAATGTTCAACCGCATTTTTCTCAAAATAGTAATTTTTGCGTAGAGTTTAGCTGCCCACAATATGTTTTTTCCTTTATATTTATCCTTTTGCCATCAAATTTGGCTCAGTTACTAATGGGAGGCTTCTCTACAAACCTATTAAGGCTTTTTTTTTATTTTGATAAATATTGCTGAAGTTATTCCAAGTTAAACTTTTTGTAGAATCATTTTGTTGCTATGGCAACGTAATTTGCCAAAAACCAAAATTGCCCAATGGGTTTGTAGAGGTGTGTATGTAGTATCATTGCATGAAGTATTAGGCTTCCAATGTAAAAAGAATTTTAAAAAAAATGGGGGGATGAAATTAGTACAAAAACAGCAGTTCAAATAGTTTTGGATTAGTTATGGTATGTTACCCATTGTCATGATAGCTTATGTTCTACTTCATGCAAAATTCTGTATCGATACATTGCATAGCTAAAGTTTTATGAGCTTTACAATTTGATACACATTTGGGCTAAAAATCTAACCCCCCTTAAAGGAGGCATAGAAAACTGGTACATTTGAAGCAAACCTACACTCAATGAAAACTTCTATATGCCCTTGCATAACGAAAGAGGTGATTCCTCGTAAAAAATAAACACTATTTAACAATTATCTGAATCCATCTGAACACCGTTTAGTAGCAATTTCCACTTACCATGTACAGTCAGCATGGCTGTCTGATTTGCGATCCCGAACACGTTTTTCCCAATACAAGTATAGGCACCTGCGTCCCGTAAAATCACATGACGTATCTCCAGTCCTCCGTTTCGTCTCCGAAGAAAACGGTCTTCGACGAGTGTCACGTTTGATCGAGTCCAGATCACCTCAGGCTGCGGGTTTCCGCTGACAGAGCACTGCAACACAGCAGTTTGGTTTTCATTGACGGTAAGAGCCCGCGGTGATATAGCAACTGTAGGAGGCGCAATGCTCTCGCCAGGTTCCCCTCTAATTCCTGGAAAACCTCTGGGTCCTGGGTTTCCCTTAACACCTTGATCTCCTTTCGGACCCATCGGTCCCAGCATCCCTTGCTTTCCCTGTGGTCCAGGTGGACCCGTCATGCCACGGGACCCTTTTCTTCCCATACGTCCACGCGGCCCTCGTCTTCCTAGTGAACCTTTCTCTCCCCTGGGCCCCTGTATTCCTGGCGCACCCTGCACGCAAATCTTTTCTTTCGGCGAACAGAATGCTTGTGGTGACAAATAATTAAGCGACTTGTTAATTTCGCTTCTGATTGATTCCAAAAGGAGTTGATTTGGTTTACTGGAGTCCTCAAATGCGGATCGTCTTCGTTTTTGGACTACAAATAATCAAACATGATAATAATTATTCTTATTTTGTTGTTATTTTTATTATTTTTTCATGACGCTTGCGCTCTGGCAGATGTTACGCCGCATTTAAACCAAAGAAGCGAGCCATAGCCAATGCCATGTTTAGTTTTCTAAAATCTATTTTACGATACATGCTGTTCCTAGTAAGGCTGTCTTCCTTTTTGTGTGTGTGTTCTGTTTTGTTGTTATTTTTATTATTTTTATTATTATTATTATTATTATTATTATTATTATTATTATGACAGTTTAAGACTCCTGAATGTCAGGTCCTAATCACAAATACTGGGCGTGTGAACATGGCCAGTATTATCTCAAAATTAATAAAGTAAATATTTATTCTAACAATATGCTACGTGCTAAGTGGCAAGCATATCACTTTTCATGTTTTAGCGATGTGAAGGGTGCGACTCAGGACGGCTTTCTGTATTCTTCTGAGTACCTCACAGTTCCTATCTGAGCCCTCTAACGTCTTGATTTCTTTTTTCAGACTCCTTGAATAGCCACCTAGAGCGTCGATGATGATGTTGAACAGTCGAATTAATCTTGAACCTTGGGTACTGTCTCTTGAACTCTAGTCGCAAAGTGCGTACTTTAAAGTCTTTTCCTCCTCTTTATGCTTTCTCTTGTCAACCCAGGGACAGCTCATCTCTATCAGCATCATCTCCTTGTTTCCCTGTCTACAAACCTAGCGTCAACTCTGTTGTTGCAAGTGCTCCACGAAATCCTGCACATCCCAATACGCCATCACATTGTTGTCTTGGTACACAGGTTTGAGCTGGACTGGTGAATACCAGGGTAGAATAGCATCTGCCAGCTGATAGCCCTAGGCATCTCAAAGAATATAATTTTGAGTGTTACATTGTGTCCAGCCGGGTACAAATCCAAAAGCTCCAATTAATCTCTGAGTAAACAGATTCAGGAACATCATCGTCTATTGGACCGAAAAGGAGCGAACCCAGTTTCGCAGGCTTTGGATCCGGATGTTTCTCTTTCAGTTGGTCCATGACGTCATCCGTAAGCTCCAGAACGCCCCCTGTTGATGTTTCACCAAGAAAGCGTAGGGTCGAATTGGCCTTTCATTCGAGCACTAGCTTAGCGAAGACTTTTCACCTTTCCGGTGAAGCAGATGTCTTAAGCTTTCCAATACGACATTGGATAATTCTACCTTCGCTTAGTATCTTGCAAATTTCACCTGCCTTCCAGAGTGCAAGACGCTTAGAAAGAACTTTGCTTTTGACCTTGGGCTTGGTTTTGGAAGTGCTACGACTAAGAGAACAAAAGCTGCCATCAAAGACACATGATGACTTTCAGAGCAGGCATTCCAATCATTGATGTGCGACGTAACTTGATCAATAAATTCCCTTCAAATTTTTCCATACGGCACCAGGAATACGTTCTTTTTCCACGTAACAATCTCATTGTACGTATCTATTTTGGCCGAGGACGGTATAATAATTGCACTCCCATCATTCCTTGTGCTCCAGGTGATCATAGACGGCTTGTTTACAATATTATGCTCTGGCAAACACCCCAGCACGCTCCCATTGTCTTCCTCATTATGCTCAGTCTGCCCCAAATGTTCTGTATTGTTATCAATGGCACTGGTATATGCAAATTGTTTCTTTTTAGATCTTGTGAATTAGCATATTCCGATTCATCGCTTTCCGTCGATTGAGCATCGATATTCAATAAAACCGCGCTATAAAAATAATTAATATGAGAGGCAGGCTGAGTTCCGCCGTCAATAGATTCTTGAATTTCTATCGTTCTTGTTGAACTACTCAAGGATATGTCCATTGACCGTTCCTGATTTTTTTTTCTAGTCTTGGTCCCGTAAATTTTGCGCTTTTAAACCAAGATGTTCATACTCTTTTATAATTTAGTCGCGTTGCATAGATCCTTCATAACCTCTATGTATCCCTTAATCCTGCCATTTCCATTGACTAGGGTTCTGTCAGATGCTATCAGCTCCTGCGCCTTTCTTTTACATTCCTGTACATCCGCATTCATTTTATCTGTTCACTTCACCTTTGCAATTCTTGACATTTTGTGGCAGCACAATTCCTGATTATTCTTCTTCTTATTATTATTATTACTAGAAATACGACTCCCGCAAAAACCTCGCGAAGCTAGTTTTTGAAGAAGTCACAATGCTTTCATATTTTATTCTTTAATTTTTTTTATATTATATATTTTATTTTTTATATTAGCGTAATCCCCATTATTTTATTTCTTATGCTGTGTTTGGTACACAATTAGTGACACCTGGTGCAAATTACAAGATCAGTATACCGCTCAACACAGTGCTTAAAAATTGACCTTCATTTAGCTCTTTCACTGCCACTGAGATTGCACCAGAGGGAATAGAAGTAAAATTATTTATTATCTTGACAGGGAATACAGAGTCGATGAAGTATCACAATAATATTCACTTAACACAAATTGAAAATGATTGTAAATCTTTTGCAGGTGAAATCTTGAAGAGTTGATATGAATGCTTGTGTTTACCACGGTGTAAAAACCTGTGTTTTTTTTCTTTAGTTTTATTTTCTTAGTCTCTACTGCTTTGTCTTCTTTGTTGTACATCACTTTTGAACACAATATGTTCTTACACAGAGGATGAGCTGAACGCTCCAATTATTTTTTGTTTATGTTTTTTTGGTTATAATTGCATGAGATTCATTGTAAGAAGAATCTTCTGATTAGATATTTTATTGTCTACTGCAGTCATTATTTCATTCCCGGGTAACCACAATTGAGAGCATTATGAATAGTGCATGTTTTAATGTGTGTACTCTTTCCAGTTGCAATGGTACCCCCAGTGGTAGATAGAAAAATTCCTCTTCCCTCAAAAGAGATGCCATATCAACAAATTGGGGGTAAAACAATTGGATTCTACAAAAGCTTTGAATAAAGGTTTGGTAATAGTGAGTGCCCACTGTATAGTATGTGGTTGTGCTATTTTTAGGTCATATCATAAAAACAATACATGTAAGAAAGAGTTATTGAAATCTTAATATGTTCAAAAAGATTGCTGCACTACGTACTCCTGTAAAAAAATAATGTGAAATCAACATCAATCAGTCAAAAGTATATACCACATGAAAGTTTAATTGTGCTGTTACAGAAACAGGCAAAATATCCATACCCAACCATAGAATAGTACATTATTTTGAATATATGAAAATTTCTATTATAAAAACTGCAGAAGAAAGATTTAATATAAGGACGGTATTTCATCGAAAAAGTCATGGCAGCCAGAGGTATTGAACTGTAACCAATGACATATAGTAACGAGAAGAACTATCATTATATTATTATCATTATTATTATCATTACTGTTATTATTACTGGTATTGATATTATTATTGTTATATTTTTTATGTTAAACATAATATATTTTTATGGGGTGGGATTCATGTCTTAATCTTGGTAAAGTTATTGTTACTCTACTACTAAAAGCAATACAAAAATCTTCTTAATAGGCTTTCCATCAGAGGTGGTAGTAATCAAAACAGCTCCAAACAATACCATTTCTTCTTAAAGGCTTAGAATCTAGTGCAGTCATTTGTCTAGAAAGTTTGTGTGGAAAATCATTATTGAAAGCATAGGGCATTTAGGAAACTTGAAACACTTGTTACTACATACAGCACACTTGCAATGAATATATGAGAAAGATCATAAACATTTTGGCATTACAAAATTTATTTTCTTCTTTATAAAGTTTTTCCAATGTAAAAGGTTAATTGCATGTTGTGGTTGTTATGAAATATTGATATTTGACATAAAAATAAAGTAAACGGCAGAAAGTAACAAAGTTAATATGTTATGTCTAACTTTGCAAATTAAGGCTTGAATTAACATTTCATTTGTGAAAAAAGGGCAGGGGTTCTAGATAGCAATATTATCAGGGGGGGGGGGGGGTCATTGCACTCTAAGGTAAAACTGACCCATTGTGAAAAGGCTATGAAACTTGTCTCTACACAATATTATTGAAACCTTTCAATCAGAGAATACATACATATATATATATATATATATATATATATATATATATATATATATATATATATATAGCAAAGAGAAATACTACTCAGAATTCAGTAATCACATTTGCTTTATTTTAAAATGATCCCATTGATCACTGATAATATTGCAGAACCAGTACTTTATAGTGACACAGGGTATACATTCTGTTGAAAATGTTTAACATAACTGCTAGATCAAGAAAATTTACAATATTTTCACTGTTGCAATGATATCAGATCACATCGTTATAAATGATTGCTATAACAACTGCAACTCTCTGTGTTGGAAATTACTTCAAACTGGAAACGCTATCGTTTTATTATGAAAAATACCTATTTACATTCTCTTGTAATCTGTTGGTCGTCTTCCGATTCCGGTTTTAGACTAATAGAATTATTTTCCAGAGACATCTCCAATCGTTGAAGTCGTTCTTACTCGGTGTCCCTTCTAAGTCGTTTTGCTAAATGTAGTACACCAATATATTTCGTTATGTAATCGTTCACTCATGTCCTGTATTTCTATCAATAACACATTCAAATTCAAAACTAACTTGATTGAATTCCTGGTCCTTTTCCCTGCTGTTTCGTTTGCCTTTTTCTGGAGCGAGCAGTTGTTGTCTTGGCTGCGATTTCTGTTGTTATTCTCCCTGCTGTCGTTTCTCTATCCCTGCTTTGAGTCGTGCTTTCCTCGTGTTGATTTTCACGGTATTCGAACTTACTCGGCGACGATCTCGTGCTAATATTTCTTGAATATCTTGGAGATCACCTTGCTGGGATGTACTTCCAGGACGAGTGAAATCGGTTTCCACAAAATTTACATTACTTTCAAAAAGGCATCACCGAATAATGGCGGAAATTCAGCGTTCTCAAGTGCGTTACTATTGCCAGGTAACCTGGCCTGCGAACGGACACCTTTAAAATATAGATATATATAAACATATATATAAATATATATATATACATATATAAAAACTCTCGGCTCGATTTACTCGGGCTTGCGAGCCACGTGGTCTGACCGGAACCGACACGATTAGTAACCTCGCTTCGCGAGGAATAATCATAACTGTAACAAAATTCTCAAATCTGATTGGCTATGAAGTGCCCTGATTTCAGCCTTAATAGGACAGTTAAATAGGACAGGACGAGTCATCCCTGAGTAATTATTATTATTATTATTATTATTATTATTATTATTATTATTATTATTATTATTATAGAAAGCTAGAATTAAAGTACAGCTGCAAGCTTCGTCTGCGTTGATACGTGATCGAATCAGGAAATCAAGACACATATCTATTTTCCTTCAGGCTCAGTAATTATCGGTGAATATTCAACTCGACTTCGTCTCGGTGAATATTCAGCGATAATCACTTCGCCTTCGGCGAATAATTGTTAATTATTGTTATGTCATGGACTGTATAACAATTTTCCTACTCATTAATGAAACCGTGCTTTCCCTCAACTTCCGCGTTATTTTCAGTTCCGGGGGGGGGGGGGGGGGTTAGGTCAGCTCTCCTTCATATCTCCTTTTAGTGATTAGTACTGTTTTTCACGATTTTAGAGAATCTCGTATATTACCTTAAATTAGTTTCTCGAAGTGTCTATGTGTATCTAAAATTTCGGCACCGTAATTAACAAAGTGTGAATGGATGACTCACATGAACAGTTCTGTACTGATTTGCTAGGGAGCACGTAGGTCTGGAAAACTATGTGAAATTTGTTTTAGCTAGGTGGGGGATAAGATATTGCTGGAAGGTCAGTTGTTTTTGTATAAAACACCGTGAAGATTCTAGGAAGTGTGCCGTAAAATTTTACCGAATTTTAGAAGGTCCCCCCCCCCCCAGGAGTGGCAAAACCTTAGCACTGAAATAGTTGATAAACGAGAAGTCGTTTTAAGATTACAACAACGTTCCATACCTTCTGCTTTAAACTCGACTCCCTCAGTGGACTTGCGAAAGGTGCTGTGAGAGAAAGGAAGCTTGGTATCGTCATGAGACTCAACTTCCACCGTCGAAAGTCTGCTATCGGCGCGTTGCAGTTGAGACACACTTTCGCGAAGACTGCGTACAGCGTGATTAGCAATCTCTGCTCGTAGCAGCGCGTAGCTACAAATCACCAGAGAGAAAAAGGAAACAGTGTACACGAAATTTGCTCGGCATTTTTCAGCATCTCGGGAAGATTGCATGTCTGTCTTTTCCGCCATGAGTGGCACCAACTTACGCATACAGCGAGAGCCGCCAGCGAGATGAGAAAACAGAAATGAAACTGTACTCTGATGGATGATTCGCCAGTAATCGAATCCCGTTTTACGCTCAATGGATTCTGTGATTGCCAGGGGGCAAACATAAAAGAATGTTGATACAAGGAAGTGTAAGTTAAGTCAGTAACCGTGAAATATAATAAACTTCCTGGCTTGCTTAAGGTTTATTGTGAGATTGACATTTTGTAATATTTCGAGACCATACTATTAAGCGATGTCAATCTCACAATAAACCTTAAGCAAGCCAGAAAGTTTGTCATATTTCACGGTTACTCAAACAAAAACTTACACTTTTCTCGTATCAACTTTGACCAGACTCATTTCTGATAAAACAGTGGCGAAGAAGTGTTGATCTCTCTCCAAAATCGTTTTCGAATTCTTCAACGTGATAACAACTTTTCCCTATACATTTTCTCCTAGCGACTTGCAATGTTCGTCCCCTGGTGATCCCAGAATCTATTGAGCATAACACGGGATCCGATTACAGGCGAATCATCCCTGTTGCCACAGATAAATTTTTAAAGTATATCATTACGTAGATTTATCAAGTTACAAATATTCTTCATACGATCTTACACATAACTATATTTATTTTTTTCTCAAGCATCTGAGCTGGCCAGAATCCTAAATCCTCGAATATGATTGGCTAATCACGCGCGCGTCAACGGTCCAGCTTTTTACGATACGACCCACGGGCCGCACTTTTGTCCCCGCTGGAGCAATCTTAAAAGAAGACAATAAAAAGAATAAATACAAGGCTAGGTCGGTCCGTTTTTTCTACAGTTTTTTTTCCATACGGACCTCGCGTCCAGTAAATAACATATGTTTTTCTTATGACTTCTAATCAGTCTATTGGACAACAGCAGTTGACAATGCGGGACAACTCATCACACGAAGTGATTCGATTTTCATTTGTGCGTATTAGTTGAAAATAAAAAAACTCGGGTCATCTAAATGGGAAAGGATTTAACCCTTTCATAAACCCTTTCTTCCATAAGTGATAAAAGGAGGCATTCTCCTAACGATATCAAAATATTACTAAGCAAACAGATGTGGAGAATTTAGCAATTTATCGAGTGAAATATTATGACTTGCTATACCATCAAACATCAAACTCTCTCTATTCGCTTATAAGAAAGAGTACGAGATTCACTAAGAAAAGTTGTTACCAAACTCAGTTGACCGTGGGGTAAGACACTTGTTTTTCATTTTTGACGAGCACCATGATGAAGAGCCATAATGAGTAAACATAATGAAGAGTAAACAGAAAATGAACTTATTCGCGCGGTTCGATCTTTAGCACTGAACGGTACTGTACTGTGGTACTGTTTGTCTTACTACACAGTGTGGTTCTACCTTTTTCATCTGTGGATCAAGCCATGCAATGTGACCATTCTTTGGAAAGCTACGGAACAGTACTGTATTTGGGAACTACCACTGAACTAACTAATCTACGTAGTTGATGGCGAATAGAAAATCATGGACAAAACGACGTAAATTCTGTTGTTTGCATAAGTGGCTTATTGGCTTGTGAACGCAGACGCATGTCCAGCTTCTTACGCTCCTCGAAACCCGTGACAAGGAATTCTAAATCCGGCTGGGCAATTACGTGACATCAAGTAACGATGTGACATGTCCGTAAATTTAATTCATGCAACTTTTGGAATAATTAACCACAGGTTTTTCTTGAGAATCTTCAAAACAACTATGCCTTGATAGATAATTACTCTTCAGCTAGCTACATTTCGTCGTTTTGTATGACCAATTCTTATTGCCTTTCGAAAACTTACTCTCGCTCACTTTATTTGAAATATTGCCGAAAACCGTGCAAATAATGCAATAGTATAAATACTCAGGTGATTATACAAAATCGCGCGCTCTGATTGGTTCGCTATCTCGGATTATTAGCCGATAATCACTTCGACGAACAAAATGGCTGCCAGTCGTTCGCGTGCTTTTGATGAAATAATTTTTTTTCGTGTTGTATAATGCTTCGAACAATCCGGCCCTGCAGAAAAGGTAGTTCTAAAAATAGAAAGATACAGCTCCTATTTACGGGCTCCCGTTTATTCTCAATGTTTACTAGCCATTCCCCCAACCACCCTCCTGCCATGCATGACGGGACTTCAGACATTTATGGGTGGGGATGTGCAGTTGGGACCCTGAAACCCTTAGCATACATCAGAACAAGTTCAGCTGACGTTTGTTACCATGCACTAGACTGAACTCCCAAAATTCCTCCCTGTTCTAGAGTTGCTATTTTCTCAGAAATGTGTATATGCTATTCCGTTGTAGCAAGCATTTTCAAAGCTTTTCTTACACACCTACACATTCTGTGAAGAAAAACGTATTTTACATTTACAATGCAACTGAAGCTAACCAAGAAATTGGGATAATCAAAGAAGCTAATAAATTTAGTTATACCTAAAACTGATTTTTTAAAAAATGTTTAAAACAGATCTAAAAAAGTAAAATTGTCGCTAAATTTGATACCACCGTAAGGTTATACCACCGTAAGGTAAAAAGGTGCTGACGTTTCGACGTTTAGCCCTTCGTAATTCGCTGTGACGAAGAGATAACGCTAGAATCGTTAGCTATCCCCTTTTTACCTTACGGTGTTATAACTTACTTTATCAACTTCCTTGATTATCCCAATTTTTTGTGTTTCAATTCCCCACAGACCCTCATGACACTGGCGATACTGAAAACTTGTATGTACTTTTATTTCATAACTGATGTTGAAATTCACTTACCAAAAAATAGTTACACAGTTTATAATCATCTCACCGAAACAATGCTGTTTGCTACTTTGTTTCTGAATGCGTAACTTCATGCATTAACATTTGAATATAGTTTGGAGAGTACAGCTTTTAATGATTAGGACAAATGTGGCTCCTTCAACAATTATCAGACTTCGGATTTTAACTACAATGATACGTTTTGAAAAGGTATCTATCATTATGACTTGTTCTAACTCATGTAACGACGGCAGTCTGGATCGAAGTCGCAAGCGCTTACGATCTAGTCAAAACAGCTTTTCGATCTCGCTTGCCACTCCGTGAATTTATGTTCAAGTGAAAACTAGATTGAATGTGAAAATTTTAAATTTTCATGTATGTAAACTGCGGAATACAAGATTCAAAAAGTGCAAGGTCGTCGCAGTTATGTGAGAAGCTTAAGCAGTTGCGAAAAAAGACCAAAATATATTCAAGCCTGCAATGTCCTGGGTTCGACTCAACTTAGTCCTATTACAGGGGCGTAGCTAGGGGGGGTTCTTGGGGTGCCCGTGACCCCCCCCCCTTTGTGAGACTAAATTGGAGTAATTTATGTTACGTAAAATTTAATTCATCATGCAGCTATTTTGTAAGCGTGTCTCTCCCGCCCCCCTCCCACGCTCACTGAAAAAAATTCACATTTAGTAACACACTGCGTGGATGTCGACATAACAATCTGTTAAGTACCCTGGGTGTGAACCCCCCCCCCCCACCGCCCTTTGAAAGATCCTAGCTACGCCCCTGTATTACCATTACTTGTTACTATAGGAATGGCGCAATGGGGTGGTGACTTTTATGGCTAACGGCTAAATGTTTCTATATTTACGCCTAACGGCTAATTTTTTTGCCCGTTTTACGGCTAACGGTTACCCCCATTGAGGCCCTCTTACTTCCTGTTTCAATATGTCTTTCGTACTTTATGCTTATTTCATCTATTTGCATCTTGAATAAATTATGTCGGTTTGGAGTGCCACTAAAACCTGGTCCATTCCTGCATGCAAGTCAGTCGTTGATTGACTATGACCAACGGCAACGAGCTTATGTTAACGCGAACTAGCCAGGTCTGTGAAAATGCTAACTCATAGTACAGGTTGAGTATCGGAGTTGTTCGTTCTTGACCTTATCAGTCATGCAGATAGTAAGAAAATCTGATGATGCTTTTGGAACCTAAAAGGATTTTAAAACAATACAAAAACCCAAATCCTACGGTAATATTAATATTTCTACTTTTCCATCGCTATTTGGGTTGCCACCACTGACGCCAGAACAATGCACCCCACTGCAATACGAGCCTCCTCCCCCACCGGCTTGATGTTCACGAATTCCACTACCACCCCCAGAGTACCCTCCCCCTCCCCCAGATGCACCATTGTCTTCCGACCCCCCAGCCCCACCACCAAACCCACCCACGGCACCGGGAGCAGGCCCACCATTATTTCCACTGTTCATCTTGCCAGCTTGTCCTCCTACCCACCCTTGAGAAAGCGACCCACCCCGCTCACCGTGTTCTCCACCCGCCCGCGGGCAGCCTTGGCCATTCCATCCTGCGCCTACACCTCCGTGGTGGTTGCCACCTGCAGAGTTGCATTCACCCGGCTGCCCCCCTCTTCCTCCCTTTCTAGCGTGAGACGACGTCTTTCCCACGCTAGTTGTACCGCTAGTTCCCTCCTGGCCATCAACACCGTTATATCCACTGGATGCACCCCCTCCCCCTCCAGCAGCCAGCAGCAGTACATTGCTTGTGGTGTACACAAAGCTCCCACCACCTCCCCCGGTCCCCGCATTGTCCTCAACAGAAAATCCTAACTCGGCTGCCGTTCTGGTCGTTTCCTGTCCACCTTTCACCTCAACAGAGTTTCCACCTTTGTGTCCCACCACTATCTTTAGCACAGTTCCCTTACTGAGGTTAAATATTCCTTCTATGAACGCTCCTTTACCGCCATAGTAAGTTCCGGGGTTGTATCCATAGTTGTAGGAGTGCCTCCCCCCGCGGGCTCCCCAGGCCTTGATAAGGTAACGCGAGGTCTGTGGCACTGTAAATGTCTGGATGACTCCATTGCGACCACTGCGTCCACTCGTCGTAAACGAGAATGATTCTTGAAAGATAAAAGTTAACCAGTTTTTAATACCTTTCTAATACTTCTTTATAAAGCGATTCAGATTCACAGACGGCTGAACGGCCATAAGTAATTATACAATATAAGTTATCGTGGTAGGTGCATTGACAGTGTTTGAACGTTGCACTTTGGGCATTTCATACGAGCGCTCCTCAACAACCTGTACGTTTATCTTAGGGTTAGGGAGTGCTACATATCGGTTTGCTATCATTATGGATATGCTAAGTTTCTCAATAAAAAAGGATTGTACTGAGCTGGGTAAATTCTAGGCCGCTGATTGGACAATTTTTATGTTCAGTAAGACGACAGCCACACCATTGCAACTTTTGCGCGTTTTCCAAGGTTTGTTACGGTAAAGCAATATCAACAAAACATGAACAACTGAATTCAATTTGCTACTTTAAGCTGCAATATTAGAAATCTAATATTAGTAATCGAAAGCCTTAAAATTATGAGTACCTATGATTTGAAGATTCACTGTGGCTTCAATAGTAAAAAGAGGACTCTTGGCTTCACAGATATAAATTCCTGAGTCCGTTTTTTGTAATGCAGTTATCGTTAGGGTTCCATTGCTTACTGCCATTCGGCTCTGGTCCCAGGAGCCTCCGAGACGTTTCCAAAATACTTTTGGAGTTGGATCGCCCGTGGCAGAACAGTGCAGGGTCAATAGGTCTTTAATAACCCTCTCAACATTATTCGGTGGCTTAAGGACAAAGCGTGGGGAGGACCAAACAGATAAAGCAGTAAAGGCTGATGTTCGACCAAGGGGGTTCACGGCCCTACAAACGTATACCCCAGTATCGCTCCTCGTTGCCTTAGTTAGTGTTCCCAATCCACTGCTATATGAAAACCTCTCTTTGGGAAGCGGGCCTGGTACCTTGCTCCAGGTGATAAAGGGGATTGGAAAACCAGTCACCTGACATTCAGGCAAAACAAGGTTCTGACCAGTCTTTACATGAGTGGGGCCTGAACCGAGTTGAATGCGTGGAGGTGCTGCAAACGCAGAACAAGTATATAGTTTATCAAATAAGTATAGGTTATAGCATGACCTGTACGTGGTTTTTGGCAATAATGCCGCGAGTAATGTTTCAAAATTGTCCGAAATACCACGAGCCGCGAAGCGGTGAGTGGTATTTAGAGAATCGTCCAATTTTCTGGGAAACCTCCCAGTTAATACTCAAGGGGGGAGCCTGGTTGAAATTTTGAGTTGAATTGTGAACTCGGTCAATTTTTTGTTTTAGTCTCCATTAGACAGAAAAATTATTAAACAATAAAGTCTGAACATTTTTTTGCTAAAAGTTACAGCAAAAAGGGACTCAGGAAGAATTTAAAAAGCAGAGAATAGGATTCAGGAGCAGCATAAGTACAGAGTTGCTCGAAGGCAGGCAGGACAAAGAGACGAGGAACAGCAGCGACAAAGGGAAGGCACAACATACATCGCTGGTGCATTCAATGAACTTACTGGAGGCATAGAAAACTGGTACCTTTGAAGCAAACTTACACTCAATGAAAACTTTTTTTTTCTATCCGCCCTTGTATAACGAAAGAGGTGATTCCTCGTAAAAGAAACACTGTTTAACAATTATCTGAATCTGTCTGAACACGGTTTAGCAGCAATTTCCACTTACCGTGTACAGTCAGCATGGCTGTCTGATTTGCGATCCCGAACACGTTTTTCCCAGTACAAGTATAGGGACCTGCGTCCCGTAAAATCACATGACGTATCTCCAGTCCTCCGTTTCGTCTCCGGAGAAAACGGTCTTCGACGAGTGTCACGTTTGATCGAGTCCAGATCACCTCAGGCTGCGGGTTTCCGCTGACAGAGCACTGCAACACAGCAGTCTGGTTTTCCTTGACAGTAAGAGCCCGCGGTGATATAGCAACTGTAGGAGGCGCAATGCTCTCGCCAGGTTCCCCTCTAATTCCTGGCAAACCTCTGGGTCCTGGGTCTCCCTTAACACCTTGATCCCCTTTCGGACCCATCGGTCCCAGCATCCCTTGCTTTCCCTGTGGTCCAGGTGGACCCGTCATGCCACGGGACCCTTTTCTTCCCATAAGTCCACGCGGTCCTCGTCTTCCTCTTGAACCTTTCTCTCCCCTGGGCCCCTGTGTTCCTGGCGCACCCTGCACGCAAATCTTTTCTTTCGGCGAACAGAATGCTTGTGGTGACAAATAATTAAGCGACTTGTTAATTTCGCTTCTGATTGATTCCAAAAGGAGTTGATTTGGTTTACTGGAGTCCTCAAATGCGGATCGTCTTCGTTTTTGGACTACAAATAGTCAAACATAATAATAATAATTATTGTTATTTTGTTGCTATTTTTATTATCATCTCATGACGCTAACGCTCTGGCAGATATTACGCCGCATTTAAACCAAAGAAGCGAGCCATAGTCAATGGCCAAAGGTCCTTTGAATCATTCCTCCTTGTTTAGTTTTCTAAAATATATCTTAAGATCCTTGCTGTTTCCAGTAAGGCTGTTTTCTTTTTTTGCTTTCTGTTTCTCACAAATACTGGGCGTGTGAACGTAGCCAGTATTATCTCAGAATTTACGAATTCATGAAAGAAGGTAAAAAAAAAATTCATGCAGAAGGAAGGTCCAATTGTGACTTTTTCACACGTAGTAAAAAAAATTCGTGCAGAGGGGTTCACCTAAAAAAAAATTCCTGCACAAGCAGTGAGCGAAAAAAAAAATCGTGCAAGCTTAAAATTCCCCACCCCCCCCCATCACTTTTCTAAGGGTCCGTCCCTAAGTGCTAATTATGTATTATCTCATTGGCGCCCCATGGATGTGCAAGTGGCTCAGTAGCACATCACTTTGAATGTTTTAGCGATGTGAAAGGTGTGACTCAGGAAGGGCTTTCTTAATTCTTTTGAGCACCTCTCGGTACCTAACTGAGCCTACTAACGTCTTGACTTCTTCCTTCAGACTCCTTGAATAGCCACCTAGAGCGTCAATGACGACGTTGAACTGTTGAATCTTGAACCCTGGGTACTGTCTCTTGAACTCTAGTCGTAAAGATGCGTACTTTAAAGTATTTTCCTCTCATTTATGCTATCTGTTGTCCATCCAGGGACAGCTCATCTCTATCAGCATCATCTCCATGTTTTCCCTCTCTACAAACCTAGCGTCAACTCTGTTGGCACTTACTTGCAAATGCTCCGCGAAAACAAGCACATCACAATACGCCATCACCTTGTCGTCTTGGTACGGGGGTTTGGGTTGGACTGGTGAATACCAGGGTAGAATAGCATCTGTCAGCTGATAGCCCCTAAGGATCTCAAAGAATAGCCGGGTACAGGGTTTGCACCAGTACGCTGCAGCCTGACACAACGTATGCGACACTTTCGTGTGCAATTCTCATCACCGTCCATATGTGTCTTGGTCTTCCTCGATGCGTCTTGCTTAGTCGGCAGACGTTGCTGATATGACTCTTGCAGTCCCGTCACTGTCTTGACTGGAGCTGTTTTCCAATCTGATAGCAAAGCAAAACATTCCTCGTCCACATCCTCATCTCTCCATCTCTCCGCTATTACGTTCCCTTGCCATCTCTCACTCTCGATCTCTGCACAGCCTCTACCCTGGTTGACTTTCTTATCAAACCACAGATCTTATTTCTTTCGAGTACGTCCCCAGTAGTTGGATTCTGGGCATTCTGGGCCAATTTCATTTTGATCGATTTTTTTGCGAAATTGTGTTTTTGGGTGTGGTCGATTTTTTGATGTTACGATTTTTTTGCGAAATCGATGTTTTGGGTGTGGTCGATTTTGTCAGATGGGTGTGGCCAAAAAGTTTGTGCATAATTGATTAGTTGGGTCTCTCGACTTGGTTGATTTTTGATCGATGATTTTCTTTAAGGTGTCAATTTTTTCGTTGGGATCGTCGATGTACTTTGGGGGGTGGGGTGGGGGTCGAGTTGGTAAAGTGGGATTTTGGGTCGAGTGTTGTACCATCGGGTACAGCTTTGCGAAATGGCAAATGACAATATGCAGATTAACTTTGAAAGTCGAGTAGTGGATGGCCGTGGATTTGAGATTATGAGGTTTATACCTGAAAAATCTTTGAATATTCATGATTTGATTAAGGAAAATGAACGTTTGATTCTTAAATGGATTCATAGAAATTACAGGTCTGAAGGTGGCATTTCGTTTTCTATTCGTTGCTTTGCAAATCCTGCAAGTCCACTCCTATATTTTCCTACAGACGTGTATTTTTGGAGGTCTGATTGGTATGAAAGTTATGGGAGGTTGTATGATAAGTTTTATTGTGAGACATTTGTTGTTTTCGATTTGGACCACATTATTAAAAGATTACATGACATTATTGAACGCAATTGGGGTGAAAGGCGTATTTATGATATGAGTATTGAATTAGGAGACGATCGACATTGGAGATCTCACAAGAAAACCTTTTACAAGGACTTTTACGATGAATTGATGCGTGTAGCTTGGCATCCAAGTCGGGCAGTTGATTGGTGTTTTGACGAAGACGAGAAAAGCCTTTTGAATGAATTTCTTGAGTAGTTATGTTAAGGGCACACATTTGTGACATGGATCGTGTCACAAAAGTATAAAATTTAAACATCTTGGTTTAAGAGTTACAATGTCAGTATACAACTTATGCTATGGAGAATTTGACAGTGAAAGAGTTGAGGTCAATAGCTAAAAGAGCCGGTGTGAGTGTTCGTGGATTCAGAAAGGCTGAAATGCTCACAGCGTTATCCGATATACAACCCGAGAACTTGACAGTGAAGATTCTACGAACCATGGCCAAGAAGTCTGGTGTTCGAGGCTTTGGCAGCATGCGTAAAGAGGCTCTCATTAATGCCGTCGGATCCCCACGAGTGGTTGAAGCTAATGTTCCAATCCCTGGCCCAGTTAGAACCACAAGAACAAGACCCGCCCGAGCTTCGTATGGAAGGGCTATTGCTTCTGCCAGGCGTGAAATCATTCAGACCACAAATTGGATAAGATCTAATGTTAGAGATCCAAACAGAAGGGCCATCACCAAGAGATTAAGAAGGGCAGCTAATGCGGTTAGAAGGGAACCTGAGTTTTTCATCCCCGAAAGACATGAAACGGCTCTGAGAGGCTTTTTGAGGACTTACATAGTAAAGGGCAGAGCTGGCTACGATCCAACTACATTTCTTGGCAAGGTTAGAACACCATTTCGTAGTTTGTTGTATGGAATTAGGAAGCCATTCAAGTTGAAGTGTATTCTTTCGTGTGGATTCGCGAGGAGGAACAACCAAGATAATCGTGTTATTGAGCGGAGTCAAGGTCATTTCCATTCACTGATGGAGACAGTGACAGCTTCAACAGACACACTTGCTATGTTTGATAGCATCAAAGCTAGACTGGTTGAATTGGTGCAGAAATACGAGAATGAGCGCTCTGGATGGGTGTTTGAAAGTGTGATTGACCTTCGTATCCATTTGAACCCGTTTCAACCTTTTTCTGGAAGTTCGTATATTAAATTACCACCCAAATTGGCCACTAAGAAGGCAATCATCAATGTCAAGAATGAAGACCAGGAGTGCTTCAAATGGGCAGTGACATCCGCTGTGTTCCCAAGGGAGAATCATCCGGAGAGATTAAACAAAGAGATGAGAGAAAACTCAGAGAAACTCGATTGGTCAGGGATAGAGTTCCCAGTGGCAGCACTCAGTACAACCCAAATAGATAAATTCGAAAGGCAGAACCCATATGGGATCAACATCCTTGGTTATGAGAATGGCGGGCCAACCCTAATCAGGCGCAGTAAAAAGTCAGGGGTGGAAAAGATAAACCTGCTCTTGATATCAAACGAAGAGACAAATCACTACTGTTGGATCAAAAACATGTCAAGATTTGTCGAGTATAATAAACATCATGGCATTCGTTTCTATTGTGACAATTGCCTAAACTCGTTCAATTCTAAAAAGTCGTTGGATGAACATATGGAGTACTGCCCAAAACAACGAGGCAGTCAAAGTCCAGATGCCCATGGAAGAGGATGGCAGCCCAAAGTACATTACTTTCAAGAACCACAGACGAAAGATGCAAGTGCCATTTGTGATCTATGCTGATTTTGAGTGTTTCACGGAGAAGTTGGACACCTGTTTCCCGGATGACAGGTATAGTTTCACGAATCAGTATCAGAAGCACAAGCCATCAGGTTTCTGTTACCTTATCAAGTGTTTCGATGATGGGATCTTTGAGCCCAAGTTGGTGATGAGAACAGCCAACTCACCGGAGGACGACATACCACAAATGTTCCAAGAAAGTTTGGAGGAGGACATCAGGAAGATCTATGATCAATTCAAGTTTGAAAAGAAGCTCAAAATGACGATTATCGATAACATGCATTATATAAAGGCTACTCATTGCCATATTTGTGAAGGCAAATTGGGTAGAGATAAGGTGCTCGACCACTGTCATTTTACAGGCAGGTACAGAGGAGCGGCCCACAGAAAATGCAACCTGGAATTCAGCACCCCAAAGTTCTTCCCAGTCATATTCCACAACTTGTCTGGTTACGATAGTCATTTGTTTATCAAGAAGATGGGAGTGTCAGAGGGTAAGATTGATTGTATTCCACTCAACGATGAAAAGTACATCTCATTTACCAAAGAGATTGTGGTTGAAAAGTTCATGGAGAAGGATGATGGTAAGGAGAAGGAGGTTCAGATTAAACGAACCATTAGATTTATAGACAGTTTTAGGTTCATGGCAAGTGGTTTGGCTAGATTGGCTGATAACTTGCCGAGAGAGTCTTTGCAAACCTCTCAAGATACTATGAAGGGGCAAACTTTGATCTTTTGGCTAGGAAGGGAGTGTTTCCATATGATTGGTTTGATGGCTTTGACAAGTTACAAGTGTCCAGCCTACCACCCAAGGATGAGTTCTATTCGATATTATACGACACTGACATAACAGATGAGGATTATCAACATGCTGGAAACGTGTGGGAGACTTTTGGTATGAGAAGTTTTAGGGATTATCATGACTTGTATCTCAAAACGGATGTGATTCTGTTGGCTGATGTCTTTGAGAACTTCAGAGGGGTTTGTATGAAGAATTACGGGTTGGATCCAGCATGGCATTATACTGCGCCTGGATTGGCTTGGGATGCCACGTTGAAGATCACCAAGGTTGAGTTGGAGCTTTTGAGGGATCCCGATATGCTGATTATGGTAGAGAATGGTATCAGAGGTGGAATATCAATGATCTCGACGAGGTATGGGAAGGCCAATAATCGATATATGAAGAACTATAATCCCAGGTTGCCTACAAAGTTCATCACATATTTGGATGCTAATGGGCTCTATGGCTATGCAATGACCAAGGCTTTACCAACCCATGGGTTTGAATGGATGAGTGATCAAGAGTTGGCAGACTGGAGGAACCATCCATGCATATTAGAGGTGGACTTGGAGTACCCATTGGAGTTACACGATTTGCATAATGACTATCCATTGGCTCCAGAGAGGTTGGATGTTGATGGGGTTGTTAAGTTGGTTCCCAATTTGAGAGACAAGAAGTACATTCTACACCACGAATCTCTGAAACAGTATTTGTCATTGGGTTTGAAGTTAACCAAGGTTCACAGAGGGATCAAGTTCGAGGAGTCGGAATGGCTGAGGTCCTACATTGACTTGAACAATAGTTTGAGAGCCAGGGCTGAGAATGATTTCGAAAAGGACTTCTTCAAGTTGATGAACAACTCAGTGTTTGGTAAGACCATGGAGAACATTAGGAAGAGGGTGGATATCCAGTTGGTCACTGATGAGAAGAAAGCGCGTAAGTTGATTGTGAAGCCAAACTTCCATCATAGGAACATCTTTTGCGAGGATCTGACCGCCTTCCACATGAAGAGAACGAGATTGGTCTTTGATAAGCCCATTTACTTGGGGTTGTCCATTTTGGATCTGAGCAAGACTGTCATGTATGATTTCCATTACAGGTACATAAAGCCCAAGTATGGGGAGAAAGCCAAGTTACTGTTTACAGACACGGATTCTTTAGCCTATGTGATAGAGACTGAGGACTTTTACAGGGACATCAGTCCAGATGTGAGGGCTAAATTTGACACCAGCAACTACCCCAGGGACCATCCATCCGGGATTGAGACCGGAGTGAACAAAAAGGTTGGAGGGATGTTCAAAGATGAGGCTGGCGGTGAACAAATCACGGAATTTGTGGGTCTGAGGGCCAAACTGTATGCTTTCAAGACGGACAAGGAGAAGGAAGTCAAGAAGTGTAAGGGTGTTAATAAGGCAGTGGTCAGCAAAAGCATAAGTTTCCAAGATTACAAGACTTGCCTTTTCAGTGGCCAATCCCAGAGACGGAAGATGAACACCATAAGGAGTCATAGCCATGACATCTATACTGAAACTATCAACAAGATTGCATTATCACGCGAGGACGATAAACGTGTGATAATGGATGACGGGATAAACACTTATGCACATGGTCATTTTAGGACGCTAGAAGGTGGTGATTTGGTGTCTTGAGGTACAAATTGAAGCTCTTCGCGAACGAATCCTCGTTTTGGACCTCCACTCAAATAATACAAGACTGGTTGACCCGGTTCGATTATGGTTCGAGCCAAATCATAGACTTCAAGACTCCATATGGGATCAGTAGCTCTTCGTTTGTCCCCACCTTCATCTTCACCGGGGGCATAAAGATATCTGACTTGAACATCTGGAGGTAATCTTTTCTCATTCAACCCCACAGGTCGCTTGTAGTCTGGAGTTTTGGTGTCAATTGAGTCCATTTTCAAAGCTTCGTCAGGCTCTTTTCCAGTAATACGGGTGGTCTCACTGTTGAGGGTCTTCATGATGGCGGGCAATCTTTTCACCCAAACTGTGGATCGGGTATCACTAACCATCTCTTGAGCGTATTGATGGCTGAATAACTTCTCACCGAGAGTCCTGTTGGCCCTCTCAACAAAAGCTTGAGCTCTATGATTCCCAGCTTCACTCCGCTGGATTGTGACTTGATGCTTATTCATAAGAGTTGTTACGTCACCCTTGAATTCTGTTCCCGGATCCACCATTAATGTTTGTGGCCACTTCAACTTACGAGAATAAACTCTTTGAAAGGCATTGGCAACTTCACCACTCTCCTTTGAGGTCAATGGTTCAGCATCCTTGTATCTTGATGCGATATCAATCACGACTAAGGCATAGCGGTATGTTTTTCTTCTCATTGTATCGTGAGGAAGAAACAACAAGTCCGCCTGATGAATCTGATTAGGCTTATTCACACTCCAATGTGGCCTGGGTATATACTTGGGGGCTGGGAGGTAAATTTGCCACAAGGCTTGCTTCTCCAACCACTCTTTGGCGACCTTTTCACTAACTTTGGCTGCTTTGGCCAATTTGGGTATGGCTGAGTATCCTTTCCAGTATCCATCAGTGGAGTAATATAATCGATTTAAAACGTTGGAATCAGTCATTTACAAAAAGAATATAAGCATTTTAAATGGCTTCTATACCAAGCATTCTTGATATCAATCGCGTTCCAAGGACTCGCGAAGGGTTGAAGGCTATGACGTCATTAAATAGGGTCACACTAAACCCATCATCAGCCGAACCTGGTGAGACATTATACATTGAAATACCAAGATTGAGTGAAAATCTTGTGATTGTGCCCGGTAGCGTCTACATAACCTTTGATATGGTTGTAACCGGGCACAAAGACAACACTCTTGTTAATAATTTGGGAAGGAATCTAATTTCACAGTATAAGGTTCTATTTGGTGGTGAAATCGTAGAGGATCTTAGTAGATTTGATTTGTTCAAGACTTATCACGATTTGTTTTTGACAACTGAAGATCGTGAGAATAGATTGAGACAGGGTATATCCAATGTTAACACAAGGAAGATCAGGACCAATGCGGGGAATAAAGATACAACAAAAGCAAGGGATAATACTTTAGCTGTGATTCATAACACAAGATATGCCATTCCATTAGATCACACAATCCTCAAAGATCATGGCGTATTTTATCCAATAGGATTACCACATCCACTTAGATTTGAATTGACTTTGGCTAAAGTTTCTGATGTTGTGGTTTATTCAAACAGTGAAACACCACCTGATTATAAATTAATAAACATGGAGATGGAGTATCAGTGCATATCAAATGATTTTTTAGCAAGAGCGGCTGTTGGGTCCTACAGATCTGGGAAAGGGTTCACGTATGAGAAAGTACTTCTTCACAAAACCTTTACAATCTCTGAGGCTAATGATGTTGTGATAAATCAGCATGTTAATGTGCCGAGGAGATCTATGACTGGTATACTATGTCTTTTCACTGCCCCTCATGCAGAAGGTCTTAGGGATTCTGAGATTTTTGCAAACCCAAGGATCACATCAGTCAAGATTGACATAGATGGAGTGCCCAACCAAGTTTATTTGAAAGGTATGATGGCGACTGATTTGTGGCAATCCATAATTAAGCGAGTTGGCCTTAGTGATTCAATTAAGGAAGCTGATTTCTATACAGATAAGTTCGCTTTGTGGATTGATTTGAGGACTTATCCAGATAATGATATCCATGGAAGTGGTTTGTATATTCATGCTACTCGTGATGGTGTGACTTTGGAAATTAAGAGAGAAAAGAAAGGAGACAAAGTTCTTACATGTCACATGTTTGTTATTGCTGACGCTGTCATGACCATTGTTAATGGCGGTCTAAAGGAAATTAGATATTAGGCTGCTGTATGTTTTTTCTTCTCACGTTGTCATGAGAAGAAACATCAATCTAAAGGGATTAATGTAGTGAGTAATGATGAACGAACTCAAAGATATGATTCCATTCAATTGCATCATCACTGGTCCCACGAATTGTGGAAAGACCCAATACATAGTGGAGCAGCTTCGAGGCCACTATAGCAAGTGTTTGATTATATTGTGTTGATTTGCCCAACATATGCCCATAACAAGACTTATAGAGGCTTTGCCAAGGGGGACAAACGATTCTTTGTACTGTCGCCAGATGCGAGTGATCATGACGAAATCAATAATTTGTTGATGGACTGTGAATCGTTCTTCTCAGGTACGAATGCGCTCCTAATATTGGACGACTGTGCCGTTTCCAAGGATCTAAAGAATAGGTCCAACAAATTCATCGGTTTGGCCTTCTCTGGGAGACATGTAGGGATATCGGTCTGGGTTCTCACTCAGCAACTGACATCTATAGCCAAACCATTCCGTGAAAATGTAGCTTGTGTGGTCTCATTTCACAATCCATCACAAACGGCGATGAAGATGCTTTTCGAGGAGTATGGCGGGGACCTGGATGCTGAAACGTGTAAGAAACTCAAGAAGCATCTTATGAATGAAAAGTATGCCAGGCTATGCTTCTCCCTTAGACATCCATTCCAAAATTATTTAGAGATACCGGCTCTAACGGCACAACCATGACAACTCCCGAAGAAATCATGAATGGTGAAACTGTGGTGGAACAATCAACACCAACAACCATCAATGACGATTTGAAATGGAAAAGGGAAGAGCTTTCAGTTCTAGCTTGTCTAGGTTCTACTAAAGAGTATCTTGGTGTTCAAATGACATTGGGTGATGTACAAAATAAACTATCAGATAAGGACGTAGAGAAGTATTACAAGAGGTACAAGATGGTGTCTGGTAAGAATGTGGCTGACGGACTAATTGATCCTCCTTTACATCTATTGGCCAGACTAGTCAACTGGTGTCTTAGTAGTTACGGCGGAATAGATGATCTAGATGCTTTGGTAAAGGATTGGAAGAACAATCAGTTGATCAAGCAGTGGCTGTCAGAAGCTTCTGGATCAATAGTAGTACATGGTGGTGCGATTGCTACATTACTAATAGTAGCCATTACCGCCCTCAAGCATTTCAGTCTAAGAGAGCCCACCCCTTCTACCACCACGTTTTATGATATGGCTAATACGGATGAACTTGTTGGAGTTGACACTGTTCGGTGAAAAAATTGAAAATAGGTGTGGAAAGTGTAGGTGCAAAGGCATACTCGAAAGAGATCGAAAACATGTCACAGAGAACAAACTCAACTTCCTCAACTGGTTCTTCTTCTTCGGGCCCAGACCCATCTCTGCCAAATCGATTTGTCCCAATTGATGAGACTGATTTTGATTGGAACTCTATTATTATGGAGGATCCTGTCAGATCAAGGTCTGGGTTCAAATCAAAGGTATTTGTGATGGAGGATGGTGAAAAGAAGACTCTATCATTTCAATTGGCAGACCAAAATGTGTTTGGAATTAACCATGAATATGGTCACAAGCCGGGTGACAAACTCAAAAAGTTGCAGATCAATTACCCTATGACGTCATTCTACACTCAAGATTGTCCAACTGAAGAAGAGGAAGAGACGTTCAAAAGGATTGAGTTGATAAGTGCGGTTACGGCTAAACACATGGTTAAATTCTACAATGAAGGGAAAGACATGCCTAAATTAGACCCAAATGGTGCGAAGTTTTTATGCCTGAAGAATAAAGAGTCACTCAGATTGGTGAAGCCTCTATATTCAAAACCACAAGAAGACGATTCCAAGTCCAAGTCCAAATCCAAACCCAAATCCACTTATTCAAAACCATATCGAATGTACATTAAACTAAACAGCAGTGGAACTGGTGAAAACTTCAAGTTACACTCATCATTTATAGGACGTAAAAGAAACCAGACTTTCCATGACTTCATAATTGCTCCTAATCAACCTTTTGATCCCGCAAATAAGATAGGCTTGCAAATTTCAGTCAAGTTTGAGAGTGTATTCTTTTCATCAAGGAGTGAATACATTGCCCTTCTGGGCGAAGGTATTATTGTGAAATCAATCAGGTTCACAAAACCATTTGAGGAAGTTGAACCACAAGAAGATAAACATGATGATGAGAATGATTTCAAGGACGTTGAATTTGAAGACGATGAGGACAAGAATGATGGTAACGATTTCCCAGGTGCTACTTTTGAAGAAGAAAAACCCCAAACGTGGTCATCTGCGAGTGAGATGATTAAGGATTTATTCCCTGAGTAACTTTGAGCCTTGTAAGTAAGGGGGGTGGGATCTGACAGTTTCCTAGTATGCAACTTACTAGGAGACTTAAAAGTAACAATAGATTAATTCACAACATGTCTGAAGAAATAAGTCAGGTTGAGCAAATCACTAGAGAGCCTTCTGTCAAAACAAAGGTCAAAGACCCCAAGAGAGTTCAAGCTGGTAAAACGTTATCAGAAAAGAACAAGAGGGCTAGAGAGGCTTTGAAACGTGAAGAGGAAAGGGAGAAGAAAGAAAGGGAAGAGAGTGAAAAGGAAGAGGATAAGGGTAGTTCTGTTGGTGGAGGGGGTGATTGGATACCAAAATATATGTCGCCCCAAACTATTATTCTGGCCATAGGTGCAATTGGCCTCGCCGCCTATGGACTATGGACAAACTATGGAGATAGGATAGCTGCGCATATGTCAACCATTTTCAAACCATCACCACAGCCCAGAGTCGCAGAAAGTCAGCCCGTGTCCAGCACCACAGAGGAAACCGATTTAAAAGATGATCTGTTGTGATCCAAAATGGCTGAGAATAAGCTCGTAAAGACAGTTACTGGCTCTGTAGTGCTCGTTGGATTGTCGACTGCTATGGGATGGCTGGCCAAAAAGGCTCTTAAGGAGTCATTCATCGGCGACCCATCAACCAGTATCATGAACTTTGGTAAATGGGTACTTGTGCTGACTACAGCTATGTATGCCAAAAACTACTTAGAGGATCAGAAGATACTACCCACAAGCATATGATGGCTATGAAAAGTCTCAGTGTGGAAGATATACTTGACATTGCTGTGCATGCTTATTGCCAAGACTTGATAAGTCATATCAGAAATGCAAACAACAATTCCTTATCTTATACTGAGTACAAGCTTAACCAAAGTAATACCAACTTGACTTTCTATGGAAAGGATTTGAAGTTGGAAGACATATTCGAGTGGTATTTCTGTGATGAGCATGGCTACCATGATCATTCAAAGAGAGCTCCTGATCTTAACGATTACATCATAGAAACCTTGAAAAATGTAAGTCCTGAATTCAAGGAGAGATATGAAGCTAAATGTGAACATTACCGTAAGGTTGAAGCAGAAAGGAAGAAGAAAGAGTACAAGTCCAAAAACAAACCACCACCACCAGGACCACGACCATTAGTATCCTTTATGTTTGGGGTGTTGACACCGATCGTATTATACACAGGCTCGAAATTGTTTAAGAAGTAGGACAACAAATGGATAAATGGCGACTGCATTAATTATGATTGGAGGGGCAGTCCTCAACGCAACAGCCTTCATTGGTGGAAATTATTTAGCAAAGGTCATTAGCGGCTCGTCTTCGGCCGATCTCCAACTTGAAAGGGAGAGGCATGACAAAGCCATGGAGAAGTTCCAGAAAGACTATGCTGCAGACCAAGAGAAACGAATGGCTCTTATTGACTTTATTAATCGTAGGAAGGATGATAAGAATCAAGCCTCTGAGAACATATCAAAAACGGATGAAGCACTGAGATTGTACAATCAAATGGGCAATCCCCCTAGATTCTCCGACTATTACCGACCCAATTCAGATCAAAAGACTGGAGAAATGGTTTATGTTTCTGGTGGGATGTTAGCCTTGGGATATATTGCCAGCAAGTGGATATAATCTTTTGAAATCAATTTAGAAAGTTCCCATATTCAACTTCAAATATGGCAACTGCTTATGATCCCGATTTGGATCCGACTACACTAAATGAGCCAGGTCATGATGATGGGGATGATACACTTTACTTGAGCCCAATCACAAAGACATCCACCACTCGTCCAATTGACCCTGATGAAGAGGAGGAAACCTCGTTCGGTGGTATTGATGAAACTCGGCCCTTATTGATAGAAGAGATGGAAATAGAACAAGATGAAGCCTGGGCCAAGATTAGATCAAGATTCCCCAAAGTTGATACGTCCAAGTTTACAGCTAGGCTGAATCAATTCAAACAAGTAGTCGTCAAATTGCTTAGGAAAGGATCAAAACCTTATGTGTTATTCAAAGGTGATGATGAATTGAATGATGGATTGCCGGACACCATCAAAAATAGTCTAGGCCCAAGAGCAGAAGAAGTTGTGGAAGCTAATGATGGTGAGATATCAAAGAGAAAGACCATGATATCCAAACTCAAGGACAAACTAAAATTCCATAGGGATAAGCCGCTGAAAACCCCAGAGGAAAGTAGCCAAATAGAGACTCTCGAGAGGGAAATCGGTGAGCAGGAGGAGGAGATAGCTAACCTGGAGGGTGAGAATGAAGAGATACAGAAACGAATGTCATTGCGGGATCGTGTGAAAGCCATCTTCAAGAAATACGGATTCACAGTCTTTGCTGTCATGAGTGCCGTTGGAGTGGTCATTGGTGTCATAGTCTCCAACCTATCCAAAGGACTATCGAAATTGGGCAAAGGGGTTGGTGATGGGCTAAAAACCCTTGGGAAGAAACTTGGCGAATTGCTGCCTGGGATGGTGGGCGCTATTGTAAGCTTTCTGTTCAAGACTGCTGGAGAGGTCGTCTCGTTCCTGGGTAAACATGCTTGGCTGTTAATAATGGCAGTTGTGCTTTACTTCATAGAAGAGTTAAAAAGGAAACGTAAATGAATCAAATGAAGACTTATTGTGTCAAAGAGAAAAAGCTGACTGATTGTGTACCTGGTAGTGAAACCTTTGCCAAAACATCCAAAGGAAGGCCGATGATGAAGTGTAAATGTTCCAGCTGTGGCATCATCAAAACTCGATTCCTCTCAGATGCCGACTATAGAAATTTAAAGATGAAGAAGGAGTAATCAAACAACATGTTGAACATTACTATGTACGAGTCTGAAGCCAGGGTGTATTTGGATCCCCCACTGGAAAAGATTCGGGAGATCCAACTCCTCGACTGTATTGTACCCAAACGATTGGTCAACTTCAAAGATCGACAGGGCTTTCTCAAGGAGGATAATCGACCCATCTTAATAATTCAACCCGGTACATACTCTCTACGTGATATACACGCAATCTTTCTGAACGATACGGATAATGCCAAGCTATCGATCATTGAGACTGATACTGTTGACTACCTGTATTCCAACAAGAGTTTCAACATTAAACTCACAAGAGGTCTCCAAGTTGCTCTTGGGTTACCTGAAACCGTAACCCCTGGAAAGCTGTACCCCATAAATATACAGATTAAGGAGCCGCTGAGACTTATGTGTAGTATAGTGGACAATAAGTCGTCATATATGAATAAGACTCAATCTGGAGAACCCGTGAAACTCTCGCCCTCCCACCTCCTTGCCAACATACCATCACAGGATTACCCAGCCATTCCAGCTCAAAAACATAAGAGCCCCATAAACCACTTCGACTTAAGCATCCTCGACATTGGATGGAAGAAACTTGATCTGAAGGGTTCTCCCATCACATTCAGTTTACGATTCAGATAACATCTTAAAAGTAAGCGATATTCATTCCAAAATGGATGCATATAAGACGATTTATCCCAACTTAGAGGCTACTGCTCCTCCTCCGACCCCCACGGATGGACCATCATTCAGGCTTCAACAATGTTGTGATGCCTTGAACAAGCTAAAGTCTGAATTAAACCACTATGAGACAGTACTCAAAAAATACAACCGATCCAAGGGTGTACTTATGAATGTAAGCTCGACCTGTGGTATACTGTCTTGCGTCTTGGCGGCTGGTGGATTGGGCACATCGCTTAGTGGAGTCGGAATCATCGCATCTGTGCCACTGGGTGTGGTAAGTGGCGTATTTGTGTGTGCATCCATAGCGTTGCAACAAATATCCAAGAGACTGTCAAAGAAAGCTGTGAAGCATCAAAACACCATCACACTGGCCAGGTCCAAGATAAACACCATTGAAGACCTGGTTTCCAAAGCCCTTAGTGACAATAAGATCTCTGATGAGCAATTCTCGTTGATCATAGAAGAACTCAAGAAATTCGAAAAGCTCAAGGCTGAGATACGGGCTAAAGCTCAAAACAATATCAATGGAGAGGACCCCGTGGTATTGAGGCAGAGAGTACGCAACGAAATCCTCAAAGAACTAAAAGGAGGACCATAACTTTAGTTTACGAGCAACACATCTACTAAATCAAATAGAGTTAAAAGGTTGATATACTAATGACATAACCATGTGTAACCAAAAAGTCAATGAAGTCAAAAAATGTTTAAGTAAAGAGCAAGTTGGATTTATAATAGATCTGTTCCTACTATCTGATATCGATGAATGCCCGGCTCCAACAAATTGTAAAAAATTCAAAAATGTCAAGCCTGGCATTTTAGCCGCTTACCAAAAATATGTAGCTTACCAAAAATATATGGATGAGGAAGGTCTAACGTTATCGAGACAAAAAATGGTCATGGATTTCTACAAACTCTTGAATGAAGTAGACACCTACTAATCTAATGGCTTAAAAGTTTGACCCCTTCTACCCAAAGTCTGGATAGAAGATGAGCTTAATCGTTGACTTCAAAAAGAAGTATCCAAAGGCTAACCTTGACCAATTCAAATTCATACGTGATCTATATGGGGGTTACATTAGTTGGAAACATTACGGTATGACAGTCATGTCCTATGATGACCCCACTGGCAAGACATGGACTGATGGGATGCAACCAAGTTTAAAATCGCGACTCTGGATTGATCTTGGACTGGCCGATGATGACACACTGAACTCATTCCCACCAAGCCTAACCATGACCAAACGATACTACCCGATACCCGCCGTTAACTTTGACAACCCCACCAGTAACACCACAAGCATGCTGACATCACTAGACATATACGTGTCCAATACGAAGAAATTCACCGCCAAGATGCGTAATGTTTTCACCTCCCAAGTTGTAACTTTCAAGTTTGGTAAACAAAGTCGAAAGTGGTTGAACGCCCCCGACATGAACTACTGGCCACAACAGCTGAACTTTGCAGTGTGGTGTGCGACCTCTGGTTGTGGGATTAGCCCCTTTGAAAGCCTCAACTACCCCAAAGTCGTGATTAGCTTAATCAAGTTTCATGTATATTTCACCATAAGACGTATTTTGTATGAACTGAATCTTCCACTGCCTGATGAGCAACCCTTTGTAATCAACAACAACCCTTACAGCAAAGTCGCTTATCAACGATTATGCGCTGAATTTGGCATCTCAAACAACTCTGATTTCAGATGGAAAGGTGGACGAAACGGGGGTTTGGGTGACATATTCATCGATTATGGGGCTGGATACCATGGAGTAGGTGGAGGATACCAAAATGTCCATATGATAAGAAATTACGACAAAGAGGCTGATCAGTGGCCTGGTGAAGGTGGTAAATTTGCCGATGATGGGGGTAAGAAGGAAAAGGGTGACCTCATCTCATTCATCCGTAACGATGACTTTGCTGATTACAAATATGCTTGGTTCATGCCAACTAGTGGCTATGGACTCACTAAAGCTGGACTTGGCAGATTGAATCGATCTGCTGAAGCCTTTGTTTACTGCGTATTGGGAGCTCAAGTCAACACTAGAAACTCGATTGTGGGCACTGGTGGTGGAGCGATTGAGACTCAACAAGAATTCTTGGCCCTGTTTGAGAGTAGCGTGATCGAGAATGACATTTCGAGTTCAATCCAAAGGTACCAACTGGCCACTCAAGAAGCTAAATTAAGACTTGATTTGGCCATTGCTCCTGGAGTGTGGTTAATGCCCAGTAACATGATCATAAACACAGAGAGTGTAGTTGGGTATAACAACAATCTCATGAAGGCCACTGATGAGATGAAATTTGGTGTCAACACAAACATAAACCTAGAGACTAAGACTGTGGGAATCAGCCATAATCTGGGATCCTCAAAAGTCAAATTGCCACATGCAGCTGTAGAGACTAAACGATCACCACCAACACCAACGATTAATCCTCAGCCTGAAATCAAAGAAGAAACAACTACTAATCATGAAACCAACCTGATAGTATTTATCATTGGAGTTGGAGCTCTATCCTGGCTGTTATTCAGATAAAAATTGAAATGCCCAATCCATAGATCATGACTTCGTAAATCATGACATCATTGGCAATCATTGGCAGTAGATACTCCACTGACTATATAACCTTGAAAGAACAGATACACAAAGCCCTCAAGAAATGGAAGCTGGATCTCTCAGACATACAATTGATTGTGTCTGGGGGTGCAGAAGGGATTGATGAACTGGCCAGAGATTTTGCCATTGAAAAGGAGATCCCATTCAAAGCGTTTGAACCTCAATGGGACTATTATGGCAAGGCGGCTGGGCCAATTCGCAATAGGCAGATCATGGAGTGTGCGACGCATGTATTGGCCTTACCTTCTTGTATTTACTCGCCAGGTACCAAATCCGCTATTAAGATGGCTAGGAAATACAAGAGAGAGGTTATAGTCGTCTATGTCTAATGATTAAGTGAACTTTTGTAACGTGAAGCGCGTTACAAATGTCTTTGGATACCTCACAAAGGCCCACACTCTTCACAATACCTTCTTGGCTTATAATGACGACAAATATACTCTCCACTACACATATGACACATCCGTTTCTTATTATTAGTCTTAATTCTACCATGTTTACAATACAAATGAGGTTTACATTCTTTACATTTATATTTGTCATGTATACAATACAAATGAGGTTTACATTCTCTGCATCTCAGCTTACCATGTGTACAAAAAGCTGAACCACACTCTTTACACTGATGTTTATACCGACCATGTGAACAAATTCCAGCACCGCCACACTCTTTACAATAATATTTTGTTCTACCATGTAGGCAGATACCTGCACCGCCACACTCTTTACAATAATATCTCTGTCTGCCATGTGGACAACGTTTTCTTGGTTTAGCTTGAGCACAATCCATTGTGTATATACCACTACAGTACAACCATCGACCATCAGTTACACTTTTGTAACGTGAAACGCGTTACAAATGTCTTTGATAAGATGTCACACATTCTCTCTATTTTACTCCCACGCTAAAACCAAACTTCCGTTTTAATACCACGCCCAGTATAAATGCATTCCATTCATACTTTTACGACATGGCAACCAGCAATTCTATAAGTGGGTTTGATGTTTACTTTCTAAAGGCCCGTTTCTAACGTCGCTCAGGAATGTAATGACGTCAATGTAAAACCATTTTGAACCGGAATTGAACCGGAAACTTTTTGACCACACACACAAACGAAAATCTTTACGATTACCAATGAGTCCCCCAACGCTCTTTCAACTCTTGAAACTCTTCCAAATCAAGACACCAATATACAAACCTACTTGGATGCCATGCTACGGCTTTCAACTCATACTGAATATCATTTAGGAAAATACGTCTGTGTATGCCCTTCCAAGCCTCATGTAACAACTCGTCTTTGAAACTTATATAGACACAAACTAAAAGATCTCCGATAAGAAGGTCGTCGACAGAATATGGCCGTTCGAGATCAGAATCCATCATGCCAAACAGAGTTAAATCTGCAGCATCCCTACATAAATTCTCAGCAATGTCTTTGATACACAACTTATCAAAGTCTTTTGAATATTCATATACTATCTCGTTATCGTCAATAGGAAAATAGGCCATGGTAAATACAAGACGAACCTTCTCAACAAAACACTGGTTGAAACTAGACACCCTATATAATATGCTTGATTTGTATTCTTCCATGAAATCATAAACCCCTAAACGATCCACGTTGTCATAGAGAAAGTCAAATGATGTTGGCTTTCTCATCTCGTCCATGTAAGGCATTTTCGCAAAGCTGTACCCGATGGTACAACACTCGACCCAAAATCCCACTTTACCAACTCGACCCCCACCCCACCCCCCAAAGTACATCGACGATCCCAACGAAAAAATTGACACCTTAAAGAAAATCATCGATCAAAAATCAACCAAGTCGAGAGACCCAACTAATCAATTATGCACAAACTTTTTGGCCACACCCATCTGACAAAATCGACCACACCCAAAACATCGATTTCGCAAAAAAATCGTAACATCAAAAAATCGACCACACCCAAAAACACAATTTCGCAAAAAAATCGATCAAAATGAAATTGGCCCAGAATGCCCAGAATCCAACTACTTCCCCAGTTTCTGTAACCTCAACTAGTTGTGGGTACTGCAAGTCTAATCGTAATCCCAGCTGTTGTCCATAGCTCTCAGCATCCTTTATCAGGGATCTGCGCCCTTTACAAGCTGCCTTCGTCCTCTAACTGCCTCACCACTGAGGTGTATAGTTGGGTCATTGCTGGAAGACAAGTTCATAGCTGCTTTTATATTGATGGTCTTGTACTCTCTCTCGATGCACTGGTCGCCAATACTTTGTTGTAGTCTGATAACGGACTCGACCTTATCAATGATAATCTCGGAAACTGACTGGGATAACTTAATGGCAAACGGATCTGTAGACAAATGTTTTTCTTCCTTTTATAATAAACTTAACAAGCTCATTAATAAACACGCTCCTTTTAAGATTTTATCGAAGCGTAAGGCTAAACAATTCTCTAAGCCATGGATAACTAAGGGTCTACGCAAATCTATCAAAATAAAAAACAGACTGTTTTACTCAGGAGAT
>OX453276.1:5489876-5602376 GCA_949710005.1 Ricordea florida | reverse complement strand
TAAAGAACAGCTGCAAGCTTAATCTGCGTTGATCCGTGATCGAATCAGGAAATCAAGACACATCTATTTTCCCTCAGGCTCAGTGATTATCTTTGAAGTTCACCGAGCTCGGTGAATATACAAGACAAGACATTTATTGTTGTAACATTACAAATACAATTGTTTGGTACGCAGTTAGCAAGAAAACGCTAGTCGAGGCGTATATATTCGGCGAATATTCAGCGATAATCACTTCGCCTTCGGCGAATAATTGTTAATTAATTGTTATATCACCAACTGTATGAGAATTTTCCCACTCATTAATGAAACCGTGCTTTCCCTCTACTTCCGCGTTATTTTCAGTTCGGGGGGGTGGGGGGTTAGGTCAGCTCTCCCTCATATCTCCTTTTACAAACGTTCGCGGTGAGTAGTACTGTTTTTCATGATTTTGATCTGAGAGCGGAAATCGATTTTGGCCGTTTTCTTTGTCGCTAGAATAGTAGAGAATCTCGTATATTATCTTAAACCAGTTTCTCGAAGTGTCTATGTGTATGTAAAATTTCGGCACCGTAATTAACAAGGTGTGAATGGAAGACTCAAATTAACAGTTCTGTACTGATTTGCTAGGGAGTACGTAGGTCTGGAAAACTATGTGAAATTTGTTTTAGCTAGTTGGGGGATAAGATATTGCTGGAAGGTCAGTTGTTTTGCATAAAACACCGTGAAGATTCTAGGAAGTGTGCCGTACAATTTTACCGAATTTTAGAAGGTTCCCCCCCGGAGTGGCAAAACCTTAGCACTGAAGTAGTTTATAAACGATAAGTCGTTTTAAGATTACAACAACGTTCCATACCGTCTGCTTTAAACTCGACTCCCTCAGTGGACTTGCGAAGGGTGGTCTGAGAGAAAGGAAGGTTGGCATCGTAATGAGACTCAACTTCCACCGTCGAAAGTCTGCTATCGGCGCGTTGCAGTTGAGACACACTTTCGCGAAGACTGCGTACAGCGTGATTAGCAATCTCTGCTCGTAGCAGCGCGAAGCTACAAATCACCAGAGAGAAAAAGGAAACAGTGTACACGAAATTTGCTCGGCATTTTTCAGCATCTCGAGAAGCTTGCATGTCTGTCTTTTCCGCCATGAGCGGCAACAACTTACACGTACAGCGAGACCCGCCAGCGAGATGAGAAAACAGTAATGAAACTCGACTCTAATTCACTGCTGCCACAGACAGTTCTTAGAGTATATTATTACGTAGATTTATCAAGTTACAAGCATTCTTCATATGATCGTATACATAACTCTATTTTTTTTTTCTCAAGCTTCTGAGCGGGCCAGAATCCTCAATCCTCGAATATGATTAGCTAATCACACGCGCGTGAACGGTTCAGCTTTTTACGATGAGCCCACGGGCGGAACTTTTGTCCCCCCTAAAGCAATTTTAAAAAGAAGACATCCAAAAAAATAAATAAGTTATTTACCGGGCTAGGTCGGTCCGTTTTTTCTACAGTTTTTTTCCTATACGGACCTCACGCCCAGTAAATAACATATGTTTTTCTTATTACTTCTAATCAGTCTATTGGACAACAGCAGGAGAACACTAGACAACAGCGGTTGACAATGCGGGACAGCTCATCACACGAAGTGATTCGATTTTCATTAGTGCGTATTAGTTGAGAATAAAAAGCTCGGGTCATCTAAATGCGAAAGGATTTAACCCTTTCTCTTCCATAAGTGATAAGAGGAGGCGGTTCGATCTTTATTTCTAAAGCACTGAACAGTACTGTACTGTGGTACTGTTTGTCTTTACTACACAGTGTGGTTTTAACTTTTTCATCTGTGGGTCAAATCAAGCAGTGTGACCATTCTATGAAAAAAAAAAACTGAACAGTACTGTACTGTGGTAATGTTTGTTTTACTAAACAGACCTAAACAGTGTGGTTCTAATGTTTTCATCTGTGGATCAAACCATACAGTGTGACCATTCGTTGGAAAGCTACTGAACAGTACTGTACTGTGGTACTGTTTGTTTTCCTATACATTGGGGTTTTAACTTTTTCATGTGTGGATCAAACCCCCTGGGGGGTACTTGGGTTAATGTTTGCTGGGTATGTGCCGCTGGCCTCTCAGAGCCCCACCCCATTTTAGTCTATTTTTTGGCCAATTATAGACCCCTTCTTAGTCACTTTTTGGAAAATGTAATTTTTGCGATCCCAACTTAGTCACTTTCTATTTATGCATCTCAAGAACGGAATGTAATTAATGCGGTCAATGCAAGCTTATTGTTAAATTTAATAAACAACTTTCTGATCTTTTTAACCGAGAATCTTACCATTTTGATTCCCTATTTACCCCCAAAATTCGAAAATTTGCGACCCCATTCTAGTAACTCTATTGAAAATGCGACCCCATTATAGTCACTGCAGTTGTGAAAATGCGACCCCATCCAGCGGCACATCCCCATTAGGCTCCTGTAAGGGAGTACCCCCACGGATCAAACCATGTAATGTGATCATTCTTCGTAAAGCTACTGAACAGTACTGCACTGTGGTACTGTACGTTTTACTATACAGTGAGTGTCGTTCTAACTTTTTTTATCTGTGGATCAAACCCTGCAGTGTGACCATTCTTTGGAAAGCTACTGAACAGTACTGTACTGTGGTACTGTTTGTTTTACTATACAGTGTGGTTTTAACGTTTTCATATGTACATTAAACCATGCAAAGTGACCATTCTTTGGAAAGCTACGGAACAGTACTATATTTTGGAACTGCCTCTGAACTAACTGATCTAGGAAGTTGATGGCAAATAGAAAATCATGGACAAAACGATGTAAATTCTGTTTTCTTGCATAAGTGGCTTATTGGCTTGTGAACGCAGACGCATGTCCAGTCTTCTTACGCTCCTCGCAACCCGTGACAAGGAATTCTAAATCGAGGATGGGCAATTACGTGACGTCAAGTAATGATGTGACAAGTCCGTAAATTTAATTTATGCAACTTTTGGAATAATTAACCACAGGTTTTTCTTGAGAATCTTCAAAACAACTAAGCCTTGATAGACAATTACTCTTCAACTGGCTACATTACGTCGTTTTGTATGACCAATTTTTATTGCCTTTCGAAACTTACTCTCGCTCGCTTTATTTGAAATATTGCCGAAAACCGTGCAAATAATGCAATAGTATAAATACTCAGGTGATTATACAAAATCGCGCACTCTGATTGGTTCGCTATCTCGGATTATCAGCCGATAATCACTTCGACGAACAAAATGACTGCCAGTCGTTCGCGTGCTTTTGGTGAAATAAATTTTTTTCGTGTTGTATAATGCTTTTCTTTTCTTTTTTTTTTGAAATAATCACCTGTGTATTTGTACTAAAACAAATATTCGCCTCATGCTCAGTGATTATCGATGAATATTCACCGATAATCGCTGAGCCTTCGGCGAATAATTTTTAATTAGAAAACTTGAAACCCCTCACCCCACTACCACCTGCTAAAGAACCGAAAAAAATATGTAAACACGAGCTCCGACACTTTTTAAGAAAGGGCCGCGTGCGCTTATGTTTCGAGTAAATCCCCGTAGAAGAACAGCAACTGTCTGAACTTAAGATGGCACCGCGGATCATGCCGTTTGCCATTGTAGCTGTAACAGCATGTTTCACGTCAGGTAAATTCAATGTTAGCCTTTTCTCGCCTGAACAAACTTAAAGTATTATGTTGTTAAGACGTCGAAATATGAATAATTGCGTCAGTTTTTTGTTCCAGGGAGTAAAAACGTGTAGAACAGTACGGATAATAATTAATTTTCTAGAACCTATATCAAACATTTTGCAAGGACAAATGTATATTAAGAACCGTGCGGAAAAACAGTATTTTACAGACGCATTGGAAAACAAACCCTGCCGCTTAAAGACATGCTTAGACGCCATTTAGCTGAGTACTTTATTCAGTATACGTTCTGCATGGCGTGATCCACGAATGAGAAAATTTTAACCACACAGTAGTAAAACAAACAGTACTAGGATAGAACAGTACTGTTCAGTAGCCTTCCAAAGAGTGATCACATTGAAAGGTTTGATCCACAGATGAAAAAGTTAGAACCATAATGTATAGTAAAAACAAGTATTGTGGGGATAGTTTCTATAGAAACTGGTGCTGCGTTGGTGGGAAATTGAAACACAAGAAATTGGACAAATCAAACGAGTTGATTAAGTAAGTTATACCACCGTAAGGTGAATGGGAGGTGCTGACGTTTCGAGCGTTAGCCCTTCGTCGGAGCGAATGATTCGCTCCGACGAAGGGCTAACGCTCGAAACGTCAGCACCTCCCATTCACCTTACGGTGGTATAACTTACTTAATCAACTCGTTTGATTTGTCCAATTTCTATAGTAAAAACAGTCTACCACAGTACAGCACTGTTCAGTAGCTTCTCAACGAATTACCTGCTATGTATTTTATTAGTTTTGGCCTTACATGAAAGGATTTTGGTCGAACGGCTGTTGGCTCGTCAACACAAGGGCCTCAGACCTACACACGAGAAAAGTGCCCTTCCAACCGTTGTAAACATAAGCCTTAAACTGGTGAAAATCTTCGAAATGGTGAGTAAAGAGTACCACAACGTATACTAGTAAAACAAACAGTACCACAGTGCAGTACTGTTTAGTAGCTTTACAAAGAATGGCACAGTGAATGCTTTGATCCACAGATGAAAAAAATTAAAACACACTGTATAGTAGAACAGACAGTATCATAAGAAAGTAATATAATATTTGGCAGCTTTCGAAAAAATGCAAGAAATTGAGATAATCAAACAAGTTGATAAAGTAAGTTATACCACCGTAAGGCACAAAAGAGGTGCTGACATTTCGAGTGTTAGCGCTTCGTCAGAGTGAAAGATTCCTAATGGTCGCACTGCATAGTTTGATCCTGTACGCAGTGAAGAGCACCAAGACTGAGTAACTGGCGAAAAGGTGTCACACAGTGAAACTCGTCAGTGGTTTCATCTTTAGTACTACAGTAACGAGAGCTATTTGGTGTTTTATAAAAGTCAGCCTTGCAACTAACAGTAGGACTGGCTTAAATTTTAAATTTAGATATTTACACTAATAAGGATAAAAGGGAAGCAATACTGTCAACGGTGCTAATTTAACCAAAAACGTATGATTGACTATATATGATTAATATATGATTAATCGTTTGTGCTATTGGAATTTTGCCCCCTCCCTCGCCCCATGGCCCACACCTGGCTCTCACTATCTCCCCTCTTCTTCCCAATTATGATTATCCCCTAGCCACGCCCTTGTTCAAATCAAAATATGTCTAACAAAAAGAGGGGTGATAAATGGTCTCTTAAAAAATTTCAAGTATTCCCTTAATTATACCTTTGCTCGAATTGCTCGCAACATTTAGGCGAGTGTTCGCTTGCTCATGCTCGCAAAGGTTTTGCAATTGCTCACATGCTTGCGTTCTTGCCAGGATTGCTCGTCTGCTTTAAAGTTTTTATTCCTTCTTTGCGACAAAATAAGTGTAGTTTTCTAGCTTTTTCTATGGTGCTTAACTCCTATAAATGTGGCTATCAATTTTGTTGGAAAGCAAAAGAGAAAAATAAAAATGTAAGAAGTGCTTGCTGCTCGCAGGTTGTACTTTCTAAAATGCTCGTTTCTCGCAAGACCAACTTTTATAGTGCTCGCGCTCGCACAAAAAAATGGCAGTGCTAGCACGCTCGCAAATGCTCGCAAACACCATTCGTCACCTCTAGAAAGAGCGTTCTTTAATTGCTATTATCGCAGTTTTTCACAGATATGCTGTCTTTCTATCACAGGACGTGAAGAAACAAGTTGTGATAACGAGCGTCTGGTTAAAACAGGTGAATTCCTGAAACTTTCAGTATTTACAAGGTCGTGGAATTCGAACCCACGACCTTACTAATACTTAAGGTTTATTTCAAATGAAACTTAACTTTTGTAATTTTTGTTGCTGCAGCTATTTCACTTTTTGCTTTTTTGTCAATTAAATAAAACTTAATCTACAGAAATTTTAATTCGAATTTCAAATGTTCGTCACATTCGTATTTACGTTTCGCTTGCCATTAGAAACTTTCAGAAACCATTAGAAACTTTCCTGAAACTTTCAGTATTTACAAGGTCGTGGAATTCGAACCCACGACCTTACTAATACTTAAGGTTTATTTCAAATGAAACTTAACTTTTGTAATTTTTGTTGCTGCAGCCATTTCACTTTTTGCTTTTTTGTCAATTAAATAAAACTTAATCTACAGAAATTTTAATTCGAATTTCAAATGTTCGTCACATTCGTATTTACGTTTCGCTTGCCATTAGAAGGCGTATGCATTTTTCCAGTAACCTCTTGTTGAGAATATCTGTGATTTTTTTTGCACGCGTTGCAGGCCTGGTATGACCCTGAACTGCAGTGGAACAAGTCTTCACACGGCATGATCGATGAGATCACTCTTTCCCCTGATGAAGTATGGGTTCCAGATACTGTGTTACTGAACAAGTAAGTATTGGGAAATCTGTTAGTTAGTTAGTTAGTTAGTTAGTTAGTTAGTTAGTTAGTTAGTTAGTATTTGTATCTGTCTTCGCATCCTCTGACGCATTAACCCTCCACAGGAATTTTTCATCTTTAAGTGTTTGCTTCGACAGTTCTTGCCTCTCCCCACGACTTTCAGTTTGCTTCCCTCCTCTGTCTCCCTCTCTGCTGTTCGCCTCCATGTGGTTTTACGAGTTCCCCTTCCTTTCTCTAGCAAGGTGAATATTTAACAATTATTCCACAATTATATTCGAGTCGTACATGATTCATGTACGACGAGATTGAGTGGAATAATTGTTTTATTATATCTCTAAACCCTCGATTGTGAGAAACTGGAACTAGTTTGCACGACAAGAATTGAGTTCGTTGCTGTTTGTAGACAGAACCACGTTGTTGTTGTGCCGACCTGTCGTGGAGCCGATGTGTGAAAAAGTTTCAAACATGAGTCCGGTTCGTTTCGTTCTTAAACATTTCTTTAATGAACATGTCATTGTTTTTCGAGTTAGCAAACCATTCTGAGAATTAAAAGTGGATAAAGCAGGCCAACGTTTACCGGCGGGCTCAACGGAGGTTTCAAAATGGCAGCTGCTTGTAAGAGTTTCACTTAAATGCATTATTTCAACAATTGAAATCGTGCTAATTTCGCTATATAATTTTCTCACTTACCGCCGAATAATTTCATCCATATTTATTTGCATCGGTAGTATTTTTTGTATATTCCTTTCAAGCAAGACTTGAATTTCTCCCCGTCTAATTCAAGAAATTTTTCCTTCATAAAGGCCTTTTTCTGTACTAACTGAGCTGATAGCCTGTGAGTAGGGAACCAATCACAGCGCGCGTTTTCTCATATTCCAGGGTTGCAGATATAACAATTAACAACTATTCACCTCAGTGTCGGTGGCTAGTGGCTAGTGTCGGTGGCTAACGGCTAGTGGCTCGCTTCGCGGCTCGGTAAATATCCACCACTAGCCACCGACACTGAGGTGAATAGTTGTTTTACTATATCCTAAAACAGTGAGATATGTGTACACAAAAAAAAAATGGTTTGGAAAATGGAGGACTTCTCAAATGACAATCCAACGCAGCGCGGATCGCCGTTAGGGATTTTTTGTTGTAATTACTGCCATACGTCTCGTTTTCTCGCTGAGAAAAAATTTTGTTTAGTTCTAGTGGCAAAATTTTATCAAATGGTGTTGCAAACCCTTTCTGTGTTTGAAACCATTCTGTAAAAAATATAATTCAACTTTGGTTCTCAAGTGAACAAGTGACATCAAATTTGATTATGCAAGATTAATTTGCATTTGTAAATAAAACCTTTCTCGTTGCTTTTTATCGCTAAACTCCGGGTTAAAAACATAAGCCATACCTCGGAACACGGCCAAGCCAAATTTAGTCCCTTTCATGGAGTTTTCAGGGACTGCTTCGTTGTTAATTTGGATTATTTCTTCGCTTGTCACGGCTGCAAACTGGAGGTAAATAGCACAGGATATTCGGAGTTTGACTAGCCAATCAGAGCGCACCTTCAACGCTATCCACTGTTTTAGTATATACTAATGTCAAATATCCCGAGATGGTGAGCCAATCAGATTACTTAAAATGTCACGTTTGCTGAGGTAACATTTACTAATTAGTAATGACTGTTTATACTAATATACTAATTAGCAATGACTATTTTAGTGCCGATATCAGTAAAATGGGGAAACCTGTGGGCAACAGCAACCCATTGCTTGTCACTTCTCATGGGACAGTCCGCTGGCTGGCGCCGATTATACTCAAGAGCTCTTGTAAACTTAACGTGCGCTACTTCCCGTTCGACGAACAGTTTTGCCGCCTTAAATTTACATCCTGGACTTACGACGACAAAGCGATGTTGTTGGATGCAGAGGAAACAGAGATACTTCAAAACTACACAGGTAGAGCTTAGGAGCAGGAAGCTGAGATATTAGAACCAATACCTTGCACTTAATATGCAGTCTTATTGACCAATGGTGAGGTCAATTAAAGCTAAGAAGGCTGCATATTGATCAACTCAGATATTAGAACCAATACCTTGCACTAAATATGCAGTCTTATTGACCAATGATGAGGTCAAGAAGGCTGCATATTGGTCAACTGAGATATTAGAACCAATACCTTGCACTAAACATGCAGTCTAATTAACCAATGGTGAGGTCAAGAAGGCTGCATATTGGTCAATTAAACTTTCATTTTCGCGTTTTTATTGACCAAGACGTAATCGAGACCAACAAAAGCTCTAAAACGAACCATTCTACGTTTCGACAACCAGAGGGGAAGTCATCATCGGTGTGAAGTGATTGACGTGTCATCAGGTGGTGGTATTTTTCGTCTCAGTCCAACGTTCTGATTGGTTGCTGAGGCCGTGATGATATTGACGGTTTGTCAGTAAGGCCATTGGCTGTGAGGATTGATGAAATATTATTAGTCAGTTTTTTGTCAGTTTGTTCATTGGGTCTGTTCTTCGGATACTGTCGATAAGTCATTTGTACAGTGCCTAGTTCTGCGGCTCTGTTTGCTTGACAATGCATCAACACTGCAAAGAATGTTACATTCTGTTACAGGGGAGCAGGGTTGGCGCAGTGGTGAGAGCGCTCGCCTTCCACCAATGTGGCCCGGGTTCGATTCCCGGCCCCGGCGTCATATGTGGGCTGAGTTTGTTGGTTCTCTACTCTGCTCCGAGAGGTTTTTCTCTGGGTACTCCGGTTTTCCCCTCTCCACAAAAACCAACATTTGATTTGATTTAATTTAATATGATTTGATTTCCTTTCATTTGTGCTTTACAGTGTCCCCAATTAGTACAGCAGTGCTAAATACAGTTGACACTCAAATAAAGTTCATTATTATTATTATTATTTATTTATTCGACCCTTTTCTCAATAGGGCAAAAAAGTTAGCCTTAGGCGTAAATATTGAAAAATTTTAGCCGTTAGCCGTAAAAAATATTCACCGTTAGCCGTAAAACAGCCAAAAATATTAACCGTTAGCCGTAAAACAGTCAAAACATATTAACCGTTAACCGTAAAAAGTCATCACTCCATCGAGACCTTCTATATAGGTGTGTAAAGGCGCATTCGGCACTTAACGCCCTCACGACCGAAGCTAATCTCGGCCTCAGTAGCATGAACTACCTGGGAGTATTGTTACTCCACCCTGGATGGGATGCTAGTCCAACACAGGGTCACTCCCAGCATATATTATCACGAGTACCACAGGACACCCAAAGAAGCCACAGGAGGCCCACACTGTCATGACTTATCCCGGTTTCAGAAGCATGAAGCACCTGGGAGTATTATTACTCCACCATGGATGGGATGCCAGTTCATCGCAGGGTTACCCCAGCATATATTATCACGAGTACCACAGGACACCCAAAGAAGCCACAGCAGGCCCACAATGTCATGACTTAGGGACGGACCATTAGAAAAGTGATGGGGGGTGGGGGGGGTGGGGAATTTTCAGCTTGCACGAATTTTTTTTTTCGCTCACTGCAAGTGCAGGAATTTTTTTTTTTCAGGTGAACCCCTACTACGCGTGAAAAAGTCACAATTGGACCTTCCTTCTGCATGAATTTTTTTTTTACCTTCTTCCTTGCATGAATTTTTTTCTTGGCATTTTCCCTTGCATGATTTTTTTTTGTTTTTTTTCCCCACCCCCCCCACCCCCCTCATCACTTTTCTAATGGTCCGTCCCTTATCCCAGTTTCAGTGGTATGAAGCACCTGGGAGTCTAATAGTGATTTGTTAGAAATAGCTTTCAAAGTGATTCCAAGCAAACGGCTTTTAAACATACCTATTTAAGCTCTATTGTGAAAGCAGCATTAGTTTCAGTAACGCCTGGGAACCGATATTTGAAATCCTACCGTCATCTATCATGTAATTTAAGTGTGATTTAATTTTTGTTCATTTTAGAAAGTGGCGAGTGGTATTTAGAGCGAGTTTACGCTCTTAAATCGTCAAGCAAAGCCAGACATTCGAAAGACAAGCGCACATCAGCTGTGACGTATGTCATACACATGAGGCGTAAAGTGTTTTATTACTTTGTTTACCTCATCGCGCCCTGCATGGTGACGTCATTTATGACACTAATCTTGTTCACCCTTCCCCCGGAGAGTGGGGAAAGGATGGTGGTGGGCGTAACTATCCTGCTGTCACTCACAGTCTTCTATCTGCTAGCGTCCACTCATATTCCTGAGACTTCAGAGGTAGTGCCTTTGATTGGCAGGTAAGAGTGCCAACTAGTACGTACAAGCATGCGTCAAGGACTATAATTATACATGCAAGCATTTCAACTCCTTGATTGGCTGAGAGCATGTCAATTAACCCCAAACAGTGCAGACAGTTGAAAATGAGTGACGAAATTTGAAATTAAATTTTTGCATGCATGTTAAAAATAAGTGATCAAATACTTCTGAGTTCAATCTTGCATAAATAAGCACTCGTAAATTTTTCAAAGACAACAAATTGCACTCGCCCTTCAATTTATTTTAGTCTGAATTACTTTTGCTTATTTATTCCGAATCGCACTCATGTTCTTGGAATTCCCACGTCCTTATATAACTCAATAACGTACTCGGCGCGTTTTTGTTTCTTCAGTTAACCAAATTGTTCCAATTATCACGCGGAAAAGTGCAAGTGAAATCACCATTAACCTCATTTTCTGTTTTATTGTTCATTTGCTTTGGCTTTTCCAAGATACTATTCAGTGACCATCATTGAAATCGCATGCGCACTCGGTCTGACGTGCTGGGTTTTACGCTTTCATCACTACAACACGTCAACAGGGGAAGTCCCGAGCTGGGTGCAGGTAAGAAAAGAATCCATGTAAAATGCAGTTGCATATTTTGAGTCGTCTTTCAACAATTGATCAGATATGTGAAGGTAGGCATAATTATAGAACATATTTCGTGTTCATTACATCGTCGTAAGTGTGTTATTGGAATTACGCCAGTCGTAAAATTCACACGAAACTACATCCGGGACCGTAGTGGCATATTTTCGCGCCTTGACGTCATTTTCCGCCTTGCAAGACTCAGTTTGTGTACAAAGCTGCCAAACGAACTTCTTAATGTCTGTATAATAAAAGAAAATTACACGCTAGTTCGAAGATATGAATTTCATATGTTCTCGTACTGTCCAGAGCAATATCTCACTCTTTCGCTGCGCTCACTCGCAAGATATTGTACACTCCATCCCCGGCGGGGGATACCCCATTATGGCCTGTACGGGGAGTCTCCACCCGAGAGGGGGGGGGGGTACATTTTTCACGTTCCAGGTATATAAAACGGTAGGGATTTCACGAGTCGAAGTATATGAAAGGGTAGGGAAATCTATCATTTAGGTATTTAAAACGGACTTTCATTAAAATAACACATACCTTATGACTGTATTGTTTTAATTTATTGAAGGCAGCACGGAAATGACAAGACGACTTCCTGTTTTAGCGATTTATTTCCAAGACGGGCCAGTTAGAGCAGTTAAAAATAAAATTCGTTGGGTTCCCATTGCAGTCTATCCACGTGCTTGGTGAACTCCGGTCAACGCGCCACGCTTTCCTCCTTTTCATTTTTTACTGCATCTTTTCGACACGTTAGGTTTGTGAAAGAGGTACTATTTTCCAGTGGAAAGTATATGAAAGGGGTATCATTTTTCAATGGAAGATATACGAAGGGGGTATCTTTTCTGCCAAAAAAGTGTAAGGGGTGGGACCTCGGGCCAGAACCTCCCCGTATTCATTTTTTCGTAGTACCCCACCCCCCCCCCCCCCGGACTCCACCCGAACACGAAATTCGTATCTTCTCGTCACCGTGTAATATCCTCTATATCTACCTTGAATAGACATATATCATGTACTGTTTATATTGTTTGCACTGTTATTCTTTATCAAGAAAGCATATAGAACGGAGAGGGACACTCCCAGCCCAGCCCTTGGGGTATGAAAACTTCAGAAAAGTTTTTTTTTAACGCGGAAGTTTGCTTCCTGAAGAGAGGTCCAAAGACGTCGGCATGCCCTATTGCCATGCTCATTGTTTATCAAGTAGGACTCTAATTTGTTAATTCAGTCGACCAGTTAGCTCAGTTGGTAGAGCACTGGACTACCGTGCGGGAGGTCGCGGGTTCAAACCCCGGCCGGACCAACACTCATGGTCTTAAAATAACTGAGTAGAAAGTGCTGCCTTTGTAATGACATCTGTAAATGGTTGGACCTTCTAGTCTTCTCGGATAAGGACGATAAACCGTAGGCCCCGTCTCACAACTCTATCTGTAATGTGGGACGTAAAAGAACCCATGGCTCTGTTCGAAAAGAGTAGGGCGTGTTCCCGGTGTCATGGTCTATTGGTCTGATTGTAATGCGCATATGATTATTTATATATAGAATATGCGCAATAGAAATGGAGTATATTATTATTATTATTATTATTATTATTATTATTATTATTATTATTATAAACCATATTTACAGAAATTCATACATACTGAAGAACCCAAGAGCGAACGATTTGGGTACAAAGGAATCATACAGACCTCCCGGGGAAACGTATTTCCGTTTCTATAAATAACTTTACTGAAGTTTCGTATCCCAGCCGACGCCCCAAGTGTCCCTCTCTGTCCCTTATGTTACATTGACTTCACCCAAAGGTTTACATTCTTGGCTATATGGCTCGAGTGGTGCGGTACAAAGTACTAGACAAAAGTTCCAAGGAAAGGCCAGTCACCCTGTCTGACACTGGTGAGTTCACCATCTTCACACTTAATAGGGAGAAGAAAGTGCAATCGTGCTGATTACTGGAAAATATTAAAATGCTATTTTTTTTTTCATGCCTGCCATCTGCTTGGCACTCGAATTCCTGCATAACCAAAACAAAAAATTAGCACACTACAGTAATGTTCAATAACTTCCCAAATTTAAAAGATAGTTGTACCACAGTACAGTGCTGTTCAGTAGCTTTCAACGAATGGTCACACGGTATCGTTTGATCCACAGATGAAAATTGACTTAGAACTACACTGTATAATAAACCAAACAGCACCACAGTACATTACTGTTCAGTAGCTTTCCAAAGAATGCTCACACTGCATGGTTTGATCCACAGATGAAAACCTTAGAACCACACTGTGTGGTAAAACAAACAGTACCATAGCACAATCCTGCTGAGCAGCATATCATATTAAAACGAGAACCACTACGTGGAACTTACCGGGGCCCAGTGCGACACGGGATTGCCTAGATATAGTTAACCTCTTGCACCTCTCACGGTGGAAGGTTCACTCAGTATAGATAGCTTTGATAAGTCGCTCTTATTCTCGATACGTTTCACGATGGAGGGTTCACTCTTAAGTGATCGCTCGTAAATTTGTCTCTCCAAATATTCACTCCTAAATTTTCGCTCATAAACTAGTGCATCGTAAAGGATGGGGAAATAACAGCTATAATCTTTCTCGTGACTGTCCTCCATCCCTCGTGGTTTCAAAATGGCGGATAAGATTTCAATGAGCCAGCGAGCAAAAGTAACGAGCCAGCGATATATCTCAGTCAGCGATATATCCCTAACAATGTAATTAACCTTGAAAAAACGACAGAAACCGTCTGCATTCTATAACCGGTGCCAGCCATCGGCTGGGCCCCGGTAACAACGTCATGTCATTGTTTTTGAAGGTATCAGTGATCGTAGTGTCAGCGAAACCAGTAGCGAAATGTTGGCCCGTCGCCGCCTCCCAAAGGAACCAGTTGGTATCACTTTGTTGGCGGACAGAGTTCTAAGAAAACAGAAGGACAACGATATTCAAGATGAGTGGCAGCTCGCTGCACGAATCGTAAACCGGATGTTCTTGTGCATTTACCTGTTGGCGCTCTTGCTCTCCATATCTGGCATCTTCCTTCAAGTTCCCGGAGTGTTCGTTTCTAGGCCCTCTCCTCCAACTTCCGATGACGAGTAGAATAGAGTTTAAGGTGGCTCGACTCAATTTTTCGCATTTTTTTTTCACGTTTTAGTATTAACTATGTAGTCATTAACACAGTTATCGAAAAATGGCTGTCAGTTTTGTCTTACGTTTATATAAAATTAAGAGCTTGAATGTCAAATGAAATGGTTAAAATAAAGACGGTATATTTTGAGATGAAAAAATAAGTTGATTAATTATCGTATTTGCTGTTCACTGCGGATAATAAATCCCATTCTATTAATTTTATCGTCACACACGACACGTCTTGCAAGTGCGCAAGGCTGGCCTCTCAAGTTGAGGAACGATCCAAAAAATTTATATATAGGCACACATTACGTGCACAGGTTGGGGAAAAGTAGGTTTGTGCAGTTCACAAAGGAGGAGGAATGCGAGTCCGAGGAGGAAATCATCTTGTCAAACTAGGTTTTAGTTTACACAAGATTTTCTGGTGTTATATACAACAACGAAAAAACAATAAAAATACTTTAATTATACACGTGACACCAAGGAGCTCCTAAGTGCTCGTTAAAACGTGAACGCGTGCACTAATTTAAAAGAATAAAATTGTACAAATGAAACAGAGTAAAATCGGTCAATTACACCTTTTGCTGTTCATTTACGCAAAATATACATTCATTTTCGCCAACAGTAGAAATTGTACGGCAAATATACGTTCATTAGCACTTTCACAAACTTCATTAACACGAACGAACTTCCAACAAATTAACACTATTTGCATAGGTATTAACGTTCAATAGTATCAACAGATGAACAATTGCACCTTTGGACAATCAAAGATATGAGATATACCTTCAATCTCGCGCAATGGTTAATCATGAACAGCCATAGAAAATAAATCGGACAGTATGACAATCAATGGCGTATCAGAGACATACAATAATGCAATTTGCAAAGAGAATCACAATCAATTTGTAATTATCTTTGGATTTTTTCATTATTTAAACATCTTGTACCACTGTCCACATTTAGCAGCCGTGATAGTGCTGATGTTTCTCTGCAGGGCCTGAGGTAGCAACTGAGTGCGGAAATGACCTATGCTTTGTTGTTCATCTGTTCTTGCTGCTCTGGAATACTTATATATGACCGCGTTTAAGGCTGCTTTTAAGGTATTTATTGCTAGCTCCACGATCTTAAAAGAAACGGGCTCTATGGTGGTAGCTTTTAAGCTCAGAATTAGGACCAGGAATGGCAGGATTTTTGTGGGCGTGTGCGCCATCATAAATGAAAATCACATGTTCGTTTGGGTCGAAATTTAGCCTTGCCTGTGTCAGAAAATCATTAAAAAAGAGGGCTGCAGTACTCAAGATTTGGGAGAGCGTACGACTTATAGAGACGCATTATTACATACTTCGGAATGAAGTTGCGTAGTCTTCTCAAGGCCGAAGCCTTGGTCATGTTTTTTCTCAGCGGTTCCTTGAAATGCGCCTTAAAAGTTAGTTTACTGTCTTTAGAAGGTTGATGTCAATTGGGGCTTGGCCTGTTTCTTCCTCCTGTCATAGCGGAGCTCCACAGCGGCTCGAAGAGCCGCAGAGCGCAGCCCCATAACTACCGTGCGAGGATAGAAATTGACAAAACCATGCGTTTGAGTTTTCATGGTCATCGTGGCTAGCGGCATGGCTCGCGGGCGCGTACGCCTAGAGACGACGACGACGACGTTGCCCCAACATGGCGGCCATAGTCATCCGGGATATTTAGAAGGTCTTAAACCGAAACGAGGCTTTGTTTTTCGCGCAATGGCTCTTCCGTTGAGTCGCGAGCTAGATGTTTTTTTTTGACGATTTATTTCAGCTATCGAATCTTCTTTAAGTAGTTGCGTACACCAGGCGTATTTAATAACTTTAGTGACAGCATTTTCAATGTGTGAGGGTCTGTGTGAGGAGCTCCGCTTTTAGGCTTGCCTAAATCTATTTAATAGAGGTAAATCTTTTGTAAAATATATCTAATTTTTGTGACGAAAATAAGAAAACTAAAACTAAAAACTAAGCTAAGTTCACCCTTAAGATCTTAAGTGTGTCTTGCGTCTCAACTTTCGCATAATTAAGATGGAATTCATATTCATATGATGACGGCCCGATGGCAACAGCTTGCGTTTAAGCTGCATTAAATGAATCTGTAAGTGATTCAATGCGAACCATCTTGATAGCATGCCGAGGTCAAAGTGAATAACACACGGCAGGACCATCGATGACACATCCATCATGTCATCAGCATACAGCTTTAAGGACGTATTAGAAACAAAGTAATTAGTAATGGTAATAGGACTGAGTGGAGTCTAATTCGGTCTGTAATCAGACGAGTGATGATTGCAGACCGAATTGGACGACACGAAGTCTTATTACCAATTAATCATAACTTTAACAAAATTTGTGATATATAAACTTCTTTTTTTAAATCAAAACACATGAATTTTCCAAGATTTTTTTTGCTAGCATGCCAGAGAAAACTAAGCCATTTAAACGCGCGCGTGATGGCGCGTACTGTCCAATTACTCAGGCATGAAGCGTACTGTCCTATTTCACTGTCCTATTAGGGCTGAAATCAGGGCAGTTGATGGCCAATCAGATTTGAGAATTTTGTTATAGTTATGATTAAGGTCATATTAAACAAGAGTGGACCCAACAAGGAACCCTGGGATACACCGGTTCTACTAGTTCTCAACGTAGAATATACTCCATCAAGCTTAACTCTTTGCCTTCTACCTAGAAGATAGGCAGTCATAAGTTCCACGGCATTGATAATCTATAAAACCACACACTTTCAATTTGGCCAGGTGACAAACAGAGTCAAATGCCTAAGTCAACAGCCACTACTGCAACAGCTTCAAATAAACACGTGCACTAAACAATACAATATATTTAGTAAAAATCTATTTGTAGACTAATGCAAATGCCGCAACCTGATTGGCTGAGCTTCTGCAGACTATCAGCCATTAGACAGCACTTGGTTGAAGATCGTTTTCAAAATGGCGACTTGTGGGCACTTTTAGCGAAGTTTCGCAGCAAGATTGAGTTTTTTTGGTGTTTTTTTTTTCACCGACCCATGATTTGTTTATTATGATTTTTACTAAAACAATTAGATCATTCGCTCTCGATTTCTATGAGGTGATAGTTAATTCGGCCTTCGGCCTCATCAACTGTCACCCCATAGAAATCTCGAGCTCATAATCTAATTGTTAAATATACGAACAAATATGCAATAGTTCGGCTCTATTGCAGAGCCATAGTCAAGTCATATTCTCATTCTTCCTCTTTTATTCCATACTGTCGGAGAGCTTTGGATTTTGCAGCCCACGAACGTATTGCAAATTTAACTGGTTGTTCATGGAAGTAGTTGTTTTAGATGTTGCTGTCTAGGCACGCATAACGTGCACAAGCTGGTTGCAATAGATTTATACAATCCACAAATGGATTGTGGCCGGTTGTTCTAGATCTAGTTGTTCGGGGTATAAGAAAGAAAAATTGATTCCAAATCTTTTTTCCCATATTCTCTATCAATTATATATAATTAATGAGTATATTTTTGCGGTTGCAATATTCGTAAAAGAGGTTGGCCGAAGGTGTCATGTAGTGTCGGTGAGGCTGCAAGAGACGTGAAATATGACATGTATTTACTTAGTTAAAAGGCGCTGTGCTACGTAAAATATCAACTGCAACCTTTTATCCGCTCTCATATCGAAACAACGTTCGTGTTGTAAACATACGACGGTGACACGGGAAAGGAAACAGATTACAAGGTAGGTTCCAATAAGATTTTGTTCTTTTGACAGCATACCAGTAAAACCTCATCTCTTGGGGCTTTGTCGTGTTTTAGGATGGTGGTTATCATTTCAAGGCTACAAAACACGTTTGAATAAAAGAGAAACGTTTCCAAAATAATCAAACCACTTTCGTTAACCAACCACTGAAATCATTCTTGTACTCCATTATGGGTTTTGGAGAGAAATACTATTTAGAGTTTTATTGCCTTGTTTCCCATAGTTTGTTAATTAAACCGTAGTTTTATTTTTAACATATGGGAACCCAGAGCTCATCTGCTAGCTGTGCCATGCTGATGATGGAGGCCTAACAAGGCCGAAACAGCTGTCCATGGCTGCTGGCTTTTGAGCTCAATTTTTTCATCTTTTTTTTTGGTAGCAACAGCGTTTTATCACTTCTACCACCGTCGCCTCAGTGCGCATATGTGTGGTTTTAACATACCTTAACTACATTTTGACGTTTAATTTTAACACATTTTTGAAACGTAGAACTGGATAGCATGCTTTTATGAAGAAGACACTATTCTCGCATCGTTATCTTGGTATAAAAATTTGCATATCTAATTAAGTTTCGTGTTTAGTGCGTCTTCGAGCGTTGAGAGGAGGGAAGTCTTACGAGTGAGATGCAACTAATGGTGCTATTTATTGTTTATTTTTCTTCTGAAAAATGTTGTTGACATAAAGTGCAATAAAAGCTTACTAGAATTAAGCGTAGGCCAAAGTAAGAAACGCTTTTCAGGTAGCCTACAGTACATGAGGGTCTCAATGGGGTTAACCGTTAGCCGTAAAACGGGTATAAAAAAAATTAGCCGTTAGGCGTAAATATTGAAAAATTTTAGCCGTTAGCCGTAAAAAATATTAATCGTTAGCCGTAAAACGGCCAAAAATATTAACCGTTAGCCGTAAAAGTCACCACCCCATTGAGACCCTCGTACAGCCGTTGCAGAAAGCAAATCGAGAAAACATTAAGGACTCAGAAAACAACTTTTAAAGCCTCTCTATTTGAAACTATGTGAAGTACCTTACATTTTGCATTTTTATTGGTTCCTGACGTTGCAAATAAAATGGAAAAAAAAAGAAAAACAAAGAAGGAAAAAATATAAGGACTTAAAACAACCTCAGCTTCTACATCAACAACAACGCTGTGTGTTAACAACCTTAAATCAGTTTTGCATTTTGTAAAACCAGTTGGTCTATCACTAGCTCGTTTTGCTGACGTGTAGAGCCTTCACTTAGAAGCTCGCCAAATTAATTGATAAGTATCACAATTTGACCAACGTTAATGTTTAATGACAATATTGCAAAGAGTTCCTGTAGCACTTAACGATTATAATACAAAGTGGACCATAGCTTTTTTAAAATAAACAAATAAAAATGAAACCTAATACGTTTGTGCAGATTGCGGGAAAGCATATTTTCTACCAGTTTGAATTTCTTATGAAAGATGGATTTTCAGTGCTGTTACAGGCAAACTCCGAAAAAAGTAAATCCGAGTTCCGAGTTCCGATAGAAGTCGAACCGACGACCATCCGATTACTAGTTCGGACGCTCTACCACGAGCCATAAGAGACTCGTGGAAACAGGGTCGAACCGACGACCTACCGATTACTAGTTCGGACGCTCTACCACTGAGCTATAGGAGACTCGTGGGAACAGGGTCGAACCGACGACCTTCCGATTACTAGTTCGGACGTTCTGCCACTGAGCTATAGGAGACTCGTGGGAACAGGGTCGAACCGACGACCTACCGATTACGGATCAATATCAGTTTCTGGGCAACCGTGCACCTACCCCTCCCCTAAACCAACATTAACGCTAACTTTTTAACTCATTATAACTTGTTGGATTAGGGGAAGGGTAGGTGCACAGTTGCCCAGAAACTGATATAGCACCATGACAGCACTTCTTGAAGCAACGAAACACTGGGCAATTAAATATTCATGCAATTCAGCCTTAGGTGGCTGCAATGTGAGCTATCTATCCATCTATCTATCGAGGATAAATTGACAAATTTGCCTTATCGTTTTTATTAGCACTTTATTAATACTGTCGAGAGAAGTTACATTTTGATCAACCACGGGAGCAAAAGGGTAAAATATCTTGTACAACTGGGATCAATGTAAGTAAGCAACTGTGCACCTACACCTCCCCTAGCCCAACATCAACACTAACGTTTTAACTTATTATAACTTTTTGGGTTGGGGGAGGGGTAGGTGCACAATTGCCCAGATACTTACATTGATCCTACAACTGCATCTGAGTTTGAACCACTAGATTTTTTTTTCTTTTCATAAGCTTACAAAGTTCTTTTATACCAGGATCTAAGTTGTCCAGATGTGGTTTCTTTGGATGTTCCTGATATTGGCTCTACCACAATACATAAATGGTAAGTACTTCAAAAAGAACGTGTGGTGAAGGGTGTTGGGATACCCGTTAGTCCGTGACCCCCCCTCCCTCTCCCTCAGCGAAGTAATTATTTTGTAGCTTAACTCATCTATACAGCAATGTTGTAGGCTTCACCCTCCTCCATCGCTCCTTACTCACCCAAATATGTCACTTATAGCAAACCACAATGTGATAGGTACCCTGGGTGTGACACATTGTGACCCACCCCCCCCCCCCTCACCAGTTTAAGGAATCTTATCTGGTCCCCTCTTATGCTTCGACTGCACATACCTCTTACTAACCGAGTTCGAGGTCCGTACTGTAAGTTACGGACCGAGTTTTCGTGCTTGGGCCATAAATCCGAGCGGCAAAAACGATGATTCTTTACTTACAGTACGGACCGAGAAAACGAGGTTTGTAAGATATTTATTATATCTCTGGATACATTTTGGCGACCAAAACAAACTTGAATTTAGCGGGCCGTGCACTGAAGTACGGCCCGCTAAATTGACCAATCACAGCACGCGTACTAACTGAGAGTTATAATAAAACAGCGTGCTGTACAAGGCGAAGCTCGTTTCGTGCTTGGGCCATAAATCCGAGCGGCAAAAACGATGATCCGTAACTTACAGTACGGACCGAGAAAACGAGGTTTGTAAGATATTTAATATATCTCTAAACAAAACTTTTGAATTTCGCGGGCTGTACAGTAACGTACGGCCCGCTAAATTGACCAATCACAGCGCGCGTACTAACTGAGAGATATAACAAAATTATTCTTAGCTCAGCGTTGTTTTTTAGCCCAGGTTTTATACTGCAACAGCTGTTACAGCACCACCAGCTGGGAAGACTGCAAAAGTAATTGGGGAGGGCAAGTGATATGCGGAGCAGTAACGTCAGGCTACAAGTGCTATCACTTAGAGCAGCAACACAGTGGCCCAGGAGCAGATGGGATTAAAAAAATCTTCTCTGGCTGCCTTCAACCCAGTATGGCTACTAATTATTGCGCTGAACAGAAAGCCTTGGCAGAGTTAGTAGGAATATCTGTCCATCACTGCTTTATTGAGGAATGTCCCCCGGAAGAATGCCAAACAGGTTTCTTGTTAATTAAGGCTAAAAATTAAGATAAATTCTTTATTAAGGCACTCCCATCTTTTAGTCACCCCTCTCCCCTGAAGAGAAAATTATTCAGTTATACACAATGCCTTGGTGACCTTAAGTGCTATGATCCCCTGGGGGGGTACAGCCATATATGGGTTATATAGGTATGTGCCGCTGTGAAGGGTATGGTTTTCAAGCAGTTTACTCTAGCATAGGGTATATTAATCAGAGCGTTTGGGTCTAGAATAGGGTATCATTTTTCACGAAACTGACCTGTTGGTTGAAGATTTATAATTAAGAAAAAGCTGAACAAGTATAAATAAATCTTTTTTTGAGAGAGAAACGATTGTGGTGTAAGGTTTTGTTTTGGCTAGACTGTGCTAGTGACTTGAGTTTCTAGAAAACAGCTACTCTAGGATAGGAGTGATTTGGGGGGTTTACTCTAGTATAGGGTAGCAAAATTCAGCTGAACCAGCTCTGTTATAGGGTTCCAGGATTCCAGCGGCACAACCCCACCTAAACATTCCTAAAGTACACCCACCCCCCCCCCCCGGCTATGATTTTTTTCACGTCTAGGTTGTTTAGCTTCCGACGTTATCGCCCCATAATCAAACAAATTTGGGGAATGATTAACACGAAATCATACGTTACAAGACTGTGGACCGATTGCCGAGCAATGTAGCAGCTGTCGTAAGGTCTTGTACTATTGGTTCGATATCCAAGCAAAGAATAATAAAACAAACTAAACAAATAATGCTAAAAAAAACTGATTCACTTAAAACAAACACAGACCACAGGACTGTGGCTAAATGAGCCTTACCTTTCCGGCTTCCTTGGCGTTCGCACTATTTTTGTTATTGTTCTTCTGTTGTTGTTGTTGCTGTTGTTGTTGCTGTTCACTATCATTGTTATTGCTTTCTTTTGCCTTTGGCCATCAAGCATCATATACTGCACACGCAGCAAAAGCTGTGATCTTCACCCACCCCTGCTAAAATCAAAGAAGAAGAAAAAATTTTTAACACCGGCGATCTTCACAATACGTTTGAACCTGCTTGATGCATCCTCTTCCTTTATTAGGATTTGGCCCCCTTTGCATGGTCTGTAGCAGCTCTGTGTCAATGGATGATTGCAAAGCCAGTCAGAAAGCGATAAGATGTCTGGAGGGTGCAAAGTGCGCATCTGTCTCTGTTGCTCTGTCTGGAGTCACAGCGTACAATAAAGGTTGCATCTTAGCTGACAGCTGTTCTTCGTGCAGCGTTCCATTTGGAACTTGTAACATTAGTTGCTGTGATTCAGACTCTTGCAACTATTAGCAGCTGAGAAAGACAAAATGTAAGAATAAAGAGTGTCATAGGATGAAAAGCAGCAGATAGCCTCTCACATTTATTCAGTTTTCTGGCTCGCAACTTTAAAAATCATTAGACACAGTAATATCACCAATGCAAAGCAGTGTTACTAAGTTACTGCAGAAAATTGTTGTTGTATGTCAAGAGGCCGCTAGTTTAGTGTGATGTCTAACTAGGGAGGTTTTCCAATTACCCGTCAGGTGGTCACGTTAGTTTTATTCTCATCAACAGACAAGAGCCAGTTCCTTGTTGCTACACTGTTTTGCACGAAAATTCTCCGCGCATTTGGGCGCTCTCACAAGACGTAACAGAGAATTAGAGTGGTCTTATGTTTAAGCAGGGCCCACTTAGAACCAGTTTCTAGAACAGTTCTAGATAAGTGACCTTGTTTAGCAAGTGAATGATTAAATGGTCTTAAATTACTTAATGCGTAGAAATTTATCATTTTCAGCCTCATTGACACACGAGAGGGTTAATTAGTGTGGGATCTGAACCTTCGCCACTTGTGTAGCCTGCATAGCAGTCTTTTCCGTTTCCACCCCCTCCCCCCGTTCATAACTTTTTGCTCTCGCCCCATGCCTTCGCGCGACTTCCCCTTTGCTCTAGAGGAAACTGAAAAGACTGCTACGCAGGCTACCACTTGTGCAATGTGAACCTGTTGTTATTTCAATTATGAGCGTGGTAATATGACTAATACCGGCTTTTTCTTTTCATCTCTGCTTTCAGATAAAGTCAACTGGAATATTCAGCAGATAATACAGATACGACCAAACTGACGGAGGACACTTGAAAGCGTCCATAAAATAGCTGCATTGCTACACATCAAATAAAAGGGGATAAAGGGGACGTTGTGTCTGTTTTCCTCTGTCAGACCTCAATGGCTCTATGCAGAAGCTCACTACCCGGAGTTTTCCTCTTCCTTTCCCAGCACAGTTGCAGATGGAACTATTTTTACCTTTTGTTTCGCGAAAATAAAACAAAAGAACTATTACACTGACCAATCAAACTGCGCCACGTAACATCATTAACAAGCATATCATCATTTCATAGTTTCCTCCTCCTCCGAAAATAAGAGTTCTTAACAGAAGGTCTTCAATGGGGTGATGACTTTTTCGACTAACGGTTAATATTTTTGACTGTTTTATGGCTAACGGTTAATATTTTTTACGGCTAACGGCTAAACGTTTTCAATATTGACGCCTAAAGGCTGACTTTTTTGCCCGTTTTACGGCTAACGATTAACCCCATTGAGACCCTCTTAATAGAGCCTCATTTGCTACCGTGCCGAGAATGCGAGCCAACGCTCCCGGTAACGAGCTCCCTCTCTATGTTGTAACTACTGAAGAGACATGGTTACGAGCCAAATGAAATATGGAAAGAAGGTTGCTGCATTAAACCTCTATAATTTCATTTCTGTCACCAATTCCAGAGACAATAGACAAGATTTAGAGGACGGCTATTTCAGACTAAAAGGTAGAGCGAAAGAAACCTCAAAATCACTGCGCCTTTGGAGTCCTGAACATCAAGTGACGAATATCATAAAGTTTCATTTTCAAAACGTTAACTGATTAGGGCTAAGAACATCGATGAAAATAGTCGGTTTCCGGATCGAGTCAAGCCTGCGCGTTACCACCTTCCGTCAGATCTCGAGCGGATGTGTGTACTTTGAATTAAGACCTCAGAAGGCGTGATCGCCTATCTTCTCGCGCTTCAGGTCGTGCAACCACCGAGCTTCTTTAGTGAATGCATCTATAGAGTCAACAGATAAACTCAACGATTTCTTAGCAACGACTGACTCGACAGTCTTGCACTCGCTGTCCTTATTTTGAGTCCGAAAGACCTTTGTCCTATCTTGTTGTCCGAGTTCATTCCACGTAAACTGTGGAAGGCCTTCAAAGCGATAGATTTTCTTCCCTTTAACGACAAGATTTTTCAGCACAATAACCCATAGGTTTTCCACAAATTACCGTGCGCGTGGCATCCGAGTTATTTACCTTCTTGATATTACGCATTCGTTTTCACATACAAAATTCTGACATTACACAGGATGTTCTGTGCAACCTAGCCGAGTTTTATTCAGTCTAGCTAGCTTTCCAGGTAACAAGGGATAACATTTATTTTCAAGAAACGGGGGATATTTTAGAAGCTGATAAATATTAACAAAATATTAAACAAAAATTAAATGTGCACGATTTTCCAATTAACTTGTTGACCAACTAACTAAAGATAGATCCCTCACATTCCCCACTCCCACCACATTCTGCTTCTCTCCTCTGACCTCTTTCATATAATTTTCTTGAGAGATCAGAGAGGGAAAGTCAGGGTGAGGTTAGAGGGAGCCAATACATCGGAGGGTCAGTGTACTTGCAAAAACATCATCAACTGTGATTTTTCTGTTACAGGCAGAACTAGATGCGCGGCGTTAACTATTCCAATGTGCACTGATCTTCCCCAGACCCTCAATAAGAGGGGTAAGGACAGGGTGTGGTCAGAGAGGGTCAATACACTAATGAGGCCCTGTTAGGGGGAGGGGGGGGTGCCCATGTCCCCTGTCTGAATTTCACAAGTGGCTCTGTCGGCATTTCGCAAGGTTCTTATGTCGCTTGTCGGAACCCCTAACAAGGCCTCGTCTATTTTGACATCGGTGTCGCTTTCAATATTTCGCTGGAGTAGTCTGTCGTTTGTCGTCAGTTCGTAGCTCTCGTGTCGCCGTTTTAAGGCCATGTCGCTTGTCGGAATTTACCTCTAACAGGGCCTCACTAATAGGTCAGTGTACTCACAAATCCCTTTCAATCATATTTTCTGTTATGCAGACAGCAGTAGTTGTGAAGCATTAACCATTGCAATGTGCACTGATCTTCCCTACAACATGACGATGTTTCTCACCTTGCGGCACCGGACACAAGACGAAGCAGCACTAGAAGTTCACCACCTTGCTCCGCTTGTCAAAGTCCAGTGTCTGCCTTGTTCCTGTGTTCTCTTTACGCACCGCGTTACAATAAGCCTCGTCAAGCCAAATTGCCCTGCAAAACTTTGCACTCGCGTTAGAAATGATTGCTCGCAACCGATGAGAAGATTTGGTTTTTTTGTGGCCAGAATTCATGGCCTGTGACAAATTTCCCGACAGAAGAAATGGTCGCTCTTGTATAAGCGGAGCTGTAGATCTCCAGGCCTCAACTTCTCTATCTTCAGCTGGTACGACTGTAGTCTTATTCATAGTCGTTAGCTTAAGGTAACGCAACGCCACTTTTTAGGAGAGGAGCGTTTCGTGATAAGCTAAGAAACTGCTACAAAGGAGACTGGTACGAACTGACGGAACCTTTTTGAGGACTTCAGTTGGTTGTAGATTGATGTAATCCAATTAAAAGAGTTAATTGTGGTCTCCTTTAACAGAAGAGCGCAATATTCTAAACCGCTAAGGAAACTGAACAATACGTACAACGCTGTGGGAAAGTTACAATGCTAAGTACATCGCACAACAAAATAAGGCAGTCTTAAGAACGAAAGAAAACCACTTTTTAGGTATGAGGTTGAGCTGGTTAGTACAATAAAAGTAATAAAAACAAAACGTCAAACAGATAATTAGTTCTCAATGTAATGTTTGGTGCTATAAATCACCCATTTTAAAATTTTCACAGCGTTACCCCAGTAGTGGGAAATAGGAAAATTATACGAGGCAAACAAGAGTTTAATTACGCGTACATAACTTTGAAATAGTGCTAGGCCGCACAACATTTAATGTATCCATAATTCTCTCTTTGGCATCACAAACCGGCGACTTGCCCCCTTTTGGCCTTGTACCTCACGCGAGAGAAGAACGGTGGACATGAAAGATGCATTTTTCAGCACTGTCTCAGGCAAACTCGGGAAAAAACAAATCTAAGTTCTCCCAATAAGAGTCGAACCTGCGACGCTCTACCAATGAGCTATAATAACACTCGTAGACTCGTGGGAGCAAGGCCACGAAACTAGGTTTATTGGACACATATCTTACTTACTGCTAGGATCTGAATGTCAAAGTGAAAGGGTTGCTGAATGATGAAGATCTTACTTTTGAGTGTGGACCTGTTTGGAGGTCCACTTTGATCAGGAACCAGTAGACCAATAGCCACCTACATGTGGCACTACAAACATCTATTTCTTTATTCATCTATTTTTATAACTAAATTAGGGTGCATATAGAGGACACTTTAATGTTTCACAACATTTTTCTTCATCTGTTTTATTTCCAGGGCCCTGATCATGAAGCATACATCGAATGACGAAAGCAATCTTTGTCAGATACGTGACGACACAATGCCTTTGTTTTGATTCACCATTGCGTTAGTAAATAATAATCAACGTTTTCTTGTTTCGTCAATGCAAATGTAGTGATTATTTTCAGATAAAAACGTTATTCATTTACTTGCTGTAGAGCTTAAAGAAATTCGTACATTGCATGTGGTCACCCTGTATAATACGGTGACCTGTCCGTTCGAAAGTTTGACTGTATGTTCTTAGTAAGGGTGTAAAGTTGCGTTAAAAACGACCCTTTTAGACCTGCCCTAATAGTTTATACCGCTCTTGAGGTGATCTCATTCCAATCTGGGTAAAACATTTCCTTCATTCGCAGTGCATGCTTCTCTAGATTTTGAACCTTAGACTTTGCGAGCTTGGAATAGGGACTTGTTGGTAACGCCCAACATGAATCGACAATAAATGCGAACAGGGTAACATCGGCCAGGCAAGGTTTGTCACCAAACAGGAATTTCTTGTTGCCAAGAATCTCGGAGACGGCTAGCAGGTCTTTTTCGATTATTCCGTACAGCTCTGCTTCAGAGTGCCGCCCTATTCCATGGGACCATAAATATCCTCTGATCTTCCTCTGTATTCGGTAGAAAACCAACTGTTTGATGGGGAAGGGAAGATGACCAAGAATTTGCTCCTTTGCTATCTTAGAGTACTCGGAGAGCCAACCGAAGTGCGCAATACCCCTGGGATAACGAAATAATTATGATGCTCTAGTAACGTTTTGAAAAACAAATAAATGCTTGGAAATAAATAAAAATAAAAACAAGGGATAGAGATGTAGATAGGTATGTACTATCGCTTTAGCGGATTAAACCTTTTCGCTGATTCCGTGAGCGAACAAGATAAAGCGAATACTGAGTTTTGATTGGCTAACCGAGCAGAAAAGAGGGGCTTATTTTGCCCGCTCTGGATTGCCAGTTTTGTCCGGCGAAGGAACCTAAAATCCTTTGATAACCAAGCTTCTCCTATCAAGATGGATGGATGTTGGTCTCGTTCTTTTTATTTTTCGTGTTTCACGTTTGGTCAATAACGCATACAATGATAACTTGACCTCACGCTTGGTCAATGATGTGCATATCTTGACTTCACTCTTGGTCAATAACGAATATCTCTTGACTTTACGCCTGGTACCACTGCTATGCAACAACACTGATCTGTTACGAATTTCAAGATATGGATAGATGGGTCTTATCCATTTGAAAGAGCTCCAAATTTAATGTAGAATCGTGGGGAGGGTGGACGATTAAAAAGAGGGTCTCAGTGGGGTGGTGACTGTTTTACGGCTAACGGTTAATATTTTTGACTGTTTTACAGCTAACGGTTAATATTTTTGGTTGTTTTACGGCTAACGGTTAATATTTTTTGTACGGCTAACGGCTAAAATTTTTCAATATTTACGCCTAACGGCTAATTTTTTTGACCGTTTTACGGCTAACGGTTAACCCCATTGAGACCCTTTGAAAACAACTGAAGACAAACGCGTTAGCAAAACACGCTAAGGTTTTCTTAGGTTCGCTGCAGACGCAGTACTTTTATTGACTAATGAATTAAGTACGGCAAAAAAGCGGCGTTTGAATCAATTCAGCAAGACAGTTTTTATTTGGAGCGGCAAAAAACACAATCTGTCACATTTTTCAACACTAGAGCGGCAGGTGATTCATACGGCGCTTTTCTCATGTGTCGAACTAAATGAATACATTGTAATAACTCATACATCTTCCTATAACTGCTTACATGGTATAAACGTTAGGTTTGCAACATGGTGCTCCATCTGAATCCACTGTCGCGCCAAAGTCACGGCTAAACTTCAGAATACCCGGCCACGATTGCGTGACATTAAAGTTCTGCTCCAGCAATCCCGCAGTCAATAAATATTTGCATATGGAAACAAATACCTCGTTCTATAATCCATGTGCCGAAAACAAGCACAATACACATGAATATTCCTCGTCCTATAATCCATGTGCCGAAAACAAGCACAATAACATGAATATTCCTCGTTCTATAATCCATGTGCCGAAAATAAGCACAATACACATGAACATACCTCGTTCTATAATCGATGTGCCGAAAACAAGTAATCCATGTCATATCCTTTTTTTCCAACTGCGGGACTGCGGGAGCACTAGTTCTGTACCCACTCCATCCACTTTATTTCTTTTAAAATATTTTTTGGCCCATTTCTCTCTTACAGAAGTTAGAATCGGCAATTTCCTGTCCATTGAACGCAATCCACGGCAACTTCCCCTTCTTTGAAAAATTTAGACCGTATTCACACTCGTATGGAATCTTCGCCAACCGAAGAAATGTTTCGAGCTTTAAACATGGCGGAGAAGCGTTCACTACCAACGGAGTGGGTTTAAACTGATGCAGAACAACAGTGCCTGGTTTCACTGCTCTTCTGGACTTTTCCACTTGCGCTTTTACCCTCAGCAGATATAAGAGTACTATTAAAATAGCAAGAACAATTGTTAGATAGGCATACAGTTCCATATCGACTAGTTTCGCTCCACACGCAACGTTTCCACTTGGCCTAAGTCACGCAAGACATTGAGTAACGAGTCACGCTTGTCTCCAATCTTATCCCCAGAGCCCACGATTTTTGCAATCCTATAGCATGGCGTGATACACAGATGAAAAAAGTTAAAACCACACTCTGTAGGCGTAAGGGTTTGCGGTGATGCGGTTTTGCGTTATTTTGGGTGCGGTTTGGCGGTAATTTTCATTTTAACTTGCGGTATTACGGTTTCAAGACACTAAGCGGTTTGTGGTTATTACAACATTTTAGTGGCGGTTTTCGGTGAAAACAAAAATGTCCGCGGTGATAACACTCTTTAGAACGGTCGGGCAGGCGGTCAGCAATCGGTTGTCTTGCAAGTGCGTGCCAAGTGTTTCGTTTTACAACGCATCAGGGTTCATTATATCAGCTTACAGTTTAACTCTGTGGTTTGCAATCACAGTCTTTTCTAGTTAATGGCTTAATGTGATTAACCATTTTGGTCGTTTTGGCCAATGATGCTTCGACTTCGTGAAATTCTACACTCGATGTTACCTCGTACAGCCGCACAGGTGTTCTCGTTGCTTTGATTATTCAATGAGGCAACTGAGGTCGTCGAGGTCGCGCAGGGTCGTCCAAGGTAATCAGTCACCCAAGGCAAGATGTACAAGATCAGTGACTGAGTTTTTCAAAGTCAAGGGAGATATCAGTACTCGTTCAAGTACATGACCCACATACTTGGCATTTGGTTAGTAGTAAATAGAGTATAATAGTGTAGTACGATATACCGTTAGCGCTATGATGTATGTTTAATATTAACGTACAATGTTATCAGGATATATCACAAGTCTTGCTGACGTCAGATTTCATTATGTGGCCTCCATGTACGTGCGGTTTCGGTATTTGTGCTCGTGAGAACGCTTGGCACTGGTTGTAGCGACAATTCGTCACTTTATTCTGCATGTATCCGCGCGTGACCTCTGATCACCAGTTCCCCATCAGCCAATCAGAGACTTTGATATTATCACATAATTATGTCAGTAACCGCGGAGACCATTTTAAAGTGGTAGGGCTAAAACGTCTGGCCACATATGCAAGCAAACGTTATTTTTTGCCTTTGGTTGAAAATGTTCGTGCATATTTTATATATAGCCAGTTCCAAGCAAAAGAGGCATTAAAACTACACATTTCAGGTATTATATTTCAGTGTAGCTTGTTTTGTGTGTTGTCCAGTAAACAGCCCTTATCATGTGCGGATCCAGGATTTCAAAAGGGGGGGTGGATGGATGGCGGGTCGGCCCGCCATCTTGGAAATTACCCACAAGACCCTGGGAACGAGGTTGCCATCAAACCTGAGCATCGACTGAGCACATGGGTTGGTAAGCGCGAACGTTTCCCTGCAAATTTCGCAATAAACAACAACCAGACATGAGCGAGAGCTAATTTTTCTTTCTTTATTTATTTTCTATTTCAAATAAAGTGACATTTCGAATTATTTTTTTTACTGAAAAATGGGGGGTGGATATCCACCCTATCCACTCCCCCTGTATCCGCCCCTGCTTATGCCGGGGAAGTATAGTGGTCAATTATTTGTCAGGAGTGTGTTGTTGAGGCCTTGAATCGTTCCCTTATTGTATTAATTTAATTTAAAAGGATTTGTTTTGTCCAAATAAACATAATCCGCGTGCACAACACCTCAAAACGTTAGTTGTGATATTTGGCAATACCAAGAAATCCTAGGGTACTTGTGCTACCAAAACGCAGTTGCTACTGCCTCAATTTACAAAATTATTTTGAAATGTTAGAGAGCATGGTAATAGAAGAGTATTTCCATTTGGTGATGAAAAATGGAAGGGTTGTGGGATGTGGCTGGAAATGACAACGTCAAAATGTAGTAAGGGTAAGTTGAAGCCACACATATGCGCACTAAGGCGACAGTGGTAGAAGGGATAAAACCCTGTTGCTAACAATTACCATTTCCATTTGGGTTATGATTACAAAACAATCACAGATCTGCTACAGGTCTACCATTGTATCACCAAGAGTGTTCGCACCCTTAAAAGAAAACTTAAGAGCTATAATCTTGTGAAAAGGAAATCAATGTTGATAAAGGCTAAGTTCGGAATATCATTAGAAGTGAAATGCGAGAGCCAGGGCAGCTTGCAGGTTACTCGATCATCGTTTATCAGACTTTATATAAAATATGCACGAACATTTCGATCAAAGGCAAAAAATGGAAACGATCACAAACTTGGTTGTAATTTCGTGCCACATTTGGGTCAATAATTCGGGGTGGAATACTGGCCCAGATTTTCGCCACAGGAGTTGCAACAGTTCACCATTATCAAATATGGCGGCAAACGAAGCAGTTATTAGAGCGAGGTCTGAATTCTACGTACCAGTTCCTTGATTTCTGCTCATTTCTACGGAGGAGGGCAATTTCTACGGAGGAGGGCAATTTCTACGGAGGAGGGCAATTTTTACGGAGGAGGGCAATTTCTGAGGAGGAGGACAATTTCTACGGAGGAGGCTAATTTCTGCGGAGGAGGCCAATTTCTACGGAGGAGGGAAATTTCTACGGAGGAGACCAATTTCTGAGGAGGAGGACAATTTCTACGGAGGAGGGAAATTTCTACGGAGGAGACCAATTTCTGCGGAGGAGGACAATTTCTACGGAGGAGGGAAATTTCTACGGAGGAGACCAATTTCTGAGGAGGAGGACAATTTCTACGGAGGAGGGAAATTTCTACGGAGGAGACCAATTTCTACGGAGGAGGCTAATTTCTACGGAGGAGGCTGATTTCTACGGAGGAGGCCAATTTCTACGGAGGAGGCCAATTTCTACGGAGGAGGGCAATTTCTACGGAGGAGGCTAATTTCTACGGAGGAGGCTGATTTCTACGGAGGAGGCCAATTTCTACGGAGGAGGCTGATTTCTACGGAGAAGGCTGATTTCTACGGAGAAAGGCAATTTCTATGCAACAGGCTTACACTTATATGGAAAACAGGAACAATTTTACAGAGGAAGCAAGTTTTTATTCGGGAAGGTGTTTGTTTTACACTGTGTAGCAGTGGCACCAGTGGGCCACCGTAGTTTCTTGATCAAAAGTCCTGATAGTTTCAATTTTAGGTCTAGCGAATGTTTGGTTCGATCTTGACACATAAACGAGCCCAAAAAAGCAAGTTACTGCTTAGAATTAATTAACTAAATTAATTTATTAATTATAATAATTAATTATTAATTAATTAATTAATTCTGATAGCTTTTCGGGCACACTAAGCTACCGGGCCTTTAAGAAACGGGTTCCAGACTCTCGTGCACTCTTTAATTAACTATATATTGGAAATAGTCGTACTTGTGTTTGTGCTGAATCTTACTTCTTCATAAATAGTATAGGTTTATTTGAAAACGTTTTTCAAGAGGAAAAAGAAATGACATTGGTAAACGGCAGAAGCCTATCTTACGAGAGATGCCTTGTACCAAAATGCTCCAGTGAGAGTTCAAAATTGTATCCGGGACATGAACAACTTCATTGTAATCCCACTGGACAAGCTGTTCTCTGTTTCATCCTTCATCGCTAATTCTCTTGATCTGCTGCTGACCACAGCTGCGAGGACGACTGCAAGGCGAACTCCGCCCCAGCTCATGTTATGCAGTTTGGCGGTCACTAATGTCCTATGGGGACTGTGCAGGATAGTCAGAAACGTACTGTTGATAACGGCGGACGATGACATGTGTTTTGACAAAAATTTTAAATTAACTGGTCTTACTGTCCTGTACATCTTGTCAAACATGGGGAGCCTGACCATTATCCGCAAAGATCGCTATCTGGCAACAAACAGGCCTATCTGGTATCGCAATAACGTGAAGCACTCACATGTGCTAAAGAAAACACTGTCCATTTGGCTGGGCAGTCTATTGATAGCAATACCTCTTCATAAATTCGTGGTTTTATCGGTAAAATCTGCGCCACTGCTTATCCTTACTTTGATCATCGTTGTAATCTACGTCATTTGTCTTTTTGCCATAGCAACCTCGTATGCTAGAATTTCCCTGGCCAGAAGACACCATGAATGTAATATACAGCAGTTGGGAGCTAACTTGCGCTCGTTGTTGGACAGAGAGAAAAAGTTGGTTAATACCCCTGGTTTGATTCTCTTGGTATTCGTTTTTACATTTCTCTCAGCGCTGGTTACTCCGCTAGCTCTGTCCGCTGCAATTTTTCCATCTGGGCGTTATGATTCAGTCTCCCCGCTTTACAGTGTTTTGGTTTCCCTAAATGGTCTTCTAAATCACCTGTTAAATTTCGAATGTAGTACAGACGTGCAAAAGGAACTACGTCAACTTCTCGGGTGTCGTCATAGTAACGGGGAAATTGAGCCGTCAACTTTCGCAGGTAATTGTCTACCAGCTGGACCAAACAGTTGAAGTATTAGTTAAAAAATTAGTTTACAACCGATACCACTATGGCCTTACTGACAAACAGCGAATAACATCAAGGCTTAAATGACCAGCCACAATGTTGAACAGAGAGATAATTACCACGCCCTGACGACACGTAAATCATATGACATTGATGATAACTTCCGCTTAAGTTGTCAACATCATCAGCAAAAGACAGACAGATAGAAGGAAGTGTTAGAGGTAGTTTCAGGACAGCAAAGTCACTTCTTTTCCATTGCAGAGTAATTATTTGGATAAATATTTTATGCTACGACTAAACCGGAGTGGAGCAGCCATTGCATCTCGTGTGACAGAGTTCCTTCTGATTGATTCATCATTAATTGACTCAATCATACAACCATTTCTAACAATGTTCATGTCGTGTACGCTTTCACAGGCTCCTACTCCGTGTACCGGAACAGGTGACATATGCATTGTTTCACCATTGTGTGCAAATTATTCAGTAACAACTTTTTTATTGTCTGTCTTTGTTTTACGTCATCTGTGTCGGTACACGGAGTAGGAGCCCTTTCACAACATGGTGGGTTTCCAAGATGCCCTGTGTATATGCGTTATTGACCAAGCCTGACTTCAAGATGGCTGCATATTGGCCAAGCTCTTTTCTGCGTAATATGGCACTTTTGTTTTGTTTTGTTTTACTGCGCAGGACAAAGAGGGAAATCCCTAGCGGGCAAGAAAGGCCCATCCTGTCCCGTTCGGGTAGCCAATCAGAATGCGGGATTCACTTCATTTTTTCCGCCCGAGGAACCAGCCGTATAATGAATGGCAGTTACGAACAGATTACAATTGTAAACTCTAGGCCATGACAAAGCCGAACAAGTGCACCAGGGACGGAAGGCTTTTTCCTGACCGGCTCACGTCAACCTGTTCGTCCCTACACACGTCAGCTTTTACAATAGTTTTCTGTAGGACTGCGTGAGCAGGGCCGGACGTGTCAGTTATTGACTGAGTGGGAGGGCCGGTCTGGAAAATATTTGGCTCAAGATCATGACGTACTCAACGAGCGCAGCGAGGTCCGTGCGGCGTTATGAACGAGAGCCAAATACCCGGGCCAAATATTTGCCCGTCTGGCCTGGCCTAACTGAGTCAATAAGAATTTTATCATACGACAACTGACTGAGTTTTGAAAAATCGCAGTTCATTGAAAGAACGTGTGTACAGGCCCGCAAATGATCCCGACCCGCAAATGATCCCTGGACCGTAAATGATCCCCAGATTGGACCGCAAATGATCCCCGGACCGGAAATGATGGCTTTCCCATAAAAGAGGAAAAAGTGGGGACTCACGAATTTGGAGAGTGGATTGAAATTGACATAATCCATTTTATTTTCTTTAAGGCGTACCATTAGAAATATCTGGAGAGGGAGGGGAAATTCCTCCAAGAAAGACTTGTCTAAGAAAATTCCTACAAGAGGTTGTGTCTAAAAAATATTCGTGCAAAAATCCATACACCAAAAATTGTTTAACTCCTCCCCCCCCCCCCCCCCACCCCCGGTAATTTTTATTGGTCCTTCCCTTAAAACACAACTGTTATTAAAGATAACGCAAGCAAAATGAGCAAAATTACAAAACATAAACAGTATTTGAACGATTTGAACCTAAATTCCATCCAATGTCAGGGATTACAATAAAACCGTAACATATCTTTTTCTTACTAGTGTTATTATAGCGCCTCAATATGCACTGATTTTAAACGAGAAATAAAGTTTTAACAGTCCAACCAACAAAAAAAACACGGAATAACCCCACGATAACAAAAGTCCAAAACTGAGTGTTTTAGTCGGTACATCTTTCGAGTAATAAAAACATGCAAGATAAATGACAGCGGGAAAAGACAAGGATTTCATGCGCTTGAAAAGAACAAATCAAATTAGCGAAATACTAAATTCGCTCACTCTGATTTGTAGCCTTCACTGAAGGCGACTTAGGCGCTCGTGTTTCCAGCTTCCTAAAAGATTTACATTTCATTTTACTACAAAATGGGTTTTTATAGATTGAAAGCTAGCTAAATAAGCTTTAATTTGATATGGGGTTTTAGCTATGTACAATTTATTCCGACTGCGCTATATCGTTTAGACGCGACACCCCAAAAGGTATAGTTACATGTACTGCCCAAGACCAAGCCATTCTATTTTTCAGCGCTATCACTTGCAATAATCATTTCCGGTCCTGGGAACATTTGCGGACCAATTTGGGGATCATTTGCGGGCCTGTACAGGTCACTTATATCACAAAGAAGATGTGTAATCTTCGGACCTTTTACTGTATAACGTTGTATATAACAGCGCCTACTATTGGCCAGTGATATTCATGACATAATAGGTCTCTACTATCACAAAGGTCACAATTATCCTGCTACATACGTCAACCATCACTATAGTTGTCTATAGGAATACGTGAGCAGGACCAGACGGTTCCTATGATTAAGGTCAGCTGTTTGCCGACTTTGGAAAAAATCTCATTTGGATGTTTGTTGGCTTCGTAATGGCTTTATCTGTGTTCATAGTTACTCTCGGTTTTTTGGTGGTCGGATTTGTGTACTTGCTCTCGTGTTTTCTGGAGAAATATAATAGTGTAGCTCCTACGAAAAGACTTCCTGGTCCCAAAGCAACATTCCTGTTTGGAAACTCTATCCAGCTAGAAAGAGAACCGTACAGTAAGTGCTTTATATTTCTTGCGTTTTTACGACTATTTTGCAGAATGCAAAATTGGAGTTTAGTTAGCGAGCGCGATGTCACTCGCTCAGACGGTCAACGTTCCATGGGTCGTAAACTTTTATTTGTAATTCCGCTGACCAATGCATAACTTGACGATGAAATTTTCAAAATGTCTACAAATGTGAAATGTAGTGAAGCAATGAGTGATGAGATAATTACAGCTATCTCAAGAGCATGTGGTGCGAGCATTTTCCTCTTTGAATTGTTTAACCTAGAAAGCTCATCCTCTTTTTGTTTTCTCAACGTGGATTCCTCTATAATAATAATTTTTCCAGAAGATCGGAGGTCAGGTTTACCTGGGGATTAGGTTCCTCCATGCTGACACCCTATTTGCATTTGAGTGTTTTTTGTTTCTTTTGCAGATAAAGTTGTTATAAATCAAATATATAAACTGATGTAATAAATAAATATAATTATTCTTGTGAAGCGTCACTATAACCGGAACGATTTTAATTCTTAATGCGTATTTATAACTTCCAACTAGATCGTGCCTCAGACAGAAAAGAATAGAATTGTAACGGAAGGCTTATCGTCTTTTCCCGAAATAACGCTTTGTAAAACACACGACAGAAGAAAAACTGAAAACCACACGGCTCGCAACATTGCATTAAATGAATGGTGGAAAGAACAAAGAAGACTGGAACGAGACACTGTTATCAAGCGTTATCAGATGTTAACAGTCACACGAAACCTCTTTTGAGAAAACAAAAAGTGGATGACGTGATTACGACATATCAACAGAGAACACTCAGAAAGCAGTTCTTATTGCTGCGGGTGTACTTCCAAAACATGCCTATTAGAATTAAATTAACTAGAATTCAAGTCGCTCTGTCTTTCCCTACTTTTTCTATATTTAATTATGGCATCAGTTTCCCTTTAAATATTATCGAGGAATCCACGTTCCCGTGTTTAAACGCCATTCCAAAAATTACCTGGGGATCATTTCGGGGTCAGCGTGAGAAAATGTGGGGGTCATTTCGGGGTCGGGATCATTTCAGGGTAAATTTGGGGATCATTTCACGGTCGGGATCATTTCGGTGGCTGTACAGATCCTTTTTATTTGCGTTGTTATGCAATAGTTAGCCCCACTAGTTATACGTCTTTTCCTTCTTATAAATTTCAGTTTTTACGCAAATTCAGTGATTGGTCAAATAAAGTAACAATACGACAATATCTCGTTCGCTGGATTTGTTGTCACAAACTCCCTCTACGCGGCTCAACAGGGACCAAATATTAGTAAATTAACGACATCATGGCCCCAGCCGCTACAAAAGCTTTTGTTGTCCTTGTTACGAAATGAACGCGGGCTCCTGGCAAGCATGGATTTTAATAACATAATAAATACAATGCGTGAATATTGAGCAAAATAATAAAGGTTAAGCGCACGGTATGGCCTGTCACGGTTCCTATGATTAAGGTCAGCTGTTTGCCGACTTTGGAAAAAATCTCATTTGGATGTTTGTTGGCTTCGTAATGGCTTTATCTGTGTTCATAGTTACTCTCGGTTTTTTGGTGGTCGGATTTGTGTACTTGCTCTCGTGTTTTCTGGAGAAATATAATAGTGTAGCTCCTACGAAAAGACTTCCTGGTCCCAAAGCAACATTCCTGTTTGGAAACTCTATCCAGCTAGAAAGAGAACCGTACAGTAAGTGCTTTATATTTCTTGCGTTTTTACGACTATTTTGCAGAATGCAAAATTGGAGTTTAGTTAGCGAGCGCGATGTCACTCGCTCAGACGGTCAACGTTCCATGGGTCGTAAACTTTTATTTGTAATTCCGCTGACCAATGCATAACTTGACGATGAAATTTTTAAAATGTCTACAAATGTGAAATGTAGTGAAGCAATGAGTGATGAGATAATTACAGCTATCTCAAGAGCATGTGGTGCGAGCATTTTCCTCTTTGAATTGTTTAACCTAGAAAGCTCATCCTCTTTTTGTTTTCTCAACGTGGATTCCTCTATAATAATAATTTTTCCAGAAGATCGGAGGTCAGGTTTACCTGGGGATTAGGTTCCTCCATGCTGACACCCTATTTGCATTTGAGTGTTTTTTGTTTCTTTTGCAGATAAAGTTGTTATAAATCAAATATATAAACTGATGTAATAAATAAATATAATTATTCTTGTGAAGCGTCACTATAACCGGAACGATTTTAATTCTTAATGCGTATTTATAACTTCCAACTAGATCGTGCCTCAGACAGAAAAGAATAGAATTGTAACGGAAGGCTTATCGTCTTTTCCCGAAATAACGCTTTGTAAAACACACGACAGAAGAAAAACTGAAAACCACACGGCTCGCAACATTGCATAAAATGAATGGTGGAAAGAACAAAGAAGACTGGAACGAGACACTGTTATCAAGCGTTATCAGATGTTAACAGTCACACGAAACCTCTTTTGAGAAAACAAAAAGTGGATGACGTGATTACGACATATCAACAGAGAACACTCAGAAAGCAGTTCTTATTGCTGCGGGTGTACTTCCAAAACATGCCTATTAGAATTAAATTAACTAGAATTCAAGTCGCTCTGTCTTTCCCTACTTTTTCTATATTTAATTATGGCATCAGTTTCCCTTTAAATATTATCGAGGAATCCACGTTCCCGTGTTTAAACGCCATTCCAAAAATTACCTGGGGATCATTTCGGGGTCAGCGTGAGAAAATGTGGGGATCATTTCGGGGTCGGGATCATTTCAGGGTAAATTTGGGGATCATTTCACGGTCGGGATCATTTCGGTGGCTGTACAGATCCTTTTTAATTGCGTTGTTATGCAATAGTTAGCCCCACTAGTTATACGACTTTTCCTTCTTATAAATTTCAGTTTTTACGCAAATTCAGTGATTGGTCAAATAAAGTAACAATACGACAATATCTCGTTCGCTGGATTTGTTGTCACAAACTCCCTCTACGCGGCTCAACAGGGACCAAATATTAGTAAATTAACGACATCATGGCCCCAGCCGCTACAAAAGCTTTTGTTGTCCTTGTTACGAAATGAACGCGGGCTCCTGGCAAGCATGGATTTTAATAACATAATAAATACAATGCGTGAATATTGAGCAAAATAATAAAGGTTAAGCGCACGGTATGGCCTGTCACGCGCGAATTTTCAAAGTATTTACACTTTGTTCGCAATTTTCTCATTTCTTCGCAAGCCCCGTGGTATATCATTACTAGAAAAGATCAGTTATATAATGTCTTATCAAAGAATACCAACTGAATGTTCGACTATGTTTAATTAACAGATGTCAAGACTCGTGGTTAGTCATGAAAGACATTACATTAGCAGACATTGCTCCTGTTGAGTGTGTCATCAAACAATGATTAAAATTGCACTACTACGCGCCGAAAGCAATGACTACTTTATTTTACAAGTAAAATTACCATTAACAACTTTGGACGCTTAACAAGAAGTACACAATAAAGTTGACAACCATTTGGCGGTAAATGCATGGATATCACATGTATGTCATTCCTTTAGTAACACTATACTGCAACTTAATGTTCGACTATGTTTAACAGCTTTTAAGACAAGTGGTTAAGTCACGAAAGACATTTACATAAGCAGTCATTGCTCCTGTTGAGCATAGGATGAACATTACTTTTGTCTCTTGAACTACAATAGTTTAACAAGAATAATTTGATTTATTCATTTCTTCGCCTTATATGCTCGATCTCAGTTTGCGTGTCTGGATACAGGCAGCCTAAACAAACTCTTTTGTTAGCTTTGTGTAGTGATACAAGGTAAACGATATCAACTTATAAGTTACCACTCGCGTGTTCTCCAGTAACGCTATACCGCAACTTAATGTTCGACTATGTTTAACAGCTGTCAAGACTCGTGGCTAAGTCACGAAAGACATTTACATAAGCAGTCATTGCTCCTGTTGAGCGTGGGATAAACATTACTTTTGTCTCTTGCACTACAACTAGACGCTTAACTGTGTGTACCCAGGCAGTTGTTAAACTGTGAAGGATAAGTAAAGAAATAAATTGACTTTGTTTGCACAGCCATGAAAGTGATTAAAATTGCTTGCTTACTGTACTTGCACTCAATTATTACATGGCCTTTTCCTTTTACCAGCCTAAATTATTACAAATGGAAAGCTTTTATTAGCTTCTTGGGAAAAAAAAAAACGTCAGAGGAAAAAAACAAACAAAAAAAGAATCGTGCGCTTGCCCGCCCGTTTGTTGAACTCTCTCCCTCCATGCTTTCCAACCCAACCCATTGAGCTAACTCAACACACAGGTCCGCAAAGCGTATATGTGTCTAGAATGTTATGCATTATTGTCTTGCGGATTTTAAGATGTTTAAAGAAGGGACAGCAGAAAGAAATTTATTTTTGGAACAAACCCAAAATGTTTTCATCTTTTCTGCTTATACTGATGCATGTTCTTCATCATGGAAAATAGTCGTCGCCTCAAAGAGGCCTTTGATCTGGCATGGACCCATCACATGCTATAACACCTCGTTCTACTGAAATGGATTTTTGTCGAATTATAGTCTAACAATACGAGTGATTACGAAATTTGACGACCTCGACGGAAGTGTTTATCATGAGTTACTAGTACAGACCAAACTGCGCGAACCTCCATTCTGTTAGCAATATTTTATCATAAATAACCATTTCAAGTTTTGAGAAAAAAGTACGCTTACATAGGAATCAAAGGGGTTTTATGGTGGCTTTACAGGGACATGCATTCAGTTCTCTCACCTTTTTTGCTACTTGCAACTTAGCCTGCGAATTAGCTTGCAGCTTAGCGTGCAAATTAGCTTGCGACTTATCTTGAGACTTGCGACAATTTTCATCATTGTTTTATTGTTTTATTTTTTATGAACGCGCGCTGTGGCCCGTAGTTGGTCAAGGTTCTCAAAACTCTAAATGACCGGCACTCCTATATTCCCAGTAAACTTGACAAATCCAAAATATCCAGCTAATCTTAATTATCATATGTTGATTAAGAAAAGTCAAGCGATCTGAATTCCTTTATAGATCTCAAATCTAGCGTTTGGTTGACGCTGGGTTCAGAAAATAGTGTGATCATGCCGATCCTGGGACAGCCCCAAAATAAATTAATTTTCCATTAATTTTTAACGAGCTATCACCAGAATCAGCATGAAATAAATCAATTTTCCATCAATATTTAACGAGCTATCACCAGAATCACCATCAAATTCATATAAACCATCACCAAAATCCGACTCATCCCCCATTTTTAAGATTTTGCATCGACTGTACATCTATTCTTTGTGAGTATAATAAGTTGTGATATAAATTTTAATAGCTTTTTTGGATCCACAACTCGAACAATAACATTTAACCATAAATTTTCCGTTACTGGTTGCAACATATTCTTTACTACCAGGTACACATTTGGTTTCTTTTTTATCTTTGAAACAATAACTCAACATTGCAGGGGCGGATCCAGGATTTTATATGAGTGATTTGCACCAACTTAACTAGGGGGGGGGGTGGGGTTTGGGGGCATGCTCCCCCAAGAAAATTTGACATTTAGTGCTCTCAGAATGCAATTTTCTACATTCTGAGAGCACTTTAAGCCATTCAGACACATTAAAAGCAACTCCTCAGAAAAGCATAATTCTGTACAAAAAATCATTTGTGTGTATTTACATAAAACTAAGCCATAGAGTTATGCTGTTTTTGACTATATAATGAATTTTTTTGTCTTTAAATTTGCCTTCCTTTGTCTTGGATGCTTGTGAGGGTGCAAATAACTCTCCAATGGGAATCAGCTCAGCCAACTCACAGTGGGAAAGGATGGAAAAAAGTATCAAGATTTATTTCTGAATATTAAGAAACATCATTGTTACGAAAATGTATCAGGAAAACTGAAAAGTTGGAATCACACATAAAATGATGTTGTTCAATGACCTCAGACTGAGAGAATATGTAAAAGCCATTTAACTTATTGAACACCCTGTGTCAGTGGAAAAATAACTCTAAAAGCTATTGAAGAATGATTTTTTTGCCCAGATATAAGTAATACAATTTTACCAGAGACACCAGTTATGCATCTATGCTGTTCTCCATCAGTTTAAGGATCACATCCTGATGGAACATAACCCACAAGTACTACTCTAGAAACACTAGTGACTGCCTAGTACAAAAAAATTCATTTAAAATATTTTCTATTCTCTTTCTTCTGAGAAAAATGATCTGAGTATTTTGAGTAAATTTTGAGTAAATTATAAAATAAAGCTATAATTTGTTCAAGGTCTAATTCCATTTTTCTATGGGCATGCAGATGACACTATTGAACCCATCAGCGCGCGTATTTTCTTAGGACTGTTTTGGCCAATAGAAGAGGGTTTTGAGCGATTTTATGAAAAGATCCATAAACCATCCAGTCCAACCCACTGAGTACAGGTCTTGTCCGGTCGTGCCTACGAATTTTTTCGTGTTGTTCTCGGAACTCTCGGCAAAGGACAAAAGCGCGCGAACGGAGACTCATCGAATTCGCTCGGAAAGGACTGGGTTTTCCTATGTAATCGACGGTATAACGAGATTCGACGCTTTTTTTCTTTTTTTATTTCATAATAAATACTGCAACAAGAAGAATAGTTGATTTCTTGAGCTACAAGAAAGAACCCAAGAAATAACAAACGCAGGTTCGGAAACATTTGAGTGATTTCTGGAAATCACTTGAACTACTCTGGATCCACCCCTGCACGGAACCTTTTGTTTCCCAAGCGCTACTCATTTGCATAACTGAAGAACAATAGCAATGATTAAAATGGCTGTTGCCAAAGCTGCTGTTAAACTATAAAGGTGAACTTCCTATCACAGTTGTTAAATCAAAATCAATAAACAACAAGCGGTATTTAAAAGCAATGTTACCAAGTATCTTTATTTCAATCATTGAAAACTTACGCGATCCATTATGTCGGTTCTGTCCTCGTGTACCGGTACACAAGAGCCGATGCAAAAGACCAAACAATACATTACAGCTAACCAATGTCTCCTAAACAAAGAAAATACAATGGTTATTCCCTTGTGTACCGGTATACAAGGACAGAACCCATTATGTCGACGAAGCATCAAAGGTATACGACATCAGAGAAGTTGATTAATAATGGTAATTGAACTGAGTGGAGTGCAATTTGGTCTGAAATCATACGCGTGATTTCAAATATCGAACGAGCGCATAGCGCGAGTTCGATATGAAATCACAAGTATGATTTCAGACCAAAATTGCACGACACGAAATTCAATTACCACTTTATTACACTCATTTTGAAATCACAGTTTTTTTGTCAATACTACTTATTTATTTTTCCACTTCTGGAAGCCCGGTTTTTGAAGAAAAGTAACTTTTTAAAAATGATGCGATTTAGAGCAAAAAATGGTGCAATTTATGAACAAATCACACTGCTATGAGCCAATCAAATTGCAGGGATCACCGGTGATTTCAAAATGGGTGTAATAAAAGATTAACACAGTTCGCACAAAAAGCAAAAAAGAATTGACATAACATCCTCTTCCATCATAGTCATAAAAATCCTGGACCCTAATTTACATGAGATAGATTATTAGGCAGTTGTAAAGCTTTTTCCTTGTACATTTTAGAGCAACGTGTTGAGGTATATATACTTTCGGTAAAGTACGGTTAGTGATGCTGTTCGCTAAAGAGGATGAGCTGAAGGTTCCCTCTCGTTTTGGAACACTGGAAGCGCCGAGCGAATTGCATTCCTAGGCTCCTACTCCGTGTACCGACACAGAAGACGTAAAACAAAGACAGACAATAAAAAAGTTGTTACTGAATAATTTGCACACAATGGTGAAACAATGCATATGTCACCTGTTCCGGTACACGGAGTAGGAGCCAATTCCTAGTTGCTGATACTAAGTTCAGTTCTTCTCTCACAACTCGTCTGATTTGCTCGTCCGCCATCTTGTTTCTTTCGCCCCAAAGAAAGTACTCCCCAGTCCCCGCTTTGTAAAAGTGTGCCGTTCCTTCCCAAATTGTTGAGATAACTTTTCGTCGTTGATGTTGAGTAGGTTAATGTTGCTGAAGTTGAAGAGAAACCAATCCTTGGTTTTGGCATTATTTTATGATTGAAGCGATTACGAGATGTTGAACTGAATTGATACGAATTGCGTGTCGACCTCGAATGGAAATGTTGCTGAAGCAAATTATGAGTTGGTGTTGAACGTGTTTTTGACTTTGTTGAATTTTGCACCATTCCGTCAGCTATAGGACAACAGTGTCTTGAACTTTGAGCTTTTCCTTTTTCTACAGGGATATGAAAAAATTGTTTTAATAGTTGGTACATTTTTTTAGCAAGACTGCCAGGTTGCAGTGGAGTGATGGAGTGGGGGTTGCAGGTGGCCGAGTGCTAGAGAATGTGCAAGAGGGGAGAGGGTGACATTGAGTTCTTGTTAAAAGAAAAGATGTTTTCTTATCCTATGACAATAATCATTATGATAATGATAACAATAACAACAACAATTGTGTCAATCATGGCATCTTTTAATAATGGCTTGTGAGAACCAATACAATTCAAGATATTCATATCACTGGATGCGAAGATTGATTTTGATGTGAAGTGATTAATGCATGAATCTTTTCTTTTTTATATAGAATGCGTTGAGCAAATGCTAGGCTATATGAATCGTTACAGCGGTGGACTGTTTTGTCTCTGGCTGGGACCTGTGAATCCTGTAGTACTGACGTATAAGCCAGAGCTTGCTGAAGTAAGTAAGCAAATACATTTGAGGTCTCCAAAGCAGGAAAGTTTGCTAAGTGGATTTAAAAAGAATTCACCAATTTTTATTATCTGCAGGGACTGTATTAATTAATTATAAGTACAATCAGGAGCTGATTACTTGGAGCCACCCGGTTAGTTCAGTTGGTAGAGCGTCGGCCTGTCGAGCGGGAGGTCGTGAGTTCAAACCTCGGGTGGACCAACACTCAAGGTCTTAAAATAACTGAGGAGAATGTGCTGCCTTTGTTATGACATCCGCAAATGGTTAGACATTCTAGTCTTCTCGGACAAGGACGAAAAACCGTAGGCCCCGTCTCACAGAACTGTTCTTGTGGGACGTTAAAGATCCCACAACACTGTTAGAAAGGAGTAGGGGACGTAGACCCCGGTGTGTGGTTGACCTTTACTAGTTGGGTGGACTAGCACGTATGGTTCTCCGGTTCCCTTCTAGTCCTTCCCTGCTGCTTACTCGTGCATATTGTATGCAGTAAAAATGGATTAAATTAAAAAAAAATAATAATAAAATATATGTGCTGTACCCTTGAATCAACCCTTTCCCGTAAAAAAATAATTTTAAAACATTGTTTCCGAGAACGTCTGCAATTTCCCCCCCACGCTTTCCGCCATTGTTGTCCAAGGTTCTTCAGAACACAAAACAGCATATGTAACAGAGCATGACTGAACTGCACTCTGATTGGTTGATTGTCTATTACGCATTAGGGCGTGACAAATTTTCCGCGAAAACTATTTCTGTAGATACCTTTTCATCTGAAAGGGTTGACACCAAGGGCTTGTATGTTAGACGGAGGATCCTAGCAATCGGCTCCTGGTACAATGCATTAAGTTTTGTTGTAACTCTCGTCTAAAAGTGCTGAACATTTTAAATTTTAGGTCCTTGTAAGTAGCTCAAAGCATACCAGCAAATCCAACCTCTATGAATTTTTGCATCCCTGGCTTGGAACAGGCAAGTATTAAACGACTTCATTACATGACTAAGACAGCTATGAGGGCCAATAACAGGAATCAACCAATCAATTTCCCTGCGGGGGTCAATATTTTACCAGTATCTGACCTGGTTATGTCCCGAATCGAAGGATCCCGCGTAATTCAAAGTCGTATTTTCGTCTTTCAAATCAAGCTTACGGAACTTTAGTTAGCTGAACTTTTTTTGTCGACAAGCAATGCAAAACTCCTAAATGGATAGCTGGAATACATTAATTTTTGGGCTGAAATTTTTTTCAGTACACAAAATCTTAATGCACTTTCCAGTGATAATGATGACGAACTTTATTGAAGTGTCAACTGTATCTAGCACTGACGTACTATCTGGGGACACTGAAATCAAATCAAATCATATTAAATGAAATAAAATTAAATCAAATTAAATGTTGGTTTTTGTGAAGAGGGAAAAACTGGAGAACCCGGAGAAAAACCTCTCAGAGTAGAGTGGAGAACCGACAAACTCAGTCCACGTATGATGTCGGGGCCGAGAGTGGAACCCGGGTCACATTGGTGGAAGGCGAGCGCTCTCGCGAGTGCGCCACCCCGGCTCCCTGTAATAAATCTCTTACTAACCAAGTTTTCTTGGGATTGTACTGGGGGAATATCAGACCTTGGTCTTTCATGTACCGTCAAGAACCCAGGCAGATATTCTCCCAATACGGCCCTCGCGCTTGGTTCATAAGATATATATAAAGAATATGTTTGTACTTATTAATAATGCATAACATTTTATATTAATTAATTCTTCTGTATAATTTCTCTCTTAGAAATCGACTAATTAAGGTCGACCTTGTACTGATAACACTGCTGTACATGTAGCTGTTATAACAACACTGCCACATATGACCCATATTGAAGAATACTACTAATTAATAAATATTGATATCAAGAACATTAATAATAAATAAATATATATCAATATTGTTAAAGTTAATACTAGTAATAATTATCATTATTTATGTTGATTAGTCTGAAGACCATATGACTACATTTCAGTACATATAGCTCTTACTTTCAGTAAGAACAAGTTAAACTTATTAGAACCTTAATCATAACTATAACAAAATTCTCAAATCTGATTGGCTATCAACTGCCCTGATTTCAGCCTTAATAGGACAGTTAAATAGGACAGTACGCGTCATGCCTGAGTAATTGGACAGTACGCGCCATCACGCGCGTGCTTAAATGGCTTTTTTTTCACTGCTGGCATAAAAAATCTTGGACTGTCATGTGTTTTGATTTAAAAAAAGAAGTTTATACATCATTCAAGTTATTATCAAGTTATTAAATAGACTTAGGCAAGCCTAAAAGCGGAGCTCCTCACACAGACCCTCACACATTGAAAATGCTGTCACTAAAGTTATTAAATACGCTTGGTGTACCCAACTACTTAAAGAAGATTCGATAGCTGAAATAAATCGTCAAAAAAAAAAACATCTAGCTCGCGACTCAACGGAAGAACCATTACCTGGTCAGCAAAATTATAATAGATTTAAAGCAACACCAAAAGCAGCTAGGCAGCTCTTTAACAAATGAAAAATAGCCACTCAGCTTTATGCTTATGTCCCTCCAAAAATGCTTGAAAACTTGTAGGAAGAACTCAGCTTTATGCTTATGTCCCTCCAAAAACGCTTGAAAACTTGTAGGAAGAAAATTTTTCCTCCAAAACCGCTATGAATAATCCGTTTCTTCAGCAAAACATTGTAGACTGCTGTAGACTGCTGTAGACTGCTGGCTGTAGGTTGTGTAGCCGCGGCAAGCCGCGAAAAGCGCGCGAAAAACAAAGCCTCGTTTCGGTTTAAGACCTTCTAAATATCCCGGATGACTATGGCCGCCATGTTGGGGCAACGTCGTCGTCGTCGTCGTCGCTAGGCGCACGCGCCCGCGAGCCATGCCGCTAGCCACCATGACCATGAAAACTCAAACGCATGGTTTTCTCAATTTTTATCCTCGCACGGTAGTTATGGGGCTCCGCTCTGCGGCTCTTCGAGCCGCTGTGGAGCTCCGCTATGATTAATTGGTAATGAGACTTCGTGTCGTCCAATTCGGTCTGCAATCATACTCATGATTAAACAAATCAGACTCCCGCTACGCGGTCGTCCGATTTTGTCAATCACTCGTATGATTACAGACCAAATTGGACTCCACTTAGTCCTATTACCATTACTAATCACAACTGGCTGGTGAAACATAATGGAGACATTCTTTGTTCATTTCTTCCAGACACCCTTGAGTTGTGAAACAAATTTTAAGTGTTATTCCTCCCTTTATTCCCAACAATAGTTTTTTACCGTCTTGTCCATTTTGTATTTATTAAACCTTAATTAACTGCTTCTCTTATTTCATTTTTTTTTTATTTGTCACCTTCTGCCTACATTTGACTGGATGGATCACAATAACCCTGGACTGCAATATTTTATTATCACGTGCAAAACCAATATTTTTTGCACAGGTTTACTAACCAGGTGTGTAAATATAGGTGTGCGACCATTTTAGATTGTACTAGTAATGACATTAATTGATCATCGCAGTTATGTACACAACTTAAGCAGCTGTGAAATTAAAGCCTGAAAAAAAATTCAGGCCTGATTTTTTTTTTCAGGCTTTAATTTCACAGCTGCTTAAGTTGCGTTCATAACTGCAATGATCAATTAATGTCATTACATATTACTCCGCAGTTGAAATGTATGATCTTTCATATATATTCACTTGCTTTGTGCTAGTAAACAACTTACAGAGACTTCAGATAACGGAGGTCTGGGTTTCAAGTCCAGGCAATGACACTGTGTTGACCAATAGATTATAATAATAATAATAATAATAATAATAATAATAATGATGATAATAATAATCATGATAATTCTTACAATAGTAGTAGTAATTGTAATTGTTATGGAGAAATAAATTCAATTTGCTTACTCTCAATCCGCTGGAAAAGACAATCGTACTTTTGCTACGAACTCAACTATTTATTTGAAACTGACAACTGAAATGTCATAGTTCGAATAGTCTATAAAGGGAGCGATCGCTTGACTTAAATATACACTAATAAGCTATCTGTTAACTTCACAATTAAACATTTCAGTCACCACTGACACTCCAACTCACAAGTTCCTTGGAAATATCCACGTGAGGGCAACAGCACTTGTATTCTCATTCGGATAGTGTAATGTACCTATCAATGTTAAGCCCCAGGGTGGCGGGGGGGCTACCCACGGGAAATTGACTGAGAGTGCCTTCCCCTGGGTAGGGATTTTGACATTTAAGCGTTGCCCCAGGGTCGGGAATTTGACATGGCCGCCATCTTGGAAGACCGAGACAAACTTGAAATGAGTGACCTGCCATCTTGGTAATACACAGAAGTCACCAGAGGTAAATGACCTCTGCTTTTCTTCAAAGTATCAAGACAACATGAGCGAAAGAATCCCAATGACCCGGAGGCGGGAAATTGACATTTAGTAGGTGCCTGGGGGTGGGGAATGTGACTCTGGCTGCCATTAAAATGTCAAATTCCCCGGGTTATTATTATTATTATTGCTGTCGAGAAGTCCAAATACTGCCAACTGTCATCGGAGACCTTGGCACAGCACCAACAGGCCTTGTAAGAGAGCTCAACGCTCTAGATCTTAAACCCTCGTATGACATGCCACAGAAGGCTTGCCTCCTCGGTACAGCAAGAATCATACGAAAAGTGCTCTACACCTAGAGGGATAAAGCTAATGTGGAGTAGATGAGATTACCCTCTGGATCTCGACTTTCCACTCAGTTGTGCACGTCTTAAATCACGGGAAGTGATCTGATCCTCATAAACGTCCAGTGCCTGAAATGTGCACTGTGTTATAAAAACAAATAATAATAATAATTATAATAATCTACTCATTGATAGAATGGTGACCTTGGATTGTCATCGGAGAAAGAGAAATTTAAGCCCAGCTTGGATCGACGTTAGAAAGGCTTATGATACGGTTGATCATCGGTACCTTGTTGAAGTACTGGAAGTACATCGATTTGCAAACTGGTTGGCCGCCACTTTAAAGAAATTGTGCAGATGTTGGAATACTAGGGTTACCACACAAACAAAGAATGGCAACGAAACATCTAACACCATTAGTTTCAAAAGAGGGTTACCACAAGGGGATGCCTTGTGTCCCAGATTGTTTACACTGTGCTTAGATCCCTTCGTGTGGAAACTTGCAGCGACTGAGGGGTATAAGATGTCGAAACCAATCAACGCTAAGATAACGGATGTATTGTACATCGATGACTTAAAAGCCTATGCTCAATCTGAAAGTAAACTCAGCTGCGTATTGAAGGACACCAACAGTTGCATGAATGATATTGGTATGTAGCTAAACCGCAAGAAGTGCAACGTAATCCACGTGATACGAGGTGAGATGAAACAAGAGATCCCTGGAATAAAAATAAGCGACATAGTAGTGGTACAACCCCTTGAAGAAGATTCACAGTGCAAGTTCCTTGGAATTCTCGAGAATGTACGTCAGGAAGAGAAGAGAACGTTGGACTGTGCTGAAAAGACATATCTAAAACTTTTGTCAGTAATTTGGTCGAGTCTGCTATCAGATGCTAATCGTGTGGTTGCTTCAAACCAGCGTGCACTAGCGGTCCTTTAATACCCCATGTGGACGCAGCATTGGCCACTGATAGAACAAAGAAGGATTGATCGAGAAGCGCGGAAAATCATGGTAACAAATGGAGGAAAACACCTCGCGTCATCAAACGCCCTACTGTACTTGTCGAGAAATAAAGGTGGACGTGGCCTGCAGTCAGTAGAGGGAGAGTACAAGATCACGAAGATTAAGGCAGCAATGAAATTGTTTTCAAACAGTGATCCTAGGATGAAAGTGGTGAGAGAGTTTGAAGAGCGTTCTGCTGTGTTGGGATATCAGTCACTGATTATAGAGGCTATGAGGTATTGTGAAGAACTTGGATTGACGCTGAGGCTTGCATACCCGGAACCAAAGGTATGTGAGGCTGATGGAGAGGAGGTGACTGCAACAAAGGCAAAGCAACTGCTGAGATCAAAGTACGAAGAACAGTTGTTGAAGACTGTAACTGATGAAGCATGGCAGGGAAAGTTGGATACAGCCAGATGGAATGATGATAGCATGAGCACTAAGAACTGCTTCTCATGGCTAAGCGAATGGACGTCATGCCCAACGTATGTTGCGGCCGCTATGTATGAGTTATACGAACAGCTCCTGCCAACGATGTTATACCAAGTTAACAAGATTAAGATATCACAGTCAAGTAACGTGTCTTGTAGTATGTGTAATAAGGCACCGGAAAGCGTAGCTCACGTGTTATCGGGATGCTCAGCCCTCGCCAAAAACAAGTATTTGACAAGACACAACAGTGCGCTGAAAGTGCTATATTTTGAGCTCCTACGAGAGTTTGAACTGGTCGAAAGTCTTCCTGCATGGTATTCACCAATGATGCCTAAACCAGAATACGTGTCGGAGGATGTCCAAGCATTGTGGGATATACCAACTTATGGGGAGAACCATGAATTGCAAACTAACAGAATCGATGCAAAGATAGTGAACCATAAAAGTAAGGAAGTAGAAGTTTTGGAGATGAGTTGTCCGTGGATCGAGAACAGAGAAAAGAAAGATGAAGAGAAGTCAGTAAAGTATGCCCCATTACAATGGGAGTTACAAGAACGATACCCTGGATATACAGTCCACCAGTACAATATTATCATGAATGTGCTTGGAGGTTGGTCAAGGACTATGGAAGAAGGATTACGGAAGTTGATGGGAAAAAAGACAAAAGATGTGCTATGAAACATGCAGAAGGTGATAGTGTGAAGTACGTTGAATATTGCAAGGATGTTTATAATTAAGAACTGTAAAATTATAGAAGAGTTACTCTTGAAAGGCTAAACATTATAAGAACATTACATAAGATGAAATTTATTCTTACGTATGAACATCAATCTGAAGGATATTCTTAAACATTGAAGGATATTTAAATATCAAGTCCCTACATTAGAAATTAAATTAATGTATGCAGTACATTTAGTTTATAAGTTTTACATAAATCTTATTCACAGATTGTAATTCAGTTGTTGTTATTTATATAATTTCACTCGTAATATAAATTGTAAATAAGCGACATGTGTAAGTTATACTAGTAATATATTGCAAATAATTTTCCAATAATTGCATATAGGTTTTTATATATTTTAGAACGGTGTAACAATTTGTAGTCTCATAGGTTACGCTAAGCACCCTATGAAACTTTCTTCCCCTGGCATGCTGAAGTTCAATAAACTGCACCGATAATAATAGTGGTAGTGGTAGTGGTAATAATCTAGAAAATAAATTAACTGGTGTTTGTCAATATTAACTTCAATTAAACGCCCATTTTTAGCGGTGGCTCAAAATGGAAACACAGACGGCGATTGATAACTCCAACATTTCACTTCAAAATTCTGAACGACTTTATTCAAGTGTTTGAAGAACAAGCAGAAATTCTTGTGAGACATTTACAGGTACAGACTGCTCTGTAATTGTAGGAATAGGAGAATATGCTTTTCAGATGAAAAACTTGAAGGCTACAGCATACGACAACAAATGAACAAACAGAACCATGGCAAACTAGGAACTCTACAGTACTGTTCAGTAGCTTTCCAAAGAATGGCTACACTGCTTGGTTTGGTGCTCTGATGAAAATTTTGGTTCTACACTGTGTAGTAAAACAAAAAGTAACACGGTATAGTGCTGTTTATAATTAGCTTTCCATAGAATTCTCACACTGCATGGTTTGATCCACGCATGAAACTGTATAGTAAAACAAACAGTACCACAGTAGAGCACTGGTCAGTAGCTTTACAAAGAATGGTCACACTGCATGGTTTGATCCACGGATGAAAAAGTTAGAACCACACTGTATAGTAAACTGACACACAGTACCACAGTACAATACTGTTCAGTAACTTTACAAAGAATGATCACACTGCATACTTTGGTCCACAGATGAAAAAGATAGAACCACATTGTACAGTAAACAAACAGTATATTATCACCATCTATACTAACACAAACAGCACCACAGTACAGTACTGTTCAGTAGCTTTACAAAGAATGGTCACACTGCATGGTTTGATCCACAGATGAAAAAGTTGTTCCTTTTTCTTAGTGTTGATTTATGCCTCTCTTTTTTAACAGGGACAAGCTAATAAAGGGGGTTTTAATATAATGCCCTACATTGCAGTTTGTGCCTTGGACATAATCTGCAGTAAGTTATGTTTCACTTTTACTGATATAGGTACTTGTGCACTGTATCGATAACCTTTGGGCAGGTCAGGCGGCTAAAAATACTAAAAATACTAAAAATCACTACCTTATGCACTTGTAGTGAAATAACTAAAATAATACTATAATAATGATTGATTTACAATCCTGGTATTACAATAATTAGTATAATTAATAATAAGTACAATTATTACAATCATTATAGTCTTAATTACACAGTTTTATATCACATTGATATATTAATATTATTTAGATAGTTTCATAGCAAGAACAACAGGACATTCCTTTGTCTTATACTTATCAGTTACTGCTATGGACAGCTCGGCAAATGCTCAAGAGAATGCTGACTCAGCATATGTTAAAGCAGTTGTAAGGTTGGTGTGCTGTTGTTGTCATGCCTTGAACTACACTGGATAATTAGTTTTATTAGCATGTAGTATTAATTGTTTTCTCTCTTCAGAATTAAAACGACTCTATTTTGGCTTCAGAATAAATTATTAACATAGTGGTATTTTTGTGACTTGTTGAGTTCGATCGAGCGGTTGTAGGTACAACTCTATTGTAGTCCTGAGAACTGTTTTTGACCGGCCGGACGTTGACTGACTTTCACTCCAGAAACTGGGTAAATCAAACGAGTTGATAAAGTAAGTTATACCACCGTAAGGTAAAAGGGAGGAGGTGACGTTTCGAGCGTTAGCCCTTCGTCGGAGCGAATGGGCTAACGCTCGAAACGCCAGCACCTCCCTTTTCGAGCTTTCATTTTTCAAGGCATATAAAATAGAAAGAAACAATTTCGTTTTCCAGGAAAACAGAACTTCGGACTGAAAGTAACGATGAGCGTGTTTCTACACGATGGAACGTAACAAACAGAAATAGATGACGACTGATGAAACTTAACTTGCAAAGCTTGTATTGTCTTTTATTATACTTTACTAGGTTTCATTAAACCCCTCTATTGTACCCTGATATTGGGTTTACAAAATATTTCAACTAGACTTATTCCAGTCTCCTCCGCAGCCGTCATTAGGGTCGTCACGCAACGCTTCTCCCCCACTAAGTTAGTGCGGAGGAGACTAGACTAATTCCGGCTTTGAATAATCCTAAGTCACCCTGCTCTTCCAGAGAAGAACCTAAAGTTGAAAGAAGAAAGAGAAGAACAAAATTTATAAATAAATGGGTCACTATTTTTGTTTATGTGATCTTCATGTTTCTCAGAAGCTCCCAAGCTAGGGCAGGGACATTGGATCAAAAACCTGAATATTCATGAGATATAACAATGAGCAGCTAGGGCTTTTTTCTCCATATGACAACAACAACAACGACTTGATTCGTACTCTGTAGAATACAGCATTGACATACATATTAACAAGAATATAATGGAGTGCAGGCTTCCCTGAATAACCGTACAGGCTAAAAAGAATGGGTCAGCAATACTTAAATGGTTTACTGCATCAAATATGGTCAGACACAAACGATACAACACAGTGTGTGTGTGTGTGTGTGTGTGTGTGTGTGTGTGTGTGTGTGTGTTGAACACACACAATACACACGGACACGCACACACACTCATCAGTACCAAAATAAAGAGGACTAAAAAAAGGATTATAAGAAAAGGTGTCACGGAAGATCAAAAAAAAAAAAAAAGAAAATTGAACTATTAAAAATATAAGAAAAAACTTAAGTAGTTTTCAAGAAGGATTGACCTTAGTTCTTTCTTAAAACGTTTCAGAGAGGATGAAGCTTTATGTCATCACGTATGTATCATTCCAGGTGAAAGTCAGTTAATCAGTAGTCTCCTTTTAACTTTTTCTTCATCAGAATCAGCGAGTTAATACAGATGCGTCAAGGATCCCCTTGGCTGTGGCCTGATTTCGTGTACAGTTTGACGCCATCAGGCAGAGAACACGAAAAAAGTCTTAAAATACTTCATGGCTTCACAAACAAGGTATCGAAAATAATAAAATTTCAGTTGTTGCGGTTCAATTTTACCCCTGTCTTAATGTTTCCCCCTTATTCTGGATTTTTTTGTATTTGTATGTGTAACAATTCTGATAACGATGGTATAACTAACACAGAGAAAAATGTAGAAACGAGTTTAAAAAAGACGGTGAACGTAACCTCAAAATATTTAAGAATTATTTCACGAAATCGAGCCAATCGAGAGTTCGTCTTCTGAGCTCATGTAAGACGTGATTGAGTGGAATAATTGTTTATTAAACCTTTAAACCATCGATCGTGTGAAATAGGAACTAGTTTGCACGACAAGACTTGACTTTGCTATTGTTTGTAAACAGAACCATGTTGTCGTGAAGGCAGTGTAGTAGAAACGCGATAGAAAGCGAAAGCTCGGCAGGAAGCGCAGTTAATGGGGATAGTAATTCGAAACGTCCGTGCATTTACACACAATTACGATTCGGCCGTCCTTACCACAGATCAAATCACCACCTTCGCTTAGTTTGATATGGAAGCAAACATGGCTCAATTATCCTGTCGTGTAGAAGATAAGAAATCAGATTGAAGAGTATCAGCGAGCGCGTTTCTTGTATATACGATTGGACAAAATGCGCTAGAGCTCTTCGATGTATCGCAGTATACTTCCAGCGAAGATCCTAACAACTAGGTCGATACGATAATCTCAAAGTTTGAGGAATTCTTTACTTCAAACGTAAACGAAACCGACGAGCCCTTCAATTTAACCAGACCAATCACGAACTGGCTGAAAAACTTCTGCAATTGCCCAACGATGAGTGATTCCTTGCTTCGAGATCGGATAGCTCTTGCAATCAGAAATTAAAGGTACTGACGTTTGAACACATCTGAGAATGCAACGAGTCAGTTACAAGCCATGCGTCTTAATTATGAACAAGTAAAGTGAGTTCTTCCGAAGAAAAGTGGGAAATGAAATGAGTACCAGAGTTTCACAACCCTTGTTCATGATAACTTAGTGGGACGTTAAAAGAACCCACCCACTGATCCCCTTGTGGGTTGGCGTTTCACATAGGGATAAGCTCATTGCGCCTTTCACCCTTGGAAATGCTTGTAAAACCGAATCCAATAAAATTGCAAGTCGACTTTGGGGCTACTGTCAGCATCAATCCCAGAAGCTGGATTCGTGATTTCTGCATCGAACAAACCAATATTGCCCTTGAAATGTGGAATACGTCAGACATGAAGGTTCTTGGAACAGGCAAGTTGCTTGTTGAAAACCCTAAGACGCTGAAAAAGTACATGGTAAATTAAAGTTTGTTGTTGTCGAAGAGAAGCTTACCCATCTTCATAGCTGCAAGGCTGCAAAGAAAGTGGCTCTCATTAGAGTGAACTAAAAAAAAGAAAAGTCTTAAAGAAATTTAAGACTGTCAGTGGTGTTGTGGTTACGATGAGTGATATCCTATGTGATTTTTCTCATTTTCATGACTTTTTCAACGGTGAGGTTGGTAAGCTTCCTGCTATTGTGCGTCTGACAGTGAAGGCTGATGCAAAGCCAATTGTTCGTCCGCTGAAAAGGCTGCCTCTTAAGTTGAGAGATGCAGTGAAGCAAGAGTTAGACAGGCTTATCAATTTAGGCGCTCTTGAGCCTGTCGATGAACCCACTGACCCACTGACTGGGTGAATCAGATAGCAGTTGCAACTAATAAAGACGGAAGCCTAAGGATCTGTCTGGACCCACGATCCCTAAATCGTGCGGTGAAACGTGAGCACTATCAAATTCCAGTCCTTGAGGACATTTTGCCTGATCTTGCAAAAGAAAAAGTGTTCAGAAAGGTGGACCTCAGCATTGCAGTTGCAGTTTGAAAGGTGAGTCTAGAATGCTAACCACTCTTACGACCCCATGTGGAAGCTACAGGTTGACACGTCTTCCTTCTAGGCTGTCCTTAAGGGCCGAGATTTTCCTGAAACGTCTCCATCAAGCTCTCGAAGGGCTTATGGGTGTAGCCTGCGTAACTGACGACGTCCCAGTTTATGATGTCGGTGACACTTTCCACGATGTTACTTAAGATCAAGACAACTTCCAAGAATCTTAAACTGCTATTTGAGCGTTGCAAAGAGAAGTCTAACAAGCTCAACAGAGACAAGGTGGCATTAAGAGTTCAACAAATCGATTTCATGGGACATCGACTGACCAGCCAGGGCTTGAAACCAGGCCCAAGCAAGGTGGAAGCTATCCTCAAACTTGAAAACCCAAAGACTAAGGAGGACATTGAGAGACTTAATGGAACTATTAATTTCTACCAGGATTATCCCAAGCCATTAAACCACTTAGGAGACTCTCTCAAAAAGGAATTGAGTGGTACTGGGGTGACAACGAAGAAAGGTCATTCAACGAGCTGGAACAGCTAGACACTCAGGCTCCAGTTCTACTACTAGAAAATTATAGGAAAAATTATAAAAAAAAAAAAACGAGGAAAAACGAGGAACTTGTCATACAGTGCAACACTAGCAGTTCTGGATCTTGGTGCGACACTGATGCAAGAGGGGCAGCACCGGCGTAAGCTAGCACAGTCCAAACAGATTCTGAGACTCGCTATGCTACCATCAAGGAGGAGATGAGGGCATTGGTGTTTGCGCTAGAGAAATGGCATCAATTTGTGTTTGGTCGTCATGTTGTTGTCAAGACAGATCACAAGCCTCTTGAAGCTATCACCAAGAAACCAATTGATAGGGCACCAAATGAAAACGCCTACAAGGAATGCTGTTAAGACGTTTAGCATATGATGTTGAAGTACAGTATACTCGAGGTCGCGAACAGCATTTAGCAGACGAGATGAGGAGACAATACCTCCCATATTAGGGCTAAGAGACCACACATCCATAATTCTCATGCTCGTTTCTTTATGTTTATAATGGAAGGGGGTGACATGTTATGCAATTCCCATAACAAAATGCGTGCGAAACATTTGCATATTTATTATGTAACACCTTTCCCGCGCTGAAGCGATAAGTACCGAGTCAGTAATAAAATATGCAAGGACTTGAAAGCTGAACTTGACCGAGAAGCTTCTCTGATATAAATCAGCACGAAACATTGAAGACTAGGTGACCTCACCATGTCCTCGATGATCTTCGTCGTTGCTAGGTTATTGACGAACGAATCGCTGACAGAGCAGCCAATCATAAGGTTTCCTCCAATAAGATTGACACTGAGGAAGATGACGAGGTGGGCAGAAAGAAGAAGAGGCGGCTAGCATTTCTTGATATTTTGCTTGAGTCTTACGACGCTGGCGACATCTCACGAGAAGGAGTAAGAGAGGAAGTGGACACGTTTATGTTTGAGGTTTGTACGTCATTTGTTTGGGGAGCAATGTTTGGTCGTAGCGGTGAGATCACTCGGTAGATACGTGGTGTATGGAGACAAATAGTGTACCGAAGGCCATCCTTAGCAGTACTTAAACATCCTTAAACATCATTATACATCCTAAGCAGTACTTAAACATCCTTTTCCATTCTTAGCAGTACTTAAACATCCTTAGAAAACGTTTAAGGATGTATAATGATGTTTAAGGATGTTTAAGTACTGCTAAGGATGGCCTTCGGTACACTATTTGTCTCCATACACCACGTATCTACCGATCACTCACTTCCTACCGCTGTGACTCGGACTCGAATCCCGTGGTCTCATGTGGGTTGAGATTATTCTTAGTTCGCTACTTGCTCTGAGGGTTTTTCTCCGGGTTCTCGGGTTTTCCTTCCTCCATAAATACCATCACTTCAAATTCCAATTTGACTGGAAATTTTATTGGACGACAGTAATTGCTGCCGTTTAGCTGTTGTGGGGTCCTTGAAGAGCAGGTTATTTTACAAGTTTCAAAAATTCTTAAGTGTCATGACACTTACTCTACATGCATGCAATCCGAATTAAGATTTGTAGATTCAAGTTGTGAAAGGGACAGGAAAGGTCGGAGAGATCCAATTGATGAAGCAAGTACATGTCGTCAATATCAAGCGCTAGAAAACGCCTCGTCGTTTCAGTTTACATTCTGATTGGCTGAGAAAGTGGCGCGACGTTCTTGAGCCCACGATCTCTAATAGCATTGGTCGGTCTTCTAGGATCCGCGCCCTGAGAGATCTAAAACCTGCTTTACTTGTTTACAGGGTCACGACACCACAACAGCTGGTATCTCGTGGGCCTTATACCTTGTGGGACACCATCCTTCTATCCAAGCACGGGTTTGTGAAGAGGTCGATACCTTCTTTGGTAAGTCATTCTGCCCACCTGTGTCTTCATTGTTTTTTCTTTATTCTCTGGACTCTTCCCACAAACAACACTAACCTAATAAAGGAAGCAAATTGTTGTTTCCCCGTTACCTCGGCTTACGTACCGGTCAAATAGAAGCTTCAACATCCCCCCGTGCATACCCCGGGTATTTGAATTTTGGGGCTTTTGACTGTTCAAATTGCCCTCTCCCCGGGCCAAAGAGCCGTTTTAATGCCCCACCATAGTTCCGTTTCAGGTGATCAAATGCCCCAACCCCCGGGGAATAAAGCAGGAAGCCATACTACTTTTTCTAATGAACCTAAAGGAAACCGAGTCCTCAAACACTTTTGAATACACGAAATGGTTCAATTTGTTTTCAAAATATCTTCAAGTACAGAGCAAGGCTTTTGTAACCCGTTCTTTGTCAGCCAGTCTGAAACGAAAGCGCAACCTTTTCCTTTGAGAATATGTCTACTGTGACGGCTTCTGCTATTGTTTTCGCCTCGTAGAGAGTATAAACACATGAAATGGAGGCTACGTGTTTAAATCCCCCTTCCGGAAGGAAGCTGAGATTATCAAATTCCCTACCCCCTCCCCCCTCCCCGACAAGGCCAAGCGATCAAATGCCCGGGGAAATGTTGAAATTTTGATTTGACCGGTACAGTAGACCGGAAGTAAGAGAGTAAGGAGCCGCGGTAGGCCAACACTCTAAAGACTTTCTATTCACCCAATCATCGTCGGCTTGTCTAATTAATCAGTTTGCCTTTAATACTGCATTGTTGATCTTGAATTCACAGAAAAACGGCCGGATAAACTTACAGTTGACGACCTAAAGGAACTACAATACCTGGAGTGTGTTATTAAGGTATTCCACTAAATTGGCCTTGTGCCAAAGATTTGTGGTTTATTTCTTATTATCAAAACGAGGCCGCCCTCGGCTCAAAGACTTATGGGTAATGTATCATTGAAACGAGGCCACCCTCGTCCCTAAGACTTATGGGTATTCTATTATCGAAAAGATTAGATAATAATGATGATTATAATTATAATATAAATAACGTAATATTAATAGATGATATTGATAACAAGCGTCGGAAGGCTCACTGAGTAATAGGTTGTTACTCATTTTTATTTACTTGTTCTTGCCATCTTAGGAGGCTCAACGCATGTTTCCGTCAGTACCGTTTTTCGCAAGAACGACTTCTGAAGATTGTCACTTAAGTAAGTCACAGCACTGTTTCTGAACCTAGCTCTGTCACAGCTCTGAACCTAGTTTAATGGTCCTTCTTCCACGAGTCTCCTATACCTCAGTGGTAGAGCGTCCGAACTATTAATCGGAAGGTCGTCGGTTCGAGCCTGTTCCCACGAGTCTTCATTCACCATCTTCATCATTTAACAGCTTTGCTTTTTTATTTTTACTTTTCTTGTTTTTTTATTTTTTGAACCTAATTATAGAACGAGTTCAGTTCCTTTCAAATAGTTCGAGTTAGTTTTGGTTAATATTGCACCACTGTAACCTTTGTATATCATAATGTGAACTGTGTTTTTGTTTAAGATGGCGCCCTGATTCCAAAGGGCACCACAGTGGGCGTGGCCACCATTGGACTGCACCGTAACCCAGACGTGTGGCCTGCTCCGTATCAGTTTGATCCTGACCGCTTTTTACCGGAGAACAGTCAAGGCCGCCACCCATACGCTTTTGTACCTTTCTCGGCAGGACCGCGAAACTGCATAGGTTCGCTCAATTCATCAATTTCCCCGTTTCAGCTTAAGGTTACTGACAGGGAGCATCACTTTTCTAATGGTCCGTCCCTAATTTCCCTTGGTCAGCGGTCGGAAACGACGACGTTGGATATGTAATTCATGTATCCCCTATTTATACTTAATACATTATAATATATCTTATAGATAATAATAATTCATTATCATATATTCTTAACATTATAATAAAGGATACATGAGGTAGGTATACTCGACGACTTTCCGGACGGCTTCTGTTGGGAACGCGGGCTCTGCAAAGGCGATTGAGCTCATCGGGCTCTTCCTCTAATTGACGACTATTATATATAACCTAATGAATATTTTCTTTGCTTTTTAGGTCAAAAATTTGCTGTCCTTGAGGAGAAGATTATCCTGTCCTATATATTTCGTCACTTTTCTGTTCAATCGACCCAGTCCTTAAGTGACCTCAAAATCTGCGCTGAGCTCATCACCAGGCCTAAAGAGGGCATCTTCGTTACGTTGACCAGTCGGAGGAAGAATGGAAACTAGAAGTGACAAGTGGTCCCATGGTATTGTTACGATATGACAGAGGAATATATAAATAAATAAATAAATAAATAAGCCTGTTTTCTCTGTCCGTACAGAAAAAGAATGACAAATGTACTTCCGCTGCGAACTCAACTATTTATTTGAAACAGGAGCCATTATGTTCATGCTCGCAGTTCGAGATTTAATGTTTGCTGGTATTTTCTTCCCTTCTCAATTATGAGACTCAACACTTTCATACAAATACCCATGTCATCATTTCCGATTGCACGGCCTTTTTACAGCGGGATGACGTAGTCAGCCAGCGTATAAAATTCGGTAGCGCATTCCTTTCGTCGTCTTGGGAGTCAAAAATTGCCTTGTTTTTTTAACTTTCCCGTATCCCGAGCCCGTCTCGAAAAAATTGTGTGATTTTTATTGGCTGTAACTCCGAATCACGTGCAAGTCAGGTTGGATTGCACCATGGATATCCATGATCGCACAATCAGCAAAAGAACATACTGCGTCAGCAATTTTAAACCAACACATCCCGCGTAAACGCCTCCTGGCGTCTTCTTGTTCATGCTAAGAAAGGGAGCCATTCTTTTGAGACAATACGCAGTGGTAGAGTTGAATTTCCTACAACGAACGCAGTCATTAATTTCCACAGCACTTTTATAGCCCTGGCAACCCTAGTATTTTATTGATATAAGAACAAGTAGCAGCCTTTTACTCAGACGACCAGTTCAAGTTTTCTCGTCGACTCAAAGACAAAGAAATGCTGAACTGGTGGTTATTTTGTTAAATCTAATTCGTTCAAAATGTAGGTGGTGCCCTGAAATTGATTGCCCTACTTGTAGTATGTCAGTTGCACGGCATTTGCGGTGGAGTTAGTAGGAGTATGGTGTCCAGAAGGGTAATTTTCCTTAGTAAATAACATATACTAGCTTTCAGGTTAGAGTGATTCAATCTACTGTGTGTTGTTGACAAATTTGTTCCAAACACCAAAAACAAGGACAAAAATGGCAATGGCGCGCAACGACTGTCCATAACAATAATAATAACAATGACGACCAGAACGATGACAATAACTGTGATAATTATATAATGACCATAACAATGGCAATAACTGTGATAATTACCATAACAATGGCAATAGCTGTGACAATGACAATGAATAATAATGATAATGACAATAACGAGAATGATAATGACAATAACTATGATAATGATAAGGACAATAACAATAACAATGAAAACAATAGCAATAACAGTAACAATGACTATAACAATGGTATTCATGATGTACCGATCTATACAGCGAAAGCACACATTGTTTTCACTAACTAAAGAAAATTGATCCAGAGCTTCTAAGTTGATCATGTATTGGCAACGCCCTTGGTTCTTTGCTAAACCGTTCTTTCACCTTACCTCGTGTTTATTGAGGGCAGATTCCCGTGCCCATCTGAACAAGTCTTCATGCACATTTCCGTCATAGCGTCCTAGTGCTGAGTTGAGCGCGCAGTCTGAATCGTCAAACGCATCCACCAGAAATACTGCCTCGGGCCTGCAAAAAGGTTTAAAATTAAGGCAAAGTAAACGCACGAGTCAGGATAGTAAGGCAAACACAAGAGTGATTTGTAGCACTTTAAATGTATTCCCAGAGTTAACTGCTCCGCCATCTGCGTTACCCCTGTATTGCTACTTTTTCTTCATGGCAGCCGCTTCTCAGAGCGTTGGGTGACGCACTAGACGGCAGCTGCAAAGGAAACGAAGTGCTAATCGGTATCGCGAATTTCTCCGTTTGCCACATAATTACCCACGACTTTTATTCCGTCAGGCCGTCTGGCATGATATAAAAATTTATTGTCTTGTACTAACCTAAGCTGCTCCATCAATGAGTAAACTTGATCTCTTACGGTTTGAATTTGACAGCTATCCAGAGTACCCGCCTGAAGATGAAAACGTAAGCTGTTCACAGTGAAGACTGTCACAAAGTAGCATGCCCTATCGCAAATAAGAGATGATAAATGTACCAAGAAATTTTTGATTAACGTTACGTAAACAAAATAGACCTCTTTCATAATGGCGGCCAAACAAAAAATTCTTTTGTTTTGATGGTAATGAGCCTTACTGGCTCATGATATTTGTTCCAAAACGAAGCTAGTGGGTCTAATTAATACACATCCAAAAAATAATAAATCGGCCGCCATTTATGAAAGTGTTCTATGTCTCCTCACTCGAGCTGATTATAAAGAACAGACTAGCTTTTCCAGAAGAAGATTCTGTTGTTGAATCTTATAAAATCTTTTCGCTGACTTGAACCAGGAGACCATTACCCGAAGGTCTCAATGGGGTGATGACTTTTACGGCTAATGATTAATATTTTTGACTGTTTTATGGCTAACGGTTAATATTTTTGGCTGTTTTACGGCTAACGGTTAATATTTTTTGGCTGTTCTACGGCTAACGGTTAATATTTTTGACTGTTTTATGGCTAACGGTTAATATTTTTGGCTGTTTTACGGCTAACGGTTAATATTTTTGGCTGTTCTACGGCTAACGGTTAATATTTTTGACTGTTTTATGGCTAACGGTTAATATTTTTGGCTGTTTTACGGCTAACGGTTAATATTTTTTTACGGCTAACGGCTAAAATTTTTCAATACTTAAGTCTAACGGCTAATTTTTTTGCCCGTTTTACGGCTAACGGTTAACCCCATTGAGACCCTCTTACCCGCTTGAACCAAAGTTGTCGGATGTCGAGTGCCAATTGTCGGATAGCACTTATACACTGTCACAGTTTAGTAAAACTGTGACGTCAGCTTGTGAGTGTCTTTTTTTAGTAGTGTAAGCGAGGTCTTGATTTTTTTACCGGGTAAAAAGCCAACAAGACAACTAAGGCATTTAGCAGATTCAGAGAAACAGTCCGATTTAACCATGGCCAGTCCGATTACAAACGTTTGTAGTCGGACATGCCAAATTAGTCGGACAGTTCAAAGCAGCGAATAAAAATTAAGCACTTCAATTCATGCCATTAGCCAATAAACTTTAACTACCTAACCCATTCTGTCAACTGGCCCAATGGCTTTTATTCAGATATGTTTTCCTTAGGTTTTGACACCATTACACCATTTACACGAAAAGGTAAAAGGCAAAGGCGCACACGAGCCTCAAGGCACACACGGCCAGAGCTTATCCCGGTTTCAATAGCATGAAGCACCTGGTAGTATTATTACTCCCCCCTGCATGGATGGGATGCTAGTCCAACACAGGGTTACCCCCAGCATTATATCGCTGATACTCATTTGTACACCTGGGTGGAGAGAGACAGTGTGGAGTTAAGTTTCTTGACTAAGGAAACATCACAGTACCAGCACCAGGGCTCGAACTCCAAACCTTCTGCTCGGACGTCCGACACGCTAACCACTACACTACTGTGCCTGCACTATTACACAAGTAATTTGTAATCGGACCTTGTGTCTTACCATTCAGGGACAATCGTGCTCGTAATTACAAATCAGGTGACAATTAAGGCTCGCGCGCGCTCGGCTGATATGAAATTCCTCGTTCGATTACTCCCTGAATTGTACTCCACTCGGTCCTATTACCCATGATTACTAATTATTTTATTTCTTAATTTTATTTTTTCATTCTCATGTTTGTATCTTTGCTTACTTTGCTGTGAAACAAAGAAAAAAAAAAGAACAGAAATCAATAAGAAGCAGTGGTAATCTGTCCTGTTGTAATTCAGGTGGAAAATGTTAATAAGCGATATTAGAGATGTCTATCCTGCTACACAGGTCAACTTAAAAGATGTAATACAACATGATAACAAAAGACTTCCACTGCTTTCCTTGAAAATCTCGCGCCTACTAATTTCTTCAGGTATATTAAACAGATCGTTTGTTATGTCAATTCCTAACAAAAGAGTTTTACTTCTTACCTAGAAGCGTTACTGTCTGTATATTTCTTTATATCAGCAGAGATCACATTAACAAAAGCAATGGGATATTAGCCGCGAAAAACACCTGTATAGATCAGTACATATAGGCGTTAAATCCAAGGAAGTCTGAAAAGCTCAGTTGAAGACGATAAGAATAAGATACTCCAAGAAACTTTCAGTAAGATGTCATTTAACGATTTAAACGTAAACTCAACCATCAATATTTCGGGCCGAGCCAGGAATGATGGCAGATTTTCTATGGTCAATTTAATTGCGATATGTTTGCCTGGATCTGTCATCGCTGTTACTGGGATTCTAGGAAATCTTCTAGTTCTCATGATTATCTACGTAAATCCATCGCTTCGAACGCCGCCAAACTACTTACTGGCTAACCTTGCCGTCGCAGACATCACAAGTCTTTTGTTTTGCACGTTTACGCTCGTTCCGTTGTTAACAGTTCTTCCGGAGGGAACAACTGGCACATTTCTCTGTGTGTTTCTTGTTGGTTTTAACGTGCCTCTTACGGCTACAGCTGCGTCCGTTTTTACACTGACTATACTGGCCCTAGAACGTTACAACGCCGTTTTGAAACCGTTACAAACGTATTCTGTGCGTCTTTCGAAACAAACCGTACATTACGCCATTATGGGTACCTGGATTGTTGCGGTTGTACTGAACATCCCCGTCTTCTCAAACACAAAATATAAATACAAGAAAATGACCTGTCACCAAACTTACAACAACCACGCGGAGCTAATCCATATGACTTTTTATACGATATTTTTAGTTATGATTCCTTTTTTGATCATTAGCTTCTGTTACGCTAAGATTTTAAAAGCTCTGTACTGCGATAACACAGTCTCGCCTGAGAGCAGCATCACGAAACAAGCGCACGCTCGTAAGAAAAAGCAGATGTTGAAGATGTGCCTGACTGTGACAATCGTGTTTTCTGTGTGCGTTTTGCCGTGTAGTCTTATGGTCGTTCTTCGTTATTTTCGGATAGTAACACAAACCGTTCGTGCTATTGGACTCTGTCTTCTTTTTGTAGGCTCAGTATTTAATCCATTTCTATACGCTTTTCAGAGTTCAAACTACCGACAGGCCATCAAATTGTTGTTAAAATGTCAATTCGGTACGAGAAGGATTGGGAATTTTAGTATAATGCCGACCATTAAAGGGTCAAAAAACATCGGGTCTGAAAAAATTGTACGCCTAACAGTAACCAAAAAGGTATTGGTCTCAACCAATAGCTAGTAATCGTGGTAAATATTAAGTAAAAACTTATGACCTTATAGGACAAGAATAGCTCATGGCGTAAAGAAACGTGCAAGTTTCTTCCCTACTACTTCAGCCTTGTTTTAACCGCTTTCCGGCGTGCTTTACAACAGACCAGAACACTGTGGAGGCTTCATCATTTGTTGAATATCTCCCTGTTATGTAATAAGATACATAACTTGGCCAGGTTTGATGATACAAGGTCAGAATAAGTCCTTCACATATAGGATACCACACAGCGCATAGTTCTTTGTAATAAAATTTAGTGGTTTTGAAATTCTTAGCGATCTTATGTCTGTCTCCTTTACTCCTAAGATTGCTAATCAGAAAACTTTCTATTAAAAAAGAATCAACTAGTCTTCAAGCAGAGCCCCAATTTTCTTACTGCCAAACGAGACCGGAAAAATACTCTCGAGATTTTTCCTCTCCCGCGTGTTTTCCGCGCGCGATGTCATCCAATTGCCTCTTTCCAGATTCCTCAGGGTTGACCTTGAATGGCCTTGCCTATTCAATTTTTTCCCGCGAATTTTACGTGGGTGTGGTACACAACTTTTTCGAATGTCTTACGATCACGGGCGTGACGTTAATGCCTCGGTAGGCAGAATCCTCTTTGGTGAAATCGATCTTCGGTTGCGGGTTGATGTTTGCCCTCTTCCAAGAGTCCGGCCAGGAGTGAGTTAACAACGACAACGACATATTCCCGGCCACCTCCTCAAACAATCGCGTCAGGGTGTTTTTCCGACGCGGAATCGGCAAAGCCAATCGCACATAAATCATTAGATCAATGTGATGATAGTTAGGTTTGAGTGAATCAAGAAATAAATCAAGACTTCGCTTTAAAACATGCCCATAGGAAAAACATGACTAGTTTTTGGACGTTTCACTGCTCCCGGAAATTTTCGGTTCTGTCCTCGTGGACCGGTACACGAGGGAATAACCATTGTATTTTCTTTGTTTAGGAGTCATTGTTTAGCTCTAGCTAGTGTACTGCTTGGTCCTTTGTGTCGGCTCCTGTGTACAGGTACACGAGGACTGAACCAAATTTTACAATTTAATGTCCTGGAAACTCGTGCTCCACTTAATAAGATTTCTTAGAGAATTTCCCGGATATTTTTTTTACAATGGTGAAATTCAACTTTCAAGGAAAATTTGGAGCTCGAAAACCCCCGTGGGGGGTAATGCTGCATATGGGCTATATAAGTATGTGCAAAATAAGATAAAGATGGCTGGGACATGTGAGAAGAATGGACAACACACGCATCCCAAAACATCTGCTTTACAGGGAAGTGGCTTAAGGCAAGAGACAGAGAGGAAGACCAAAACTGGTATACAAAGACACCTGTTAACTCAACCTGTCAAATTGTGACGTAGAAGTTAAGACATGGGAACAAGCTGCTGAGGACAGAACAGCATGGAAAACAGTGGTGAAGGAAGGAGCCATCCTGCTAGAGAACAGCGTGATCAACAAACAACGAGCAGCGTCAGCGCAGAAAGGAAAACAACAGCAACAGAGAGCGCTGTGGAACCTCATTGATATGAATGCACTGTGGAAGAAGATGTGCTTCCAACATAGGCAGAATCAGCCATGAAAGAATTTGCAGGAGATAGATGTCTTAACTATGAACCAAAGCGACAGACCATTTTGATTCAGTCTATTAGCTGTAAGACCTTACATACATACATACATATAGTGGCTCGTCCCCACGGAGGCTTTTCAGAGTCACTTTACATACAACATACAACATAGTTAAGAATCCCAACTGGTGGGAGGCAGACCAGTTGGCTATTTACAAGGATGATCGAGGAGTTGAACCAGGTACTTACCCAGAACAACACCAGGTAGTGGCCAGAGCGGGATTTGAACCCGGGTCACTGCATTGAAATACCGCGCCCTAGACCACTCGGCCATCCTGCCTCCTTCTGCACAGACGAAAAGAGCCATGCAATAGGTATGTGCCATTGTTAGGGTATGGGTTTCACGCAGTTTAGTCTGGGAAAGATTGTAGAAATCAGAGAGTTTGGGTTCAGAATAGTGTATCCGTTTTCCAGGAAACTGATCAATTGGTTGACGATTTTAGTCTAGACTAGTGAAACCGGAAATTTCCACCCCAAAAAACATAAAATCCCAACTCAGTCTAAGAGCCAAGAAAGCGTCGATAGGTGCCCCCGGAATTGATGGTTATCATTTATTTATTTATTTTTATTTATTTATTATTATTTTGCCATATACACAAAATATACATGTAAAATTTAAAAAAATGACGAGGCAAGGAAGCCCAAGAAAGCAAATAAGGCTTATGAATAGAGCCACCTTTTAAGATTATGTTATTTAATTAATAATTACAATGCTGACATCGGCAATTTAACTCTAAGTACGCATATTTGTTTTGAACATAGAAAATGATCATTAAAATAGGATAAAAATAGAAAAGGCTGAACGTGTAAGTGTAAAAAAAAAATAATAATAATAATAATGAAATAAAAAAAAAGGGCGAGAAAGAAAAGGTGAAAAAAAAATGCAAGAATAAACGAGAAAGAAAAAGCGAAGAGGAGAAAAACTACACACAAGCATTAGGAGAACTAAATTGTGCTTATACCAAGAAAAAATGACTTCAGTTTAGAATTGAACAAAGCAGTACTAGAGGCATTCTGAATTTCAGAGCTAAGGGAATTAAATATTTTGGGCCCTTGAAAACAAACAGGATATCAAATAGTTCATTGTTCTTCATAATGCGCGCGTTCGTGCTTGGTACAGCTCAACAGTGAGTGACGACTAACAGAGGATGCCACAACGTTGAATACGGGGTTAAATATCAAAAACTCGTGTGATCATGACGTAACCTTTTTTGGGCTGAACTGTGCTGGTGACCACAGTAATTTCTGGAAAATCGCGACCCTGAGATAGAGATAGGGCAGCAAAATTCAGATGAACTAGGTCTAATATAGGCTAAGGGTTCCATTGTCCTAGCGCCACACCCTAACCCAAAAATTCATAAAGTAATCCCCACGAATCGAAGACTCGTCTTCATACAGTAATTCCCAGACTCCCTCAAGCCCCACTTCTCTCGTTCAAAATGGCTGAAACATCAGAGTCCGGAACCAAGAATCTCGCTCAAATAATCGGTGGTTCTTCAGGAACAGAAGAGCATTCAAAGCCTCGGGTTAGAAGAAGATCAAAGTACGATGGCCCAAACGAAGATTTCTTGATGCTGTTGTTGAATTTAGGAATCTCCAAAAATGCAGCTGAAAGGGTAATCGACTAAGTGTGCACGTGTCACGTTTAGTGTTGGAAATTTCAAGGGGGTATTTCCACCGTATTTTGGGAAATTTTACCAACGGAAAATTTTTGGTTTAATGGTACATTTTGATTCCAGCGTTCGACCCTCCCAAACGTGCCAGATTTCCGTAATCATCCCCATCAAAACTAATTATGTGCATGCTGTCGCCGTATTGGTCTGGTGCAACGCACGTGCCAACATTTCTTGTTTCTGAAGAACGAAACGACACGGCTACAGTATCCATAATGAAGAATGGGGTGATGTAGAAATGCTGCCACGTATTGAATTGCTGTATAAGATTAATTAAATCCACTTTGGGCTAAATTGCAGAATACTTGGCCATTTCATTAACATACTGATGAGTAACAATAGAGTCATTGTAATATCTCTCGCAGGCGCGGATCCACACCGGTTTCCTACTTTTTACGGGAATCGGTCAGATTTTCCACAATGAATAATATATTTTTAACAAACAGAAAAACTGGAATGATTTCCGCACAGGTCCCTACTTCATTATGCATGCTGTAGCCACACTGTGTCATTCTGCAGTAACAAGAAATGTTTACATTTGCATTACCCTAAACAATTCATCTGCTGCATGCATAGTGAAGTAGGGACCCGATCGGAAATCTTGCCGAAAAACTTTTCAAGGTGAAATTTGATTAGAATGGAACTGGCCAATATTCTGTCTGAATGACTCAGTGACCTAGGGAGTTAAATCCAAAAGATTTCGCGGGTGAGCATGCCCCCAGACCCTCCTAGAAACTTGCATCTTTGGCACTCGTTTAGGAAATCAGTCACCATTTATTCTAGATCCGTGCCTGCCTCGTTCTTTAAACGTCTCCCACACATGTAAGTGAAGTGGCCGAATATTCTGCATTTGCATGTCTGTACTTTGATTGGCCATCAAGGCAGACACTTGACACGTCTGCTTTGTTCCCCACTTTTTCAACATCATCAGCAGTAAATTGGTTAGTGTCATACCATTATAGGTTAAACGTGATAGCAAGATTTTGAAAATCAAACACAGGAGTTCATCATCTATTTTGTCCAAAGATACTTTCTCAGTATACTGTGGTGGGGGTGGGGGGAAGGGGAAAGCAAGAGGGGTTTATTATATAAAATTATTCCAGTGGTAGACCTTCAATAAAAGTGGTATCACACATGCGTAATATCACTAGCAGGATAGCATTTTTATCAATTTGCAAGCTCACAGTATACGACTTGACAAAATATTTCTGGATATACACTGTGCTAACTTGTAAAATAAATTATTTTGCAACACTTCAATATAAATTTCATATCTCTACACAGCCATGTAACGTCCTCTCTACACTTCACAATTGTAGTGTTACATGTAGTACCAACTCTTTCTAACAGTGCGTGGAGTATACTATATTTCCTAAACAATAGTTCAAGCGAACAGAAATTAACAAACATAACAGAAAGAAGGAAAAGACAGTATGTAAATATAGTGCTGAATTACCAGTTATAGTTGTTAATTTATAATTATGCAAATAATTATGTTTAAGCAATTATTGATGTTTTTGGTAACATTTGTCTTATAGTTTACTCCTTACAGTGTACTTTATATTAAATGGAAGGTACCAGTTAACCAAATATTAAGAATTTATTATAGTAATTATTACTGAATTAATTATTGTATCGTGTAGTATTACTGTGTAGCATAATTATTAGATGTTGCATTGTAAGGTCCTTCTGTTTATTCATAGGCTCTTTATATGACAGATAACATATCTGTTGATGTTGCAGCCAGCTGGGTCCTTGATAATCAACATCTACCAGAAATTGATGAACCACTTGATGTAAGTAACTCTATTTAACTGAGTGTGAAACACTCTGTAGTCCACTGTTGTTTAGATCTTGCGAGTTTAAGGGTTATGCAAACACATATTGAGAACAGACAAAATTATCAATACATGTACGCATTCCAATAATTAATTTTGCAACTTTTTATCAAACTGATAAATTATAACTGACAGGTGTAAGGAAATGTGTAATGCCAGGCTCATGACAGCAGTTGAAAGGCCAAAATGTCTCTTTCCAAACAACCTTCTGTGATGAACATTAGTTTTGTGTTCTGGGATGCTTCACTGATCGAATAGGTCAGTAATCATGAAAAAATGAAGTGATTGACGTTCATTTATTGACAGTTATTGAACGTAAAACATTGGTTCCCTATTGCACTCTAAAATAGCCAAGGGTAATTCCTGAAGACCAAATTCACTAAAGGATACTATTAGGTGGCTGAAGCTAGAAGTACTACAAAATGATGCTTACACTACCTATATATCATGGGCAAAGCTAATGATGTAAGCAAGCAAAACTGGTGAATCAGACAGCAAAAAATTGAGTGTGTCACTGTGAGGTTTATTACAAATTGTCAGGGCTCGACACTAACACTTTCCCGATTTCCACTGGAAAGTAAAAAAACGAAAATGAACCAAAATACTTACCCGATCTGGAAAGTAAATTTTGGGCTTCAATGGAAAGTAAATTTTATGCTTAAAAGGCTTGAGTGAAAAAAAGTGCGTAAAATTTTAAGAAAATGATACAAATAACCATATGACAATGGCTACTCGTCTTAAAAAGACAAATTTACAACATTCTCCGGTCCATTCTCCGCCATATTGGATCAAGAGAACTCCCGAGGAGGTCTGGGTACTATAAACACATGTGGTATGGTTAGCAACCATGAAACTGTAATCCATTTTGGATAGTAAAATTTTGAGATGGAAAGTAAAATTTGAAGTCTACTTTCCAAAGTGGAAAGTGGTGTAAAAAGTTAGTGTCAAGCCCTGAATTGTGTGGCTCATCTTAGCTTTTGGGAGTCAAAATTTGTGGATTATTTTCTCTTGGGTTGCAAAATCCAAAATGACCACTGACATAATTATCGTGGTACCTTGGTAGATAAAGATATGAGAGGAATTATTTGCCAGTCACTTGCAGGTGTTAACTGATGTCTCATTCATCACTTATGAATAGTATTTTAATTTGGTACCTCGTGGAGGTGAAAAGTTTGTTTAGTAATGCCCACTAAGGGGTATTTTTGTACCTTTTTGGAATGTGCTTTGAAAGTTTACTAAGGACCACTGTCATTTTTGTATGGGATTGAATCCCTGGGCATGCTAGGAAGTGTATGGCTTAGGTATACTAAGAAGAATAATTATTACTCTATTTCTCAGGTCCTTGAAAGGGTTTAGAATTAATTCTTATTCTGGTTCTGATTCTTGTACAGTGTTTTTTTTTCTTTTTTTCCCCCTGTGTTTAATATTAATCAAAAGAAATGCCCAGCTAGGTCTTCTCTTGTCAAATATTTTGCATAAAATTGTTTGCAGCTGGAAAAGAACCCTCCAGTGCTTGAAGCACTCCCATTTGAACAGAATTTCCCACTGGATGAAAAAACCATGAAGAGTCCGTATAAAATGGTTTTTGTTGTCAACATGGAATTGAAAATGGGTGTCGGCAAGGTAGCTGCACAGGTCGGCCATGCAACCATTGGTCTTTACAAAATCCTGCTTTCTGAGATTCAGAGATATGATCACATGATTGCACAGTGGGAGGATAATGGGTAAGAATATGTACTTCAAAACCTTTTGGTTAATAAACATCTTAATACTTCCAGGAACTTGAAGCCAGATCACCAGACTGTCAAACATAATTTGACAGTTCCATCATGGTTGATCTTAAGATTTGACTGAGAATGTGTTGTATCCTGAAGGTATCCAAAAAGTACACCAAAACCTTGAAGAAACTTGAAGCCAGACATCAGAAAAAAAGAGCAAAAACCAAACAAATATAATTTGACAGTTTCATCATGGTTGACCTTAATTTTTAACCGAGACTGTGTTGTATCATAAAAGGTATCCAACAATGCATGCGTCTTAAAACTTAACTGTCCAGAGATTTTCTTTGATAAGCTTAAGGTGAGTATTTTCATGGCGTCATCAAAATTTATATCACAAGCCTTTAAAATAAAGATATCTGGGAAAAGACATAACCTTGTCTTGTTTTCTTACTGCTGTCTCTGTTAAAACTGAAGGATTTTATACAGTAGAACTACTCCATTGCTTTTTATTTATATATCTCACCACTTTAGCTCAGAGGGCAATTTTCTTTCTAAAATTTGTCTGAAATGAGTAGAAAAGAAGAGAAAGAATAAAAAAGTGAATTGCCCAAACTTCGGTATTAAGTGATTTTATATATATTAATAAAGTTTTTTAACTAAATTTTATGTTTTTAGAGGGACCAAGATCGTGCTCAAGGGGAACAACTCCGCCCATCTTTTTGATTTAGAAGAGCAGGCTAACCAAGCAAAAGTACCTTGCTATCTTGTCCACGATGCTGGAAAAACACAGGTAACGCTATCAAGATCTAACACTATCTGTTATGATCAGGCCTTCTGATATTACGCGATGGTGCGATTTCGCACAATCGACCTCAAATCGCATCCGATCGCACAATTCACGAAAAATCGCATAATTCAAAAAATAACGCACAATGTTCATAAAATAAAGCATGAACCAACAAGTTTCTTTGGAATTCCTGCAAAAATACGCCATTCTCAAGATGATTTACCTTGGAAAAAGGCTAACAACACTCTTTCACCTTCGATTTCGTATTCATTCGAAGTTAAGGCGTTATTTTGAATGTCAAGGACCTGGTACGAGTCTCATTCTTAAAGAGTCGCCTATTGGTGTAACACAAACACGCCCCTTGTTCAGATTAGCCAATCTGAATGGCTGTAATTTCCGGCCGTTTACCCGCACGGCGGGCTACCCCCACGGGTGATTTTTGCCAAAAGGAAAAAGGGAATCGTCAGAACACGCACTTGCAGAAAACCCGCACACAAAAACAAAAGAAAGTTATGCAAAATAGTTAGAGAACTCACAAAATTTGAAACGATGGAGCGCTTTGAAAATTGCCCTGAGCCTTTCAGGCATTTTTTAATTGAACTCGTATTTCTCGTAATTGAGTCGTGGAAACACTTATCGTATCGTATTAGAATCGAAGAAAACTTTATTCCTTGTTTTTTTGCTTAACAAAATACTTTTCAGCATGCTATCAGCAAGTTTTCAGAACCACTGAAAACTATTGAGAATTGAACAAACTTGTAAAATTCGGTTCGCAATTTCCTCAAGAAACAATATCTCGGGATCTTCCGGGTCTTAGAAATTGCTTGAAACGGGATGCATCGAATATTTTGGTATTATTTCTATCCATGTAGGAGCCCATTACCCCGATCTTGGGCTCCTGATCCTTATCAGTGTTTTGTTTACATGCGTGCCGACAATTATATTTTTATCGCTTTGAACTAATTATGCGGCGCTATGAATTGAACAGATCACTAAAACATTTATTTATCTCAGGTTCTACTTAGTCTAAAAAATCACTTGAAACGGGAATATACTCCACAACGTAAGGCAGTGCTAGCTAGGAATATTTCGCTGATGCGTTGAGTATTCTTACATTATTTTTTATCACAGAGAATGTTAGGTTTGCACTGCACGTGTGTCGACAGACGTCAGCATCGTGTTTCAGTTTGCTCTACCTCGTTCCCAGGGTTCTCTCCTACTCGGGGGCCGAGTGGGAGAGGACCCTGGGAACAAGGTTGAGTTTAGTTTTGTGTTTTACACAATAAAATTGTTTCATATAAAGCAGAAACGCATTCAAAATGTCTTAAGAGCAGCAAAAAAGTGTTTTTCTTATCCTGAAACCTTATAAAACAAGCTTAAAATTGCTCAGAAAAAAATTGCACAATCTTCATTATTTATCGCATAATTGGCCTCTGTAATCGCATAATCTGCCCTGCAAATTTCGCATAATTTGCATTTTTTTATCGCACCCTATCAGAAGGCCTGTATGATTTAGGGCCACGTGAGGCTGGCCCACTTGGCTGAGAAGTGTCTTTGATTTTAATCATACAGCAGTTTTCTTGGACTTTAACCTTGCAGAAGCTGGGCCGCATTCATGTCCACAGACTTTTTCTTAAGATAAAAATTTCACCCACTTGTCTGCCGATTACAACTATCCTACCCCAAAAATAAAAGGAACTGTAAAATTTAATCCTCCTAAGAATTCCATGAAAGATTGGCTGTAATGAGTTTCTGACTTGTCTTGGGTGTGATCAATATGCTGTTTTAGTGGGCACCTAATTCTTTAACGTGATGGCTTTTTATTGCTACAATTTTTCTTATTGGCTCTTTTCAGGTGGCAGCTGGCTCCCTAACAGTGATTGCTTTGTTTGGTTCTGCTGCTGAAATTGGAAACCTAACAGGTTCACTACTGTTGCTATAGCATTAATGCACAGCTACATCACTTTTATGATGGTAATTACCGGTACCATAAAATTCTCATATTGTGACAACCCTAGTGCTGTAGATGACCCCATCATTTAATTACATTAATTAGTCATCAGTTAATAAACATACATACTGTAATTATACCGGCTAACACTTTCCAAGTCGAACGCACAAGATTGTTGACAATCTTCTCAAGGCTTCCAAACATTGCCAAAGATGTCTACAACATTAGGGTAGATTTTAGTGTACTATGATACAGTTAGGACACATTCATCTTGATTTGTGAGTCAGACTTGAGAAAATGTCCTGCGCGAGATCAATGTCTTTCGGTCACAGACGTGAGACTTGAGAATTGGCAGAGTTGGCAGTTATAGATAAGGGAACAAGGAAAATACCTAAGTACCATGTGGTATAGAAAGTTTGCTTACACTCTCTCCCAGTAGTGACCAGCATCCAATTTCTCATTACAATATTCACTGTTCGTCAGCCATTCAGGTTATGAGAATAACAAAAATGATCAAGAAAGAGTTGTATTGATATTTAAACAAATTCTCCTCACTAGTACAATAACAAATATATGAGAACAGTTAGGCGAAAATAAATGTTGATATTGGGGCTTAAAGGGTTAACATTATTCTTAGACATTCACTTGAAACAAATGGCTAACCCCTTTAGAGAACTAACAAGAGGCAAGATACAATTAGTAGAGTTCATTGGATTTATTGCAGTCCCTCTCACTAGACCAGTCATTAAAAATTATTCCAAGTATGTTGCGATGACGGCGATGTGATGTGGCTTACTTGTCACGGTAATTCTAAATATTTGTTCAAAATCAAGTTATATAAATTAACTGATATCAGTTGCAATTAATTAAGCTTTACTAAAAAATTAGAATCCGCGACCAAATGGCGCTAAATACGTGAGTCTATCCCACAAATTTAAGAAATGCAACTCTTAGGAAGCCTCTTGCTACCAGAGACATACGTTATACGGGACACCTTTATTTTCAAGCGGTTTTCAATTCACTATCGAAAGCAATTTTTGATTGGTTTGACTAAACATTGTAACAATCGCTGATTGGCTAAAGAATTTCGCGCCATTTCTTCAACCAATGAGAAGTACGGTTAAACTAAAGCGTCCATCGTGACGAGCTCGCACGCGTTTTCCCGCGCTTTGTGGTGACAAAACGACCTTGCCTTCAGTGCTGATCGGTTGACTGGAAATTGTGAAGCTGTTGTCATTGACCAAAGCAATTCGTCTGGTTTTGGTTTTATGACAATCAATTGAAAACTGTTCTCTCTATGACGAGTTCAACCAAAGTTAATTCATAGTTCAATATATTATGACGTATTTTGATTTGTTCAAAGAAAGAATTTTCACCGTTTAAAAAAAATTTCCGAAGCAGTAAGGATTGATTAAAAACAAATCTACTCCACCAGTCGTCACTGCAGAACCTTTCAAAACGGTTTTGTCTTGTTTAGTTTATTCAGCAGTTTTTCAAAGAATGATCAGATGTCTGGATCGTTGCAATCTATCCCTCCACCTTGGAAAGTTCCTCATTTTTCTTTGGTCCCTGTCTCCCGTTCTTCTCTCTCCAACAATTTCATTCCATTCGATTTTAAGAAGAACTGAAGTTTAAATTTCAACCGTTTAAAATAGACTAACATAAATAAATTGTGTGACAAAATGGCTTGACGTGACTCCTACGCGTTTCATTGTTCGGAGTAAGACTCGTCCCCAGTCCCTACTTATTTGTTCTTCAAAGGCGATAAAAGACTGAGGAGAAATGATGTCAAGGTCGCGGGGCAGGCTGGGAAGGCCTTCCCTTGATGCAATGCGTTCTAGTCAAAACCGCCTCAGGAGCGACTGGGAACGAGTCTGGTTCGGAGGTGAGCAGACGAGATGACACTGGCATGTTCTATAACCTGTGCATGAATGGGACTCCCATTGCTTCAAGCTTGTCTCTTAAAATCCCGTAATGTTCGGTCACACGGCTCTTTACTAGTCGCACATTGTCATTTTCTTGGTATTTCCATAATAAAAAGACGATTAAAACGACGATACTTGATAAAATTATCCGGCACCTAAAACGAAAAAAAAAAAAAAAAAAGAACAAGATTTACGTTTTAAATATTAAAGGTCTGTTTAATAAACATTTTAATAGGATCATATAAATAGAGGATATTACAGGGCTACGCGAAGGTAAAAAGTTTCTTTTCGAGTGCTGAAAAATGAAATATTTCTCGTATGAGCGTAGCGAACGAGTGAAGTATTTTCAACACGTGAACAGAAATTTCCGTACGGTATTTCCTCGACGAATAAAAGCCGGGGGCGATTATTCGAGAGGCGATTATTTCAAATATTTCTCAGTGGAGGCCGTGCATGAACATTACCATAGAAAAAAAAAAACTGTAAAAAACCGGTGCTTGTAACCATTTCTGTAACAATTAAATAAAAGCTTGTTTGTTACACAAAATGTCGATTTTTAACTTGAGAGGGAGGGGATAAAAGAAAGAGAAAATGGCGAGGGAGAGGGTGGGGGGCGATTATTTGAGGGAGGCGATTATTTATTACCCCGACAGTTATCACATACGTGCAGATATCATTTATAACAGCACTTTTGTGATATCAGTGTAAGATCGAATTTCTGTCCGTTTGCCCGTGCGGGGCACTGGGGCTAGTATTGGCATCCCATAATTTCAATCACTAAGTTTGTTTTTAGATCTGAGGAGTTTGTATCGAGTTTGGTGTCTACCGAATGCGGTACAGTCCACTTCTGTTCAATCCTTTTCGGTGGAACCTTTCTCTAAGAGACATACGATATTGGTTTTCAGAACCGCACGTACGCGAATTTCTCGTATAAAGAAGAGCTTACAATCAGTTTTATCAATTTGCTACCACCCGTTCTACCATTCAGTTCAGTCAGGAGCCCAGGAGCCTTACTCTCCCATATTAGTATAAATCTGCTAGCGTTCTGTCACAAACCGCGCTCTGATTGGCTACGCTACACACTATCTATTCTGTGATAGATAGTGAGTAGCGTAGCAGTGTGCCCTTGCTAACAAAATGGCGGCCGCGTCTTCACGTTTTCGAAGTGTCCGTGAAGAAGATTTAGACAGTTTACTGGTCGAAGCTGTTCCAGAAAAGAAAACGTTTTAAAAGACTAGTAGATTTATACTAAAACGATTAGACTATTCGCTCTCGATTTCTATGCGTGATAGTTGACTCGGGCTGCGCCCTCGTTAACTATCACGCGATAGAAATATCGAGCTCATAATCTAATTGTTTATTAGCCCAACGCCCCAGCACAGTAGTAGATGGTGCTATTTTTAACTTCTATTTCGCGGCAAAGAAAACAAATGTATCATTACAACGACCAATCAAATTGCGCTACGTATATGTTTATTTCTGATTAGAATTTCTACTGTCGCTTTTATAATGGCGGAAACCGCTTTCACGGGAAATATATATTTTATAATATAAATAAATAATTTTATAATATAAATAATTTAAATATATTTTATAATGGCGGAAACCGCTTTCACGAGTTCTAAAAACAACCACATCTGCTACTGTGCTGGGGACGCCACCCAACACAGAGGAACACTCCTGGTGATGGGCTCCTAGCTCAGTACACTAATCAGCTATTGTTAGACTGTTCAGGAGGCAAGACAAGACAAGACAAGACCAGTCATGAGTGTCTTCATACGTGACTGAGAGTTAGGCGCTTTTTTCCGTTTAAGAAAAACAACATTCAGGACCCCATTGCTCTAGCGGACAGGAGAATAAGAGGGAGCTCAGATGACGAGGTCGCGCCGGCTTGTACTTAAAAAAAAAAAACACATCGCACGGTATGTTGTAAGCCTTCAGTTGCAAGAAAAGCCGGCGTTTCAAGCGTTAACCATTCGCTCTGACGTGGGGCGAACGCTTAAAACGTCTTCCAGGGGTGTAGCGAGGGGAGGGGTGGGTCATGGGGTGCCTGGGACACCTCCTTTGTGAAATAATTGTTTTATGTCCCCAGAATTCAGGTGCCGAAAACACGCGAATCCGAACAATCAACATGCAGTGAAACCTTTTTAGTGCTAGATAGCTACATTTAGTAAAACACGGCGTGGATGTCGACATGCCAATCTGGCAAGTACCCTGGGTGTAACACAGATTTAGAATAAACCCACTTTTTTTCAGTGTCTGTTTTAATTTTCACCGATGCAGCGCTAAATCAACCCTTTATCCAGGAATCCAGTCCGGCCGTAGTAGACTTAAAGATTCGGCGTAACACAAATCTCGTTCAAATACCCTTCCAACAACTCTTCCAAATCTGAACTCCACCCCTTCCTCATTCCTCAGGGGTATACTGGAAACTTTACCAGCAATAAACAGACAACAATCTTTGAATACCTAGAACCGATAAACAGTAGCTCCCACCCAACTCGACTAGCTATGCTATCTTTGGGTGGGACTTGTATTAGTTAATCTTAACGTGAAGTGTTGTAGTAACTACTGGTACAGAATTCGTTGTTTCCTTATACTTTTTCGTTTTACCGAAAATCTTGCGTACGCCCTTCCCCCGCATACACATTAGGGAGCTTAAGCAAGAACGACAACGGCGCCGAGGACGCGATGTTCGAAAAAACTGATTTGTGTTTCTCCTGTACAAATGGCGGCAGGCTTGTTTCATTTTCTTTCCATAATTTTTCAAACCGCCGATTTTTCCAACTTAATAACCCGTTCACAGTTCTTTACGAATTTTTATACGCAATTTGGTCGTTGTTCACTCGCGTCTTCCAGAACACCTGAACAATGGTAATTTCACGTTGTTGTTTTCCAAAGGACGGCAAAGTAATCTACCAGACTGTATTTTGCACGTGCAGTTTCATTGTTTCGTTCATCAACGCTATTGTTTGGTGCTGTTGTATTCATCGTCGTCGTCGTGTTTAGCTTAAGGTCCCCAATCAAATAATGCAACGGGGACATCTACAAACGCTATACCTCAGTACTAAAAAAACATGGCGCCGCCCAACACAAGGGAGTTTAAGAAACGACGACGGCTACGACTACGACAACCCCACAAACAATAATATCATTGGTTACAAGAATACAAATAATCGTGCTGCACGTGCAGCACAGATTTTAGCAAGTATATTAGCGGTCCTCTGCATAACGGCGACGTGAAATCACCAAATTTGAGGTTTCGATGACAACGTAAGCATGTAACAGAGAATCTACCAATCTCTATTTTCACTCTAAAACCGCTCATATCAATTTATTATTAGGATACTTCGCCCATTTTGTAGGACGTGAACGAGACTGAACTGAATCACGAAAGACTTATGATAGAGCCAGGTTACATTCTGAGGTGACGTTTTCGTCTACCGTCGCCTTCGGAGATCTTTAACTCCCTACTGAGTGGGGTGGTGAGGGGAGATACTTAGATGAAGTGACAACCACTTGTTTAGAAAAGCAAAACAAAATTCCTGTTAGTCCAAGATTTATTTTTAGAGATTGTAGTTGTTGGTGATTGGAGATTCATGTTGGAGACTCTTACCTTGTCCTAGTAAACGGTAAAACTATTCTGGTAAAAGTGGAGCATATGATGAGTAGTATTTGCAGAATGGCCAGCATCATTGTCAGAAATTTTGACAACAGAGCTTTTGCTTGAAAACTTTGATCCAGGTAATCGTCCAACTTGGTTGTCATCTGTTGATTCTGCTGCTGTAGAGCTTCGATTTTCATGACCTGCAAAAAGGAAAGAAAATGTGGTCAAGATACAACGAAATGACAATGTCTCAATTTACAAGAGTCTCAATGAGTGGTGGCTTTTACGGCTAAATTGACTTTTTCACGTCTAACTGTTTGCCTTAATAATAATACTGATAATACTAATTCTAATAATAATAATAATAATAATAATATAAACACACATAACACAGCTCTTACCCTGGTTATATGCGTGTCCAATGCTTCCTCTATCTCGCTGGCTCTCTCCGCTGACCGATACTCTACTAATTCAATTCTCTCCTCGGCGCGTTCAAGTTCTTGTTTTAAGCTCATCATCTATGTAAAAAGGTTAAGCAAATGTGAATTTTCAGTGTAAACTCGATTTAGCCCGGCCTTTGATCAAAGACAAATATCCTGGTCTAATATGACAATGGTGTCTTCGAACTCAAAACCAAATGTGCCAGGGTAGGAAGCGCAACGGTGTATTCTCTACCAGACAATATCCCGCCCCACCCCACCCCACCTACCAGCAAATCAGTGATCACCTGATGGCTTAAATGAGGTAGGATTGTGCAAAGATGGTAGAATAATGACTTTTCGACGTTTCCGCGATTTAGTTTGGATCTAGAAATTGGAGGGTTATATATAGGTTTCACTTCCATAGAGAGTGGCAGGCTTAAATTCTCTCCTTTTCGGGACCATTCATTTTTTTATCAGGGAGGGGTGGCTGGTGTGATTCGGGAAGCACCATTTACAAATTGCATGACCCTCCCTCAGCCTGCCATTTTTTCACCTGACCCCGCCCCCCAAATCAAAAGAAAGAGAAGTCAATATTGCTAAAATATCTCACATGACCCCCCTTTTCCCTAATGCTTTCGCATGACCCCCTCCCCCCTAAATCATACCAGCCCCTCCTCCCTCGTGAAAAATGAACGGTCCCTTAAACTGTGCAGGCATTGCGTCAGATCTTCAGCGGTTATCCGTGTGAAACTTATGGTGTTATGTACAAGGTACTCACCTCGTTCTGGTGTAGTTCGGTCATGTCGTTCCATTGGTTTGTAATGTCATTCAATTGATATCTCAATTGCTATAAGAAAACATACAAGACCTCGATCTAAGAAGTTATTTCTCCTTGATCCTTAATCCTACATCATTTTATTCTGCACTGGTATGAAGAATTTGGTGTCAGGTCAATTAAGCATCCATGAGCACCACAACGAGGCATGCGGACCTCTCGGAAAACAGACTTCCGTGTCTAAAAACACAGCTACATAATGGTGAGCCGGAATCAGTCGACCCCATCGCCTGAAGAAGACTAACAGTAAGCAGTCGGAGCATTGCGATCAACATCCAGTGACTACATCGTGTGACAAAAGAAGAATTTATATTATCACAACTTGTCTGAAGTTTTCATATCCCAAGGCCTGCAGGACTGGGAGTGTCCCTCTCTGTCAGTTACGCTCTCTCGCACAAAAAAAGAGGAATCAAATAAGATAAATGTGCAAACTGCTAGTTAAGATTAACTGGCGTTTCAAAAGACGAGTCTCTTTGATTTATATACAGAGCTACTGGTAACATGTATCCTTGAGTTGACTGATTCATTTTATACAAAATGGTTTAAACTTTTTGTTGTACTGTATAATGTAGTTCTAACGTTTGCAACTGAAAATAAAACCACGCAATGTTCTTTGCAAAAGTACTGAAGATGACTAGTATATTCAATTTTGACTTTGAATTTTTGTGTGGCTTACACGAAGAGTGTAGCCACATAATGGAACGATCGGATTCATTTATTTATTTGTCCACGAGTGTCGAGCACCTGTCACATGGTCTAACACAACACACTAGTACGCCATGCGGACCTATTTTAACCTTGAGTCGCACCTTTTTTAAAATCACTAATCATGAGCGAGTGTGAGCGTAGGTTTGGAAGCATTATTACTTACCTCAGATTTGAATCGTTCTTCTTGGAGAGACTCCGCAACCAGATCCAATTTTCGCTGCCAAACAAAATAAAATATACTTCAATGACAATGACGATTCTGATTGGCCAATGAACCGTTATTTCATTTATCATTCGCCACACGACAACACACGAACAATTAACAAAACAAAATAGATATACAATAAGTGACGAGGAAATCTAAATGAAACCATGATCACGTTTCCTTACAGAAAAAACCAGAGATACAAGAACAACAAGAATAGAAGACTATTTATGACAACAAACCAAGTCCTAATTAAGTTGAGTGTCTATTTATTTTGTAACGGTGGAGTTCTACTTTCGCGTACAATTAACGTCAGCTAGTCGTAAATTTAACTGGATATACGTGCGTAAATAAAATTGGAGACAATGTATGAGGCTTTCCTGTAAACGCAGAAAGAGCAGTCAACTTTTTTCGTCAGTCAGTCAGTCAGTCAGTCAGTAACGTCTTGATGTAATTGAATTAACACACATAAAGCCAATAAATTCTTACGTACGCGAACGTCAAGTTTTTGCTTTGCTTTTGAGGCGCACTCTACCAGGGTCATGATCGGTGCGTGCAATACGAACTTTAGGTTCGTGCGACAAAGGGAATCTACACTTGAATACACTGGTAGGGCCTCGAACAGGTGGTACTAACCCTGAGATCGTTAACATGTTCCTGTAATCTGCAATTAGTGTCACGCAGATCGGCAATATCCTGGTCATAGCACGTGGGAGGACTGGGAGGGAGACTGTGGCGCGGACTGCCTCCTGGGACGGGAATACTGTGCAGAGAGAGATCAGACAAACCATTGTATCAACGATTGAAGCTCCAACACCGCTGTTTGTCCTTATTCAATTTTTACAACGGCTGCTCCAAAACTTTGCAATAGTCCTTATGCATGTTTATGTCAAACGTGCAAATTTCACTACTAAGCCTCGTTTTCAAACTGTAAATTTGCATAGTTTAAAATTAATAAATGTCTAAGGTAGTGGATTTAAAAATGGGATGTTCTAACGGGGGATGGCTAGCCACCCAATTCACCCCCACCCGCCCGATCCGCACCTGCATCCCGCTTGCGTGTTCTTTTTTCGGGATAATCGCTACTGCTAAAAGATGCGTTGATAGCGGGGCTCCCACGCGCGCGAAGCGCGCGTGGGACAGAGCCCCATACTCATGGAATATGGTCAACCTCTTTTCGTTTGGTTGTCACGTGACTGACCGAGCGTACGTACGTACGCGTCTACAGATTGTACGGGTAGGGTAGGGGACGCTATCAAAAGGAAGGGAGGGGTATCTCAGGCGTGTCATGGCAAATCCACATCTTTTGTATTGGACATTCACAGTATGGTCAATATTGACAGCTGTCAAAACGGGATAGCCACTGACCAGCATCACATGACCATATTGTGGGCTCATGTGTCAACTCATCGAAGTGACGTGATTTATTTAGAAGCTGTCCGCTGACCAGTAATTGATTTACTAGATCGTGAGCTCAAGTCTCGAGTTCTGGTAGCCCGCGTATTTTTGGCGGGAAATTATGTTGCCGACTGAAAAAGAAATTTTCAGTTCATTGTCTTTTTGAGACAAAATATTATTACTCTACACTGTTAAAGTTTTACTTAAGGATAAACGAAACAATTTCTTTGCTATGTCAACAAACAATAGCAGAGAAAATATAGTTTGCAGAACACAGGGATCAGGTGAAGAGCAACGGGAAAAAGAGCGGAAGAGAGCAAGAATTAACTGGGGAAGAATGAGCGAAGAAGATCGCCAAAGAAGGCGCGCTCGGGAAAGAGAAGGCAGACGAAATTATAGCGAAGAACGCTGACAAGCTGAAAGGGTCCGGGTCGAGAAAACAGACAAAATGTTAACGAAGAACGCCGAAAAGCGGAAAGACTCCGTGCTGTGCAAGACATACAAAATTGTAGCGAAGAATGCCGAGAAGCGGAAAGACTCCGTGCTGTGGAAAACAGACAAACTTGTAGCGAAGAATGCCGAGATACCCTGCTAAAAGCCATGCAAGAGAGAAACTTCGGCTCGTAGGGTAAAGCAGAGAAGGTTTTTTGCCCATGATTTCAAAGTTGTCAGCCGGACAAGTATGTCAAAAAATATACTTGCCCTGGCTAGAGATTCTACTTACCCGTATTCCGAACATAATATTGGATGTCCAACAACAATTTTTTTAAAAAATTCAAAATTTAGTCCGTCCATCGGACGAGTTTTCCTGTTATCATACAGTGGGCCAAGAATGATTCAAAACTAAGAAGAACAGACAAAGACTTGCAAACAGACACGATAAAATTGCCAAAAAGATATAGCTGCTACATAGTCTCTTACCTTATCATGTGAGTAGCGGAGGTAACACTAGATGAATCATCGTCGCTGACGTATCTTGCAGGGCTATAAAAATTCAGAGTTAATAAAAGAGATCCGAGATTTAAATGAATGTCCTTTCAATAATAGTAATAAGAATGACGATGATAACGATGATGATGCTTGTCACCTTTATCTTTAGTGTAGCTGGTTACGTCTGTATTTAACAAACTGCGAACTGTGACTCAGCAATAGAGGGCTTGTACTTAAGTGGTAGGGCATCCGTGGATAAGTTTTAACAAGGCTTGGAATATTTTTTCTCTTCTTTGCTTTTCTTCAATGTTGTACCTATGGTTCATAGTTTTTTTTGTAACAATTACGATAAAGAATATAAAAAGCTATTCAAGAGTTTACTCATGACATATCCTTGGAGACCGAGGTGAGGGGCTAGAAGAGAGAAATCCCGGGTCAATGTCAGTATCTGGGTTACTGTCTACCTACCCCTCCCCTAATCCAAACTTCTTAACCTCGATGGGTTAGAGGAGGGGTAGGTGCACAGTTGCCTAGATACTTATATTGATCCGATATCCTTTCCCCCTAAAGTAACTGCTCACTAGCGTAGCGACCGCACCAATTGCTTAAGTGACGTCTAGTTTCAACTCTAACGATGAATAAGAATTCGACCTGCAATTGTACCCAAAATCCCTCTTACCTTAAATTTGTATCTCCAGCAATACTCTCTTCGCCCGCAGTGCTTACCGGGTCTTCGTCAAGTCCATCAATCTCTGCAACGTTAGCCAATCAAATAACGAGGATTTTTTCTCCTTAACACAAGCACTTCCCATAAAAGGTTATCCCTTCTACTATCGAGACAGTATCATTGCAATTCTCATTTCCACACGGCAATGATGGAATATATAGAAAACTCTTATCTTTTAACACTTCCAACTTTCTACAAAATGATAAAATCGTGTATTGTGTAATGTAGACATTATTTGTTGGAAGTGTTCAGAGTTTGTATGTGTCGCTATGAATTCTGGGACTGGTATCTTTTACAATCATGGCGGTCCTTGTGACTGAACTTTCGAGTGCGCATTAAAATAGATCACTTATCTTATGCATCTTGTGTTAATATCCGAAACAAACATTACATATCGTACCGTGGCACAACTCATATTTATCAACTCGGTAAACAAACCCATTTTTGCGTGTTGTGAAATTCCCATCAACGCAGCACCAGTCTCCTTACAAACTAACTCCATTAATTTAATCATCGTTGCGAATCGTCGACAAAAGAAATTCTTAAAGGAAATTCGATACTCGCGGTCTAAGAAAAAAACAACTTCAAAAAATGTAATTTTCTGTTCCTGTTTTGCAGAAGACGGCAGAGAAACTTATTACTTGTGGACGTGCAGTTTCCTTCGTCTAATCTTTTACACTGGAAAAGAACATACTTAAGCGGTTAATTGATTACACACTTTTCTCCATTTCACATGACTTCATGAACTTCTTTCCCGCCATTCGGTAGTTACTATGGTAACAGCACTGACCATACTTACTCGATCCAGGACTCGACGTCGTGGCGCTGACATTCTCTGCGCTACCAAACCGTCGGTTTTTGATAATCTCCAGAGGCTTCGTAACAGCACTGCACGGAAGACACAAATAATAACAAAGTATCGGCCTGTATCTTCTCCTAAATACATCGGTACTGAGACAACTGCTCAGCTGAGGGGAATTTAGGAACTGATTTACGGACCGTTCAACTTTTACGGTGGGGGGGGGGGGGGGGGGGAGCTGATTCAGGAAGAACCATTTTAAAATTGCGTGACCCAACCTCAGCTTGCCAACTTTTTTCACACGACCCCCACCCCCCTTGAAGTAGCGATTTCATTGACGAGCTCCTGTTAAAACAGTACGCCATTTTAAAGTATTGTTAAAATATTTCAGGTGATCCCCACTTTCCGTATTTTTTTTTTTTTGGATGGCTCCGCCTCGGAAACCGTTTTTTTTTTCGCATGCCCCCCTCCCCTCCAAATTCCACTCCCCCCCCCCCAACTTCCTCGTAAAAAATAAGCGGTCCCTTACGAACTCTTTCAGCTCAAATAGAATTGGGGGAGGGGGGGGGGCTTTTCATGAAAAAACTTTGACGAAGTGAGAGGCAAGGGTAGATTTCTGTGTTACGTACGAGCTTCCCTAATGAACAGATAACAAGAAACGTCATATTTCAGAGCAAGTATAGTAATTGACCATTATCTGCCTGCTCGTCACGGCGGCAAAATGCGTTGCTGTGTGACAGATGGTCCTCTATGGTGTTCGAAAGCTGCCACTGGATTTTTTCCAGTGGTTTACAGTGTAAATGAAAACAAGAAGAAATCAAATGGAAAAACAAAAATAATTCGAAAATGAATTTAAAAAGAAATATCGAGTTTAACCAATTTACTTCGAAAGGCACAAATTCTCGCGTCCACCACAGTCCTTGCACCCTTCATTAACGGTAAGTTACCATGAAAACGAGCCACCTGTATCAAACATCTTTTCAAAAAAAGAACAAACAGAGGTACCATGAAGTTCAGCTGAGTTAATTTTCAAATTGGTAGTAAAGTAGACTAAAAAAAAATTCGAAGACGAGATGAACTGAACGATACCCTCGGATGTGGTTACTAAAATATATCCTCTTTAATTTCACATTGTTAAAGAAGTATTGAGTGAATTTTCGCTCCGACGAAGGGCTAACGCTCGAAAAGTCAGCACCTTCCTTTTTCCTTATGGTGGTATAACTTACTTTATCAGAAACATCATCAACAGTAACACAAACAGTACCACAGTACAGTACTGCTCAGTAGCTGTCAAAAGAGTGGTCACACTGCATGGTTTGATCCACAGATGAAAACGTTACAACCACGCTTTATAATAAAACAAACAGTACCACAGTACAGTACTGTTCAGTAGCTTTCCATAGAATGTTCACACTGCATGGTTTGATTCACAGATGAAAAAGTTAGAACCACACTGTATAGTAAAACAAACAGTACCACAGTACAGCACTGTTCAGTAGTCAAGCAAAGGTCCGCGGTATTTTTTTGATCCAAAGATGAAAATGGTAGAGTCTCAATTAATTGTAGCTGCATTTGCTTTAATCCTCGCTTTGACACAAACTGCAGAGCTATGGACCAAGATCTTTTCATGTTGCAATTAAAAATTACCAACGCGACCACCAATTTGAAAACCCTTATTCATGGTTTTAAGCGGACCTTTTCGAAATCACAAAAATGCCAAATTATCGATCACTAAAATTAACGAATGACTTCGTTCTTACCCTTTGACACCGTCTCTTACGCCACGAGGAGGAAAAAAAAAGGAAATTAAAATATTGTTTAAACAATACCGCCTTTATACTTCGGCAAAAGAGCAGCTTGCGCAGTTATAAGAACAAAAGAAAATGTGTTTGTTTTGATGGAAAACGAAATGTCATGTTCCCAAGAAAAATTGGCTCGAAGGTGAAAGAAAATGGTCGCAGCAAGTGCATTAGAGCTGTTGCAAAGTATGTCAATTTTGGTAGTTCGACACGAACAAGTACTCCAGGCTAAAGAATCACAAAATAGACACGGGTCAGGAGAAAAATTAATTTTTGGTGAAACAATGATTATTTTGAAGTTTTTCGTTTGAAACCTGGTCAAGTTTAGACACAAACCTCTAAAACCTGTTCATCTTAACAAACAGATCAATGTCAAGATTTCAAAAAATTTGGCCAAATATGGCCTCAGGACGTGACGAGCAAGTAAACCGAAGATTAACTGCGACTAAGATGGATGCTAGGGTGAGAAAAATGGAGGACAGACTACATCACCAAAATCTAAGACACGACCAATTGTTTGAGGACTGAAATCTAATGTTCATTGACTATCTAACGATTGCAATTTTGATAAGGCTGTTCTTTCGTAATTTATCGCTGTTGCCTTCTGTTGCGCTTTCTACAACAAGCGACAAGCAAGACAACTTGCAACGTTGTTTCTCTAGCAATGCTCACCAGTGCAAAACAAATAGCGCTTCACTTACGGCCAAAAACACGAGCGGTGTTTCTCGAGCGTCGGCCGCAGACTTCGACCGCACTTCGGCGATAGGAAAGCCGGTTTTAGGATGGCTTCTTGTGCCGAGGATTCACTCACGAAGATCTTCGGTAGAGACCGGGAAGTTTTCACGCTTGCCATACGCTGGCTACACGTACTTTACCAAGACAGTCAGTTCCGCGCGAAATTTGAGCTCCGATTTCTGAGGTGACCAGAAAGTTTTCATTCTCGCGCTAACCAAACAAACGGAAATTTCCAATTATTAATTATTCAATATTCATCCGTTTCTCGCAGTATTCAATTTGCATACATCAAAACGCAAAACAAAAACGCATCTGGGCTCTTTTTATCATTGGAAAGATTAACTGAAATAAATCAAAATATGGCATAAACAGACCCATAATTAGAGAAAAACGAGAACGAGATAAAAATATTGAATTCTGCAAAATTGAAAACATTACGTAGAATTAAAAGCACAATACGTAAGCACGTGCTTTCAAAGCCGGCAGCCCCCTGGGAAGCGAAATGTTTCGTTTCCACTCGAGTAAAACAAACTGAAGAAGGCTCAAAGATCGCAATCGAATTCCGCGAATACAAAACATGTGTGTGTCCATTTTATAATGGTTATCACGATTTCGGAAAGTCAAAATCATATATCTTGCACGGTTTTGCTGCCAAAAAGGACTCTTGTTTTCCGTGATTTACGGACTAACTAAACCGCAACGATGGTTTCTGTTGCTTTCCTTTTTCCAAGCTTGCCTGTGACAGTTCTGGAAAATACCTCTTTCACAAATTCACTAGGCACAACATCTACCACCTTCATTATCCCTCAACCATTCACTTTGACATTCAAATATTAACAGTTTGCAAGATCTTTGTCCCATGAACCTAGTTTAATGGCCTTGTTCCCACGAGTCTCCTGTAGCTCAGTGGTAGAGCGTCCGAACTAGTAATCGGAAGGTCGTCGGTTCAACCCTATTCCCACGTGTCTCTTATAGCTCAGTGGTAGAGCGTTCGAACTAGTAATCGGAATCGGAAGTAGCACCTCCCTTTTACCTTACGGTGGTATAACTTACTTAATCAACTCGTTTGATTTACCCAATTTCTAGTAATCGGAAGGTCGTCGGTTCGACCCTGTTCCCACGAGTCTCCTATAGCTCAGTGGTAGAGCGCACGAACTAGTTATCGGAAGGTCGTCGGTTCGACTTCTATCGGTAGAACTCGGATTTACTTTTTCGGACTTTGCATGTAACAGTGCTGAAAATATACATTTTTCGCATGCCATTCTCTTAGACTGCGAGTAAAACTTGAAGCACCAGTGGTCTAAAAGGTACGAAACTCCTCAAAGATTCAAATGCCACTTTCAGTCACTTTACTGGTGTGACCCATATATAGTCCTTTAAGTCCCAGTTGTGATCAGTATCCAACTTCTCCTTCTTATGTCAGCACAAAGTGACGAAGACAGGTGATGAGAATATGAGAAACGATCACGTTCAAAATGTATGGAGTTTCTAAAAAGAAGTTATATTTCTGGAGACTTGATGCTAGAGACTTGATGCTTGGTGTTTTAAAGGGTAAACCTAGTGTGTGAATATAGATGCGAGAGTTCAATTACTGAGAAAATCTTTGGTGCAGCATATTCGATAATCATCGGTAAGGAAGTTAATGGCCTATATTTGGACAATACCTAATTATTATAAAAAACCTTTGGGAAAGCTCGCGCTATGATTGGCTAATACGCGCAAGCCTTTGTCCATGGCTTGCATGCCGACGTCAGATTGTTCACCGGTACAAAAGTTGTGAATTCTTATGTTATCAAAGAAAATGGCAAACGCAGCAGCTGTGCAACCATCAAGTTATGGACGCACTTGGGAGGTTTGCTAAGCGCTCAAGATGCTGCGTCTCGAGCATCTCCTACGCTTCTTTCGTGCTTAGCATCATCCTGCGTGCGTCCATAACTCGATGGTTGCACGCTGCACGTTTACCAATTCTTCATTCTTATTGAAAAGAATGATTGCTTTCGTATTATGCCAATGAAGCAACCTCAGTCGCATCTCTGGGCAACAGCTTTGAAGCGGGAATTGACACCACCCATTTTTTTCTTCTTCGACCAAAACTCACTTGCACAAGGATTTCCCAGAATCCCCAGCACTGTTCACTTCGTAGGAGGTGAAGAGTGTTGAATACCTCGAGGGAGTGAGCCAATCAGATTACAGACTCAAGGTTGCTGAGAAGGCTTACACTAATGACGCTTTGACAACATGGATCGCAGTCACTTCGCAGTCATCTCAAAATGTGCACATTCCAACAATCAAGATACTTACCCTGATATACCTCTGATATTTTCTTTTACACCTCTGTAACAAAGAAAAAACGCTATTTAGCGAGTAGCATGCGGTAACAAAGCAGAAAACATGCACAGGAAATCCGCGGGTAGAAAAATCGAGGAAGGGAACTCTTTGTTTGGCTATAAAAAAAAACTCTGTTCTATCTTCTTTTTTTATTTAAACAATATTTAATCACGAATTTTGCCGCAAGAGCTACATAGAGTCGTCGAGGGAATTACTGCGAATGAACACGTATGCATTTTGTTTTTTATGGGGAATAAGACAATACATATTATAAACGTGACCCTTAAACAAGATGCTGACTGGTAGCACAGATGCACATTTATTCCGTTGTGTAAAATCTGTTCGAATTTGAAATAAACCTCTGAACAATCAAACCATGCAGTGTAACAGGTCTTTGAAAAGCTACTGAACTGTACTGTACTGTGGTACTGTTTGTTTCAATATACAGTGTGGTTCTAACTTTTTCATCTGTGAATCAAACCATGCAGTGTGACCATTCTTTGCAAAACTACTGAACAGTACTGTACTGTGGTACTGTTTGTTTTACTATACAGTGTGGTTCTAACTTTTTCATTTGTGGATCAAACCATACAGTGTGACCATTCTTTGTAAAGTTACTAAACAGTACTGTACTGTGGTACTGTTTGTTTTACTATACTGTGTGGTTCTAACTTTTTCATCTGTGGATCAAACCATGCAGTGCGACCATTCTTTGTAAAGCTACTGAACAGTATTGTACTGTGGTACTGTTTGTTTTACTATACAATGTGGTTCTAACTTTTTCATCGGTGAGTGGATCAAACCATGCAGTGCGACCATTCTTTTGAAGCTACTGAACAGTATTGCACTGCAGTACTGTTTGTGTTGATAAAGTGGTGACAATATAAATTCTTCTTTTGTCACACGATGTAGTCACTGGATGTTGATCGCGACGTTTCGACTGCTTACTGCCAGTCTTCTTCAGGCGATGGGGTCGACTGACACTACAGAACACTACTAACACTACCATAGATTGTGTTTCTGAACTCAACTCACTTCAACACTTCTTTGGCAATGTGTCCACTGGGGGCGGCTCCGTTCATCTCCAGCTCCTAAAAGTAAACAAACAGTGGAGCTCAACCAGAGTTTAAAGCAGGGACTACGAATTACAGCTACCGTATTTGTACAATGCGTTTTCCAAGAGACTTCGCAAGGGTAGGCATTCTTAAACAACAACAGCCTCCGAACGTCCGGATGCTATAGTTTATGTTTTCATTTAATATGTTTACTCGAACGCACTACACAGTTCGAACTAATATTTCGCACGCACAACCAACTGATGATTAGAACACTGTATATTGGACTATAAAAAGGTAACCGGTCGTTTCCAGTTCGCCCGAACAAGACGTCGTTTCGCCCGGACTTAACAGCAGGACAAAGCAAACAAAGTTTAAAGTTTTTCCATAAACGTATACTGCCCAGCGTGACATTTCCCTGAATTCAAAATGTTTCGATTAGAATACGTAGCACATATGGAAGTTCACTCCGTAGCATTATGGATGTTTTACGGGCCTTTGTCCGGAATCAGTTCGAACTTACCAATCGTCGAGAAACTGATTGAAGCAAACTTTACAACCAGTTTACTGATTAAAACGCCTTAAAATAAGACCAGGAGAACCATCTTTTCGATCAGGTGAAGGGGCTATTGAGTCCGTGCCAAACGACTTTTTGTTCGGGCGAATCGGCTTTTCGGTTTCGGGCGAAACGACTCGAGTTATGGCGCACCGGTTTCGTTGGGCGAAATGACTATCAGGGAAAACGGCCGTAAATCAATACAAGTTTTCCAATGACCTCAGTGAAAATAAAAACGGAACTTACCACTAGCATAGTGTGATATTTTTCCAGTTTCTTCTGCAGCTGCGAGACCATTGCGTTTGTCTTTTGATTTTTCTTTTCGAAGTGCGTTTTAACAGCTCTAAAATCGAAAAGAAAACGCTTGCTGTTAACATCACAACGAAAAACTTCAGGATTGTATAACGTTAAAACAAAGAGTGTCTGTCGCCAAAAAAGAACCAAGAGTACGCGGTCAAAACGACGCTATTAACATCAAACGACTACGTCGTAAACATCCAAAAACAGTTTATATTGTCGTTTTCAAACGAGTACTGTTAAAAAGGCTAAAGTTTCATTTGTTTGTGAGAATATGTCCGGGCGCGTAGATAGGATTTTTCAAAGGGGGAGTCACACTGTGTCACACCCAGGGTACTTGCCAGATTGGCATGTCGACATCCACGCCGTGTTTTACTTAATGTAACTATCTAGCACTGGAAAAGATTTATTGCATGTTGATTCTTCGGATTCGTGTGTTTTCGCCACCTGAATTCCAGGGACATAAAATAATTATCTCACAAAGGGGGAGGGGTGGAGGGAAACGGGCAACCCAGGACCCACCCCTTGATACGTAGTCTTCCTCGCAGCCGTTTTTTGGATGTCACGGTGAACGTTGCGTGACATCCAAAAAACGGTTGCGAGGGAGACTACTTAATACGCCCCTGATGTTAACACTTGCGACAACAAATATAAAGGACTTACAATGGTTCCTAAAGAAACTGCTGCTGCGTCGTTGGAGAATTGCAACACACACACACAAAAGATTGTTAATCAAACGAGTTGATAAAGTAAGTTTTTACCACCGTAAGATTTTAATAGTGGCTGACGTTTCGAGCGTTAGCCGTTAGTCAGAGCAAAGCCTTTATAGCCCTTCATCGCTCTGACAATGCGACAATGCAAAATCTTACTTCATGCTTCAGAAGTCACTTTCTGTAACATCCTATGATGGTACAAGTTTAATTTATCAGCTCGTTTGATATTTCCAATTATTATATGTCTGGTTCGGCGAGATGGCGCATCCTGAGTTCTGATTGGCTATCCGAGGGGGTACGATGGACCTATGTTGCCCGTTCGGGATTTCCCGCTTTCTCTCGCGATACAAAACAAAACAAAACAAAACGTCCAGATAATGAATCCTTTATAGATCAAGCTTGTTCGGTCAAGATGGCTGAATACTGGTCTCGTTCTTTTCTGCGTTTTTACAGACACTCACAAAAACGTAAAGAAAGACCACAGCCAATAGACAGCCATCTTGACCTCATCATTGGTCGATGAAGCATATTTATAATCTTCTCTACAAACAACAAGTTTTAATAAATGAAATATCCTCGCAGTTTTGTAAGCAACATGGTCACTTGCCAAGATGAGACATGAAAAAATTCAAGCTTGAACGGGAGTCGAATCCATGACTTTGTGATACAGGTGCACTGTTCTAACCAACTGAGCTATCAAGCCAACTGGAGGATGATCATTTGCGAGTTTGTACTGTAACTATAGAAGATGAAGAAATGCATGTCTGTCTGTCTGTCTATCTATCTATCTATCTATCTATCTATCTATCTATCTATCTATCTCTCCGTCCGTCCGTCCGTCCGTCCGTCTGTCTGTCTGTCTATCTATTTATCTATCTATCTATTTATATAGATGTTGCGGGAGAAAAAACACACAAACAAACTACACGTTTATCCCTACAAGCCTGTTTCGTGGTTGCCCACTCGTCAGGGGATTTAATAAAAATGTCCTTCACCATCGCTTATATACAATATAGTTAAATTTACACAATAATAGTAATCATTAAGTTATCTAATCATTAAGTTATCTACTTCGCTCTACTTTCATGTATTGAGCACTGCTTTTCGTTTATCAACTTTTACACTTTATCTATCTATATATATATATATATATATAAACACACGAAAATTTCATTAACATGTATGTGCACTGCGGTAAAAAGATATTTAAGGTTACGGATTCGAATCCCGTTCAAGTCTGATTTTTTTATGTCTTATCTTGGCAACTGACTATGTTGCTTACATAACTGTGAGAATCTTTCATTTATTAAATATCTTTCTAATGCAGTGCAAATAAATGAAATTTTTATATATAATAAGTAACTCACTTAGTTTTGTGGGCGCCTTCTGTTGACTCCAGATATTCTTTGACATACTCTGTGAGCAAGGAAAGGAAAAATTGTCATGGTAAAACCAAAACAAAAGTCAACAATAAAACAATCTTCGATTAAACAGAGGTTTAACAGTCAATGGGTTGATCAGGAAGGCAGGCTCAAAGTCGGAAGATGAATGGATGGATGACCTTTATTTTAACAAGACAATAATAAACCCTTTAAGCCCCAATATCAATATTCATTTTCTCCTAACTATTCTCATATATTTGTTATGGTACTAGTGAGGGGAATTTGTTTAAATATCAATACAACTCTTTTCTGATGATAATTTTCGTTGTTCTCGTAACCCAAATGGTTGAAAAACAGTGAATATTGTTATGAGAAATTGGATGCTGGTCACTACTGAGACTAGGTTTGGAACCTCTCACCGTCTCTTTCCTCCTGCAGCTGTCGTATCTGTTCCCTCGTTTTCCTTATCTTACGATTCAAATGTTCGACTGCATGTCTCCGTTTCTGAAGTCCAAGAAAAGGAAATATCACTGAAGAACACTACTTGACTCTTAGTAAATGTAACTGCCACGCATCCATCTGTAAACCTCCTGTTCTACTGTGTAGCTGAAGTAAACATTTAAACACTAAACTGACTGCCGCTTATGCTTGGTTTAACTGGACGTGTGTAGTAACCTACGCATATTAATTTACCGGATCAATGTTAGTATCTGGTCAACTGTGCACCTACCCCTCCACTAACCCAACATTAATGCAAATCAATAGCCCATTTCCGAGTTGCAACATGCCTCAGTTTGATAGCAAGTCCAGGTGCAAGACCATTCAAATGGAAATGATAGAGTATTCGTATGCAAATTAAACTCATTTCCATTTGAGAGGTCTTGCACCTGGACTCGCTATGAAACTGAGGCATGTAGCAACTCGGAAATGGGCTATTTTATACTTGGTTTAAATTTAATTTTCCTTTGTTTCAAACTCATTACCATACACTACCATACCAAAAAACAATGGAAAATAAAATTTAAACCAAGGACAAAATTGAACCACAACATTATAATTTGTGATGTTAAACACAGTACCTCAGAGTCAATTTGTCCATCCACATCGTCTGTACCCTCTTTTTCCTGAGAACTCAAGGCTCCATCAAGCTGTTAACAAGGTAGGAGATAAAAGAAAGAAAGACAATAGCTAATGATAATTACTGTGGCAGGTTTGAGAGATACAAATTCAATTGGACAGTTGGATACTGGATTTCCATGTGTTCCTTTGGTATGATCCTGATTTGGATTCGTCATCCGAGATCACACGGATCATGAAACATCAAGGAACTAATGAATCTGTTCTGGACAAGGGTAATCATCGGTTCCTTTGAGGTGCCATGATCCATGTGACCTCCAATCCCAAATCCAAACCTGGATCACAATGCACCTTTAATACTTTTCTTAATACAGCTAAGGGTATGTTCCTTTGGTATTTCTGGCCTTCTGACAGGGTGCGGGAAAAAAAAAGAAAATTGTGCGGGTTTTGGGAGGCAAATTGTGCGGTAAAAAACGGCGATTGTGCGGGAATTGTGCGGGATTGCGCAATCTTATAAACAAACAAATATTCGATCACCGGGCCCAAAAAACCCGACATGGAGGAATTTCTGGATAAATGAAAAGTGCAACAACTCCCCTCTTAGTTTGGCAATTAAACATAAACGAAATTTCTATTTTGCTACAACTTTGGCCAAAGTTTGTATCAACAAAATCATGTTGCGTGACACGATCGATTAAGTTTATTCAAAAGCGTAATTCCCGGGCGTAATTCCGCTTCGAAATAAAATGTTTACGACCAGAACAAGTTACTTTATGAAAAATCCCGACATTTTTGTACTTTCTTTGATATGTAAAGCGAATATTATCTCGTGAAGGTTTAAAACTCTTCACGCGGCAAAAACCGCAACACCGAGACAAGATTAGACTGAGACTAGTGCCCAGGCCGCCACGGAGCTAAGAAGAGCCGCCTTGTTTTTTATCTCCGCTCGAGCTGTTCAGTCGCGGAAAGCGGCGGAATTCTCGATTGTTTTGCTATGTCAATAGCCTAAAAAGTTTCTTAAAACCTTGGCAATCGATGGGAATACTGATTTAATTAGATTTTTAACCAAATCTTTCCATATTGTGCGGGATTTCGCGGATTTTCAGAAATTGTGCGGCTTTGACCGAATTGTGCGGTCCCGCACCCACGCACCCTGTCAGAAGGCCTGGGTATAATAGGACAATCACATGACTTTTGGAGGGCATATAGTTTATTTTGTGGCCCGAGTAGCATCATTTGCGCCCGAGCGCGAAGCGCAAGGGCGCAAATGATGCTACGAAGGACACAAATAAACTATATGACCGACAAAAGTCATGCGATTATCATTATTATCAAGATACACGGCCAAATCGTACAAATTCATTTAATAAGAAAAAAATGTTTAACAGAGATGTAGTGTTGGAATTAGCGCCATTTACGTAATTTGTTTCTGTTTTATCTTGATGATTTAATTGTAACCGCAGACCGGAAGCGATTTCATTTCTGTGTAATTGAACGTCAGTCAATTAACTTTAAGTGACAGGGATCGGAAATAGAAAATCGCGTACAACCAATGGGAGTAGGCTTATTACAGTCCGTGAAAGCTTTTATTGTAATCAAAGAGTAACGCGTGTTTTGTGAGTGAGTGAAGCCTTGTGATGTCGTAGAAGGAATACAAAAAATCTGAAGAAAACAATATCGTGTGGTTTTATGCGTCTAGCGAGCGAGAGATTTATTGGAATACCGAGATTCATCAGTTGTGTTGGCAGCAATTGAATAATTCCCAACAGTAGCATGAAACTATGGTATGGAAAGTTGTTGCTACAATACGATCAGCTAAACAAGAGCCAAATAAAATTCCTTTTTGTTTACAATAAAATGTCAAATATAATCTAGTTTAAAAAGATTGGTAACAATGATTAGCAAAAAGACAGTTTATATTTAAAAAAATAATAGTCTTCCCGTTCACAGGCAATGGACTCAGCTGTGCATTAACGGCCCGCTAGGAGTCATTTGCGGCCCGCAAAGCGCGTGTTTTCAAGAGGGCGGTTTTCAATTTGGCCGCGTATCTTGATAATAATCTGGATTTGGATTAATGTGATCTGAGATCACTCAGATCATGAAACATTGAAGAGACCAATGAACCCACTCTGGACCAAAACTCATCAGTTTCTTTGATGCATCATGATCTAAGTGATCACAAATCACAAATCTGGATCCAGATCATTCCAATGAATGCACCCCAATAGTTTAGTCAAGTGCATTTTTTATGGACCTCAACACTATTAATGTTCAAAAACAATGCAGTATCCTGGAGTCCAATTGTCTTCTAAGACCATTCTTGGAAGACAAAAGACAGACCTCTGCCACCCAGTTTCAACTGGTGAAATGGCCCCTTTAAATTCTGCAACAACAAAGATCAACAAAATTTGTGATACCATGTCGGCATCAATGTTGTCCTCATCATTGGATGACAGTCCTGTGCCACTTCTCACTCGTGATGGCTGGTCAGAAGACGACGTTCCACCAGTCAGGGTCCCTCCTCTAGTTCTTCCAGGACTGTCAGTCTCCCCACTAGAACGAGAGTCCCCCTGATGACCTTCGTGGGTCTTGGCTCGCGCTCTGCCCAAGCTGCAGCATAAAATGAAGGTGCAATATGAAGAAAACATAACAGCAGGCTACAAACAAGGTAATGTTTTTAAACAGTTTAGTTTTGAAAGAAAGTGAATTAAAAAAAAAAACAGATTTATTTTATTCTACATAGTAAGCTATGCCCAGAATAATAGTTGGAAGAATTCCAAAGATGTGTCATAAATGTTATACTTGTAGATTGTCAGGTATTGAAGTTGCAAAAAACACTATCTACATAATGGTCAAACTGCATGATTTGATCCAAAAATGAAAATGTTAGCACCACACTGTATAGTAAAACAAACAGCACCACAATTCAGAACTGTTCAGTAGCATTCCAAAGAATGGTCACACTGCATGGTTTGATCCACAGATGAAAAAGGTAGAACCACAATGTATGGTAAAACAAACAGTACCACAGTACAGACTGTTCAGTGTAGCTTTCCAAAGAATGGTCATGCTGCATGGTTTGATCCACAGATGAAAAAGTTACAACCACACTGTACAGTAGCAAAACAAACAGTACTCCACTACAGTACTGTTCAGTAGCTTTCCACAGAATGGTCACACTGCATGGTTTGATCCACAGATGACAGAGTTACAGTAGAACCAAACTGTATTGAGCAAACAGTACAGATTGTCCAAAAACCCTTTATGGCTCCATAGCTTTATCCACTTCTAAACTTGATTGTATGCAAAGAGTAGAAATGCATACACACTAAATTATAGTGCAACAAACATTCCCAAAACAGCATGAAGTGTCAATAAGTACAGAAGTACAGTTGTACCCTGTCACAAGAGGTTGCACCAATATTGCAAGAGGAAACAGTAGAGAGTAGCATCCCAAATGCTCTCCATGTTCACTAACTGCCTCTCACAAAATGCAGGGCTAAACATTAACTCCAGTGCTTGATGGCCTGTCAGGCCAGTTTCCTTGAATTCTTAGTGGCCCATCCCAAAATGAAGTAGCCCTCAATTTTTTTTGAGAGTCACGTGGCAATCACAAAATCAAAATGACGTTGTGAATGTGGATCGCTTGTGAAATCAGTGTTAAAACAGCTCGGAGTTTCTGCTTCAGAACTAAAACTCACTAAAATAAAGAGAAAGGTAGTCCAGTTACACTACATAATATTATAGAGTTTTATTTTTAACTTTGTACTTCGCATAATTTAAATCGCAAGTTTTCGAACACCAAATTTTAGCCCTGAAAATACCACAGGACAGCTAACATACAGTTAAAACTTACGAAGAGGGCATCGCGCGCTCCCTGATCTGTGCCAGGACGTTCAAGAACTGTTTTGGTCTACCAGGAGGAAGGTGCAATCTGGACTTTAAATCAGAATCCTCGCTCTGCATAACATTTAAAAAAAATTATGTGAATTTGCATGGATATGGGAGCACAAATCAATGAAAGTAAACACTGTAAGTGTCTATAAGCAGTCTAGTCAAAATAAAAGACAATGTATAATATTACTTATTAACTAAATCAACCATTATAGACAGAATTAATAGGGTAAAATTCACTATAAGAATATTTGTGACTCCTCACATCACGTACAGTACATGTAACTGCAATGACCCTTTACTTGTTAAATCTTTTCTTCTGCAGTTCACATGAATACATGTATATGAAATTTTCATACAGTACAGCATACAGTGTATTCACATTTCTACTGTACATGTATCTTCATCCTCTACAGGTATATATAAAAAAAAATTCACAAATGACCTGTTCCCAGTTGCATTGATAGCCCAGGTAGCTAAACCACTGCACCAGTAAGACAAGGTCATGGGGTCAAATCCTGTTCAACTCTGAAGTTTTTCAGGCCCTATCTTTGCAGCTGCTTAGATTGCATACAAAACTGTGATGATCCTTCACTTGCCAAATCGAATTTCTGCAGTTCACATACTGTATAATTATTCTTATGAAATTTTCATAAAATCATTCACATTCACAAGAGGAATATATAATTACAGCATGTTTTATTGACCCCGCATGAGGGCAAATATGGCTTCATATTGGCCGAGTTCGTTTTGCATTTTTATCGACTGTGACGTAGTCAAGATCAATAAAAATGCTAAAAGGAACAAGACCAATATCCAGTCATCTTGTCACCTGCAAGCAAGCTTAGTCAATAACATAGCATTTTGCTGTTTTGTTTTGTGCGACAATGCAAGAAATCCTGGGTGGACACGATTGGCCCATCTTGCCGCTCAGGTAGCCAATCAGAACACAGGGTTCACCTCCTCTTGCAAATGTGCAGAACCAGCCACATAATAATGTTAAGTATTATTAATCCGCTCTGCTTTAATACTGAATACAAAAAGGATTAACAGCTCCATACCTCAGATTCTTCCTTTCCACTGTGTGAACCATGATGGTCCTTATTCCTACCAAATAACTTCTGCAGGCCTACAGGACAATCATCATGAAATATTTAGGTAATGTCAATTATTTACAGGGGAGGGGAGGGTCTGATGCAAATGGAGGGTGGAGCTCAAATTTTTATGCATGGCCAAAATATGTTCCAATATATAGCCCGCAAAAAGTCTCTTCGATTTTTATTTCACCCATTCAGGAGAAGAAGGGGAGGATGGTCAGGAAAAATCATGCCTACTGATAAGAGGGGTCAGGAAAAACCAAACATGGGATACTCACTGTTGCACAAGCCTCCCCACCCCTTCCCCCTCCATCCACCTACCCTATAAATAATGGCTGTTCCCTACTAGTAAGTAGATAATTTCTGGGTTACTTTGTAATGTGTGTGGAGGCACAGTAGCGTAGTGGTTAGTGTGTCGGACATCTGAGCAGGAGGTTTGGAGTTCCAGTCCTGGTGCTGGCACTGTGTTGTTTCCTTAGACAAGAAACTTTACTCCACACTGTCTCTCTCCATCCAGGTGTATAAATGAGTACCAGCAATATAATGCTGGGGGTGACCCTGCAATGGACTAGCATCCCATCCAGGGTGGAGTAACAATACTCCCAGGTACTTCATGGTAATAAAACCGGGATAAGTGATGACAGTGTGGGCCTCCTGTGGCTTCGTTGGGTGTCCTGTGGTACTCGTGATAATATATGCTGGGGATAACCCTGAGTTGGACTAGCATCCCATCCAGGGAGGAGTAATATACTCCCAAGTGCTTCATGCTACAGAAACCGGGATAAGCTCCTGCCTTGTAGGCCTTAAGGCTCGTGTGCGCCTTTGCCTTTACTTTGTAATGCAGTTTTCAAAGTATTTTATTTACGAGAAAATGGCTAAATCAAACAAGTTGATTAAGTAAGTTATACCACCGTAAGGTAAAAAGGAGGTGCTGACGTTTCGAGCGTTAGCCCTTCAAACATTTGCTCCGACGAAGGGCTAATGCTCGAAACGTCAGCACCTCCTTTTTACCTTACGGTGGTATAACTTACTTAATCAACTCGTTTGATTTACCCATTTTCTTGTGTTTCAACTTCCCACCGACGCAGCACCAGTTTCTTTAGAAACTATCCCCACAATATTTTATTTATGACTTTGTGAAAATGGAAGGCTAGCAGATCTGCCCAGAATACATTGAATCATATAAACAAATTAAAGCAAAATATTTTCATGGTAATCCAAAAAATCCTTAAAGTACTAAGTGAAGAAGCTTAACACACTGGTACTGTACTAGCCACATAGTTTGTGGGCGAAACAATTTGTTCAATTCTTAAAATGAATTACATTTGTTTCAATACATCACTGCATTTTCCACTAAAAACATATTATACTTTGGATTTCCCTGTCTAATATTCTATTAAGTTACCTGCTGGAAATGTTGGTAGCTAATGACAGTAACTACTGTATAATTACACTGTACATGTAGGAAGAACACAAAAAAGCTAATGTTAATGCACAATTACTTTTGAAGCAATTCTTTTGTACAATATTTAAAACATATGATAACCACAGAGATTATGACAGGGTGGGTAAAGGACTTTGGTGTTTTGAGTCACATTGGGTCTAACTCCCTTGCTGCGCTGGCTTGCATGCAATATGTCATCAAAATTCACACCAAAGAATTTTTTATTCGTCTGAGTTTCTTACTTTTATGGGGTACTCAAGCAGCTAATCACTTGTACTTTATGTTTACAAACTTTCAGCTTGAATAAGTTCTCTGTTTTAGAGGCAGCTGAGAAAGCTATCATGTTGGTGTCCCTCAAAGAGTCACAAACAAGGTGTCTGTATGAAAAGCTCTATAAATTTGGGCATTCAAAACATTATTTTCCATGAGTATCTCACAAAACAAAAAATTGCACAGACCTGAATCTTACTTTCTTTCATTTCACAGATTCTGAACTTTATCTTTCAAATCATTTCTAAATTTATTTTTGCTTGCCTGACAGTGAAATCCAGTACATGTCTTACACTCACTTACCAGATCGAACAGGATTTGGGGATGATGAGAAGCCACCACCTGCTAGTTCTGTAGAAGACAAAGATGTGGCACTACCATTCAATGATCTTGGACTCTCCTTTGGCAGCTGTACCTGAAGTTCTAGAAACAAAACAAAAGAAACAATAACTTACACAATGGTACAGCTGCACTTCACACTTGTCGCACAAATACTACAGTTACATGATTTCTTGGTAAGATTTCCGCACAGGTCCCTACTTCATTATGCATGCTGAAGCTGTCTTGTCTAGTGTGATGCACGTGCAAATATTTTTTGTGTTCGAAGAACGAAATAGTATAGTTACAGAATGCATAATGAAGTAGGGACCTGTACGGAAATCTTACCAATTTCTTTTGTATAGCACCTGCAGTGTATTTTTATTTATTTATTTAATTCAATATTTTAACAGGAACATCTATTTAGCATAGCTAGTTTAAGTAGAGTCCTGTATACAAAAAAGTCTTAGACAATTTTCAACTAATTGCCTAAAAATTCCTGGAGGGTATACTGCTATACATGTACCTGTTATATAAGGGGTTTACACTATACAGTAGTTTGTCGTATAAATATGAAAACTTTAATACTGCTCACAATTGTACAGTTGAAAATAAAACAAACTAAAAAAATTGGCCTGCCACTTAAATGCAACTTGGCGATAATTTATTATTATTATTATTATTATTATTATTATTATTATTATTATTATTAATAGTATTATTATATAGTTATTAGGTTCTTTTTTATAGTCTTTCATATTAAATTTGGAGTTTATTGAGATTTTTAAACAAAAAAAATGACATTGTTGTTTCCCATGATTATAACTCATAGAACTGTTTACTTTTTGTATATTAGTTTATGGTTTTTAAAGAAAATAAAGATGATTTTTTTATTATTATTATTATTATTTCACAATAATATTAACCGTTGTTGACACAAATTAAGCAAACAGTGAACCAATACCAACACTGATAAAAGGATATTCATGAGCTTATATCCAGGTTACATGTAAGCTTATTGTTAAAGGTTTGCAGTTGCTTTTGCCACAGCCATTGCTGAACAGTTATACATGAACTTTAAGTTAAAGTTTAACCTTTTTGAAATGACAAAATTAATGTTTAAAAAAGAAAACGGAGATGGAAGCCTAAGCAGTGTATACGAACACACACAAAAAACCTCTAAAAGCTACTGTAGATAATTTTCAAGACTTTAAAGTTATAATACAGTAGTTTAAAACCAAAATGATCAGGATTTGGGTTTAGAAGCAACGGAGACGAACGCAAATAGATATGCACAAAAAAGTCCCCAAGACGTAAACATCAGAGATCGCTGCCAAAGTAGTACAGGTGCCCACATCGCAATTTAACGATAATACAGAATCATGCCGGCCACCCGAAGGAATAACTTATCCGCGAAGCTTTAGCTGTTGAACTGCATTAAACCCATTTAGGATATGAGAACTTAATTTTCCTTCGTTGTTGATCATTCTTTTTGGACTACCACAAAAGATTAACTCGAACAATAATACTGTAAAGTTTGCCGCTATTAGATTCCTTGTAAAAAAGGCGAATTTATTTCGACCTGGCAAGAAGCGAAGCTTCTAGATTGGTATCATAGAAGGAAAGAAAGCGAGAAAAGCTACAGTAACACGGAATGGCTAGCTATAATCATATATTGGTTGGAAAAACTAAACTTTTAAAATATTGGTGATTTATGCATTCTACACACTCATACATGATGCCAAGAAATAACTCTTCGCCATGTAAAACAATCAACTGAATCACGAGCACTGAAGGAAAGAAAACGCACGCACGGTTACAATACCTTTTTTAAACAATCTTTAGCTAAGACCAGTTCTCTTTTTTCCCGAACAACGCAGATGTATAAATTCAATCATTTATAAACCGGCGCAATGAACTTCGTCCTGATGCAAACAGCTACACTGTATGCCGCGACGTAATTACCAGAAAACAGATGTGAAACACAACCTATCTGTACAGCCGCGATCATGCATTAGTGATAAGGCTGTGACGAAAGAATTGTCCTGTGATTATCAAGGGGATGTCTTGATAAACAAACACTTCGGCAACTCTTCAAATTGTGAAGGCACGTTTTACGGGTGACCTCCGAGGCACATGAGTCATATCTTTTACCCGCGTGTTTGCACACAGCTCCGAATAAACCACAGCTAAAACAAGTTGAATTCAAGGTTTTTTTCCGCGTCCGATCACAAAACATTGCCTAAATCTATCTATGGTGAATGATCACGAGTACAAGGTGAATAATCGCAAACGGAAGACAAGTGCCTTTCCTATTTCAAAAAATAAAGATCATCTATCGAATTTCACAGCTCAGTGGGCGCCTCTAGTTTACAACATAAAAGCTCAGCATCAAAAGCCGATGTAACGATTAGACTTACAAAAATTACCTCGATTTCTCCTCGGAGAATTGGGAACTTGCGACATGTTACAACGCTGTTGTAACGAATAATCTGATCAAACGTCGACTTGATTTTTCCGCTTTCCTCTTCAAAAAACAATGAAGATCTCTTGTGAGGGACATGGCTGTTCAAAATCAACGCTCAAATTCCGAAATAATTGTAATTTGCACTCATTGTGAACACGGCTCTGGAAAAGATTTTGTGTTTATCTTCCCATCATGCTTAGTTTATCAAGTCGAGGCTGATGTTTGAATCCTTCTCCGCGTTTGACAACTTTTGGAAAGGTCTCTTTTTTGCCACTTTACAGTCACAAATGCTTTAAATGACAATAATGACACGAGTGAAGAGATTCCCTTTGCGTTCTTTAAGTTACTTAGTCATTGTGACACAAGTCAAGAGCGGACCTGGCCAATTTGATGTATTATGCCTGGGTTATTTAGGTAAGAAGGTCTCTACTCGTGATGTTTTTGGTAAGTGGTATGAAACGGATCGACGTAATTCCGGAGTGAAAGTAACTATGGGTCAGATTTCCGTATCATCCCATAGATCATTACAGGAGTCCTGTTCATTATGCATGTTGTAGCCGTACTGTTTCGACCTTCCGAGGGAAAACAAGAAACGCTATTTTCCTTATTTCATTTTAAGTCTTAATGCAGCGACTGCCGGCAAAGACTCCATAGTCTCATTTCCTAATTTTGAATATGTAACGTCAGGTGATGGGATCCTGGTAACGTGAATTACGGTCACTAATAAAAACCCAGGTAGGGGTGGGGTCGGGACTGCAGCCTGTTTTCAGTTTGTATTCAAAGGTTGTTTTCCATATTTGCATGGGAAAACCGGTCAGTTTACGGTTTTGGCAAATGGTAAACAAAATTTAAAATTGGGAAATTCTGTTTGGGATGGTTGTTTACCATTCGCAAAAATTCACTCATGTTTGCAAAAAGGATCTTGAACTGACATCAGCCGGTATCATAGCGATTACTTTAAAAGAAATGGAAAACAAAATTCCATTTGGAAACTTCCGCTTGGGAAAGCAGGACTACCCTTTCAGCCGTACCCTTTCAGTCGTTCCCTTCTTCCGAGAAAATTTCAACCGGAACTGCAGGGAAAGTCGTGTTCCATTTACTTTCCAATCGGAATTTCCGGGAACGTTTTGTAAATGGGTTTACATTTTCAGGCTGAAGCTAACCAGCGGTCAAGCGTTTTCTCTCAAAGAAAAACAGGTTTGGTTGAAGCCAGTTCGAGTTAGCGGAAACGGGGGTTACTGCCGGAGCGAAGGGCTAACGCTCGAAACGTCAGCACCTCCCATTCACCTTACGGTGGTATAACTTACTTAATCAACTCGTTTGATTTATCCAATTTCTTGTGTTTCAATTTCCCACCGACGCAGCACCAGTTTCTTTAGAAACTATCCCCACAATACTTGGTCTAGAATAGACTAGGGAAACTGGAAATTTCCCGGAGAAAAATTAGTCTAGGCAAGCAAAATTCATCTGAACTAGGCTTGGAGTTCCAGGATGTCAGGAGCTCATCAACGCCCAAAATTTTCTAAGGACGTCCCCCAGGGGGTGGAGGTAGGAGGGCACATTGGGCACGCTCTAATCCAGCTTCCGGTGCAAAAAGACGAAATGGTTGTAAAACAAGCGTGCATACGGGCATATTTAATGAAAAGTGGTGACAAGAAACGCTTCAACTAAGTACATGGACATAGTCTTCGTTATTCCTAATTTGATCTGTAAACGTTTACCGGTCATTCCAGCGGTGCGATTCAATTTATTTTAGTACAAATCTGACACAGTTTTATAGATTTAGATTTATTATAGTAGATGTACGTGACTTAGATACGTTGCCAATCAAAACTCAGTACATTTCGACAAAATCTGAGGATCAAAATATGCCGTGCGACCATTTTCTGGAAACCTACTGAACAGAGCTGTACTGTGGAACTGTTTGTTCTACTGTACAGTGTGGTTCTAACTTTTTCATGTGTGGATCAAAACATGCAGTGTGACCATTCTTTGGAAAGCTACTGAACAGATCAACACTGCTTTACTGTTTGTTTCTCTTTACAGAGCTAATAACATTCTACCAATTTATGTTTTGTATGCAACAAACGCGATTTTCCGCTTGAACAAGCACAAACAATAGCATTAGCCGATTTAGAAACGCTTGGAATTCGTTAAAGGTTATTTTTCTGCCGTCGAAAACTGTAAATGAATCTGTTAAAGCTAGTATGTGATATTTTGGCATCAAAACTGCGAATTGTAATTAAAACGAAACAATAGAAGCCAGGAAACAAAATCCGGGTTCGAAAAGCGCGGCATGTAAACATTTGCTATCAAGTGGCTTTATCATGGGGTGGTTCCACAGGCAGACATTGATCAAAACGTGAAAAATTTGAATTTAAATGACAAATGGAATGAGCGACGGAGCATTTACAATTACATTTTCTCTTGCAATTACATAACGTAATATGAAAACGCTTGAATAATAATTATCGAATTGTTTGCCCATAATCATAAAAATACAATTGTCGCGACCTTGCCTTAGTTTTGCCCCTGGCGAATAAAACTTGCTTCTTCGTGAATTTACGTTTTGTATGTATGATGAACTTTGCAAATCGTGTCAGCTTTGAACTTATTCTTGATGAATAGCATCTAGTACTACAAAATCATGGTAGAACTGAGTTTACTTCAGTGAGGAAAGCGATAGATTCTTATCTTGGACTGGAATAATTGAATTCATGTTTTGTGAATTGTGAATTTGGCAAATCGTGTCGGTAATTCTTGACTTACTCTTGCTAAATAACATTGCTACAAAATCATCGTCAAATCAAATTTATTTTCGTTAAGGAAACGACTGATTCTTAACTTGTCTTGAAACTGATAAATTCACGTGTTATAAATACTAAAATTGGCAAATAGTGCCCACTTGATAAAAGGAAACAGTGCTACAAAATCATCGTCAAAATAAATTTACTAACCTTGCCTTGGAAGTAATGGCGAGCTAGTTTGCGCCCCGCCAAACGACTTGGAGCGTTGTCTTCGTAGGAGCATAGGGGATGGCGATGGCGATCGAGAAAATCTACGCAAAATCTCCCCTTTTACTTGACGACGATGCACTCTTTCCATTCTTGATTGCTCGAAAGAGGAACAGAGACAAATGTAGTCTTATCTTTCACAAATCCAAAAGCGAATCGTGTTAAACTTAGTGTCTTGAAGCAAATTGTACGCATTAAAACGGGTCATTAAAGCTGTAGATACTGAGCTCTGTGAAGTTGCAAAGCTGCACTATGGATAATGCTTTAGTAATCAGTTGAACTTCATTTCCTATCTTCCATGTTGTGTTTACTCCAAACTGCCTTCCGTAGCTGCGTAAATGACGGTATGTTGATTTAGGACACTAAGTGTAATTTTCTTCAGTTAAGTCATGAGAGAGGCGTACCAAGTTGTATCTTTTCGCTTCCGTCCTGGGATCATCGACTTCCTCTTTCGTGATTTACATCAAGAAACGAAATTTGCCGGCCTTTGGACAAGCTTTGGTCGTGTCCTACGAAGTGAGCTGCTATGTGATCTGCCAATGATCGAATTTTCTGTTGTTTTGGAATCCCGTTGACGAGTGAAGCGGAACAAAACAAGCACTTGCGCGCGCGGATAGCGTGTCTGACTGCTGTGTTTAGTCGTGACCTTGCCTGACTGGTTTGGGTGATCATGTACCAACGAGGGACGGGTGGAGGTGGGTTGGCCCGAAATATATCTCCTCAAATCCAGGTTTCATTACTAGGGGGGAGGGGGTGGAAGGTATTGCCATATTTGGACTGTGTAGGTGTGTGCCACTGTGAAGGGGATGATTTAGTTTTAAGTTGAATTACAAAATAGTGTTGATATCATTGGAAACACTAATAGAAACAAGGAGGGATTTTGGGAGTTGAGCCTTCTATAGACTAGCAAAATTCAGTTTAACTAGGACTAGTATAGACAGTATAGCCAAAGGCTTTCAGGGTCGCCGAGGCAAATCCCCATCCCAAAATACCCAAAAGCTCCTCCCCCTCCTTCCCGGAGCCTTTGTTTAGCTAAGTGGAGAAAACGTTATGCTTGGAACGAAATCCTTACGAGCTTGAAGCAAAAAGTTTTTTAAAGAAAGGACCCTTCATTTATTGACCGCATGAAGGTTTGATATATCATACTGTTC
>OX453276.1:5484876-5487376 GCA_949710005.1 Ricordea florida | reverse complement strand
TATCTCAGGATATTCAACATTAGTATATACCAGCTCAGCAACCTTGGCATTTTGAGTAATCTGATTGGCCAACTATCTCAGGATATTTAATATTGTATATACCAACTCAGCAACCTTGGCATTTTTAGCAATCTGATTGGCTCTCTACCTCGGGAGTTTCAGCACTGTGCAACTCCTAGGGGGTGAATAAAGCCGAATGCGTTTACCATTTGCATGGAAAATCAAGTTGGGATGGAACAGGATTTCCCAGTACGGCGTTTCGTCAGGCCCGAGTCTCTCGCGGATAAAAGTAAACAATAACAAATTAAAATGACGGTGTCGAAAGGCGGGAAATAGGGCCGAGGTGAACTGGGTCGAGTGGGATTAACAAATGGTACAGGAATTTCCGGTCATTTCGGTTGGAACGGGAAAAGAGGAATGCGTCTGAGGATTTCCATCTTTTTGGGCAACGTTCCTGTGGAATAAGCTGTACAATTGAATTTCCAACCGGAATCTTCGGGTTTCGTTGACAAATGGTAAGCGCTCCTGGGCTTCTGGGTAATTCTTGTGTAAGTGAGTTTTCATCAACGAAATCAAAATGGCGGCGAAATAATAAAGATATTCCTGGCGTGAATTCTCGCTTTATAACTGTTTCTGAGAAGTGTCACTAGGGAGGGTAAGCAAAACATCACGGGACGACAACAAACAATAGCTCTAAGGAACGATGCAACGAAACTGCACGTGCAAAATACAATCTGGTAAGTTTCTTTGTCGTACGTCCATTTGCAAAACAACAACGTGAAATGGGAATATTCCAAATTTTCTTCAGGATTCAAGTGTTAAATGGCAAAACTTCCTTGCTATGCTCTGGTGGAGATTTGAAAGGAAAAAGGAAGCAAAAACATCATGAAACGACCCTGCCGCCAGCCACACAATAGGTACGCGATTAAATTTTTTCACTGGTTGTGTTGTCCTCGGCGTCTTCGTCGTGTTGGTTAAGCTCCTAACTGAGGTTGCTTCATTGGCGTACACCAAAACAAGTGTTCTCTTCAATCTCGGTGAATAGCGGCTTAAGCAATATTTAACTCGCGGTTTCGCAGCTCGGTAAATATTCTGCCACTATTCACCTCAATTTCTGAGAACAGTTGTTAATTATCAATGATAAAACGTAATGATTATTATGCGCATTGGAAGCATAAAAGGCACCTGAACTGTCTACGGTGATTCATAGATCTCTACCAGTCCATTGCCATGGTGCGTATTGCCACCAATAACGCCGATGCAATTATCACCACTGCAATACGAGCCTCCTCCCCCACCGGCTTGCTGTGAATGAGTTCCACTACCACCCCCAGAGTACCCTCCCCCTCCCCCAGATGCACCATTGTCTTCCGACCCCCCACCCCCACCACCAAACCCACCCACGGCACCGGGAGCAGGCCCACCGTTATTTCCACTGTTCATCTTGCCAGCTTGTCCTCCTACCCACCCTTGAGATAGCGATCCACCCCGCTCACCGTGGGAGACACCCGCCCGGGAGCAGCCTTGACCATTCCATCCTGCGCCTACTCCTCCGTGGTAGCTGGCACCTTTAGAGTTGCATTCACCCGGCTGCCCCCCTCTTCCTCCCTTTCTAACGGAAGACGACGTCTTTCCCACGCTACTTGTACCGCTAGTTCCCCCCTGGCCATCAACACCGTTGTATCCACTGGATGCACCCCCTCCCCCTCCAGCAGCCAGCAGCAGTACATTGCCACTGGTGTACACAAAGCTCCCACCACCTCCCCCGGTCCCCGCATTGTCCTCAACAGACAATCCTAACTCGGCTGCCGTTCTGGTCGTTACATGTCCACCTTTCACCTCAACAGAGTCTCCACCTTTGTGTCCCACCACTATCTTTAGCACAGTTCCCTTACTGAGGGTAAATATTCCTTCTATGAACGCTCCTTTACCGCCATAGTAAGTTCCGGGTTTGTATCCATAGTTGTAGGAGTGCCTCCCTCCGCGGGCTCCCCAGGCCTTGATAAGGTAACGCAAGGTCTGTGGCACTGTAAATGTCTGGATGACTCCATTGCGACCACTGCGTCCGTTCGTCGTGAACGAGAATGGTTCTTAAGAGAAAATAAGCGGATTAAATGACATCACAGCTTAACATAAAAGAGCAACACTTAGTGGAGTGTTGGGTGTGCTAATATTTTACCTTGAGGCTTACACGACCAGCTTTTTACTCGGCTATACGAGGCGCACTTTTTGTCACATAAACACTCGTTGAAGTTGACTCGGCTTAGTGGGAGACCCTCTTACCCGGGACAACTCTCTATCATATATGCCACTAGGCGTGGCCACATTAGATACCTTTCCGTGCACTTGCGTCTAATCACAACAAATCGATTTTTGAACAATGAAAGATCCTCACAGTTGTATGAGCAACTTAAACAGGTGCAAAGAAAAAACCTTAAAATATTCATGGTTAAGCGGAATACCGGTGCAACGCTCTAACCAACTGAGCTGTCAAGCCAAC
>OX453276.1:5427376-5482376 GCA_949710005.1 Ricordea florida | reverse complement strand
TATTTTCCTAGTCTCTATTGTTTTGTATCCTGTGTTTTCTTTGTTCTACAGCACTCGTGGGCGTAACGGGCTTTTACACCGAGGATGAGCCCATATAACGGTGAGTGTCGCGAGCTCGGGCTGCTTTTAGTCCAGTGTTTCGTTGGGTTCTGTATTTGCTGCAAAGATTTTTCGCCTAAATTTAAAATAATTCATAGACAGTGTAAATAGAAAGGCTGAGGCTGAGGCTAAAATTTCTGGGGTCGGTTGTTCGAACGCCGATTAGCGCTAATCCAGGGTTAAATTTTAACCCGGGTTTCTTTTCCTCTTGTTAAAGAGCATTTTCTCCGATAACTTTCTGTTTTTTTTTTCAGAACATACAATCATCATAATGTATTCAAAAAGAATTATACTGAAGCTGCTTTTTAAGCTCTAAAATCTGCATTTCAATTTCGCACTAACCCTGGGTTACCTTAACCCTGCTTCGAACAACCGGCCCCTGAACTAGCCCGGATGAGTTTGCCGAATGACATATGGCATGACTTGCGGACTGGCATAATTTATGTATTATATGTAATAATTTATGTATTACATATTATTAATATATGTATTATCATATGGCGTAATGTATGTATTATATGTAATAATTTATGTATTATATATTCTTGATATATGTATTATGTATCATCATAATTTATGTATTATATTTATTTTAATTACATCATATTCCGCATAAATTATGCCATTCCGCAAACTCATTCCTCCTTTTTCCCTCACTGCTGAACTCTGGCTCTCCTTTCTCTTTTTTTTCACCTTTTGACCACCGCAAAATTCCAGTACGATCTTACTGTAACTTTCGCTCGACACCTAAGGAATTTTCAAGAATGTGCATCAATGGACCTTAAGCACATTTTACAACATTTTACACTCTTGAAAGGTCTTCACATGGACAAAACTAATCTAAAGCACGTGGGACTCCTAAGGGGGGCGTCACGTGGTAGCTAATTGTAAACCGGAAACGAAACTAACAGCTGAAAATAGGACGGTAACCACACTTATGCAGGGGGCATGGCTGGGATCTTTCAAAGGGGGGGTCACACTGTGTCACACCCAGGGTACTTAACAGATTGTTATGTCGACATTCACGGAATGTTTTACTAAATGTGAATTTTTTTTGAGTGAAGGGTGGGGAGGGACAAGCTTACAAAATACCTGCATAGTTGAATTAAGTTCTACGTAACATAAATTACTCTAATTTAGTCTCACAAAGGGGGGTTAAGGGCACCCCAGGACCCCCCCCCCTAGCTACGTCCCTGCTTATGGCACTGTATTTTATCACCCAGAGCCGCCATTATTACATTGAGTGCATTGTCTGTTTTTGTATTTGCTCTGGTATTCGTTCTGTCCCAGCTGGTTTTATTCCCCATGAGACTAATATCTCCAAATTTGCACACATCAAGCTCAATTATCTACCTCCTAACTAAACTAAAATAGCTCATTTGAAAATCGTGACCATTGAAACTGTTCATTTTAATAGCGACTAATATCAAATTTAAAGACCTAAAATCCTTCCTTTACTTTCTTTCACCATCAAGAGATTCAAATCGGCAGCCGGTCGTGGTTTCGACTCGTATTCGGAGAACTCGGGTTTTCCTTTTCCGAGTTTGCCTGTGACAAATCGTGAAAATATATCAGTTTTTCTGGGCTCAAAATATGCCATCTTCATTATTTCACAACTCTTTCACTTTGACATTAAAATCCTAGCAGTATACAGTGTATTTGTCCCATGAACCTGGTTAAATGGTTTTACTCCCACGACTCTCCTATAGCTCAGTGGCAGAACGTCCGAACTAGTAATCGGAAGGTCGTCGGTTCGACCCTGTTCCCACGAGTCTCCTATAGCTCAGTGGTAGAGCGTCCGAACTAGTAATCGGAAGGTCGTCGGTTCGACCCTGTTCCCACGAGTCTCCTATAGCTCAGTGGTAGAGCGTCCGTACTAGTAATCGGGGATCAATATCAGTTTCTGGGCAACTGTGCACCTACCCTTCCCCTAATCCAACAAGTTATAATGAGTTAAAAAGTTAGCGTTAATGTTGGTTTAGGGGAGGGGTAGGTGCACGGTTGCCCAGAAACTGATATTGATCCGTGCTATGGAGAGATCGGAAGCCAGATTGATAAATGTTCAGAAGATTGTTTTTTGGTAGGTAATCGTACAATTGTTGATAAATAATTTTCTCAAATAGTTTTGATTTAATTGGCAATACAGATATTGGTCGATGGTTATTCAGATCACATTTATTAGATTCTTTTTAAAAACAGGAGTCACCTTGGCGATTTTCCATTCATGAGGAAAGGTTCCTGAGTCTAAACAGCTTTTGAATATTTTCGTTAATGACGGTCCAACGATCGAGATTACAAGGAATTCCGTCTAGCCCCATGGATTCTTCTCTTCAAGCTGACTCAGTAGCTCACATGTACAGTTGTAAAACTAGGAGCCTTTATGAAGAAGACTGTGTCAGTGAGCAGTAAGTAGCTGACAGGGAAGACATTAGAAAATGGTACTCTACTGGCTAGATTGGGTCCAATAGACGTGAAAAAGTCATTTAAAACCTGCGAAATTTCGGTTGTAGAATTTATAGTTTCGTTGTCTTTAATTTTTTAATTTCTGTAATATTACGGATTTTACCAGACTTACGCGAGCTCAGTTCGTTAATTAACTTCCATGTTTTGGAAGGATCCTTTTCATTCAACTCTAACTTAAAAAAAAAAAAATACTGTCGCTTGGCAGATTTAATAGCATTGTTTGTTTCATTCTGCGCTTCAGGCTTATCTTGTTCCCAACTAACCGTATTGTTTTCGATGACAGCTTTCTTTTTCAGATAATTTTGTTTGTGGATTATTCACGTCAAATCATATGTAATCCATGGGGGAATGTTTTTTTGAGGTCCGTTTCGTTTTTAGTGGAACATGTTTGTTGACAATTTCCATAAACAGGGCTTTCCATGCATCCCACATAGCGGTAGGATTTGATTCTAAACTAATTAAATCCCATGGATGTTTCACAAGGTCGTTAAAAAATTTCTCGTTATCAAATCCAATTTAGAATTGTGAGTTTTGATGGGGTGATACAATTCATGGTAGGCCACCATAGATAGTGTTTACGGGGGTATACAAGGGTTTACAAAGGTATATCCTTGTAAACTCTTGTATACCCCTGTAAACTGACTATATGGTGACTATATGGTGGCCTACCATGAATTATATGCCCTTGATGGTACGATGCGTGCCAACACGTTCACAATGTCAATGAGAATTATTTAAGCAAAGATCGATCAATGTCCGCGATGTTGATGTGATCCTGGTTTGCTCAGAAATCATTTGGCTCAAACCGTAAATATCGAATCTATTCGTTAAATTCGACGAGATGTGGTAATTTGACCAGTTATGCAACATATCACAATTCAGATCTCCGAGCAGATAGAAATCATTGTATTCCGAGTCATTTTTATCCATAAGGGTTTCAAAACGACCAAAAATGTCTTGGGAGGAACTTGGAGGTCTGTACCACGTACTGACAAAAAAGATTGATTACATTGATTGCTTAAAATTGTTTTATATAAACTGTGATTGGACCAGAGCTTAGCAAGCTGTCGTGTCAAACATACCCTCCTTAAAGTCTCGTAAACACGGCACTTTTGGTTAAAGCTAAACATTTCCAGTGGATTAGAAAAGAAAATCCAACTATACCACAAACATTGCGAAAGAAATTACACCCATGAAACAGAGAATTTGGAAAAATCTGGTGTAGTTGAAGGATTTAATATCCACGCATCCGGGGTATATCGCCTGATACCCGTCCAGCTAGTTGACACCACGTGACCCAAAATAGCCAATAAGATGGCGCGAAAATTAATCAGTGGGTTATAATAAGAGCTGATAGCCTGTGAGTAGGGAACCATCAGAGCGCGCTTTTGCTCATATCCAGGGGGTTGTAGATATAATAAGCAAAAATAGTATGATAATACCTAAAAATAACAATTATAACTGTAAATATGAGAATATAATAATCAACCTTTATCTCATAACTCATAATTATAAATATTTCAGTATATACAATAAAAATTACAGATGGACGCCGTAAAAAGTTTCAATAAAGCATGCGCGGTACATGCAAGAGTTCTACCGGCGCTGAGACAATGATTGAATAAAGGTATTGGAAAAGCGCTTAGTGGGTATCTTAGGTTGAATAAGTTCAGGCTGGTTTTTAAGATAATTCTTGGAAATTCTCCAAAACTGACAGTGTTGGCGCCAAATTACTACTTCGATCATGGAAGTAAAAAGGTGATACCGTATTAGTAACTTATGACATAGCAGTACAACGTCTTTGGGAAGTGAGAAATAAAACATTGAGATCACCACTAAAATGATCTTATAACAATCTTCTCTAGCATTACGAATCGTGCAATACAATTTGTGAACAAAAAATGAAACTACCTGCCGACCAACACGATAGATCTGATAGTGAGTATCTAGAGGGCTGGCGTTCCGAACAACATAATTAACTTTGTAAAGCAGTTCACCGAAACATTGGTTTAAAACTAAAGAACTAAACTAAACTGAAACTATTAAAATAATATCGCAGTTCTATAATAAGTCTGTAATAGTTAGCACTCTTTGACATGACTCCAGTTTGGGGAACGCTAAGAATGGAACTCTACTTTATCCTATCAATGACTCGAGACATATTCTGTAATGTTACTAGGGTTTCTTACTCTCTCTTACCTCACGCAAAGTATAACAGATAATTGTGATACTCAAACAAACAAATGAATGATATGACTAGAACCCTTAAGTTTGGCTCTTTTTAACGCAGGGTCGATTACAAAGGTGGGCGTCCTTATTCAAAGGTGGGCGTCCTTATACCTTATTCAACGCCTGAGCGAAACGATGTTGAATGCTCTTCTCTAATGTAAATTTCCTAAAAACAAAGAGATAATCTGTTTAATTGCAATGTCAATTCGAAGAGTGGGATAGGTGTACAAGCAGCTGGTCCGTCTTTGAAAACTCCTCTGCTCATCAGTTTAGACTCTAAGAGCGAAATAGAGTCATCAATTCTGTTTGTACACTTCCTACTTTAAAAATTGCAGAAAAAGATACAAAGTGCTCACAAACGCAAGCACATAAGGGAACTAAAGGGGAATATATTAGCCCCACGATCCGCACCCACGCTTTGTTCATAGTCCAACAAGGCCAAGTTGATGACAAATAACGTAGAATCGCCATAACGTAAACACATGAATAGAAGAAAAGTGGAGAGTGCGTTTTAGGTGACTCAAGAGAGAATTTTTTTCTTTTTTTCTTGAAGCACAACGTTTGGAAACTATGTCGCAAACCCGCAGAGTCTAAAACATTTGTCTATGTTACATGTTAAAAATCTGTCGATAAATTTTAAAGGAAATAATTCTTGTCTGAAGTAAAGAACAACAGACAAACATCAGTGAGTCATAACCGGTGTCATTATGAACTGGATGACAACATTTCAGGGTTTCAGGTAGAACGCCTTTTTGTAGAACTATATTTCTGTGGGTGGAATACAGAAAACTGGCATCTATGTAAATTCAATTACCAAACTTAGCCATTGTTATGTGTCCTTAGAGTACCTCTCAGCTATATTCTGGATTTTTTTACATCAGTACTTGACATATTTTGTCTTCCCACATATTTACTAATAAGTCAGTTTGTGTTATAAGACAAACAATTATTCATTGTGGGGGCTGGAAATGTAAACTATTATTTTGCCAAGTGTTTTTTTGTGTGTGGGTGCTTTAGTCACTAGTGCTTGCGTTACCAATTAGTCGCTGTTTTCTGTCTTCACTGATATCCTGAACCTTTAACTGGGCGCCCAGCTAAAACAAAAATTATGTTGTTGTTGTTCGCAGTGCTTTAAGTCCTTCGGGGTTCGTTTGTCACACATTCATTTCTCCCCCTCCCCCTTGGTAGAAATGAATATGTGACAAACGAACCCCCAGGGACGTCTGCGGGGAGGCTAATAGTACTTATGCTTAGATGTTATTGGTCTTATTTCCTAAATAAGCTTCAATAAGTTGACAAAATTGTTTACAGTGGTTGATGATGTTAAAACCCTGCAACTGACAGGATGCTGGAGGAGGGTGCCACATGTGCACAAACTGGACATTTTTATGCCCAAAATAAACCACTGCGAGACAGTGTAGCTCAAAACAATTATAAGATAACACGGATACTACGCGCTCTGATTGTTCGAAATCCCCTGGGTTATTGTGCCGGTAAACCCACTGTAGCGGCCTGGTAACTAATTTCGCTGCTCCCGCCAAAAGTAGGTCACGTGACCTGTTCTTTTTTCTAGTCGTTTTCTTTTCCAGCGAGTGCGCTACTGGTTGTTGCTAGATTTACCTTTCGTTTTAGCTTCTCAACGAAGTTACGACCGTGTACAAGCCGTTTAAGGATCGTTGTACGTCTGCTGTGAGACGCTGTAGTCCTGTTGGGCGCTTTGACAGCTGTTCAAGGGAACGGCTAGTCGCCGGAATAAAAGCGGTTTTTGGTCCGTCAACTCGTGTGAATTTGTTGTGGTAAGACGAAGGTGAAAGAGTCCTTACACCCACAAAAAAGAGAAACATTTTCTGTTTTTATTTTAAGCTAGTTTATAGAAGCAATAAACCGCAGTTTCTATGGGTTTACCGGCGGAATAAACCACTTCGGATGTTCGGAGAACAGTAGTAGTGAAACGCCGGTTCTAGCGCAGCGCACTTTTTAATCAAAAAAAATTATCATAAAATTAAACAGAGATTTTATCGGATCGATGCCAAGCCTTTGTCAAGCCGATGCCAAGCCTTTGTCAAGCCGATGCCAAGCCTTTGTCAAGCCGATGCCAAGCCTTTGTCAAGCCGATGCCAAGCCTTTGTCAAGCCGATGCCAAGCCTTTGTCAAGCCTATACCAGAATTAAATTAATACAATAAAAAAAAAAAAAATGATAAATATATGTGATTTAAAAAGAAGAATAATGAAATATAAAATGGAGAATTTAGAAAGATTATATGTGCCGCAATTGAGAAATATTGCCAGAGAACTTAATGTTCCCAATTATTTCAGGCTGCGTAAACCTGAACTTATTGATGCTATTAATAATATTAATCCTCCAAGAAATAATAATACACAAAACCGATTTCAAAGATTAAATGTACAACAACTGAAAGATCTTGCTAGAGATCGGGGCATTCCACGCTATTATAGGCTGCGTAAACAAGAACTTATTACTGCTCTTAATACTATTGAAAATACAACAAACCAGCAACAAAGGCCCAATCCAGCCCCCAGAAATGATATACAAAACCCACCACAAACATTTAATGCAGAAACACCGCCACCAGGTTCGCCGGATAGATCTTGGGTAAAAGAACCCCCAGGCTCGCCCCCATCTAGAAAAAATATTACAAAAAGAAAACTTGCGCCTACTTTTATAAAACCGAAAAAACCATCAAACAAAACTTTTAATTGGGGAAATTATTCATTTAAGGTGATGGATAAAGATGAGTTTTCTAAAAAGCTTGCAGATTTAACCAATGAAAATATCATAAAACTTACTAATAACATCAATCAAAAACCAAGAACTACAGAAGATGAAGAAGATGTGGGAAATGAATTTTATGATAGTGTGAGAGATGAATTGAATGAAGACAAGGGAAAATTCAATATAAAAGAACAAAAAACAGCATTAAAAGGGTATTTGAAAACATATAGAATAGATGGAACGAAAGGATATGATGAAAAAACATTTATCAATAAAATAAAACCAAAATTTATAGATCTAATTAATAAACAAAAGAAGCCACTAAAGTTAAAATTTACACTTTGTAGTAGATTTTTTAATGAAACAAAAGGTGAAATAGTAGAACCAATATTTCATAACAAAAAACCGGAGGTTGTAACAGAGGCTACAGATTTATCCAACTTATTTGACGTGATGAGAGATCATATACTTAGTGTTTCTGAAAATTTTGCAAATAACGGAAGCGGTTGGATATTTGATAGGGTGATATACTTTGATATCAACATAGATCCCTTTGAACCTCTTTCTGGAAGCTCCTATATTGAACTACCATCAAAATTAGCAGAAAAAAAGGCTATTATAAACGTTAAGAATCTGTATGATCAAGAGTGTTTCAAGTGGGCAGTTACTTCCGCCGCGTTTCCTAAAGAGAAAGATCCACAAAGACTAAATAAACAAATGAGGGAGAACTCAGAGAAGTTTGACTGGACTGGAATTGTGTTCCCAACTTCACTAAAAAATATTGACAAGTTTGAAAAGCAAAATCCTTATTATATTAACGTTCACGGATTTGATAAAGATAAAGGTGAAGTATACCCTCTGAGAATAAGTAAGAAACAAAGCGGTTATTTGATTGAACTACTTCTAATATCGAATGATGAAGGAAATCAACATTATTGTTGGATAAAGAATTTTAGTAGACTTGTATCATCGCAAGTAAATAATAATCAACACAAACGAGAAATTTGCTCTAGATGTTATAACACATTTCCCACAAAAAAATCATTGGAAAAACATCTTGAATATTGCGAAACAAATGAAGAAGTAAAGATTGTTATGCCCAAGGATAAAGATGGAAATCCTAAGTTTATTAATTTTAAGAACTTCAATAGAAAAATGCGAGTACCATTTGTTGTATATGCGGACTTTGAGTGTTACCCAGAGAAAATACACACCTGCTCGCCAGATGAAAGTGAAAGTTTTACTAATCAATACCAAAAACACAAACCATCGGGATTCAGCTATCTCATAAAATCTTTTGATGATAAAATATTTCCACCTGAGCTTGCACAATACACCGCCGAATCCCCAGATGATGATATACCGCAGATATTTGTAGATAATTTGGAGCAGGATATTAAAAAAATTTACAATAAGTTTAAATATAAAAAGAAGTTGGGGGATATGTCAGAAATGGATAAAAAAGAATATGAAAACGCCACCCACTGCCACATCTGTGAGAAAGAATTGGGAGAAGATAAGGTATTAGATCATTGCCATCTTACAGGAAATTATAGAGGAGCAGCCCATAATGAATGCAACATAAATTACAAGATTCCAAAGTTCTTCCCAGTAATATTTCACAACCTATCTGGATATGACGCTCATCTTTTTATAAAGAATCTTGGTAAAACAAAAGGCAATATAAACTGCATACCTAATAATGAGGAAAAGTATATTTCTTTTACAAAACAGATTGTGGTTGATACATTTACAAATAAAGAAGGTAAGCGTGTTGAGGTAAAACGAGATATTAGATTCATAGATTCATTTAAATTTATGCAAACAAGTCTAGATAAATTAGTAACCAATCTACCAAAAGAATCTTTCAAAAACCTAAAGAGTTGTTATAAAGGCGATAAATTAAATTCATTGTTGAGAAAAGGCGTTTTTCCATATGATTGGTTTGATAGCTTCGATAAACTCAACGCAACTCAACTTCCACCTAAAGAAGCGTTCTACTCAAAACTAAGCGATGAAGATATAACAGAAGATAACTACCAGCACGCTAAAAAGGTGTGGGAAACCTTCAATATGAAAACAATGAGGGAATATCACAACCTATATCTTGAGTCAGATGTATTACTTTTAGCGGATGTATTTGAGAACTTTAGAGATGTTTGTAGTAAAAACTATGGATTGGATCCCGCCTGGTATTATACAGCACCAGGACTAGCTTGGGATGCAACATTAAAGATAACAAAGGTTAATTTAGAGTTACTAACTGACATCGATATGCTACTTATGATTGAAAAAGGTGTGCGGGGTGGGGTATCAATGATTTCAACTAGATATGGGAAAGCTAACAACCCCTACATGAACGAATATGATCCAAAACTACCTACAAAGTATATTACATATCTCGATGCAAATAACTTATATGGTGGGGGAATGAGTAAACCGCTGCCCACTCATGGTTTTAGATGGATGAGTGAAGAAGATCTTAAAAACTGGAAAAATATACCATGCATAATCGAGGTTGATTTAGAATATCCCAATCACCTTCACGACTTGCATAATGATTATCCTCTTGCTCCAGAGAGACTTACCATTAATAAGGTTGAGAAATTGATTCCAAACCTAAACAATAAGGTAAAGTATGTTGTTCATCATGAAACCCTTAAAGTTTATGAAAGACTAGGATTAAAAATAACAAAAATTCATAGAGGCATTACATTTAAAGAGTCAGCTTGGTTAAAACCATACATTGACTTGAATACAAACCTAAGAGCTAAAGGAAATAATGATTTTGAGAAAGATTTCTTCAAACTTATGAATAACTCCGTATTTGGTAAAACAATGGAAAACATTAGAAAAAGGGTGGATGTGCAATTGGTTACTAATGAAAAAGATGCAAAAAAATTAATATCAAAACCTAACTATAATCATCGTACTATCTTTTGTGAAAATCTTGTGGCTATCCACATGAAGAAAACAAAGCTAGTATTCAATAAACCTGTTTACTTGGGTATGTGCATTTTAGATCTAAGTAAAACAATAATGTACAAATTTCACTATAATTATATTAAACCTAAATATGGAGAAAAAGCAAAATTGTTGTTTACAGATACGGACAGCCTTGCATATGAAATAGAAACAGAAGATTTCTATAAAGATATTAGCCCCGATGTGAGAAAAATGTTCGATACCAGCAATTTTCCTAAAGACCATCCGTCTGGTATTGAGACTGGTGTGAATAAGAAAGTTGTTAATATGTTTAAAGATGAGACCGGCGGTAGGCAGATAACTGAATTTGTAGGACTACGAGCAAAGCTTTACTCCTACAAGATGGATGAAGGTGAAGAAGAAAAGAAATGTAAGGGAGTAAAGAAGGCAATCGTGAAAAAAAGCATAAGATTTAATGATTATAAGGATTGCCTTTTCAATAAAAAACCACAGATGAGACGGATGAATGTATTAAGAAGTCATAAGCATGACGTTTTTTCAGAAACAATTAATAAAGTTGCACTGTCTTGTGATGATGATAAGAGAGAAATTTGTAAAGATAATATACATACTTTTGCATACGGGCATTATCTTTGCAAAACAGAATTAGGAGGTAACTCAGTATCATGAGGTATAACCTGTAATTCTTCTCTAACAAACCCACGTCTTGGCCCACCCACCAAATAATATAAAACTGGCTGATTAGGTGAAACGACGCTGCGCGTAATATCATAAACTTTGATACTCCAAATAGGATCTGTAGCTCGTCTTTTTTCACCACCCTCGAGTTCACCAGGAGATAATAAATATCTAACTTTAACACTAAGAGGTAATCTAACCTCATCAAGACCCACAACTCGTTGATAATTTTTAGGACTAATATCAACCTCTTTCATTTTTATAGTTTTATCAGGTTCTTTACCGGTTATTCTCGTCGGTGTATTGTTCAAAGTTTTCAAAATATCAGATAATCGTTTTACCCATACTCTAGATCGATCATCACTTACCATTTCTTGTGCATATTGATGACTAAATAATTTTTCACTTAATGTCCTATTTGCTCTTTCTACAAATGCTTGTGCTCTATGATTTCCAGCTTCACTTCTTTGTATTTTAACATTATGGTAATTCATAAGTTTTGAAACCTCACCCATAAATTCTTTTCCAGGATCAACCATTAATGTTTTGGGATATTTTAACTTTCTAGAATAAATTTTTTCAAAAGCTTTGGATATCTCATGACTTTCTTTTGAGGTTAATGCTTCAGCATCTTTGTATCTACTTGCCACATCAACCACAACTAATGCATATTTAAATGTTTTTCTTCCAACTCTATCATGCGGTAAAAATAATAAATCTGCTTGATGAATCTGATTAGGTTTTTCTACAGTCCAGTGTGGTCTTGGTATATACTTGGGAGCTGGAAGATAAATTTGCCATATTGCTTGTTTCTCTAACCATTGTTTTGCTTCATCTTCACTTACTTTCGCCTTCTCAGCTAATTTAGGAATTGCAGAATATCCTTTCCAATATCCTTCAGTTGAATAATATATTTTTGATATCTTTTCGTTACTCATTTAAGGATTAACCAAAGTATCTTATAAATTATAATGGAGGAAGAAAAAATAAATTTTAGCGAATACCAAATTAATATGATGAAAAAAATTATAATTTCAAAAATTCACAATATGGAAGATGGCGATGAACTTTTTAATCTTATGCTTGTAATTGAAGGAGTAAGAGAAAGTTTAGTAAAATATATTGAAGAATTAGATAATAAAAAAATACCAATTCAGATGCCTATGAGGTTTAAAGATTAACCAAAGTATCTTATAAATTACAATGACGTCTGAAAAAATTAATCCAAACAGAATTCCTAGAGAACCCTTTGGTTTGAAGGCAGAATCAACATTGAATCGAATTACTCTCAATCCATCCTCAGCTAGCCCTGGAGAAACATTATATATAAATATTCCAAAACTTTCTGAGAATTTAGTGATTGTACCAGGAAGTGTATCTCTATTATTTGACTTGGATGTTGATGGGCACGCTAATAATACAGTTGTGAATAATGTGGGAAGGAATCTTGTATCTAGACTTAAAGTTCTTTTTGGAGGTGAAACATTACAGGATACTCAAAGATACGATCTATTTCAAACCTATCATGATTTATTCTTAACAGATGAAGAACGCGAAGATAGATTAAAACAAGGTATTTCTTCTGAAAACATGAGAAAGCTTAGGACAAATGCAGGTGATAAGAAAACACAAGATGTTAAGGCAGTTACCCTTGCATCAGTACATAACACCAAGTATCGTATACCACTAAACCATCCTATTCTAAACGATCATGGAGTTTTTTACCCAAAAGCTCTAGATCATCATCTAATATTTGAGATTACACTTGCTCCAGTTAATGATATTGTTGTTTATTCTGACACTACTAAGACTCCATCTTATTCAATCAAAAACCTTGAGTTAGAATATTCTTCCATTTCAAGCGAATACTTGGCTCGTGAGGCACAAGCAGCTTATCAGGTTGGAAAAGGATTCTTTTATGAAAATGTTACTCTACACAAAACCTTTACCTTTTCCATAGGTGGTGATGGTGTTATAAATCAGCATATTAATCTACCTAGAAGATCAATGACTGGGATATTATGTTTGTTTACATTACCATTCGCAGCAGGAGCACGTAACTCTGAGAATTTTTACAATCCAGGTATAACCTCGATTAATATAGATGTTGATGGTGTTCCAAATCGATTATACTCTAAAGGAATGATACCATCAGATCTGTGGGAGTTGGTAAAGAAACGTTTTGGTTTGAGCGAAGGGAGGCAGTCGGTAAAGGAAAAGGATTTTTATGCTGATAAGTTTGCTCTTTGGGTTGATATGAGAACTCACCCTGATAATGGTATTCATGGTGGCGGACTAGCATTAAACAATACACAAGATGGTGTAAAACTAGAAATTAAAAGAAAACAAAGTGGATCTGGCACTATAACCTGTCATATGTTTGTTATAGCTGATGCAATGATGGAGATTATGAATTCAGGTTTACGCTCCATTAAGTACTAAATTTAAAAAAATATTATGTTATGATACAAAAAATCATGGAAGAACTACGAGAAAAAATACCATTCCATTGTATCATAACCGGCCCAACAAATTGTGGAAAAACAAAGTACCTCATCAATCAGCTAAGAGGACCATTCCGAAAAATTTTTGATTACATTGTTTTAATATGCCCAACTTATTCTAAGAATAAAACTTATCATAATTTTGCTCGAGGAGATAAACGTTTCTTTGTATTATCACCAGATGCAAGTAATGTAGATGAGATTAATGAATTGTTAAATGATTGTCAAACTTTATTCTCTGGAACAAATACATTAATAATTTTAGATGATTGTGCTGTTTCTAATGATTTGAAGAAACGATCAAACAAGTTTATTGATTTAGCATTCTCTGGAAGGCATCATGGATTATCAATGTGGGTCCTAACTCAACAATTAACATCGATAGCAAAACCATTCCGTGAAAATGTAGCTTGTGTGGTCTCTTTCCATAACCCATCGCAAAAAGGTATGAAGATGTTTTTTGAAGATTATGGAGGAGATATGGATTATGAAACTAGTAAAAAGTTTGTTAAACTCCTGAAAACTGAAAAATATTCTAGACTGTGTTTATCTTTAAGACACCCATTTAATTGCTATTTAGAGATTCCTGAAGTGATTTAAAAATAGTAAATTTATCACCATAAAAGATGACAAACGTTGAAGATTACATTGAAGAAGAAAAGACTGTAGGAAAAACAGAGGTAAAAGATAATGATGATAATGAACTTGAAATAAAACAAGAATCACTAGCAATTCTAGCAGCTCTTGGAACCACAAAGGAATATTTAGGAGTTGAAATGAGTTTGGGTGATATAAAAAAATTATCAGAAAAAGATGTAGAAAAATATTTTAATCGATATCAAGCGGTAATGGGTAAAAAAATTAACGGTGGATTGGTTGATTCATCCCTTCAATTAGTTTCCAAACTTATTTCATATTTAGTTCCGGTTGATGATATAGAAGCTCTTTGTGTGGATTTGAAGAATGATGATTTGGTTAATCGTGAACTGGCAAACATTGTAGGCCTCTTAGCATTGAAAGCAGGAAGACTGACAGCACTTGCTAGCGGTATATTTCAGGTTGCTAAGCATGTTAAAATAGGAAAAATACAGCAAGTTACAAGTACTAATACAGATGATTCTAACAAAACTGAGCAGACTACTAAGCAAGATGCTGCTGGTACTGATACTGTTTACTGAGCATACTATTATTTTATTTACATATCATTCCTAAGTGGTCTAAAGATTTCTTAATGTTATGTAAAATAATGTCTGAACAAAATGAACAAGTTGAACAAATTACAGCTGATCCCAAACCAGAAAATAAAGATACAAAAAAACGGGAAAAAGATCCTAAAAAAGTAGCAGCTGGTAAAAAATTAGCCGAATATAATAAAAAAGCAAAAGATGCATTAGCCAGGGAAATGAAACGTGAAGAGCAAATTAAAAGGGAAGAAGAGACCCTACGAGCCGCGGTGCAAAATGAAAATATAGAAAAGACAAATAACGAATCGAAAGCTTGGCTACCGGAACTATCTTTTACAACAGTATTATCAATTGTTGGAATAGGTTTTACAGCATTTGACATGTATATGAGATACCGACAAAATAGAGAACCTACACAACAACCTCAAACATCAAATATTCCTGTACCACAGCCCGCCCAACCTCACCCAACTACAAAAATAGGAATGATATGAGTAAAGTAGTTTAAAGATTTCTTACTGATGTAGTAAAAAATCATGTCATCCGAAAACAAACTTGTGAAAACTGTTACTGATTCTGCAGTCCTTATTGGATTAGCAGCTGGTGTTGGATATGTAGCTAAAAAGGCTATGAAAGAATCATTTATGAACGACCCCTCCTCAAGTATTACAAATTATGCAAAATGGGTAGCTGTATTATCCGGAAGTATGTATCTAAAAACCTATTTAGAGGATCAAAAGATTTTACCAAAATAAAATGGCAGCAATAGCGATGATGATTGGTGGGGCTGTATTAAATGCAACTGCTTTTGTTGGCGGTTCATATCTCGCAAAATATTTATCAGGAAATAAAACTGATACAGAAAAAATAAGACACGATAAAGCAATGGAAAAATATCAAAGAGATTATGCAGAATATCAGGAAAAAAGACAAAAACTAATGGATTGGAAAATGAAGAAAAAAGATGAAAAATATCAAGCATCAAAAAATATTTCAAAAACAAATGAACAATTTGCATTATATAACCAATTGCATGAGCCAAAATTATCAGATTATTATAAACCAAGCGATGATCAAAAGACTGGAGAAATGTTATATGTGGGTGGTGGTATGTTAGCTCTTGGTTACACAGTTAGTAAATTTTTATAGTTAGTTTGCTTTGCTCGTTTAAAGATTTCTTACTGATGAGTAAAAAATCATGGAAGAAGATATACCATTATTAAATTTACCAGGAGATAATGATGATGATTATGATGATGGTGATACTCCACCCGCAGGTGAACCTCCCAATCGTCGACCAGGCACTCCGCCTCTAAGTAGAGATTTATTATATGATGATAATGATGATGGTGATGGCGCATTTCACCAAAGTCCAAATACATCTACATCTGTTGATCAGGGCTATCTTGGTTATTCAGAATATATGGCAGAAAGAAAACGGCTTCAATGGGAAATAAAAAATGAAGAGAAAAAACCAACAAATATTATAGAAAGAGATGAGGAATATGATAGAATGAGAGAAGCAAGACAACAACTTAAACGTTATTTGCCAGACTTCAATCCAGACGACGCAACATTTAATGTTGAATTTGAGGAAGATGGAAGTATATCAGGAAAATTTAGCAATAATCCAAGAGCAGCAAAACATATAATAATTGATAAAGATGGAGTTCTTAAGCTTGAAGATTTACCAAAAACAATGAGAAAAGCTCTAGGTGCTGATTATGAAACAATTCTAGAAAGATATAATAATTCACAGGAAGAATTGAGAAGATCTAATGAAGAAAATAGAGAATTAAATAATGCATTGGAAGAAGCCAATGAAAAAATTTCAGATTTAGATAGTGCATTGCAAGGATTGGACGACGCCTCAAAAACACACCCACAAGAAATTGCACAATATGAAGAAAGAGTAAGAAGGCTTGGTTTAGTAATTGAAAGACAAAAAGCAGAAAAAGAAAATATGGAAAGAGATGCTTCAGAAGGTAAAAGACTTTTTGATAAAACCGTTAAACAGAATATAGAGTTAAAAAAACAAAAAGAGAAAATTTTGGATGAAATAAAATTATACAAAGAGGAAATAGATAAATATAAGAAGGATAAATTAAATGAATCAAAATTAAAACAAAGTAATGAACGATTAAGATCTGAGATTGATAAATTAAGAGAGAAAATTAGAAATAAAATAATTTCAAGCGATGAACAAATATCAGAAATTCAAGCTAGAAAAGATGAAATACTTAAAAATTTACCATTACGGGAGCGACTAAAGTATATCTTCAAAAAGTATGGTTTTACAGTTTTTTCTGTTATTGCTGCAGTAGGTGTTATAATTGGTGTTATAGTTTCTAATCTTTCTAAAGGTTTATCAACATTAGGAAAAGGTGTAGGGAATGGTTTAAAAACTATAGGTAAAAAATTAGGTGAAATATTACCAGGAATGGTTGGTGCAATAGTTAGCTTTCTATTCAAAACAGCTGGGCAAGTTATTGGATTTTTAGGCGAAAATGCTTGGCTCTTGATAATGGCTGTGGTTCTATATTTTGTGGAAAGTATAAAAAAGAAGAGAAAGTAACAAATTTAAAGATATCATGCCGTTCAGTAAAATACAATATGGAAGACTACAATAGAATTTATCCTGGATTACCTAATAATTCAGATCCAGTCAATTTCAGACTACAAAAATCAAGTGAAGTATTACAAAATCTTGAGAGAGAAATTAAACATTATGAAGATGTAAGGAAAAAATACAATAGAGCAAGAGGAATATTTACAAAAATTAGTGTTTGTAGTGGCGTGCTTTCAGTTATTCTTTCTGCAAGCGGGCTTGGAACTTCTCTTACAGGTTTTGGAGCTATTATTGGTGTTCCGTTGGGTGTTGTAGGTGGAATTTGTGGTGGAGTATCTGTTGGATTTGGTGCGGCATCAAAAAGACTTTCAAATAAAGTTAGCAAACACGAACAGACTGTTTCTATAGCGAAATCAAAATTAAACACCATTAACGACTTGGTTTCAAAGGCTTTGAAAGATAATGTTATATCCGATCAAGAATTTTCTATAATTTTAGCAGAGTTGGAAAAGTTTCAAAAACTAAAACTAGAAGTTCGTCAAAAATTTAGGAGAGATACAGAAAAAAACTTAAACATGTCTCAAATAAGGAGAGAAGTTCGTGCAGATCTATTAAAAGAGTTAACCACTCCCGCTCATTAAAAATTTCATATGAGAGAACTGATGTGGGTTGTAATTGTTTTGCAGGCATTAGAAATACTATTGAAGATTAATACTTTACATCTTATTCTTAATCTAAAGACCAGATTATCTGAAACACAAAGAATAAGATGTTATTAGACGATTTCAAAACCCGATACCCAAACTCAAAAATCAATAAATTTACATTTATTAATGATTCATTTGGAGGATATATTAAGTGGAAAGTTAATGGAACAACAATCATGTCTAATGATGATCCTACTGGAAAAACATGGACTGAAAATCTTTCTAATAATTTGAAAACATTATTATGGCAAGATTTAGGATTAGAAAATAAAGTTAAGGTTAGTTCATTTCCAAAGAGTTTATCATTTACAAATCAATCTTATCCAATACCTGGAGTTAAATTCGATGACATGGCTCCCGATGTAACAAAAATGCTAAACTTTTTAGATATATATGTTTCAGATACAAAGAAATTCACTGCTCCTATGAGAAACATATTTAAATCTCAAGTTATAGAATTTTATAGTGGAAAAGAGAGTAGAAGTTGGCTGAATAAACCTAATATTAATCATTGGCCACAACAATTAAACATGGCAGTATGGTGTGCAACATCTGGTTGCGGTGTAAGCCTTATTGAAAGTTTAAATTACCCAAAAGTTATTAGCAGTTTTATGAAGTTTCATGTGTATTTCACAATAAGAAGAATATTGTATGAAATGAGATTACCATTGCCGGGTGAACAAACTTTTTCATTAAAAAATAACCCCTATAACAAAAATGCATATAATCGATTATGTGCTGAATTTGGTCTTAGTAATAATCAAGACTTTAAGGGATTAAATAAACCTTTAGCAGACTTTAGATTTAAAGGTGGAACAAACAACGGATTGGGGGATGTATTTATTAATTATGGAAAAGGATACATACCTCCGGGAGAAGTTCATGGTAAAGGAGGAGGAAATCAAAATGTTAGAATTATAAGAAATTATGATCCTGAAGCTAATATATGGCCAAGCGATTCAGCAAAATTTTCAGATGATGGAGGGAAGAAAATAGATGGTAATTTAATTTCAATGCTTAGAAATGATCACTTTGTAGATTTTAAATACGCTTGGTTTATTCCAGAAACAGGGTATGGATTAACAAAGGCCGGTTTAGGTAGATTGAATCGATCTGTTGAAGCTTTTGTTTACTGTATATTAGGCGCACAAGTTAATACTAGAAACTCTATTTATGGTAATGGTGGTGGAGCAATCGAGACTCAACAAGAATTCTTAGCTTTATTTGAGAGTAGTGTGATTGAGAATGACATTTCTAGTTCTATCCAAAGATATCAATTAGCTGTACAAGAAGCGAAATTACGGCTTGATTTAGCTATTGCCCCTGGTTTGTGGTTGATGCCAAGTAATATGATCATAAATACAGAGAGCGTTGTTGGATATAATAACAAACTTATGAAAGCGACTAATGATATGAAATTTGGAGTAAATAATTCGCTAAACGTGGAATCAAAACCGGTTGGAATAAGTCATAACATGGGATCTTCAAAGTTAAAGTTACCTCATTCAATAGTTGAGACAAATCCGAAACCAAAAATCTCTCCAACGCAAAATGAAAAGCCTGCCAAAGGCTCAGACTCGCTACGCGTAAAGCCGGACGTGACCACGCAACATGAAGATAATATATTAGCAATTATAATTGTTTCTAGTGTATTTGCGTGGTATCTATTTCGGTAGTTCATGGCCATTTCACGTGATTATCATTGTTTTTGGATTAGTGTTCACGTGTAGAACAATAGATTGCATACTTTTACGACATAGCAACAAGCAAAATGTAAAGTGGATTTGAAATCGAAAAGTAGATTTTATGTTTACTTCAAAAAGGTCGGTTTCTAACGTCGCTCAGGAATGTGATTACGTCAATTGAAATTTAAAGATGAATATGATGTAATCAAAACAAAATGTTGAGTATTACCATGTATGAGCCTGAAACAAGGATTTATTTAGATCCACCGCTGAAAAATCTTCGGGAGATACAGCTCCTGGATTGTAATATACAAACCAAAAGATTGATTAATTTCAAGGATCAACAGATATTATTCAATGATAAGAATCAACCTCTAATAATAATACAACCCAGTACATATTCGTTGCGTGATATTCAATCGATCTTTCTTAATGATACTGATAAGGCAAAGATAACAATAATTGAGACTGATACTGTTGACTATCTATATTCAAATAAGAACTTTAACATTAAACTTACGAGAGGGTTAGCGGTTGGTTTAGGTATACCCGAAGTTATAAATCCAGGTAAATTATACCCCATAAATATACAGATTAAGGAACCGTTGAGACTTATGTGTAGCATAGTGGATAATAAGTTGTCATATATGAATAACACTAAATATGGAGAACTTGTGAAACTCTCACCATCAAACCTACTTGCAAACATTCCCTCAAAGGATTATCCAACAATTCCAGTTCGAAAATATGATAGCGTTATAAACCACTTTGATTTAACTATCTTAGACACTGAATGGAAAAAACTTGATCTGATGGGTTCTCCCATAACTTTTAGTTTAAGATTTAGATAAATTTTTGTTATGTAACCATTATTTGGGTTATATAACATAATTATATAAGATTATTTACTTTTTGCCCATCTTTCTTCCAAATCTCTTAATTCTTGAAAATCAAGATACCAATTTGGATCCCAAACTGCCTCCGTTATTTCATCATGCAAGGGTTTGTAAAATTTCTTTTTATGTTCCATTTTATATTCATCGAAATTTAATAATAAACATAATAATTCAATAGAAAATTTTTTATCAAAACTGCTGATATTGCATTTCTCATCATGATAAAACATATAAACTCCGTTTTTATAAAAATTATTGAGTGTTTGTTGGTCCACAATATCCAACATTTCATTTTCCTCAAAGTAGCCTTTATTGTCGTTTTCTAAAAGCTCTTTTACAAAATCATAAGTTCTTATACCATTAACACCAAAATCTATATCTTTTGAAAATTCAATATTATTTTGAAAATATATATTATTTTTATTATAATAATTAACAAAACCAAGTATATTACCCTTAAAAAAATAATCACCAAAACAATAGGATACGAGGATGTATTCTCTAATCTTTGATAATCTTTTAATCAAATCTTCTTTTATTTCCTCAATAAAATCATAAATACCAAGCTTTTTATCATTTTTATATACAATTTGTTCCATCTTTAAATATTTTATTTTATATCTTTAAATCATAATTCATTTTTTAATTTTATTCTACATTCCTTACAAGAAGCTTTTTGTTTACCATGTTCGCATATTTGTGATCCTCCACACTCTTTACATTGTTGTTTTTGTTTCCCATGAGTGCATATTCCTTTACCCCCACATTCTTTACACCTATACTTTTGTTTCCCATGTTCGCATATTTGAGGTCCGCCACATTCTTTACACCGATACTTATTTTTATTGTGTTTACATAATTGAGATCCTCCACATTCTTTACAAAAATACTTACACTTCCCATGAACACAAATATATTTATCATTAATAATAACTTTTGAGATTATCTTAATACTCTCTTCATCCATAAATTTTCCAATCTCTTTGATTAAATTTTTTTTATTCATTATATAATAACCTTTAATCTTCAACTCTCTAGCAATATTTCTCAATTGCGGCACATATAATCTTTCTAAATTCTCCATTTTATATTTCATTATTCTTCTTTTTAAATCACATATATTTATCATTTTTTTTTTATTGTATTAATTTAATTCTGGTATAGGCTTGGCATAGGCTTGGCATAGGCTTGGTGATGGCTTGGCATCGGCTTGACAAAGGCTTGGCATCGGCTTGACAAAGGCTTGGCATCGGCTTGACAAAGGCTTGGCATCGGCTTGACAAAGGCTTGGCATCGATCCGATAAAATCTCTGTTTAATTTTATGATAATTTTTTTTGATTAAAAAGTGCGCTGCGCTAGAACCGGCGTTTCACTACTAGAACACTCCAAGGGCTTGTAAATCACTCGCCCGCGACGGCCTAATTTACAAGCTCTTCTCGTGCTCTCCCGACATACCACGTGATCACCCCCGTAAGCCCATAGAAACTGCAGTTTTTACGCGCTTCTCCCCTCGCGCGCGACTCGTCCTCGCGCTCGCCTCGTTTCCGCCTCTCGGTTCGCCTGAAATACGCAAAAAATCGCGCCTGTTGTGCAGGCTCTGACATGGCATTGTGAAAAGATGGTAGCAATTTTACTCCTCTGGATGCTCTCAGCGACCAACATTTTTCTTTCAGTAGATCACTTCCTTTTCTCATTTTCTTTGTTTAAAGAAAAAAAAAGACAGAAAAATTTGTATTTACTGGTCGGATTTGGCTTCTCTTTGCAGGGTCAGAAAATCTAAAAAAACAAAATTTATTTTGGCAAGAGAATGGGTGACGACAGCTACAGATACACACCGGGATCAAATCGGGCTTTTTCCGCTGATATCACGTTGTGCAAAGCAGAATAGATATCCTTTAGCTGGCTCCAAGAACGCTTGATCGCATGAGGCAAGCGAACATTTGATCGCAGTAACTGAAGCAGTCGATTTCAGCCTTCACATACGAAGTCGTTTCGTACTCGTGCGTCTCATCTTTCTGAATGAAAAATGCCAAATTCCGAGAAAGCGACAGAAGACAAGATCACGAAGAAAACACGTCGGTGCAGTGTGACGCGTGTTCTTCTTGCTCTGCTGCTTGTCTCTGTGCTCACTTTGATCGTCGCTGTGGTTTTGATGCAAAATGAGATCAAACGTTTGAGAACAACCATCGGTGAAACTAAATCGCAAGGAGCTTCCTCTGAACGACGTAAGTCAGACATGTATGTTATTTTTGAAGAAGTGAGTTACGCACATAAATTTTACTAAGGGATGTCAAAGAGGATGAGTCTTTAATTTTTAATTTGTTAACCTGCGTGCACAACTGTCTTTGTTTTCTGTGCTGCCGCGGAAAAGGGTCAAGCAGACGTTTTGCACGCATATTAGATTGAAATTATTCCCGTAGTCAGCTTGACAATTGTTGTTTTTCTTTGTCTGATTCTCGCCAGGGGGAGCCCGCTATTCCTACGTGGCTAAATCACTCTTGTTTTGCAGGTTACAAATGTTTTAGCCTGTGAACGTTGACTTTTATATAGTAAGTTAGATTCTCACCGTCAGAACAGAGAGAATCGAGTAGCGCAAAAACGTCTGTCGCGGCGTTCGCAGGCAAACATCTTATGTCTCTTGCCAATGTCAGTTTGTAGGTGAAAAATTAAAATTTCTCTACACGTTAATATCAGACCTCAGTATTAAAATCTTTCATGACGAAATTTTTAAATACAGTTGGCTCAAACTTTGTCACTTTTGGAACAGTGAAACAAAATCCGACTTTATTATACAGACTACATATGGCATACCGCGCCGTTGACCGTTAATTGGTGTGGTGACGTAATGGAGACCGGAAATGCGTCTCAATTCACTTTGATTTGTATCCGTTTACTTTGGCGGCGTGAACGAAAAAGAACTGAAACGTTGACAGAAGTTTTGGTTCTTTTTGCTTTCCATTACAGATGCTGAGAAGCCCGGGCAGGTTCAGACACGTGTAAACGGGCAGAGTGAAAATAAAGAGGAGACCCAATCCGTCCTACTAAGAACAAAACGAGGGAAAACCTTGGGTGAGAGCTTGCAAATAACTTACCTTTTTAGGAGGGTCCAACATAGTTTTGGCGGGATGCAGGATGAGGCTTAAAATTTAGGTGGGATGTGAGATGAACGAAATTTTAAATGCGGGATGCGGGATAAAAATAGGACGGCAAGACCGGGACATGCTCAGTTTCGTAGGCGGGATACGGGATGGGACAGGTGTAGGCGGGATGATAATTTAGTTACGAGTCACATAACCTCCGAGACATTGAAAAGTATTCGTTTGCTTTTTGATCGCCAAAAACTGCGCGTTGAAAGACGTGAAATAAATTCACATGATTTTCGGTCAGGTGGAAAACGAGGAGTGCAGAAGGTAGAAGATGAGGACTGTAGAGGATTCGGAGTGTAGAAAATGCGGAGTGTAGGAAATAGAAAGTGTAGAAAATGCGGAGTGTGTCAAATATGAAAACAGAATAAAAGGGAGGTAGCGCTATACTCTTTGAACACAACGAGTGAAGTAAAAAAGAAAAACTGATCTCAAACGTTAAAACGCTTGGAATAGCGTTAAAGAAGTATTGACGGGCTTGCGCGACTCTTGCTGTTCGCAAATTATCCTGTGTCTTTAGGGCTCCAGAAGGTTTGGAGTTCGAGCCCTGGTTCTGGCACTGTATTGTTTGTTTAGACAAGAAACTTTGCTCCACACTGTCTTTCTCCACCCAGGTGTATAAATGGGTACCAGCTATACAATATTGGGTGTGATCCTGCGATGGACTAATTTCCCATCCAGGGACGAGCAATAATACTCCCAGGTGCTTCATGCTATTTAAACCGGGACAAGCTACGGAAGTGTGGGCCTTTGGCTCATGTGCGCCCTTACCTTTCAGAGTTAAGCTCTGACCAGGATATCTTTTAGGGATTTTCCATTGCGATATGATAATAGGAGAGGTTGGCTTGGAACTAAATGCCATTTTCCCATAAGTAAAATCCTCAAACTCGGAAGTGTTGCCGTGGGTGGTATTGTGTGACAAAAGGTAATATTGTGTGACAAAAGGTAGTATTGTGTGACAAAAGATAGTATTGTACTTCTTGCATCGTTGTTTTTTTTGTTTTCTCGCTTGGGGAAATTCGCGTCAGAGAGGTATCTTTCAAGAACCGAAATCCGGGAATTTTGGTGGCAAAATGTACAAGAAAATTTAGCCTTCAATGTTTTTTAGAGTCGTAAGTAGTCGAGCAAAACGTAGACATATACGTTTTCTGGCTCTATCCAGAGCGTAAGGGACCGGTCATTATTTATCGCCTGGGGGGGAGCGGAGGATTTAGGGGGGGGATCAGATGGTTATCTGAAGAACTGAGGGGGGGATCAGCCGTAATTGACAGGCGTAAAGGGGGGATCAGACCAAAAAAATGGAATTTCAGGTCGCGGCAGGACCTGATGGGGGGGGGGGGGGAAGGCACTCTGTAAATACTTGGTAAGGGTGTGCCGGCGGGACTCTATAAAAACCCCGACCCTATTCAAGACCACGTTTAGCTGTATTTTGTAACTCTATTCTAGCCTAGACACAAAACCCATACCCTATCCCAGACCAGCTATTTCGTAGAAACGGTATCACTATCGTAGTCCAACATACGCTAAAACAATATATGACAAAGCAACATTTCAAAGTTTTATTCATGGATCGTCATAAATAGCCATGTCAATTTGTCGCCTCCTTTTGACGTAAACCTGCTATATTTGTTTTTGTCTCTGTTTCCCTGTTTCTCTGTTTCCCTCGGAGTAAAAGTATAAAATGGCCCGGCACGTGAATCGATCCTCTTTTACCCTGTTTTTGTGTATACTGAAAAGGTGAATATTTTCACAGAATGCGCTTCCAACTGAGCACCTCGTCGATTGAATCGATTGAATTGTTTATATTGAATTCTTGGATTTATTTGCCTTGTTTCTTTATTTTTTATCGTAGTCACATATAGCATTAGTATGTGCGATTTCATTGGCTCCAGTCCACGTTGGAGTCACGTTCAAGTTCAGGGGTCGATCAGTTTGGATAAACACAAGCGCTGATCACGCATAACACTACCGGAATGTTCCTCATACGTAGAGAAAGAAGGTTTTTTAGTCGAACCAGTTTGTTTACTTCTCAAATAGTGGTCGGAGATTGCCGGAATTCCTGGATGATTTCTTATCTCAGTTGTGTTCAACTTACACATGCAACGTACATATCCTCATAGGTTTCCCTTTAGGCGCCTGATCAGTTTCTCAATTTATTTCATGTAAGAAAACTTCTTTAAGAAGAATCATTTTGCACCGTTTTCTACATATGGCCCATCCCGAGTAAACGCCCCCAAGCGTCTTGTTTTCCGAAAACCATCGTAACAAGATGTCTAGTTTAACTAGGGACTCTTTAAACCTTTGTCACTTATTGACCTGATCTTTGTCACTTATTGTCTTGATCTTAGTCGATCTTAGGTGTGAAGTTCTCAAGTTTATGAATCAGTGTCAGTGCGTGTCGAGTAAGTGAATAGTAAGGGTCGTAGTTTGAACGTTCGGAAGAACAGCGATGTCTGCTAAAACAAACAGCAATGATGTACAAGTTATCGCTATATTATGAGAGGGGGGAAAGCAGAACTTGCTGTTTACGAAAGGAAAAGTTTCGGGCTCAACTTCCACGGCTGGTGAGCTCATTGAAGGCTGTCAAGGAAACAGTTTGGTAAGTTACTTCTGTTACTTGTAGATGACCAACTCTAGAGGTCTAGGTCCTGATCATTTATTCTGGATTCATTCATCCTCAACGTTGTCATCAACGTGAGAACAGAGGTTATAAAATACTACGCACGGAGTGTAGTAAATTTCTCTATATTGATCGCAATTTGAGAACACAGAGATGACCAGACATTGGCGGTCATTGGCGGACACTGGCGGTCATTGGCGGTCATTGGCGGTCATTGGCGGTCATTGGTGGTCATTGGTGTTCATTGGTGGTCATTGGCGGTCATTGGCGGTCATTGGTGTTCATTGGTGGTCATTGGCGGTCATTGGCGGTCATTGGTGGTCATTGGTGGTCATTGGTGTTCATTGGTGGTCATTGGCGGTCATTGGCGGTCATCGGTGTTCATTGGTGGTCATTGGCGGTCATTGGCGGTCATTGGCTGTCATTGGCGGTCATTGGCTGTCATTGGCTGTCATTGGCGGTCATTGGTGTTCATTGGTGGTCATTGGCGGTTATTGGCGGTCGTTGGTGGTCATTGGCTGTCATTGGCGGTCATTGGCGGTCATTGGCTGTCATTGGCGGTCGTTGGTGTTCATTGGCGGTCATTGGTGTTCATTGGCGGTCATTAGCTGTCATTGGCGGTCGTTGGTGGTCAGTGGCGGTCATTGGTGTTCATTGGCTGTCATTGGCTGTCTTTGGTGGCCATTCGTGGTCATTGGTGGTTATTGGCTACATCGCACGTGGAGGCTTAAACGAGTTATTTTTTCAAATGGTCTTAGAAAAATGTAAACATGACCGAAGAGCGAAGACGTCGTTGAATTTTTTAGCACACTGTCTCGGCAGATGTCGAACAACCAACATGATTCGTGGGTCAATGTTTGTTTGCAGGTGAGGGAAGGGGTTGTTTTCATAGTTCAGACAGCTGTAAAATAAGTCTGGGGGATCCATCTAAAGAGACATGCCGTGAAAGACAAGCTGGGTACGTAACCTCGTCAGGAGTTATAAACAGCTTAAGAGACGTATTTTTGATACTATCTGCCACAGATGGTGTTTCTGAAAGAGTTGCCCTTATTGACACTGATAAACCAAAGCTAATGCCTATGATGGTACCGCCTTAAATCTTGGAATTCAGTTCGATCCAAGAACAAAACGGAATATTGGACTGACTACAAAGGCAGGTTATCCATTTGTGCAGAAAAATCCTCAGCAGGGGCCTTTTTAGATAACATATCGTCACTGTGGCACTAGTCTCTTCCATACTCGCCCTAGAAAACAGCTGCACTCTTTCCTTTTCCGTTGAATAAGTTGCCAAAAAGGTAAAACAGGCGAGGACATAAAGAACCTTTGTGACCCAACTTCTAAGCGTTTGCAAGCCTGTGAAGCATGGTGACACTCTTCAGTTCTTGCGTGGGAACGAGGATTCTATCCGAGGAGAGGTGGATAATTTACCGAGAGGCCTCAACGGCCCCCAAGGAAATGTTGCATCTAAGACTGTATGTCTTTTCAAATGTTAAAAGGTGGCCTTGAGAAGCTTCAAGAAGTCTTAGAACTTTACGGATACGATGCCCTTAACTTATTGAGTTGATTAACACTAGATGTGGAAAACATCCACTCCGTTGTGCATCACAAAGATCCGCTTTGCTTGATGCCAGATTACGCAAGAAACTTTGGAAAAACGGGTAAAGAGGAACTTACGAGAACGTCCAGTCGTGGTATCTGGTGCCCGAACGTGCCATTTTTCTGTCAGCTATATCTGTCATGCAACCTTTGCTACCTGCGCCTATGAGACCACGAGGAACTTGAGGCAAACATTTGGTGCAACTGTGTGGCAGCGCTTTGTCAGACGAGGCGACAACGATACTAGAGAGAAGTGCAGCCAGGAGAATCTGTCTCCCTTGAGCAATTTCTCCCCGAAGAAAAACAATAAGAGAAGAAGGGAGCGAGGCAGAAAAGGAGGACGGCGTTTTTGGGTACGATTCCCCGGGAAGTGGTGAATATTTAGAAGAAGAGTCATTTGTTGAAGATGATGTCACATAAGAAATTCCTTCGTTAGCTGATTACACCAATTTTCTCCTTTGAAGGGTCCCGGTTCGGAAGGACAATCCGATCAAATAACAAAACTTTATTTTGATTGGATTCATTAACAAATGGTAAGCGGCACAGTGTGTGTACTATCGAGTGTCGTGTCGTGTCTCCTGCGAAACACAGAATTTTTTTATGTAAAGCGGTGAAACTGAAATCCTCCAGCGCATCTCAAATTCGCTAATGGATTGTCCTATGACCTCCTTCCTATAATTTTCTTAAGAGATCTGAGAGGAAGAGTAAGGGTGTGACTGGTTGGGGCCAATACACCGGAGGGTCAGTTTACTGGCAAAAACATCATTAATTGTGAACAGGCAGGAGTAGGTGCGCGGCTTTAACTGTTCTAATATGCACTGATCTTCTCTAGACCCCTCATTAAGAGCGGACAAGGAATGGGTGGGGTCATAGGGGCTCAATACACTAAGGGGTCAGTGTACTGACGAAATCCTTCATTAATCACATTTTTTGTTATGCAGGCAGCAGCAGTTGTGAAGCATTAACTATTCCAATGTGCACTGATCTTTCCTACAACATGACGATGTTTCCCACCTTGCGGCACCAGACACAAGAAGAAGCAGCACTTGACATTTACCAGTTTTTTCCGCTCGTCAAAGTCCAGTGTTCAGCAGAGTTTGCCTTGTTCCTGTGCTCTCTTTACGCACCGCCTTGCAATAAGCCTCGTCAACCCATGTTGCCCTGCAAGGAACTTTGCACCCGCGTTAGTACTGAATGTTTGGCATTGATAAAAAGATTCGGTTTTCCGTGGCCAGAATTCATGGCCTGCGACAAATTTCCCAACAGAAGAAATGGCAGTTCTTGTATAAACGGAACAGTAGATCTCCAAACCTCAAGTTCTTCGCCTTCAACTGGTATGACAGTAGTCTTATTCAAAGTCGTTAGCTTAAAGGTCACGCAGCGCTACTTTATAGGAGAGAAGCGTTTCGTGACAAGCCAAATAACTGTAGTGAATGGTACGGGTACGACTTTACAGAAACTTTTTTGAATGATTTTCGTTGGCTGTAGGATGTAACCAAATTTAAAGAGTTGCGGTCTTCTTTAACGGAAAAGCGTAATATTCTACAGCAATAAGGAAACCTATGAAGCTATTTACACCAAACATTAGTTTCTGTTTGTTTCCTTTACTTTAAAAAAAATACAATTTTCTCTCTCCAGTCGCTTAAGGCTGAAAGACGAGCTAGTGAATAGGGACAAAAGACGAAGGAAATTCACCTTTACCTCCCTTCCCCCCGATTTCCGCCCTCCACCCAACTCCTCTTCCCCTTACAAACACACACACACACACACACACCTTATTTAGGGCGCAGTTTTCTTAACTAGGCAATTTTTTGATTAACTCACTCACTCGCCGTGGAGCCACCCAAAACAATATCGGAATGAAAAATTGCATCTTGTGATCGATTTAAGATATAGAACGGCGATAGAAATGTCATACATTTTGACGTCGACTATTATCGACTCATGATCGTACTGAGATGAAAACAGTTAAACTACAGGATATGTGTGGAAGGTCAAGTTTTTTAGGAATTTGCAGTTTTCTGATTTTAAATAATTCAGGCGGAATTTAAAAAAAAGGGTCCTGCTCGGTATGTTATGAGCATCGATGAGCATCACATTGACGCATGTGGACCTCTCGGAAAACGTAGGTCCGTGTCCAAAAATAACATTTCTGAAGTTTTAATATACCAAGGACTGGACTGGGAGTTTTCCTCTCTGTCCCTTATGCTCTCTTGACTGGGAGTGTCCCTCTCTGTCCCTTATGTTCTCTTAACTGGGAGTGTTCCTCTCTGTCCCTTATGATCTCTTGACTGGGAGTGTCCCTCTCTGTCCCTTATGTTCTCTTAACTGGGAGTGTCCCTCTCTGTCCCTTATCTTCTCTTGACTGGGAGTGTCCCTCTCTGTCCCTTATGCTCTCTTAACTGGGAGTGTCCCTCTCAGTCTCTTATGATCTCTTTAACTGGGAGTGTCCCTCTCTGTCCCTTATGTTCTCTTAACTGGGAGTGTCCCTCTCTGTCTCTTATGTTCTCTTGACTGGGAGTGTCCCTCTCTGTCCTTTATGTTCTCTTAACTGGGAGTGTCCCTCTCTGTCTCTTATGTTCTCTTGACTGGGAGTGTCTATATCTGTCCCTTATGCTCTCTTAACTGGGAGTGTCCCTCTCTGTCCCTTATCATCTCTTGACTGGGAGTGTCCCTCTCTGTCCCTTATGTTCTCTTAACTGGGAGTGTCCCTCTCTGTCCCATATGATCTCTTGACTGGGAGTGTCCCTCTCTGTCCTTTATGTTCTCTTAACTGGGAGTGTCACTCTCTGTCCCTTATGATCTCTTAACTGGGAGTGTCCCTTTCTGTCCTTTATGATCTCTTGACTGGGAGTGTCACTCTCTGTCCTTTATGTTCTCTTGACTGGGAGTGTCCCTCTCTGTCCCTTATAATCTCTTGACTGGGAGTGTCCCTCTCTGTCCCTTATGTTCTCTTGACTGGGAGTGTCCCTCTCTGTCCCTTATCATCTCTTAACTGGGAGTGTCCCTCTCTGTCCCTTATGTTCTCTTGACTGGGAGTGTCCCTCTCTATCCCTTATGATCTCTTAACTGGGAGTGTCCCTCTCTGTCCCTTATGTTCTCTTGACTGGGAGTGTCCCTCTCTGTCCCTTATAATCTCTTGACTGGGAGTGTCCCCCTCTGTCCCTTATGATCTCTTGGTGTTTGATATAACGTTTCAAAAGAAATGATTTGGAAGCAGAAATAGATGATGCAATAAGAGGCGGTGTTTCATCAGATATCCAAACAGGTCACAGCCCTTAATTCTGATTGTCTTTCACTCAGACAATATGATTGAGAACTTAGTATGATTATAACGCAGTTAAATCAATACTATTGTTGTTGATATTATTATAATTATCATCATTATTATTAATATTATCGTCATTAATATTATCATTATTAGTTTTAATGTGATAGTGGTCAATATAGATCACCTAGTTTTTAATCTTTTATATTTTAAGTCGATTTTAGAAGCACTGTCTATTAGGAGATTGTTTGTGTAGCTTTCAACATAGATACCAAACACTTCCTTATCCCTCATCCCTTTTTAGATATGAATTAAGTTTGATGATGCTGGTAAGTAGAGAGTTTAAGCAAACACGACGACTTCGCCGAGGATGGCAGCAAAGAAAAATGAAATGACTTTGTTTGCCTCCTGTACTGATGGCGGCAAGCTTATTTCATTTTCTTCCCGCATTTCTTTCAAACTGTGGAATTTTCCAATTTTTACCGTTCACATTCCGTTCGAAATTTCTTCAGGCAATTTTGCCTTTACGCTTAACGTTTTTGTAAAAGACTACAAAGAAATTAACCTACCAGATGTTACTTCGCACTTGGGGTTTTATTGTTTTGTTGATAAACGCTATTGTTGGGTGTCGCCCCTGTCATCGTTGTCGTCATTTTCGTTTTGTTAAGCTCCTTTAACCCTTTCACTCCCAAGAGTGACTTCAGAGATTTTACTCTTTCTAACCTCAGGGTTAAGATTACTCTTCTTCTGATAGGCATATGCGTACCAGTTACCACCATTCCACTGTGTCAGAACATGCCATACAGACAGGCTCGTTTTCCCAACGCTTTCCATCAGACTCAAGAAGAAGCGATCCCCGCCATTCAACAGTTTACTCCCCTTGTGAAAACAGACTGTTCTCCCCAATTAAAGACCTTTCTGTGTTCTGTCTATGCACCGCCTTGTTCTGGGTCCCAGGTCCCCACTCCTCCGTGCAAAGAGCTTTGTAAACGAGCGACAAAGAAGTGTGAAATCGTGTTAATGCGATTTGGAATTCCTTGGCCCGCTGAACTGAGATGCAAGAGGTTCCCAAGGAAACGTCAATCCAACTGTTTTGAAGGTCCTCAGCCACAAGCTGTTTCTGGTAGGAAATGTCATGTTATTTTTTCTTGGTATAATTATTCTCTGAAATCGAGGTTAATAGTGGCAGAATATTTCAGCCGGACTGAGACGCAGCGAGGTAAATATTCCAAAAATTCCAAAAGCCACTGTAAAGCTGAAGGATTTCCCAGGATTCCCGGCACTATTCACCTTGAATCAGATTTAATATATATATATATATATATATATATAAGCGTTTCTGAGAAAACGTTACTATAAAAATTTCACCTGACATAAAAAATCAAAGCGTTTTAAGCCTTAGCATTTCAGACCAATTACCTTAATCAGACGTAAACCAAAGCCTATTAGGCCCCCCTATTCCCCCACATCCCTGTCCTCCCCCCTTACTGCTTTCCTGCCATATCCCCTGCCGACCCCACCCCATCCCCCCCCCTGCAGTAACACTAACTCTCTTTAGGCTTTACATGCAAAATAATGTACCTTACACAAGCTCTGATTACACACTGAAACAACTGAGATGTGAAACTAAATAAAACAACAGAGATTTTTAGCCTTAAAACCTAAATTCCCTAACCCTACCCCCGACAAAACAATAGCACTAGTCCGATAAGGACAATATGGTAAGGTAGAACGCGATATGATGAATTCGTTGGTACCAACACAACCGTTCTCCCCCATGAAACGAAAAACGCCCGCTTAGCCCAATTCCGGGCATTGCCCGATTTTCGGCAAAAAAGTTACCTTGAATTTTGCAGGTACCTTCTTTGAAAAACGCCTAGATATATATATATATAGTTGTTGCGGGAGAAAAAACACAAACAAACTACAGGTTTATGCCTACAAGCCTGTTTCGTGGTTGCCCACTCATCAGGGGATATCCCCTGATTAGTGGGCAACCACGAAACAGGCTTGTAGGGATAAACCTGTAGTTTGTTTGTGTTTTTTCTCCCGCAACAACTACTTCGCTCTACGTTCACGTATTGAGCACTGTTTTACGATTAATCAACTTTTACACTTTATATATATATATTTATTATATCTGCAACCCTTGTATATGAGCAAACGCGCGCTCTGATTGGTTCCCTACTCATGGTATATCAGCTCATATACCATTGGCACGGAAAACGGCCATCATGGAGGGATGATTTCTTGAATTAGACTGGGAGAAATTCAAGTCAAGCTTCAAAATCATACACCAAAGAAATACTACCGAAGCAAATAAGTATGGGATGAAATTATTCGACGGTAAGTGGGCAAATTATATTGCGAAATTGTTTATTACGAACGAAAGTGAAACTCTTACAAACAGCCGCCATTTTGAAAGATCTGTGAAGCCCGTAAACTGAGTTTTTATTTTATTTCTGCCTACTTTTTCCACTTCAAAATTCTTAAACTAATTTGCTAACTCGAAAAAAAATTGACAAGTACATTAAAGAGATGTTTAAAAACGAGCCGGACTCGTGTTTGAAACATTTTTACACATCGGCTCTACAATATGTCGGCTCGGCAACAACATGGTTCTGTTCAAAAACAATAACAAAGTCAATTCTTGTCGTACAAACTAATTCCAGTGTCTCATAAGTGAGGGTTTAGAGATATAATAAAACAATTATTCCACTCAATCTCGTCGTATACGAGCTATAGCCAACTCGGCGCTACGCGCCTCGTTGGCTATTAGCTCATATACGACTCGATTTCGTGGAATAATTGCTAAATATATATAGACAAAGTTAATTTGGGAACAGAAATCAACACAACTAAGAGAATAAGTGAAAGTGTGGCTCAGCCAGGAATCGAACCTGGGTCAGGCTCCAGATTACCGGTCGGACGCCTTGACCACAAGACCACTGAACCAACCACACTGACAGCACACACACACAATGTGGTCTTTACTGACAGCACACACACACAATGTGGTCTTTACTGACAGCACACACACACAATGTGGTCTTTACTGACAGCACACACACACAATGTAGTCTTTACTGACAGCACACACACACAATGTAGTCTTTACTGACAGCACACACACACAATGTGGTCTTTACTGACAGCACATACACACAATGTAGTCTTTACTGACAGCACATACACACACAATGCGGTCTTTACTGACAGCACATACACACAATGCGGTCTTTACTGACAGCACATACACACAATGTGGTCTTTACTGACAGCACATACACACAATGTAGTCTTTACTGACAGCACACACACACAATGCGGTCTTTACTGACAGCACATACACACAATGTGGTCTTTACTGATAACACATACACACAATGTGGTCTTTACTGACAGCACATACACACAATGTGGTCTTTACTGACAGCACATACACACAATGTGGTCTTTACTGATAACACATACACACAATGTGGTCTTTACTGACAGCACATACACACAATGTGGTCTTTACTGACAGCACATACACACAATGTGGTCTTTACTGATAACACATACACACAATGTGGTCTTTACTGACAGCACATACACACAATGTGGTCTTTACTGACAGCACATACACACAATGTGGTCTTTTTGAGTGGCCAGGTCCGAGGAGACTATTTCACACATCTTCTGCAATCAGGATCACGTCACTACTCCCCGGTCGATCAGTTACAACTTTAACATGTTATGTTACAAAGCCAAAAAGCAAAGTGTTTATTGTTATCGAGGTAACCCCATTCAGACCCTCTTGTAGAGACAAAAAACAATTATCTCTCAGCTCTAAGGTGAGTCACAGGTACCCCAGGATCCCGCTAGCTACTCCCCTATATGAACCTGGGCCTAAAACAATTTTTGGAACAAATGGCTTTTTTAATCGGGAACAAGGGAGAAACTGTAATATGACTAAGGGAACATGGAAACACTTACTCCCTCCTGGGAGACTAAACCAACTGTCTGTATTATATATTTGCAGGCAAACGCAAATGCGAAGGAGTGAAAATTCCATTGTGCAAAGGTCTGGACTACAACATGACCCTTTTTCCAAACTATTTCAACCACCGAACACAAGTCGAAGCGGCCCTTGAAGTTCATCAGTATTATCCGCTTGTTAAATCAGGCTGCTCCAGCAACTTCCGCTTCTTCGTCTGCTCTGTCTATGCCCCGATTTGCACAGTACTCTCAAGGCCCATACCACCATGCAGACATCTTTGTGAACAAGTCAAAAAAGATTGTTTGCCAATCATGTCGCAGCATGGATTTTCGTGGCCAAACCACCTTTCTTGTGACCAGTTCCCGAACTATGGAAAAGAAATGTGCGTTGCCGACCAGCCATCCACCCCATCCCCAACAACTGCTGTTCCTTCTGGTAAGATTGAAATAATATATCAAACACGACATTCAGTGTCAAACACCGAGAAGACAGCCGAAGCTACGAGGCTCAGCGGAGTATTTATGGAGAAATTCGAGGGGTTGCATGAAATGCAAAGATAATGCGACTTGGGAACATAAGCTTCCCCTGGGAGGGTCTCTCTCTCATAAAATAAGAATCTCAAAAAATGTATTATTTTTCGAAAGTATCTTTTACCTTAAACCTGTACTTTCAGGCAAGTGTGAAGTAGTGACAAATTCCTATGCCAATGCTTCAAAATTCCAAGTCACTACAGATGGGCTCCAGTAAATATACTTTAAGTGGCCATGGGTTGGAAGGTGACAAATGGGTCAAGTTTTTTTTTTTTTTGCGTTCTTGTCGATCGAGCCGTGGTCGAGGTTAATATAAACGCAAAAACGTATGAACAACCATTTCATTTGCTTACTTTTCTGTGCTTTTGTTTAACAAATATACGCCGAAGTGAATGTAATAGATGAATATTCACCGATAATCACTGAGCCTGAGGCGAATGATTGTTTTAGTATAAATGCACAGGTGCACGTGATTATTTCCAAAAAAAAAGAAACAGTATTGTACAACACGAAAACACACACACATTGTACGACTGGCAGTCATTTTGTTCGTCGAGGTGATTATCGGCTGATAATCCGGAATAACGAACCAATCAGAGCGCGTGTTTTTTTGTATAATCATCTGAGTATTTATACTAATAAAAAATATTCGCTTACGTTAGTATGTACAATCAAATGGGGACTGGTGAAATGGGAATAATTTCACTCTTGTTCTGTCCATATTCTAATAATTTGGATTTTGGACTTGGACTTGTCATGTTTTTTTGCCGTTCATATGTCGCCTTGAAGGCGATCATCGAAGAGGAAACTCGCCTGACAGGATCTGATCTGCTGGCTGCAATGGGTGATCGTGAGCTCTGGAGCTCGAAATTTGTCGAAGTTTCAGCTACGCCTACTGGCATCGGATGACTCAACCAACCAACCAACCAACCAACCAACCAGACTTTGGACAAAACGCAAGTGAAATTATTCCCTAATTTCACGAGTATACTTTTTGATTACCTATAAATATCATGGGTGACAAATTATTCCCTAACTTTTTCAAACCTAGACGCCATTTTGGCACCGTAAGGGAAGTTGCCATAACAACATGGTAATTTCATATGTGAAATTATAAATTGACACTGAAATTTCGCATAAAATTAAGGAGTAATTTTGTCACCCATGTTATTAAATATGTAGTCAGTCTGTTAGCATGCGGTAGGTTGTGTCCGCCCCCTCCACCTTCATCTCTTTCTGGCTCCTCGTAATGCATTACTTATCCAAAGTTTTCCTATTGCAGCAAATCCTTATACGAATACTTGAAATAGCTTCTGAATTGAAGACACGCTTGTCAATCTTGTTCGGAGAGCCCGCGTCCCTTTGACCAGCGATCGTCGTTCCCGGTAACTACTTGGTGTAAGTAGTTACTGTAGTTACCGTGACTGGTAACTACTTGGTGTAGGCTGTGGTTTGAGAGGTTCACCCATTAATAGAGTAGTCTGTGTAATAAATATAGTCGCCAAGCTTTACTTTAGCAACCTCAGCTGTAACTCTAGCCGTACTTCAGTGTCCTTGATCATCCCATGCTTACTTTAGTGTCCTTATTGTGTGAGTACCTACACCAATTAGTAACTGTGACTACACCAAGTAGTTAGCTCGTTCCCGACCACTGGTCAAGGGACGCGGGCTCTGGGTTCGAGATTGCACCCTTGTTTGCTTTAACTTTAAAATTTTGCCTCATTCTGGTGCCGGTTTTACATGAAAACAGATCATTTTTGGACGGATACATTTTGACACTATAGCGTGACTAAACCTATTACCTGTATCACATATTTGCAGACAACTGCGAAGAAGTGACTATTCCAATGTGCAAAGGTCTGGACTACAACATGACCATTTTTCCAAACTATTTCAACCACCAAACACAATTCGAAGCAGCCCTTGAAGTTCATCAGTTTTACCCGCTTGTTAAATCAGGCTGCTCCAACAACTTCCGCTTGCTCCTCTGCTCTGTCTATGCCCCGATGTGCCCGGTACTCTCAAAGTCCATACCACCCTGCAGAGAACTTTGTGAACAAGTCAAGAAAGATTGTCTCCCAATAATGTCGAAGCATGGCTTTTTGTGGCCCAACCAGCTTTCTTGTGAGCAGTTTCCGAACTTTGGAAGAGAACCTTGCGTTGCCGACCAGTCACTCACCCCATCCCCAACTACTGCTGTACCTTCTGGTAAGATTAAAATAATAATATATCAAACACGAGATTCAGTGTTTCATCACATATAAAACACCCAAGAGAGAGAGAGAGAGAGTGAGAGAGAGAGAGCTGAAATTACACGCTTAGCGGAGTATTTCTGGCGAAATTCGAGGAGTTGGATATGTGATCAAAGAATGAAGTATATGACATGTGTAGCATGCTTTTCTCGGTTCAAGGCTTCCATCTTTGAAGGCCCTCAGCCACATGTTGTTTCTGGTAGGAAATGTCATTATATTTATTCATGGTATAATTAACAATTATTCTCTGAAATCGAGGCTAATGATGGCAGAATATTTCAACCGAACTGTGAAGCAGCGTGGTAATTGTTTTGAAAGCCACTCTCGGAAACAGCTGTAATGCTGAAGGATTTCCCATGATCCCCAGCACTATTCACCTCGTGGGAGATGAATAGTGTTGAACATCCTGAGATGGTGAACGAATCAGATTTTATACATACAATGTCTTTTGTCTGTTCAGTAGTTCGTAACCTATAAAAAAAACGAGAACAGAGCTCAAATAATGACACGTAGCGGAATATTTTGGGCAAAATTCGATTGGTTTGACATGTGATCAAAGAACGAAGTATTTTACATATTTATTATATGGCTGTCTCAGAAAGGACTGGGAACTACCGAATTCACGAATTTGATTGGCTGAAATTGATATTGACCGCGGTCTAGATTTTCCCGTCTAAACCGGCATCTGTAGACCAGTTTTATTTTGCGTTGAAAAAGTAGCAAACTAAAATACAAAAATGTTCACCATTTTCTTTTATTTTCGTCTCAATCATTTATGGAAGTGCCAAAAAGCTTGATGACCAAAAAAAAAAAGTAAAGAAGACGAGCAAATTTCGGCAGGTTTTAGTTAAGCTCGTCGCCGTTCGCAAGCAAAATGTCAGCAACATTAAACGAACTAAAGTTTCCTTCTTTGCCATATAATAAACATCTTATTAACCGAGCTAAGTCGGTCGGTCCGAGCTAAGTCGGTCGTGTGTACAGACCCCACTGCGTTCGGTCTGTACTCACGACCTCGGTCAAGATTCTCCCATACAGACCTCCAGCTCGGTTAATAAGAGCTAAGTAGCATGCTTCAAGGCTTTCAAGACGAGTTATTTTACTACTTGACTTTCCTATTCCATTGAACTCTATGTATCTCCTATGCGTATGGGCATATGTTTTGCCAGTGAGAAGGCGACACAGTCGAAAAGAAACGAAAGTCATACGATGAACTAAGATAAGCCTACATATTAAGATAAAATATTCTTGCATATAAATCTAGCAGATGAGCTCATAAGGTTAAAATAAAGGATATTTATCTCTTCGGGAAACAAAACATGGAAACTTCTTCAAAAATCTGGTCTTGCCCAAATTTCTCCTGCTGCCCATGAAGTCTGAGTTGCCCATTTTTGGGGGGTGGGGGGGGGAGTGGGGTGGGGAGAGGGGTGCTGCAATATCCACAGCCCAACCCACCCTTCCTTTCCTCCCAGTCACCCCACCCGTACGCCTGTGCTTCTTTACTCCGATAAACTCCACTGGAATCGAGTACAGTTTATTTTACATGGATGAAAATCTTTGGTTTGAATAAACCCTTGCCTATTTGAAACGGGCTTAGGTATGCATTCAAGGGAACCTAAAAACGATACTAAGCTTATAATTTTAAAACTAATTAACTATTTTCGCGGAGGAACTGAGCTAACGCCAAAAGACCGACGGTTTGTAGAGCCTAATTGACCCCAAAATGCTGTTCAAGAAATCGTATATGAATGAAATGCAAATGATATGTTTAGACTTGTTTCTTTTATGTTATAGATAACTGCCAGTCGCTCACTCTACCAGTGTGTCGTGGCTTGAAATCCAACTTCACACGTTTTCCAAATTTGCTTGGTCACAGCAATCAAGCCCAAGCGGGTGCAGGACTGAAACAGTTTGATCAACTTCTAAAGGCCAACTGCTCGCCTGTTTTGGCCCATTTTCTCTGTTTTGTGTACGCACCTACCTGTAGAGGACCCAAGCCTCCGTTGCAGCCATGTAGAGAGGTCTGCGAGACGGTCAGAAGGGATTGCAAACGAGTAATCAAGAAAACTGGTTTTGTTTGGCCGCAGGAACTTAGATGTAAACGTTTCCTTCGCAAAGGGAAACAGCTCTGTGAAAGCGAACTATTAACGACACCTTCGACTGCGATACTTACGACAGGTAAATTAATTAGCGAGATATCAAGATAAATTTTATCTAAAAATGGTCTTAACTGTTAAATAAAAACAAGAAAATTGAATGTGCAGGATTTTCCAATTTACTTGTTGACCAACTAACTTTGGATAGATCCCTCACAATCCCCACCCACCCTCTCCTCCTCTACTCTTCCCTCATCTAATCTCTTCCCTATAATTTTCCTACAAGAGATCTGAGAGGAAAGTTCAGGGTGTGGCTAGAGGGGGCCAATACAACGGACGATCAGTGCACTGGTATAACGTCATCACGTGTGAGTTTTCTGTTACAGGATGGAATAGGTGCGTGGCGGTAACTATTCCAATGTGCACTGATCTTCTTTAGACTCTTCATTAAGAGTAGGTAAGAACAGGGTGTGTTCAAAGGGGTCAATACACTAAGGGGTCAATGTACTCACAAAATCCTTCATTAATCATGTTTTTTGATGCAAATGAATATATGAAAGACCATATGTTTGAACTGCGGAGTAATATATAATGGCATTAATTGATCATCGTATTTATGTACACAATTTAAGCAGCTGTGAAATTTAAGCCTGTTTTTTGTTATGTAGGCAACAGTACTTGTGAAGCATTAACCATTCCAATGTGCACTGATCTTCCCTACAACATGACGATGTTTCCCAACTCGCGGTACCGGACACAAGCCGAAGCAGCACTCAAGGTTCACCAGTATTTCCCGCTTGTCAAAGTCCAGTGTTCATCAGAGCTGGCCTTGTTCCTGTGCTCTCTATACGCACCACCTTGCAATGAACCTCGTCGACCTAAGTTGCCTTGCAAGGAACTTTGCATCCGGGTTAGGAATGGTTGCTTGCCACTGATGCAAAATTTCGGTTTTTCGTGGCCAGAATGCCTGGCTTGTGAGAAATTTACTTACAGAAGGGATGACAACTCTTGTATACGCGGAGCGTTAGATCTCTAAGCCTCCACTTCTCCACCGTCTTCTGGTACGACTGTAGTTTTGTTCATAGTCGTTAGCTTAAGGTCACGCGACGCTACTTTGTAGGAGAGGAGCGTTGCGTGACAAGCCAATTAACTGCTGTGAATTGTACTTGTTGATTTAACGGAAACTTTTTGAGTGATTTTTGTTGGCTCTAGCATGTACTCAAATTGAAAGAGTTGCGGTCTTCTTTAACAGAAGAGCGAAATATTCTACACCACTAAGGAAACTGAACAATACGTACAGCGCTGTGCGAACGTTACGATGCTAAATACATCTCACAACAAAATAGGGCAGTCTTAAAATAACCATTTCTTATGTAGAAGATTGTGCTGCGTAGTACAATACACGTAAAGCAAATGGTGAAACAGGTAATTAGTTCTCAGTGTAATGTTTGGTGCTATAAATCACCCATTTTAAAATTTTAACAGCGGCACCCAGTATTAGGAAAGAGGAAAATCATACGACGCAAACAAAGGTTTACTCGTATATATATAGTGCTCGGTTCCACAACACATAATTGGTATCCATAATTCTCTCTTTCGCATCACAAACCGGCGACTTGCTCCCTTCTGGCCTTGTAGCTCACTCGAGAGAACAACGGTGGACATGAATGATGTATTTTTCTGAATAGTCATCGGCAGGAGCCAATTACTGGTAGCCTCCATATCGGTGCTGTACCCTTGAATCATATCTTTCCCATAAAGAATTATTTTTAGAACAGGCTTTCCCGCGAAAATACATTGTTTCCGAGGGAGAACGTCTGCATATTGCCGTAGTGAGCAAGAAAAGCTCTTCAGAACACAAAAAGCATATGTCAATGAGCATGACTGAACTAGATTGTTTGATTGGTTATTACGCATAAGGGTAATCAATAACTTTTCATCAATCAAAGGCTCCTTCGAGCTACCTCATGGTATGTGGTAATTATTCCATGAAGTGCTGTCCTTTCCCCAGACCATGAAGTGTTCATTCCGAATAGTTCGTTTTGTGCACTCTTGCTACGACTGATCGATTACTCGTCGTCCAAATTGAAGACATCGTCACTTTTAAGACTTTAAAACCCATTTCTTTCCCCTCAAGCATTCTTGCAGAACACATTACTTGTTCGTTCTCGAGATCTTCAAAAGTGTATTTTGATCAAAGATGGAGCGAAAGGAACGAAAACCCACCTTGACAATCTTTGCGTCGGGCTAGACACAACAGACGCCATTTTGTAAACATGTACTGCTGCTTTGTCTCATCCCCTCCCCCCACATAATTATGTGAACATAAAACAATTGCACGACTTTGTGGACAAAACTAAACCTAGTAGGGGAGATAGGGGAGAACCTGTTTAATTCACATTTAATGCTGATTTAATGCATAAATTAATTGTCTAACGGGAATGGAGTGACTAATCCAACCATTACTATACCTCATGGTATAACATACATACCATGAGGTAAAAAGGGCTGACTCCAAGGGCTTCTACGGGAGATGGAGGCTCCTAGTATTCGGCTCCTGTCACCGGCAAACTCGGAAAAAGGAAATTCGAGTTCTCCGAATAAGAGTTGAACCGACGATCTTCCCATCACTAGTTCGGACGCTCTACCACTGAGCTATAGGAGACTCGTGGGAACAAGGTCGAACCGACGATCTTCCGATTACTAGTTCGGACGCTCTACCACTGAGCTATAGGACACTTGTGGGAACAGGGTCGAACCGACGATCTTCCGATTACTAGTTCGGACGCTCTACCACTGAGCTATAGGTCACTTGTGGGAACAGGGTCGAACCGATGATCTTCCAATTACTAGTTCGGATGCTCTAACACTGAGCTACAGGAGACTCGTGGAAAAGGCTCGAAACGACGATCTTCCGATTACTAGTTCGGACGCTCTACCACTGAGCTACCGTAGAATTCCGATAATAACGGCCCCCGTTATTTTCGGATTTAGCAGTCCAAATTAAAGGGGCCGTTACTTTCGGGTGGCCGTTACTTTCGGGTAGCCGTTACTTTCGGATGGTTAGAAAGCGTTTGTAATTCAGCAGTGGTTTTACACAAAGAGGACACATAACAGACATAAAAAAGGTCATTCAGGTTGAATGCTGGTTATTCATTATCCATGTAAACAAAGTAAACTGTAACAAAAAAGGCCCAAATGTTCGTATACTATACGTCGAAAATATTGTTCGTATATTGTATATGACAACTAATTACTGTGATGACACATACGGTACAGCTTTTATCTGTTTTTATACCCGTATGTCTGTTTCAAACAGGATTCAGTTACTCGGTACTTTATAAGAGTCAAACGTTTTTACGTGTTTAGTTATGCAGTGTGTACGCAAGAGAGGATGTACGGTACTGCTTTAAATATTTTTCGCGTTCCAGTTACGTTACGTTAATTTCATTGTAAGTTGATTCAAATAGAAGCAGTGTAATTTTTTTTGGACGGTATCTCTTGAAATGTTACATTAAATACAAAATACGGTATCTAGTTTTTTGAGTGGTCATTTTTTAAGGGGCCGCTATTATCGGGGGGGGGCGTTACTTTCGGGGGGGGCCGTTACTTTCGGGGTTTAATAGCAAGGTAAAAAATAAACGTTACTTTCGGGTAGCCGTTATTTTCGGGGGGCCCGTTATTATCGGAATTCTACGGTATAATAGACTCGTGGGAGCAAGGCCACTAAACTAGGTTCACAGAACACACATCTTACTTACTGCTAGGATATGAATGTCAATGTGAAAGGGTTGCTGAATGATGAAGATCTTATATTTTGAGTCTGGACCTGTTTGGAGGTCCACTTTGATCAGGATCCAGTAGACCAATAGCCACCTACATGTGGCACTACAAACACCTATTTCTTTATTCATCTATTTTTATAACTAAATTAGGGTGCATACAGAAGGCACGTTAATGTTTCACAACTTTCGTCTTCATCTGTTTTATTTCCAGGGCCCTGAAGGATACATCGAATGATGAAACCAACCTTCGTCAGATATGTGACGACACAATGCCTTTGTTTTGATTCACTATTGCGTTAGTAAATTATAATGAACGTTTTCTTGTTTCGTCAATGTAAATGCAGTGATTATTTTTAAATAAATACGTTATTCATTAACTTGCTGTAGAGCTTAAAGAAACCCGTATATTGCATGCGGTCACCCTGTATAAGTATTGTGTCGACAGCGTGATTGAGTCTTCGTTGAGAATATAACGTCACTTCCTATCTGCTTGACTAGTGCCAACTCGTTTGTGATACGCTCGGTCATTTTTTGAATAGAGTAATGGCGGACTGCCAAAATCAAGAAACAAGGTCGAAATAAACTGACTTCCCGTACGAATTTTTAAATAAAACTTGGCATTGTTAGTATTCAGCACTTGTACTTCCCAAAAATGAAGAGAGAAGGAAATGCTAAATTTTGATTTAAGTCCTACTTCTGTCCATGGATTTTTTTCTCCGTTGCACGAATATTTTTTAGGTACAACCGCTTGTAGAAATTTTCTTAGACAAGTCTCCCTTGCCGGAATTTTTTTTGGGAAAATTCCCCGCCCCTCCGGATATTTCTAATGGTCCGCATTAAAGAAAATAAAATGGATTATGGATTATGTCAATTTAAATCCACTCTCCAATTTCGTGAGTCCACACGTTTCCATCTTCTATGGGGAAGCAATCATTTCCGGTCCGGGATCATTTGCGGTACAATCTGGGGATCATTTCCGGTCCTGGGATCATTTGCGGTCCAGGGATCATTTGCGGGCCAGGATCATTTGCTCGCCTGTACACCAAATGATGCGTGATCGCAGGTTATTATTGACTAAGCTTGTTAGCTAAGATGGCTGGATATTGCGGTATCTCGCCCTTTGTCGATAACGCGTATATCTTGTCTTCACTTTGGTAACACTGGTAAGCATTTGTTCTCGCCATTAATCTCAGCTACAACTAGCTAATTTCAATGCATAGTTTAAAGCAACATTGATTTCATTGTTTCAAGTTTCAAGATGTGAGTAGTTGAGTCCTATCCAAATTCCATCAAGAATTGCGAGACTCGTTCGCGATGCATGGGCAATTCAAAACAACTGAAAACAAACACGTTAAGTTGATCTTTATCGTAATATTCAAAATAAAAGCGCTTTTTGAAAGCCTAAAAATAATCGTGGGAGTTTTTTAATGAGCCATCTATAATTTTAAAGGTGAGTGCCGAAAACTAGCTAGAACTCTGTTTACTCACCAAAACGTATTTTCTTCCAACATCGTTCGAATACAATGGCCTGTGGCTCGTTGCTCCGCAGTCAAATGACGATCATGTCGACGTTAAACTCTTTGCTTAGGAACTGAATACAGAAGTTAGAATCGGCAATTTCCTGTCCATTGAACGCAATCCACGGCACCTTTCCCTTCTTTGAAAAATTTACACCATATTCACATTCATATGGAATCTTCGTCAACCGAAGAAATGTTTCGAGCTTTAAACATGGCGGAGAACCATTTACCACCAACGGAGTGGGTTTAAACTGATACAGAACAACAGTGCCTGGCTTGACTGCTCTTCTAGACTTTTTCGCTTGCGCTTTTACCCTCAACAGATTCAAGAGTACCATTAAAACAGCAAGAGCAATTGTTAGATAGGCATACAGTTCCATATCGACTGGTTTCGCCCCACAACTTCGCCACCCAACGTTTCCACTAGGCCCAAGTCACGGAAAACATTGTGTAACCAGCCATGCTTGTCCCCAATTTTGTTTTTTATGCAATCCCATCATATGGTTTGATACACAGATGAAAACGTTTAACCAATTAGAACAGGGTCTGAATAGAGGTACCTCGATAACACTTAACATTTTCTTTTTTACCTTAGTAACATGAAACAATTAAATTGTAGGTATTTTATCACTAACATTAAAAAATTCTATAAAAGAGTTATTTTTTCCAGAAGGAAGTAAAAACGGCTCCAAAAAGGCCAATATTATTTTGTTCAGAGTTTGTAATAAAGTTTAGTGGTTTTGAAATTCATTGCGATCTTATGTCTGTCTCTCTTACTAGTAGTAAGATTGCTTATATTAAACAAAAACAACTAGTCTTCAAGAAGAACTCCAATTTTTCTTTACTGTTAAAACGAGAACAGGCAACAATGCAGATCGATCCAAGTTTAAATTAGTGGAAGATTCAGACTATGGAAATAGTATATATATAGTGGACCTACAATCGAAGAGCTATTCTAAGTCACGATGACTTCAGTATTAAATATTTTTCTGACTATGTCAACCCTGAAACTAGAGAAAAATTATATCAGGATCAAGGGTATTATTTATAATGATTTACTAAATCTTTCTACTAATTTTTTAATGTCATCTTAACATATATAAAATACTGCGCCGTTCAACATCAGAATCACAACTTTGGTGCCAACCATTAATCCATAAATCAACGCTGTTTTTCCATCCATAACATATTCCGGTTTTGGTTCATATGGTATAGGTACCATGATTAGATGAACATCTAATCCTCTATATTCGTAAATAACCCTAAGTCCTAGATCTTTAACATGTGTTTATGAATTATCATCGCTCTATAGAGCGTATGCACATGATGTCACGGCAGCCATGTTGGTGTCCCCAAACAAAGGAAAGGCGGCCATGTTGGTGTCCTAAACTGATCCTCCAGGAATTCAATTCTATTCTTATGCAAACATCTTCTCTTGTTTCCGTTAAAAACATGGCCGCCGATCACGTGAGTGAATAGGCTCCATAGGTGTATGTCAAATTCTAAGTGATCTATGACTATCGGATTATCTTCAGAACTTTCCATCGCTTTATAAAAAATACTATCAAATAATGTATGCGTAACATTCCGAAAATTAAACTCCAAAAATCTTATGTAATAATCCTTCGGAATATCGGCAAATAGTATTTCTGTATTGATGGTTACGAGTGTATCTCTCACAATAAGTTCTGGATTGTATATTTGATATATTAAACAATTAGATTTATATGAGCTCGAGATTTCTATCGCGTGATAGTTGACGAGGGCGCAGCCCGAGTCAACTATCACGCGTAGAAATCGAGAGCGAATAATCTAATTGTTTTAGTATAAATCTACTAGTCGTTCAAAACTTTGTCTTTTCTGGAACAGCCTCGACCAGTAAACTGTCTAAATCTTCTTCACGGACACTTCGAAAACGAAGAAGCGGCCGCCATTACCCTACTCACTATCTATCACAGAATAGATAGTGGGTAGCGTAGCCAATCAGAGCGCGGCAATTGTGATAGAACGCTAGTAGATTTATACTAATAAGTTATAATCAGTATCCGATACTAAGCGTGGTTTAAATACTACATGCGCGGCATATTTTTCTAGGATGTTGAATGAAGGAAGAGGCATTATAGTTGTTACATCTTTGTCATTTTTAACTCGTGGATACGCGAAGCGTATTTGCGAGTTTTTGTGGAGACTTCGATATGCAAATTGCCACTCACTCACTCACTCACTCACTCCAGTGTAGACACACTTCGTAATTAGTCGGATAGAACTCGGGGGTACCGATATAAAGACGACAATTGTCGTGACCGAAGTCACCGAAGTCTGTTGCTGAAATTTCACGCTGAAAGTGTATCGTACCGTTGCCAGAGTTTGTAATGATTTTGTAGCTTAAGAGGACGATTAGCGAGGCCCTGTTAGGGGTAAATTTCGACAAGCGACATGGCCTTGAAACGGCGACATAAAGGACCTGAAATGGCGACGAACGACGAGCCGCTCACGGGAAATTACGACAGCGACCTTCGACCTTCCGAAATTGCGACGTGAAAAGGTTTGAAACTCAGATGCGCGACATAAAGAACCTCACTAACAGGGCCTCATTAGCGGTCTTACTAAAATCAAAAGGAGTTTAAATGTTTCCAGTTAGGACAATGGCCAACTTGGAGACTGAATTTCATGAGCCTTTTACTCGGCCAGGCGCTAAACGTGACCAGATGATAACTATTCGCTTTTCCGACATCGACCGCCATCGACCGCCATCGACCGCCCCCAAGATTACAAGCAGTATATGAATTTCAGTTGGCTCGAAAGTGATCTGAAGATGAGAAAATCTCTTGCTAATGTAGTAAGCTTTGATGAGAACTCATAGAGCGAAATTAGCACTTGAATGAGAACTTATATGAGCGAAATGAGTACTTGTTATTGAACGAAACGACTACTGAAAACAGAATAAATTGACGAATCCATGATGTGAAACCGAAGAACTTCTGTGGCCAACCTGGATAAGAAACATCGCATGTAGGACTTTTCTACTGATTTAAGTGTTAGTACTAACAGGAATGGAGTTGTAGAAGTATTGGGACGGCCAAGAAGTATGTCAACATTTACTTGTAAATATGGAGGCGGCTGCCGTGACGGAGAACCACGAAGGTTACAATGTAAGAAAGTCGAAAAGAGTAAGTCATGCAGAAAATGTATTAAGCGTTATATTATATACAATACACCACAAGCCTTTTCAATGAAAAGTTTTCTGTCTATTGATTTCCGAATTTACCTTGAAGTAAACTAGATTGTGTTGAAGTAGACATGTTGGAAAAGTAGGCTAACCTGTTTTGCTTACTGTTGTGTGACTCATTATATTTACATTGTAAAAACAAGAGGTTAATAAGCATAAAAACAGAGATGTATTGCTTTATTAATGATGGCAAGTGTGATTCAGCCTTTAAGTGCGACCCTGAATATATATGGACTTGCTGTGATCAGTTGTGGTATAGCTCATGAGTTACAAAGTGTGATGATAACAAAGACACTAAGTCAGTGCACCAAAAATTATAATGATGATAAAATTTACAATGTCATGGCAGCAAAAGTCAGACCTTATTCAGAAGGACCCTGCTACATGTGTTAGGAACTTTGAACATACAGACAGTGAGCAGCAGGATACCAGAACTACATTTGGTTTTGACTCCATTTAATCCAGTACCCTTACGTTAAGTTATCAAAATTAATTTTTTAACAACTGTATGCTTGCCACCTGCCTTATAACTGATGCCTAGTGTAGTCAAATGATTGGCGTCATGTACTCACTGCATGTTTATTTCGAAAAGCTACTCAGCTCCCTGGTCACGTTTATGTGGTGATTATAGATTATTAAAATTATTTTGAAATTCATTCAATCACAACTATGAAAAAACACTTCATTAATTTTAAAATTATTTTTTTCTCTATTTTGTAAACATATCCACGAGTTCACCATAGTCCTACTTTGATTAAGACATAATAAGTATAATGGTAGTAAAAGTCAATAATGTGGAGGCGATGCAAAATCTTGGATTGGGGGGTTTCATCCAGAGTTTATAGGAAGTTGATGCACCCATGTAGAGAGGTCTGACGAAGGGATTGCAAACGAGTAATCAAGAAAATTGATCCGGGTTCTTCCGATAGAAGTCGAACCTACGACCTTCCGATTACTAGTTCGGACGCTGTATCAATGAGCTATAGTATGGTGGCCTAAGATTGCCATAGTGAAATTAGCATGTAAAATGGCAAAAAATATCAAAATAATAAATTTTTATTATTTTTATTTTTTATTTTTTTTTTATTTTCATTTTTAAAATTTTTATTTATTTTTTTATTTTTTTATGTTTTTATTTTATTTCGGTTTGCTTTTATTATTATTTTTTTTTTTTTTATTTTTTATTTTCATTTTCATTTTTTAAAATTATTATTTTTTATTTTTTTATGTTTTTATTTTATTTTGGTTTGCTTTTAAAAAAACAAATTGCTCAAACTAAAAAAAATAAAAATAAAATAAAATGAAAATGAAAATCATGCATGGCCTATCGTTGCCATAGACCAGACACACTTGCGGTCATAGTAAAAAAGAAACATGGCCGCTCGCATTCGGGATAACTCGTGGATCGAAGACAGAAAACTCAAGGAAGAATTGACGAAATATGTTAGTCAAGGATTGAGACGTGAGGAAATACTGGATTACGTGAAGAGAGATTTCTCTAAGTACGCGTGGAGCTATGGTACGCTTGATAGACGCCTCCGTGCGTTCGACATTTATTTCATGGACAGGGAAGTCCATCTGGAACAAGTGCAAGCTGCAGTCCAAAAGGAACTCGATGGTCCCGGCAAATTACTGGGATATAGAGCCATGCAAAACAAATTAAGGCAAGAACATAATCTTCTTGTACCGCGTGATTTGGTCCATGCTGTAATGTTTGATTTAGATGAAGAGGGACTTGCAGCAAGATGCCCAGTTCGAAAGAAGGGAAGGGCTAAAGGACATTTCACAAAGAAAGGGACAAATTCGGTCTGTTCATTAGACGGACACTATAAACTCATGGGCTACAAGAACAGTACTTTTCCTCTGGCAGTGTATGGTGCCATAGACACTGCCAGTCGTAAACTACTTTGGTTAAGAGTGTGGGTCACAAACTCTAATCCAATTGTTGTTGGAGGATGGTATCTTGAATACCTGTATGAAAGTAGAACCATGCCCTCCATTTTGAGGCTGGATAAAGGCACAGAAACGGGTATCATTACAACGATGCATGCATTTCTGAGGCAATCCCATGGTGACATGGACTCATGTGACACCCTGGTATATGTCGAACGCACGGAGGCGTCTATCAAGCGTACCATAGCTCCACGCGTACTTAGAGAAATCTCTCTTCAAGTAATCCAGTATTTCCTCGCGTCTCAATCCTTGACTAACATATTTCGTCAATTCTTCCTTGAGTTTTCTGTCTTCGATCCACGAGTTATCCCGAATGCGAGCGGCCATGTTTCTTTTTTACTATGACCGCAAGTGTGTCTGGTCTATGGCAACGATAGGCCATGCATGATTTTCATTTTCATTTTATTTTATTTTTATTTTTTTTAGTTTGAGCAATTTGTTTTTTTAAAAGCAAACCAAAATAAAATAAAAACAAAAAAATAAAAAATAATAATTTTAAAAAATGAAAATGAAAATAAAAAATAAAATAAAAAAATAATAATAAAAGCAAACCAAAATAAAATAAAAACATAAAAAAATAAAAAATAAATAAAAATTTTAAAAATGAAAATAATAAAAAATAAAAATAATAATAAAAATTTATTATTTTGATATTTTTTGCCATTTTACATGCTAATTTCACTATGGCAATCTTAGGCCACCATACTATAGGAGACTCGTGGGAACAGGGTCGAACCGACGACCTTCCGATTACTAGTTCGGACGCTCTACCACTGAGCTATAATAACACTCGTAGACTCGTGGGTGCAAGGCCACTAAACTAGGTTTATTGGACACACATCTTACTTACTGCTAGGATTTGAATGTCAATGTGAAAGGGTTGTTGAATGATGAAGATCTTATATTTTGAGTCTGGACCTGTACATGTTTGGAGGACCACTCAGTTTGATCAGGATCCAGTAGACCAATAGCCACCTACATGTGGCACTACAAACACCTATTTCTTTATTCATCTATTTTTATAACTAAATTAGGGTGCATATAGAAGGCACGTTAATGTTTCACAGCTTTCGTCTTCATCTGTTTTATTTCCAGGGCCCTGAAGGATACATCGAATGACGAAACCAACCTTCGTCAGATATGTGACGACACAATGCCTTTGTTTTGATTCACCATTGCGTTAGTAAATTATAATGAACGTTTTCTTATTTCGTAAATGTAAATGCAGTGATTATTTTTACGTAAATACGTTATTCATTAACTTGCTGTAGATCTTAAAGAAACCCGTATATTGCATGCGGTCACCCTGTATAATACGGTGACCTGCCCGTTTAAGGCAAGTTTGATTGTATGTTCTTACTAAGGGTGCAAAATTGTATTAAAACGAGCCTTTTGGACCTGCCCTTATAGTTTATACTGCTTTTGAGATGATCTCATTCCAATCTGGGTAAAGCATTTCCTTCATTCGCAGTGCATGCTTGTCTAGATTTTGAACCTTAGACTTTGCGAGATTGGCATAAGGGCTTGTTGGTAACGCCCAACATGAACCGACAACAAATGCGAACAAGGTCACATCGGCCAGGCAAGGTTTGTCACCAAACAGGAATTTCTTGTTGCCAAGAATCTCGGAGACGGCTAGCAGGTCTCTTTCGATTATTCCGTACAGCTCTGCTTCAGAGTGCCGCCCTATTCCATGGGACCATAAATATCCTCTGATCTTCCTCTTTATTTGGTAGAAAACCAACTGTTTGATGGGGAAGGGAAGATGACCGAGAATTTCCTCCTTTGTTATCCCCGAGTATTTGGTGAACCATCGGTAGTACGCAATACCCCTAGAATAACGAAATGCAATGTTCTAGTGGCACTGGTCTGGTCACGTTTTTAAAAACAAAACATAATATGTTGAAACTACAGACAATGGCCAAATAGTAAATCCTTTCATTGACCTAACCTGTGATGAGGCGTTTTTTCTTTCGGCAAACGGGAAAGAGAAAAAATAAAATACGCCGTCCTTCCTGCTCCACGTCATACAAAGAACAAGGGAAGGACGCGGATCGCTGGTTATTATTGACCAAGCTTGTTAGCTAAGATGGCTGGCTATTGTGGTATCTCGCTCTTTGTCGATAACGCGTCTATTTTGTCTTCACTATGGTAACACTGGTAAGCATTTGGGAATAATTTCCACACAGGTCCCTACTTTATAATGCATGCTGTAGCCATACTGTTTCATTCTGCAATAACAAGAAATGTTTACATGTGCATTACCCTAAACAATTCATCTGCTGCATGCATAATGAAGTAGGGACCTGTGCGGAAATCTCGCCAGCGTTTGTTCTCGCTATTAATCTCAGCTACAACTAGCTAATTTCAATGCATATGTCAAAATTGACATTGATTTGTTACAAGTTTCAAGATGTGAGTAGCTGAGTCCTATCCAATTGAAAGAGGTCCAAATTCCATCTAGAATCGCGAGACTCGTTCGCGATGCATCGGCAATTCAAAACAACTGAAAACAAACAAGCTAGGTTGATCTTTATCGCTACATTTAAAATAAAAGCACTTTTTGAAAGCCTGAAAATAAACGTGGGAGTTTTTTAATGAGCCTTCTATAATTCTAGTGGTGAGTGCCGAAAACTAGCTAGAATTCTGTTTACTCACCAAGAAGTATTCTCTTCCAACATTGTTCGAACACAACGGCCTGTGGCTCGTTGCTCCGCAGTCAAATGACGATCGATGTCGACGTTAAACTCTTTGCTTAGGAACTGAATACAGAAGTTAGAATCGGCAATTTCTTGTCCATTGAACGCAATCCACGGCACCTTTCCCTTCTTTGAAAAATTTAGACCGTATTCACACTCATATGGAATCTTCGTCAACCGAAGAAATGTTTCGAGCTTTAAACATGGCGGAGAACCATTTACTACCAACGGAGTGGGTTTAAACTGATATAGAACAACAGTATCTGGCTTGATTGCTCTTCTGAACTTTTTCGCTTGCGCTTTTACCCTCAGCAGATACAAGAGTACCATTAAAACAGCAAGAGCAATTGTTAGATAGGCATACAGTTCCATATCGACTGGTTTCGCCCCACAATTTCGCCACGCAATGTTTCCACTAGGCCCAAGTCACGGAAGACATTGAGTAACCAGTCATGCTTGTCCCCAATGTTGTTCTGTATGCAATCCCATTAGATGGTTTGATACCCAAACGAAAACGTTTAACCAATCAGAAGAGGGTCTGAATAGAGGTACCTCGATAACACTTAACATTTTCTTTTTTACCTTAGTAACATGAAACAATTAAATTGTAGGTATTTTATCACTAACATTAAAAAATTCTATAAAAGAGTTATTTTTTCCAGAAGGAAGCAAAAACGGCTCCAAAAAGGCCAATATTATTTTGTTTAGAGTTTGTAATAAAATTTAGTGGTTTTGAAATTCATTGCGATCTTATGTCTGTCTCTCTTACTCGTAGTAAGACTGCTGATATTAAACAAAAACAACTAGTCTTCAAGAAGAACTCCAATTTTTCCTTACTGATAAAACGAGAACAGGCAACAATGCAGATCGATCCAAGTTTAAATGATATAATGGAGGTGAGTTCTTTTGTCTGTAAATTGCTCTTGTTTTGCTTCTTGCTGTTTTTTTTTTACGCTTCTGTCATTCTTTATTAACTTTATTTTTGAAAACTTTGCCTTTCTTTTACTTCAGAACCGAATTGTCATCGATTATTAACGTTCCCTTTTCTTTATTTCAGGACCAAATCTTGCTGCTTGCGTGCTTTACCCAGCTGAACTTAGTTCTTCGGTATGTAAATTGATGTTTTTTACGCTTATTGCAGTTTTTACGTATCTGTTATAAAAATACAGCTTCGTGATAAACAAATATGTCTGCCGAGGGTTTGGCAAGATTTCCGCACAGGTCCCTACTTCATTATGCATTCTGTAACTATTCTATTTCGTTCTTCGAACACAAGAAACATTTGCACGTGCATTACACCAGACAAGACAGCTTTAGCATGCATAATGAAGAAGGGACCTGTGCGGAAATCATTCCGAGGGTTTATATCCAGCGTTACTGTGAACGGGCATAAAGTTTTGAAGAGCGGTTAGGTTGAAGGTGAGGGTAACATGTTTTTACACCGAGGAAGAGCCAAAACCGCCATTGTAGTCCACGTTTTTTCCGATTCTTGTTCCCTTTAGCATTGAATGAGTTGTTTACAATGTAAGTCATCCTAGCTTGTTTCAAGTGGTTAGTTTTACGGTTTGCTTATTTTCGTGGTCAGAATGTAGTCCGAGTCACTTGGGTGAGTCGAGTGCATTTGTCCAAAA
>OX453276.1:5282376-5424876 GCA_949710005.1 Ricordea florida | reverse complement strand
CTTGGTCAGCATGGCAGACTTGTGGTTGCGAAATCTAACTCTAAAATCTGTTGTTGTAGAACCAATGTATTGTAAGTTACATTTCTTACACGAAGCCAAATAAATGACATTTTTTGAATCACAAGAAAGTTTCGATCGTATCTTATAGCTCTTGCCTGTTTGAAAACTTTGGAAAAAATTTGATTCGACAAAGTAATTGCAACAGAGATCACATCTTGTTCTTTTGCATTTAAAGCAACCCCTAACCTCAATAGCCTCTTCAACTTCAATGTTAGAGCCATAACGAGATGGCGCTAACAATTCCTTAAGGTTTTTAGATCTTCGAAAAGAGGCTATGATGGAATTTGGCGGGGAAAATTCTTTTAATTTGGGGTTGGATTCCAAAATACCTAGGTGTTTTCTGATGATGCGACCAACATCAGGTAAATTTGGATTAAATGTTGTTACAAATGGAAACAATTTCTTCTCAGCTTTGGCACGAGTTCTAAGTAAGTCAGTTCTAGATGTAGTTAAGGCTTTAGAAAATTGATCTTCCACTAGTTTTGTGGGATAACCCTGATTGACTAGATAACCCTTGTATTCAGTTGTTCTCTCGGCAAGAAATACTTGTTCAGAGCAGTTTCTCTGTAACCTAGTTGCTACGCCATAAGGGATAGCCTTGAAAACGTGTTTGGGGTGAGCACTTGATGGTGGAAGATGCAAGTGGCTATCAGTTGGCTTTGAATAAACGTCTGTCTGAGATGTAGAGTTAAATCTAGCACGTGAAGCTCGCTTTCAGAAAAAACTAATTCAAATTGAATGGTAGGATATAGAGAATTTATAAAGTCAGTAAACTCATGCAGTGCAGGGAGGCCTTGTTGCCAGAGATCAAAAACATCGTCACGGTATCGCCACCATAAGGCCGGCTTTATGGGGCCAGAAAATTTAGCTTGATAATCTATTTCCCCCATGGCAAGATCCGCGTAACTACAGGCGTTCTTTGGGCCCATGGCTGTGCCATGAATTTGTAGGAAAAAGTTTTCCTTAAAAACCGAGTGATTGCTCTTCAAACAAATTTCTACTGCTTCTAAAATGCAATCAGTGGATGGAAGCTGGTTTTCTCTAGCATTCAGTGCCTTCTTGACTGCAGTAAGACCGAGTTGATTATCTATGTTGGGGAACATTGACACAACATCCCAAGAAACTAAAAGGGTGCCTTCGGGGAAAGGGCCACTCCTATTAAGATCCTCAATTCTGTTAAGTAAATCGGTCGTATCCTTGATGAAAGATGGCAACTTACGAGCCAACGGTTGCAAGTAAAATTCACTGAAGGCTGAAAGATTTTCTATAGCCGTACCACAACACGATGTGATAAGCCTGAGTGGGTTCCCTGCTTTGTGGGTTTTAATATTACCGAAGGCGACCCCTGGTTTGGCTTTTTTGTTAATTATCCAATTAGCTAATTGGTCTGAAATTTGTCCCGCGAGTCAATAATATATATGTATATATATATATATATGATAAGTATAATAGTAGTAAAAGTCAATAATGTGGAGTCGATGCAAAATCTTGGATTGGGGGGTTTCATCCAGAGTTTATGGGAAGTTGCAAAATTGCGTTAAAAACGAGCCTTTTGGACCTGCCCGAATAGCTTATACCGCTTTTGAGGTGATCTCATTCCAATCTGGGTAAAACATTTCCTTCATTCGCACTGCATGCTTGTCTAGATTTTGAACCTTAGACTTCGCAAGATTGGCATAGGGACTTGTTGGTAACGCCCAACACAAACCGACAACAAATGCGAACAAGGTCACATCGGCCAGGCAAAGTTTGTCACCAAACAGGAATTTCTTGTTGCCAAGAATCTCGGAGACGGCTAGCAGGTCTTTTTCGATTATTCCGTACAGCTCTGCTTCAGAGTGCCGCCCTATTCCATGGGACCATAAATATCCTCTGATCTTCCTCTTTATTTGGTAGAAAACCAACTGTTTGATGGGGAAGGGAAGATGACCGAGAATTTCCTCCTTTGTTATCCCCGAGTATTCGGTGAACCATCGGTAGTACGCAATACCCCTAGAATAACGAAATGTATGGTGGCCCATTAGGGCCACAGCGTTTTTTTTATAATTGTTTTTTTTTAATTTTTTTTTTCCTTTTATTTTTATTTTTTTTAATTTTATGTTTATTTTATATATTTAGTTTTATTTTCAAACTGTAATTATTTTTCAAAAAAAAAAAAACAATAAATAAAAAAAAAAATTAAAAAAATTTATTTAGATAATAAAAAAAAAAAATTCGCACGTGGCCCATGAGGGCCACAAAGGCCATAGCCCATCAGGCATTTCGATTCTAGGTATCGGCAATGTATTCTGGGATAGTAATTGTTTTTGTGCCATGTGCCTAACATTAGCGGTGATTCTACGAAATGTCGAAGCGGAAAAAGCAGGATTGGGATACGTTTAGAGCGAGAGTGGGCAAAAAAAGAGCAGGGAACAGCAAAACAGAGTCAAATGGATTTTAATTTCTAACAGTGCAACGCCTTTCCTCATCTGTTGAAGGCAAGTGCCAAAAATATTCACGTATCGGTGCACTGACCTTGGTTCCCCTCGATTGCGAAGCCACGCTCCAAAATATTAATCAAAGTAGGACTATGGTGAACTCGTGGATATGTTTACAAAACAGAGAAAAAAGAAATAATTTAAAAATTACCGAGGTGTTTTTTCAGAGTTGTGATTGAATGAACTTGAAGATAATTTTAATAATCTATAATCACAACATAAAAGTGACCAGGGAGCTGAGTAGCTTTTTGAAATAAACATACAGTGAGTACATGACGCCAATCATTTGACTACACTAGGCATCAGTTATAAGGCAGGTGGCAAGCATACAGTTGTTAAAAAATTTGATAACTTAACATAAGGGTACAGGATTAAATGGCACCGAAACCAAATGTAGTTCTGGTATCCTGCTACTCACTGTCTGTGAGTTCAAAGTTTCTAACACATGTAACAGGGTCCTTCTGAATAAGGTCTGAATTTTGTTGCCATGACATTGCCAATTTTATCATCATTATAGTTTTTGTTGTCTACAAGTCTATTCAATGTATTCAACAGAAATATCCACCTTGATTCTGCAGCTGATAATGAACAAAACCATGTAGGATAGCCCAGCTGACGAATCATACCAAACAAGTCTTTCTTGCATTTTTGCAAAGTATGTTAGTGATGATCTTAAAATCCTTAAGACTCTCAATCCTTTATCAAGTTGAATTAGTTTATTTACATTACCATCTCATTTTAGGTTATTAGTGGTATATATATTCAGCGTTGCACTTAAAAAAAATCACACTTGCCATCATTAATACAGCAATACATATTTGTTTTTATCCTTATAACTTCTTGTTTTTACAATGTAAATATGAGTCACACAACAGTAAGCAAAACAGGTAAGCCTATTTTTCCAACATGTCTACTTCAACACAATCTAGTTCACTTCAAGGTAAATTCGGAAATCAATACACAGAAAACTTTTCATTGTAACGGCTTGTGGTGTATTGTATATAATATAACACTTAATACATTTTCTACATGACTTACTGTTTTCGAACCCTTCAATGACTTTCTTACATTGTAACCTTCGTGGTTCTCCGTCACGGCAGCCGCCTCCATATTTACAAGTAAATGTTGACATACTTCTTGGCCGTCCCAATACTTCTACAACTCCATTCCTGTTAGTACTAACACTTAAATCAGTAGAAAAGTCCTACATGCGATGTTTCTTATCCAGGTTGGCCACAGAAGTTCTTCGGTTTCACATCATGGATTCGTCAATTTATTCTGTTTTCAGTAGTAGTTTCGTTCAATAACGAGTACTCATTTCGCTCATATAAGTTCTCATTCAAGTGCTAATTTCGCTCTATGAGTTCTCACCAAAGCTTACTACATTAGCAAGAGATTTTCTCATCTTCAGATCACTTTCGAGCCAACTGAAATTCATATACTGCTTGTAATCTTGGGGGCGGTCGATGGCGGTCGATGTCGGAAAAGCAAATAGTTATCATCTGTTCACGTTTAGCGCCTGGCCGAGTAAAAGGCTCATGAAATTAAGTCTCCAATTTGGTCATTGTCGTAACTGGAAACATTTAAACTCCTTTGGATTTTAGTAAGACCGCTAATGAGGCCCTGTTAGTGAGGTTCTTTATGTCGCGCATCTGAGTTTCAAACCTTTTCACGTCGCAATTTCGGAAGGTCGAAGGTCGCTGTCGTAATTTCCCGTGAGCGGCTCGTCGTTCGTCGCCATTTCAGGTCCTTTATGTCGCCGTTTCAAGGCCATGTTGCTTGTCGAAATTTACCCCTAACAGGGCCTCGCTAATCGTCCTCTTAAGCTACAAAATCATTACAAACTCTGGCAACGGTACGATACACTTTCAGCGTGAACTTTCATCAACAGACTTCTGTGACTTCGGTCACGACAATTGTCGTCTTCATATCGGTGCCCCCGAGTTCTATCCGACTAATTACGAAGTGTGTCTACACTGGAGTGAGTGAGTGAGTGAGCGAGTGAGTGAGTGAGTGAGTGAGTGAGTGACAATTTGCATATCGGAGTCCCCACAAAAACTCGCAAATACGCTTCGCGTATCCACGAGTTAAAAAAGCATACTTCATTATGCATGCTGAAGCTATCTTGTCTGGTGTAATGCACATGCAAATATTTCTTGTGTTCGAAGAACGAAATAATATAGTTACAGAATGCATAATGAAGTAGGGACCTGTGCGGAAATCTTACCTTTATACCTTCTACTCTCACAGACTAGCTTGGGCTCGCGGGTGCTGACTGAGGAAATTCGTCAAGCCGATCACGCCGTCGATTCGGGGCATCTGGCCTTGCAGTGCCAGGTTCGATAAATCTGATGTGAAGCAATTTTCAATTCTTTATTTGGCTTGTGTCGGTGTAAGATGGTCCCCTCTCACCAGCAAGCAAATCACACTCCATATCGGTAAGCTGGAAGTGTTTTTTGCATGCTTCTTTAATATTTTGCAGCGTGGCTTCGCAATCGAGGGGAACCAAGCTCAGTGCACCGATACGTGAATATTTTTGGCACTTGCCTTACACAGATGAGGAAAGGCGTTGCACTGTTAGAAATTAAAATCCATTCGACTCTGTTTTGCTGTTCCCTGCTCTTTTCTTGCCCACTCTCGCTCTAAACGCATCCCAATCCTGCTTTTTCCGCTTCGGCATTTCGTAGAATCACCGATAATGTTAGGCACATGGCACAAAAACAATTACTATCCCAGAATGCATTGGCGATACCTAGAATCGAAATGCCTGATGGGCTATGGCCTCTGTGGGCTTTAGCCCTCATGGGCCACGTGCGAATTTTTTTATTTTTTAATATCTAAAAAAATTTTTTTAATTTTTTTATTTATTGTTTTTTTTTTTGAAAAATAATTACAGTTTGAAAATAAAACTAAATAAATAAAATAAACATAAAATTAAAAAAAAAGAAAAATAAAAGGAAAAAAACACAAAAACTAAAAAAAAAAATTTGAAAGATATAAAAAAAAAAACGTTATGGCCCTGATGGGCCACCATAGAGATGCAATGTTCTAGTTGCACTGGTCTGGTCACGTTTTTAAAAACAAAACATAATATCTTGAAACTACTGACAATGGCCAAATAGCAAATACTTTTATTGACCTAACCTGCGATGAGGCGTTTTTTTTCGGCAAACGGGAAAGGGAAAAAATAAAATACGCCGTCCTTCCTGCTCCACGTCATACAAAGAACAACGAGGGAAGGACGCGTGATAACAGGTTATTATTGACCAAGCTTGTTAGCTAAGATGGCTGGATATTGTGGTATCTCCCCCTTTGTCGATAACGCGTCTATTTTGTCTTCACTATGGTAACACTGGTAAGCATTTGGGAATGATTTCCGCACAGGTCCCTACTTCATAATGCACGCTGTAGCCATACTGTTTGATTCTGTAATAACAAAAAATATTTACATGTGCATTACCCTAAACAATTCATCTGCCGCATGCATAATGAAGTAGGGACCTGTGCGGAAATCTTGCCAGCGTTTGTTCTCGCTATCAATCTCAGCTTCAACTAGCTAATTTTAATGCATAGTTAAAAGCGAGGCCCCATTAGGGGGGGTCTGAATATCCCGTATCCCATTAATTCCTGTAGTTTGTATCCCTATAATTCAAGTTAATACTGATGACGTCACTGGAGGTTTTTGCTGGGTAAAAATATGTTGGGGGTGGGGGGGGGGGGGTTGGAAGTGGTAACATTGTCAATATTTCATTGGGAAATACATTAATTCACATTTTCAAGTACTTTTTTTACTTTTCGTGCCTATCATATTGATCAATTAACTTGTTTTATTCTGTGAAAAAAGAAAACTTTGACGTTCGATATCCCACTATCTCTTTACTAAATATCCCGTATCCCTATAATTTTTCCTCGAAATATCCCGTATCCCTAAAACCCCTAATGGGTCCTCAAAAGCAACATTGATTCGTTTCAAGTTTCAATACATGAGTAGCTGAATCCTATCCATTTGAAACAGGTCCAGATTTCAACTAGAATCGCGAGACTCGTTAGCGATGCATGGGCAATTCAAAACAACTGAAAACAAACACGTTAGGTTGATCTTTATCGCTACGTTCAAAATTAAAGCGCTTTTTGAAAGCCTAAAAATAAACGTGGGAGTTTTTTTAATGAGCCTTCTATAATTTTAGTGGTGAGCGCCGAAAGCTAGCTACAGTTCTGTTTACTCACCAATAAGTATTCTCTTCCAACATCGTTCGAATACAATGGCCTATCGCTCGTTGCTCCGCAGTCAAATGACGATCGATGTCGACGTTAAACTCTTTGCTTAGGAACTGTATACAGAAGTTAGAATCGGCAATTTCCTGTCCATTGAACGCAATCCACGGCAACTTCCCCTTCTTTGAAAAATTTAGACCGTATTCACACTCGTATGGAATCTTCGTCAACCGAAGAAATGTTTCGAGCTTTAAACATGGCGGAGACCAACTTACTACCAAGGGAGGAGTGGGTTTAAGCTGATACAGAACAACAGTGCCTGGCTTGACTGGTCTTCTGAACTTTTTCGCTTGCGCCTTTACCCTCAGCAGATACAAGAGTACCATTAAAACAGCAAGAGCAATTGTTAGATAGGCATACAGTTCCATATCGACTTGTTTTGCCCTACTATTTCGCCACGCAACGTTTCCACTAGGCCTAAGTCACGCAAGACATTGAGTAACCAGTCATCCTTATTTCCAGTCGAGTCACATCCACTCAGAAGATAGTCTCCTCCGCAGCCGTCACGCAACGCTTCTCGAAGCGTTGCGTGACGATCCTAATAACGGCTGCGGAGGAGACTACTCAGAAGAGGGTCTGAATATATTGGGGTACCTCGATAAAACTTAACATTTTCTTTTTTAGGTTTGTTACAAGAAAATTTTAGGTATTTTAACACTAACATTAAAAAATTCTATAAAACAGTAATTTTCTTTTCCAGAATGAAGCGAAAACGGCTTTTGAAAAGGCCAATATTATTTTGTTTAGAGTTAGTAATTAAATTAAGTGGTTTTGAAACTCATTGCGATCTTATGTCTGTCTGCGTTACTCGTAGTAAGATTGCCAATATAACTTCATATTAAACAAAAATCAACTAGTCTTCAAGTAGAGAGGGAGAAAACTACGGGTTTGGGACACAGGAATTTTGACAAGGATTTTCTAGCTTATAAGCTAAATTGGATTTTCAAATTTGATCAGGAATTTAACCAACAGCATAAAAGCCAACAAATACTTGTCGAAATACCAAAGACCCAAAAGACCTAGTCAAACCCTCAAGCCTTCATAAAGCCGCTGCTAGGCATTGTTGAAGTTGTAACCAAGTTTCCACAACCCTTTGCAAAGTCTCGGCCAAGTTAGGGGCCGACAGGCGGAGCGAGAGGATCGAGCGGAGGGCGGGACTAGACAGGGGCAAAGTCTCTGCAAAGTATTGTCGAAGCCGTCGGCGCTGAGACACAGGAATTTTAACAAGGATTTTTAGCTTATAAGCAAAATTCTCCGATGCCGCCAACCCTTTGCAAAGTCTCGGCCAAGTTAGGGGCCGACAGGCGGAGCGAGAGGATCGAGCGGAGGGCGGGACTAGACAGGGGCAAAGTCTCTGCAAAGTTTCGGCTAAGCTGCGTGCCAAGCCAGAGATAAATTTTGGGACACAGGGATTTATTGGGTAATATTTCTGGGACAGGGAGAAAAATTTGAAAAGCGGCTTAAAGATTTGATATTTTCTACAAAAGTAATTATGGATCGGTTAAGAGAATTATATATTTTTGAACTAAGAATAATAGCGAAAGATCTTAAAATTAAAGGAAGAGCAAAAATGAATAAGCAAGAACTAATTGATGAAATTTCAAATTTTAAAGATGCGGAAATTACTGATTTAATTGAAAAAGTTTTGTCCTTTAGCAGAATTATTTGCGATCATGAGAAAATAAAAAAATTTTGTAGCGAATGTACTGGATATAATTGTTTGCATAATAAATATAAATATCGATGTAAGGAATGCTGGGGCTCACAAATTTGTGAGCATAATAAACAAAAACAACATTGTAAAGAATGTGTAGGTTCGCAAATTTGTGAGCATAATAAACAAAAACAACAATGCAAAGAATGCAGAGGGTCACAAATTTGCGAACATGATAAGCAAAAAGCTTCTTGCAAGGATTGCAGAATGAAATTATTTTATGATTTAAAATAAAAGCAAGGAATGAGTAATTATGTTATAAAACCTTTATTTTGGTTTAATAACAAAATTGATATTTAAAAAGAAAAATATATAAAAGAAAAACAATGGAAAATAATTTTTTTAGAAAAAGATCTTATTATAAATATGATGATGAAGACGAAATGGATTCTTTGAATTTTATTTATCTTAATATTGGAAAAATAGGAATAAAAGATTTTTTGAAAGAAATTAAAGATGATTTAGAAAAAAGTATAGCAAAAAATAGGTTTAGTTTTAAAAGGGGGGTAATATGTTGCACCACAAGAGTTACTTATATGAAAAAAGGAATTAATGGCGATATTAATTCTAGTAATAATTATACGTTTGATGAAATAAGAAACATTAATAAATTTGCTAACGATATTTTAGAGTATATGAATTATACATATATTCATAATATAAGAATGAAGCAAATTTATGGTGATTTTATTTTTCCCTTTTCTGTGGATGACGAAGAGTTTTATTCTTCAGACTCTGTTCGCGGATATAGGGGTAAAAATATTAGTATTAAAAATTTTGATGAGAATTATTTAATTAGGTTTTTAGAATATAGTATAGCCATAGATAGATATGTTATTGAGCATAAAAAGAAATTCTATAAAATTTTGTATGACGAACTAATGGCTGCAGCATGGCAACCATCTTGATATTTTGAAGGAAAAAGGTTTCTGAAAGAAGAAGTATTTTGTGAAGAATAATTATGTTATATAACTAAAGTAATAGTTATATAACAAAAATTTATCTAAATCTTAAACTAAAAGTTATGGGAGAACCCTTCAGATCAAGTTTTTCCCATTTATTGCCTAAGATAGATAAATCGAAGTGGTTTATGGGGCTCTCATATTTTTGAATAGGAATTGCCGGATAATCCTTTGAGGGTATGTTTGCAAGTAGGTTTGATGGCATGAGTTTTACAAGTTCTCCATATTTAGTGTTATTCATATACGACGACCTATTATCCACTATACTGCACATAAGTCTCAATGGTTCTTTAATCTGGATATTTATGAGGTATAATTTACCCGGATTTATAACTTCAGGCACGCCTAAACCAAACGCCAACCCTCTCGTAAGTTTTATTTTGAAGTTCTTATTGGAATAAAGATAGTCAACAGTGTCTGTCTCAATGATTGTTATCTTTTCCCTAACAGTATCATTAAGAAAGATCGATTGGATATCACGCAACGAATATGTGCCAGGTTGTATTATTATGAGAGGTTGATTATTATCATTGAATAATATCTGTTGATCCTTAAAATTAATTAACCTTTTGGTGTTTAAATTACAATCCAGGAGCTGTATCTCCCGAAGATTTTTCAGCGGCGGATCTAAATAAATCCTGGTTTCTGATTCACACATAGTAATACTTAACATTTTGTTTTGATTACACCATGTTCATCTTTAGATTTATATAATCAAAACATTAACGAAACAAAAACCAGGATAATAACGCTCCGCCAATCGCCAAAACAATAAGATTATTTTGGTGAGAAGATGTTTCTATATTCTTAACTTCTTCTTCCTGTTTTTCTGGCTTATCTTTTTCGTTTACTTTAGACGTCATTGGTTGAGGTTTGGAATTTAATAAAACCTTTGTTGTTCCCAGACTACCCGGGATTCCAACAGCCTTTGTTTCTGCATTTAAAGAATTATTTTTTCCGAATTTCATATCACCAGTCGCTTTCATAAGTTTGTTATTATATCCAACCACGCTTTCAGTGTTGATTATCATATTACTTGGCATTAACCACACACCAGGAGCAACAGCTAAATCAAGCCGCAATTTCGCTTCTTGTACAGATAATTGATATCTTTGGATGGAGCTAGAAATGTCATTCTCCTTCACACTACTTTCAAATAAATATATGAATTCTTGTTGTGTCTCGATTGCTCCCCCGCCACTTCCGTAAATGGAGTTTCTTGTGTTAACTTGCGCTCCAAGTATGCAGTAAACAAAAGCTTCAACGGATCGATTTAATCTTCCGAGCCCGGCTTTCGTGAGCCCAATTCCGCTTGTTGGAATAAACCATGCATATCTAAAATCACCAAAAATATCATTACGAATAAATGAAACTAATTTAACGTGATCATAATCTGCGCCCTTTTTAAAGAATTTTTCTAATCCTTTGGCAACAGTTTTTTCTCTCTCAGTTAGATCATCTGAAAATTTATTATCGCCCCCGGGATATTGTTCTTTTTTTGGTGAACTTTCATCGTATTTATAAAATATATCTCCCAAACCATTATTTGTTCCAATTTTGAATCTAAAATCTTCTGTATTACTAATCCCAAATTCTAAGCATAACCTCTTATATGCTGTTTTATTCCATTGATTATTGTTTATCACAAATGTGTCCTCGTCAGGCGTAGGAACATCTAATTCATATATTATCCTCCGTATTGTGAAATATATATGAAACTTAATGAAGCTATTTATTACTTTGGGATAATTTAGACTTTCAAAAGGACTAATTCCGCAACCAGATGTTGCACACCAAACTGCAAAGTTAAGTTGTTGCGGCCAGTAATTGAAATCAAAAGATTTCAACCATTTCCTGCTTTGTTTTCCAGATTTGAAAGTTACAATTTGATTCGTAAATATGTTTCTCATTTTTGCGGTGAATTTCTTTGTATCTGAAACATATATATCTAGTTCGGCCAGCATTTTTGTTATGTTACTTGTAAAGTCATCAAAGTTAATAGCTGGTATAGGGTAAATTTGTGTAGTCATGGTTAAACTCTTTGGAAATGAACTCAGATTATTTGATTTACTCAACCCTAAATCTTGCCATAATAATGTTTTCAAATCATTAGAAAGATTTGAAGTCCAAGTTTTTCCTGAAGGATCGTCATCCGACATGATCGTTGTTCCATTGACTTTCCATTTTATATATCCGCCATATAAATCATGCACATAACTGAATTTTGAAATATTTGCTTTTGGGTATCGGTTACTGAAATCGCTAAATAACATCTTATTCTTTGTTTCACAATTTATCTGATCTTTAGATCTTTTAGAATAAGATGTAAATTTAATTAACCTCTCTATTAACGCCTGCGAAACAATTGCACCCCACTTCGGTTCTTTCAAAAGAAATTTTTAACCAGCCGGATTGGTTAATTCTTTTAATAGATCTTCTCGTACCTTCTTCCTTATCATACTCATGTCGAAGTTTTTTTCTGAATCTTTTCTGAATTTTTGTCGTATTTCTTGTTTCAGTTTTTGAAACTTTTCCAATTCAGCCAAAATTATGGAGAATTCTTTATCGGATATCTCATTATCTCTAAGAGCTTTTGAGACCAAATCGTTAATGGTGTTTAATTTTGATTTTGCAATGGCCACGGTTTGCTCGTGTTTACTAACTTTCCCAGAAAGATTTTTAGAGGCAAATCCAAATACGATTGAGAAAACTCCAAAAACACCCCCAACCACACCTAAAGGTACGCCAACTATTGCTCCTAAACCTGTGAGAGAAGTTCCTAATCCGCTGGCTGATAGAAGAACTGAAACAAATCCTCCAGAAACACTAATTTTCGTGCATATTCCTCTTGCTCTATTATATTTTTTCCTCACTTCTTCGTAATGTTTAATTTCCTTCTCGAGATTTTGCAAAACTTCACTTGATTTCTGTAATCTGAAATTGATTGTGCTTTCTCCCTTTTGAGTTTGGGCATTATTATTAGGTAATTGAGGATAAAGATTTCCATTGTAGTCAGCCATATTGTGTTTTTACTGAACGGCATGTTATCTTTAAATTGTTACTTTCTCTTCCTTTTTATACTTTCCACAAAATATAGAACTACAGCCATTATCAAAAGCCAAGCATTCTCACCTAAAAATCCAACAACCTGCCCCGCGGTTTTGAAAAGAAAGCTAACTATTGCGCCAACCATCCCCGGCAATATTTCACCCAGTTTTTTACCAATAGTTTTCAAACCATTTCCCACTCCTTTCCCCAAAGCAGATAAACCCTTTGAAAGATTAGAAACTATAACTCCAATTACCACACCAACCGCGCTTAGAACAGCAAAAACTGTAAAACCATATTTTTTGAATATATATTTTAGTTTCTCCCGTAACGGCAAATTTTTAAATATTTCATCTTTTCGGTCCTCAATATCTGATAATCGTTCTGCGTTTGAAATTTCTTTATTTCTAAGCTGTTCTCTTAATTTATCAACCTCAGATTTTAATCGTTCATTGCTTTGTTTTAATTTTGTTTCATTTGATTTACCCTTCTCGTATTTATCTATTTCTTCTTTGTTTAATTTTACCTCTTCCAAAAGTTTTTCCGCTTGTATTTTTAATTCTATATTCTGTTTAACGGTTTGATCGAAAAGGCTTTTAGTCTCTGCTTTTTGTGACTGTTGTCTCTCAATGAATTCCCTAAGTTCTTTTTCTCTTTCCGCATATCGTTCAATCTCTAGGGGATATACTTCTGCTGTTGCTTTAAATCCTTGCAATGCATTATCTAATTCCTTAATTTTTTCACCAACCTGTTTTAATTCTGAAGCGGCATTATTATATTTTTCAAACATTGTTTCATAATCTGCGCCCAGTTCTTTTCTCATTCCTTTTGGCAAATCTTCGATCCTAAGATTACCATCTTTGTCAAGTATGATATGTGTTGCGGCTTTTGACCTATTACTTAATCTCCCGATTATACTGCCATCTTCTCCAAATTCAACATTAAATGATGCATTCTTCGGATCGAATTCAGGAAAATAGCGTTTTAGATATTGGGCTGCTTCTACCCTTCTATCATAATCCTCATCGCCCAAATTAATTCTTTCAGATGGAATATCCCATTCTTCTCGTCTTCTTACTTCATCCTCACCATAACCGGGATATTCTATGGGGTTTGTAGATGTGTTTGTGGGTTGGAAAGTTGTATCATCCCAATCCCAGTCTTCATTATCATCATCCCCATCCTCATCATTATCTCCTGGTAAATCTTTTAATGGTATATATTCCGCCATGATTTTTTACTCAACAGTAAGAAGTCTTTAGACTAACTTGAGTCGGAAATAAAAGAAAAATTGATATTTAAAAAGAAAAAAAACATAAAACATAAAATATAAAAGATGGAAAGACGAATATATAGATGGGAAGAAAATTTTTATTTAAATTACCATAATGAAAAAGAACTGGGTTTTTGCGATTTTATAGAAGAAATCAAAAAGGATTTGTTAAAAATTATATCAAAAATTCGCGGTTTTATTGTTGAAAATAGTGGTATTCTTTTTGGAATTATTTATAATGATTATTATGGCAATGGATGGGTTATTAACTATAAAACTGAGGAAGAATTTTGTGTTAATGGGGTATGCTCTGAAAAGTTTGCAAAATATTCATTAAATTGCGCAAACGAATGTTTTAAAGCAAATGTTGATGAAAATGAATGGCTTAAATTTAAGTTCAGAAAAGACTTTTTAAATTTAAAAAATGGCGTTAGCAATGATGATGATTCCGCTTTTGAGGAATATCTTAACAAAATTTATTATGAAGGAGTATCGGGGTATTATGATAAGGAATGCGATATTAATAAGTTTGATAATAATTTTATTATTGACTTTATTGATATAATGATAGAAATAAACCCCCACAAGTTAGAGCACAAAAATAAATTTTACAAAGATTTACATTATGATTTAATGAAAGCAATACACAAACGCAAATTCTATAAAGACCTACGCGATGAACTAATTATAATAACATGGCATCCATCTAGATATTTAGATTGGTGTATTGATTTTGAAGAGCAAAAGTTTTTGAAAGAAGAGGTATTTGGTGAGGAAGATTAGTTTTAAAAATTATGTTATATAACCTAATTACTGGTTACATAACATTATAATATTTTACTGGCTGCGTAACCTAAACCCAACATTCCAGCTCCGACATATACCATTTCACCAGTCTTTTGATCATTACTTGGTTTGTAATAATCAGTGAATTTGGGTTCATTCATTTGAGCGTACAATTCAAAAGCCTGATTTGTAGCAGAAATATTTTTTGATGCCTGATATTTTTCATCTTTTCTTTTCAGTTTCCAGTCAAGCATTTTTTGCCTTTTTTCCTGATATGCTTCGTAATCTCTTTGATATTTTTCCATTGCTTTGTCGTGTCGTATTTTTTCTGTATCCTCATTGCGCCCAGATAAATATTTTGCAAGATAATTTCCACCAGTAAATGCTGTTGCATTCAAGATGGCCCCGCCAATCATCATCGCTATTGCTGCCATAATTTTATTTTGGTAAAATCTTTTGATCCTCTAAATATGTTTTAAGATACATGCTTCCGGATAATACCACAACCCATTTTGCGTAATTTGTAATACTCATGGATGGATCACTCAAAAAGGATTCTTTCATCATCTTTTTTGCCACATAGCCTACCCCCGCGCTTAATCCGATAACCACAGCTGAATCAGTTACAGTTTTCACAAGTTTGTTTTCTGTCGACATAATTTTTTACTGTACCATTGAGAAACTTTTAAATAACTTTATTCAGTTATTCCATTCCCAAAGATTTTGGGGTTGCAGAAAATGGTATCTTTTTTGGTTGCGGTGTTTGTGGTACTTGTGATAAATCAGCTATCCTATTTGAATATTCAGTCCGAGCTTTTTCCTTATACCTCATAAAAAGATCAATTGCTGTAAATCCAAGTCCGACAACGGATAAAACAGTAGTAAAAGATAGCTCTGGAAGCCACGATTTTGCTTCACTATATGTATTTTCATTTGGCTCTTCTTCCTGTTTTATTTTTTCCTCTCGTTTCATCTCCCTGGCTAATGCTTCTTTTGCTTTTTTATTATATTCAGCTAATTTCTTGCCAGCTGCGACTTTTTTAGGATCTTTCTCCCTCTTTTTAGTTTCGTTATTTTCTGTTTTTGGTTCAACAGTAATTTGCTCCTCTTCTGACATTGTTATTTAGATGCAACAAATAAGTTTTTAGATCTGTTTAATACACAGTATCAACACCTTCAGTAGATTGCTTAGTTTCCTGGTCAGTTGTGTTATAATTTATTGGTTCTTCTCTTGATTTTTGTTGATTTTTGTTGAATTTAACGTGTTTAGCAACCTGGAATAACCCGCTAGCAAGTGCTGTCAGTCTTCCTCCTTTTAATGCCAAGAGACCTACAAAGTTTGTTAATTCTCGATTAACCAAATTATCTTTCTTCAAATCATCGCAAAGAGCATCTATGTCATCTACCGGAACTAAATACGAAATAAGTTTGGAAACTAATTCTAGGGAAGAATCTACCAATCCTCCATTAATTTTCTTACCCATTACCGATTGATAACGATTGAAATATTTTTCTACATCTTTTTCCGATAATTTTTTTACATCACCCAGACTCATATCAGCTCCTAAATATTCCTTTGTTGTTCCAAGAACTGCTAGAATCGCAAGAGATTCTTGTTTGATTTCAAGATCCTCACTTTTCCCAGGCCCTCCCTCCGGTCGGTCAGTTTTTTCTGTCGGTTGGTCAATGTAATCTTCCGGCTTTGTCATCTTTTTGTTAAATCACTTCGGGTATCTCTAAATAGCAATTAAATGGGTAACGCAAAGATAAACATAATCTAGAATATTTTTCGGTTTTCAGGAGTTGTACAAACTTTTTCCCTAATTCATAATCCAAATCTCCGCCGTAATCTTCGAAAAACATTTTCATGCCTTTCTGCGACGGATTATGAAAAGTAACAACGCAGGCTACATTTTCTCGAAATGGTTTTGCTATTGATGTTAATTGCTGGGTTAGAACCCAAACCGATAAACCATGATGCCTTCCGGAGAATGCTAAATCTATAAACTTATTTGATCGCTTTTTCAGATCATTAGAAACGGCGCAATCATCTAAAATTATTAGAGTATTTGTACCGGAGAATAAAGTTTGGCAATCAGTTAGTAACTCATTAATCTCCTCTACGTTACTTGCATCCGGAGATAATACATAAAAACGCTCATCCTTATTAGCAAAATTATGATAAGTTTTATTTTTAGAATAAGTCGGACAAATTAAAACAATATATTCAAAAACTTTCCGGAAAGGGCCTCGAAGCTGTTCAATTAAGTACTTTGTTTTTCCGCAATTTGTCGGTCCAGTTATAATACAATGAAATGGTATTTTATCTCGCAAATCTTCCATGATTTTTTTTGTATCATAACTAAATGTTTTTTAAATTTAGGTTAGTACTTAATTGATCTCAAACTTGAATTCATAATCTCCAGCATTGCGTCAGCCACGACAAACATATGACAAGTTATGGTTCCAGTTCCGCCTTGTTTCCTTTTAATTTCTATTTTTACACCGTCATGAGTATTATTTAGAGCAAGTCCGCCGCCGTGAATACCATTATCTGGATGAGTTCTAGTATCAACCCAAAGTGCAAACTTATCCGCGTAAAATTCTTTTTCTTTCAAAGAAATTTGCAAACCGTCATCCCGACGAAATCTTTTCTTCACGGATTCCCAAAGATCGGAAGGAATCATTCCCCTAGAGTATATTCTATTTGGTACACCATCAACATCAATTTCAACGGAAGATATGCCCGGATTATAAAAATTTTCAGAATCCCTTGCTCCTGGGGTTTGAGGTGATAAAAACAAAAACAATATTCCTGTCATTGATCTTCTCGGTAAATTAATATGCTGATTAATAACGCCATCTCCAGCAATGGAAAATGTAAAAGTTTTGTGCAAAGTAACATTTTCATAAAAGAATCCTTTGCCGACTTGATAAGCGGCCTGAGCCTCGCGGGCTAAGTATTCGCTAGAAATTGAAGAATATTCTAACTCTAAGTTTTTGATTGAATATGACGGTGCTTTAGTTGTGTCAGAATAAATAAGAATATTAGCGATTGGAGCAAGTGTAATCTCAAATATAAGATGATTTTCCAACGCTTTCGGATAAAAAACACCGTGATCGTTTAGAATAGGATGATTTATTGGTATTCTGTACTTTGTGCCGTGAACATTAGCTAAGACAACTTCTTTTGTATCTTGGGTTTTCATATCTCCAGCCTTTGTTCTAATTTTTCTGATATTTAACGAAGAAATACCTTGTTTTAATCTATCTTCGCGCTCTTCTTCGGTTAAGAATAAATCATGATATGTTTGAAATAAATCATATCCTTGAGTATCTTGCAATGTTTCTCCTCCAAAAAGAACTTTCAGTCTGGTTACAAGATTGCGACCCAAATTATTAACGACTGTATTATTAGCATGCCCCTCAACATCTAAATCAAATAGAAGAGATACACTTCCGGGCACAATCACTAAATTCTCTGCGAGTTTTGGAATATTTATGTATAATGTTTCTCCGGGGCTGGCTGCGGATGGATTTAGAGTAATTCGATTTAGGGTTGATTCTGCTTTCAAGCCAAAGGGTTCTTTTGGAATTCTGTTTGGGTTAATTTTTTCAGACGTCATTGTAAATTTATAAGATACTTTGGGTAACCTTTAAACCTTTTCTAACTTGGAAATATATTTTAATAACCCTTCTCTCGCCCCGGGAATTAAAATTAAAATATTAAAAATTTTATCGCCGTCTTCCATATATAGAATTTTTTTCCTAATAATTTTTTTCATAATGTTGATTTGGTATTCGGTAAATTTTATTTCTTCTTCCTCCTCAACCATTTGATTTATAAGATACTTTGTTTATTTTTAAATGAGCAACGAAAATATACTCTCAAAAATATCGCTCCTTGAGCGGATATATTATTCAACTGAAGGATATTGGAAAGGATATTCTGCAATTCCTAAATTGGCTGAGAAGGCTAGAGTAAGTGAAAATGAAGCAAAACAATGGTTGCAAAAACAAGCAATATGGCAAATCTATCTACCCGCTCCTAAATATATACCTAGACCGCACTGGACTGTGGATAAACCCAATCAGATTCACCAAGCGGATTTATTATTTTTGCCGCACGATAAAGTCGGAAGAAAAACTTATAAATATGCGTTAGTTGTGGTTGATATCGCCTCGAGATATAAAGATGCTGAGCCATTAACCTCAAAAGAAAGTCGAGAGATATCAGAAGCTTTTGAGAAAATATATTCTAGAAGATTGAAATACCCAAAAACATTAATGGTTGATCCTGGAAAAGAATTTATGGGTGAGGTTAGTAAACTCATGAATTACCATAATGTGAGAATGCAAAGAAGTGAAGCTGGTAATCATAGAGCTCAAGCATTTGTGGAAAACGCAAACAGAATATTAGGAGAAAAATTATTTAGTCATCAATATGCGCAGGAAATGATTAGTGATGCTCGATCAAGAGTATGGGTGAAAAGATTACCAGATATTCTAAAAACTTTGAATAATACGAAAAAGAGAATAACCGGCAAAGAGCCCGATGAGGCTATAAAAATGAAAGAGGTTGATATTGAACCCAAAAATTACAAACGCGCGGTGGGGCTTGATGAGGTTAGATTGCCGCCTATCGTTAAAGTTAGATATTTATTAACACCGGGCGAACTTGAAGGTGGAGAAAGAAGACGAGCTACTGATCCTATTTGGAGCATCAAAGTTTATGATATCTCCAAAAGCGTTATTTCATCCAATCAGCCGGTTTTATATTATTTAATTGATGGGCCGCGGCGAGGATTTGTGAGGGAAGAATTACAAGTTATTCCTTATGATACTGAGTTGCCACCCAATTCTGTTTTGGTAAGATCCAGCTCTGCTGGGGAGGGCGCCGCCCGATAATGACCATAAGGAAGAGTATGTATTCCGTCTTTTTGAATGATTCTCTTATCATCATAAGCGGATAGCGCTTTCTTATTAACTGTTTTTGTGTAAATATTGTGTAGTTTTGATCCTATTAAATTTTGCGATCTCATTTGCGGTTCTTTAGTATTCAGACAATTTTTGAAATCATTAAAACTTATTGTTTTCTTAATAACTAATTTCTTTGTTCCTTTATTCTTCTTTATCTCTTTGCCGTTGTCCATTAATAAGGCATATTGTTTGGCTCCCAAACCCACAAATTCTGTAGGTATACTTCCACCAAACTCATCCTTAAACTTTCCAATTACTTTTTTGTTTGCATCATCCCAAATACCAGATTTGTGGTCTTTTGGGTAGTTACTAGTGTCGAACTTTTCCCGAACATCTTGGCTTATATCTTCATAGAAATCCTCCGTTTCTATATTATATACAAGGCTATCAGTATCGGTCATAAGTAATTCTGCTTTTTCTCCGTATTTCTCTTTAATATAATTATAATGAAAGTCGTACATTATTTGTTTACTCAGATCCAAAATGGAAAACCCCACGTAAACCGGTTTATTAAATCTTATTTCTGTTTTCTTCATATTTATGGCGGCCAGATCCTCTGAAAAGATAGTAAAATGATTAAAGTTCGGTTTTCTTATTAATTTTTTAGCCGATTCTATATTATTAACTAATCTGACATCTATCCTTTTTCTCATATTCTCCATTGTTTTGCCAAATACGGAGTTATTCATTAGTTTGAAGAAATCCTTTTCAAAGTCGTTCTTCGCATATTTTCTCAATTCAGTATTCCGATCGATGTAAACCTGTAACCACCCAGACTCTTGAAATTTAATTCCCTTATAAATCTTTGTTATTTTTAATCCTTGTTTTTCGTAAAATTTTAGGGTTTCGTGATGAACTACATATCTTTTCTTATCAAATAGGTTTGGTATTAATTTCTTGACTTTATTAACAGTAAGTTTTTCTGGTGCTAAAGGTAGATCTTTATGGCTATCATGAAGATTTTTTGGGTATTCCAAATCAACCTCAACTATGCAAGGTATATCTCTCCAATTTTCGAGCTCTTCATTTGGAATCCATTTAAACCCGCGTTTGGGTAATTTCTTGCTCATTGCGGCTCCATATAAGTTATTCGCGTCAAGATAAATTATATAACTTATAAGCTTATTTATTTCAAAATCTGTCATATAAGGGTTATTAGCTTTAGCGTATCTTTTTGATACTTGGGATGTTCCACCTCTAATCCCTTTCTCAATAAAAAGCAGCATATTAACATCTGTGAACAATTCCAAACTAACTTTAGTTATTTTTAACATTGCATCCCAAGATAATCCCGGAGATGTAAAATAGTGAGCGGGATCTAAACTATAATTACCAATGCATACGTCCCTAAAGTTCTCGAATACGTCGGCAAGCTGTAATGCGTCCGTTTTTAGGTATAAATCATGATAATCTCTCATTGTTTTCATGCCAAATGTTTTCCACACCTTTTTAGCGTGTTCGTAATCTTCGTCCGAAATATCTTGGTTATTAAGAATTGACTTAAATTCTTCCTTTGGTGGGAGTTGGGTTTCATTAAGTTTATCAATTCGATCAAAATAATCATAAGGGAACACTCCCTTTCTCAACAATAGTTTTAACTTTTCTCCTGTGAAATGTTTTTTAGTTACCACCATATTTTTATCTATTGGAGAAAAACACATACTTCCTAATAACTTGCAATTCTTACATTGCTCACAATTACCAACACCATTAAAAGTAATAATCTTTCCATCTTTTACGTATCTTTTCAAACATTTTCCTGGTTTGCACGTCTCGCATTTTCCGCATTTTGTAAGATTGTCGACCAATCCGCTAAGAGAGCATTGCATAAATTTACAAGAATCAATGAATCTTATTGTTCTAGTAATTGGCTTTTCTTTGTCATCCTCATCCTCATCGCAATCATGATTGTGATCGTTATCGTGATCATAATTAATTAAAATTTTCTTCGAGAAACTAATATACTTTTCGTCGGTGTTGGCTAAACAACTCATTCCACCCTTTGTTTTACCGAGATTCTTAATGAACAGGTGGGAATCATACCCCGACAGATTATGAATTACTACTGGAACAAATTTGGGAATCACATATTTTAAGTTGCAAATTTTATGCGCTGCGCCTCGATATTTTCCGGTAAGATGACAATGATCTATTACTTTTTTAAAATCTTCTTCTTCAGAAAATTCCCGCTCACATATGTGGCAGTGAGTTTCATTTTCGTAATCTTTTTTATCCATTTCTGACATATTCTTTTTATCATAAACTTTAAAAGTTTCCTTTTTTTCTTCTATTAGCTCGAAAATTTTCCTGACATCTCTTTCTAAATATTCTGTGAATATCTGTGAGACATCCTCGTCATCAGATTTTGCGGTATAATTCACGCAGATTTTAAAATCCTTTGGCAATATACTTTCATCGAAACATTTAATATAATAGCAAAACCCCGATGCTTTGTGCATTTGGTAATTTTTAGTAAAGCTTCTAATTTCTCTTGGGGAGCAAGTATGTATTGGTATTAGCCGGCCTTCAAAATCTGCATAAACAACAAAAGGCGCTCGCATTTTATTTTTAAAATTTTTAAAGTAAATAAATTTTGGGCTTCCATCTTCATTCCTGGACATTTTGATTTTAACTTCACCGTGCGAATCACAGTATTCTTTGTGTTCTTGCAAAACCCTTTCATCATAAAATGAGTTGAAACATCTAAGGCAGAAATATTTTTTGTTCTTATTTTTATCATTTTCGGATGATAAAAGCCTGCTGACATTATTTACTAAAATATAATGGGATTTTTCGTCATTATTTATTAAAAGTAGTGTTATAAATTTGCAATCGCATAACTTGCATTCGTGGTTATTGCAATCGCATTTCTTGCATCCACATTCTTCGCATTCGTGTTTTGCGCAGTCTTTTTTCACGCATTTCTGTTTTTTCTTGCACTCTTTTTTCATACAGCCGCAATTCTTACATTTTTCTTCTTTCTTGCAATAACATTTATCGCTTAATCTCGCGGTATATATTTCATCAACTTCTTCATCATATTTCAATACATTAACTGGATATGGGTTTTGTTTTTCAAACTTGGCAAAATCTTTTAATTTCATTGCACCCTCTATACCAGAAAAGTTTAATTTTTTGCAATTTTTAAGCAATTCATTATTTACCCTCTCTCTATGATGTTTTCTTGGAAACACCGCCTCAACTAATGAAAGTTGGCCGCAATCTTCGCACTTATTTTGTATATTAATAGTAGCTTTTTTTGCCGCTAATCTTTCTGGAGTAGGTATATATGAACTCCCAGAAATAACTGTGTAAGGCGCGATTCCGACGTCAAATCTTGCAACTGAATCAAATTGAAAAACCCCAGAATCTGTATTTTCTTGAAATCTTTCAACCTCAAAGAATATATCTTTAATTATATCATCATATTCTTTTGACAAATCACTTGCCTCTGTAATTATTTTTGGTTTGGTGCCAAAGTATTTTTCAACCTCTTCTGTTATTTGGTTATTTTGCAAAGGTGATTTTACAAACTTGGATGATAGTATAACCTTAACCTTTTTTGGTTTCTTATCCTTATTAATAATATCTATAACCTTTGGTTTTATTTTCCTCATGAATTCACCAATAGTATATCCTTTTTTCCCATCTATGCTGTGTTGCTTCAAATAGCCATTTTTGAATTTTCTCGTAGTTTCTTTGATAATTAATTCTTCTTCTTTCAGCCTTTTTGTTTTTGGCCTTGCTCCCTCCTTCTCGTAATCTCTTTTTGATTTTGACTGGTTTGGCTTATTTTTGGGTTCATTCGCTTTTTTGTATCTATCTATAAAATTTTTAGCTAATTCCTCTGTTTTATTTTTTACTTTTTCTGGGATATATGGTTTCACAAAATCCCAAAACTTGTTTAGTACATTTCCCAAAAAGGGAGTATTTTTAACTGATTCATTTTTTATTACTTGTTTTTTGAGTTTTGTTGGAATGGGAGGGGGTGGGCGCGTTGGTTTGGGCGGAGAAGGTCTTTTTGGATTATATTTATTAATATTTATTCTAGGTTGGTTTGCCGGTGGTGTTCCAGGAGGGGTCGTTGGTACAAATCTTTCTGGCGAACCTGGCGGTGTGCCCGGAATTTGAATTGTTTGAGGAATATTTAGAGGTGGTAAATTTGGTCTGTTTCTTGATCTTATTTGCGGTATTGGAAGAGGAGGTTGCGGTTGATTCGCTCTTCTCCTCGGCATATTATCAATTGTTCTAAAAATTTCTGTTCTATTATCTATGATTTGTTGAATATTATTAATTACTTCTGGTATAATTCCCAATGCTATCACTTTATCCTCTTTAGTAGTCATTTCTGATCTACCCGGAATTTTATAAAATGTGAGCAATTTGGTTAATTGCTTAAAATTCAATTCTCTTCTTAACCGATCCATAATTACTTTTGTAGAAAATATCAAATCTTTAAGCCGCTTTTCAAATTTTTCTCCCTGTCCCAGAAATATTGCGCAATAAATCCCTGTGTCCCAAAATTTATCTCTGGCTTGGCACGCAGCTTAGCCGAAACTTTGCAGAGACTTTGCCCCTGTCTAGTCCCGCCCTCCGCTCGATCCTCTCGCTCCGCCTGTCGGCCCCTAACTTGGCCGAGACTTTGCAAAGGGTTGGCGGCATCGGAGAATTTTGCTTATAAGCTAAAAATCCTTGTTAAAATTCCTGTGTCTCAGCGCCGACGGCTTCGACAATACTTTGCAGAGACTTTGCCCCTGTCTAGTCCCGCCCTCCGCTCGATCCTCTCGCTCCGCCTGTCGGCCCCTAACTTGGCCGAGACTTTGCAAAGGGTTGTGGAAACTTGGTTACAACTTCAACAATGCCTAGCAGCGGCTTTATGAAGGCTTGAGGGTTTGACTAGGTCTTTTGGGTCTTTGGTATTTCGACAAGTATTTGTTGGCTTTTATGCTGTTGGTTAAATTCCTGATCAAATTTGAAAATCCAATTTAGCTTATAAGCTAGAAAATCCTTGTCAAAATTCCTGTGTCCCAAACCCGTAGTTTTCTCCCTCTCTCAAGTAGAACCCCACTTTTTCTTTATTGATGAAACGAGAACGGGAAAAGACACTCGTGATTTGTCTTCTCCCGCGTGTATTCCGCGCGAGATGTCATCTAATGTGTGATTCTCCCTCCAGTTCCTCACGGATGACCTTGAGTAGCCTTGCGTTTTCGAGTTAGTAATACTGGATTTATTCACTTTATGCGAATGCCATGCTTCAATTGTCATGGAATATTCTCATCAAAATACGAGAATTGCAGAATTGCTTTCTTCGGTATTTAATGACCTATTCCTTTTTTTGTAGTCCGCCCGCTAAGACGCAACTGTAAACAAATAGAACGTGTCTTCGGAGGTCATTCAAGGTTAAACACTGATTGGGCCTTTGCGAACGATGTGATTGTGTGTGATTGTGAAGAAGTCAAGTGGTTTTGGCCGGTTTGGGAAACTTTACTGCTTCTTGCCATCACAACAATTTGACACGTTTTACGATTTTAGACTAAGCTGTCCGGTCAATGAAATTTGCAGCTGGTGAGATTTTACGAGGGAATCCGATTTTGTTATTTTTAACTTCATCATACATGCAGTAAACAAATACCCACTGAAACTCCATTGGTCCACAGTCGAGCAACAAATTACATATAAAAGAGATAAGTCAGTTCTTGTTTGACGCAAGAAAAAATCTCATTTGGCAGTTTTTTGGCTTCGTAATGGCTTTATCTGTGTTCGTAGTGATTCTCGGCTTTCTGGTGGCCGGATTTGTGTATTTGCTCTCGTGTTTTATGGTGAAATATCGAAGTGTAGCTCCTACGAAAAAACTACCTGGTCCCAAAGCGACATTCCTGTTTGGAAACTCTATCCAGTTAGAGAGAGAACCGTACAGTAAGTGTCTTATATTTCTTGCGTTTTCTAGCGTGGATCTAATACACCTGGTTCTACTGAAATGGAGTTTTGTCCAATTATAGTCTAATAATGCTAGTGATACTAAATTGGACGACCTCAAAGTGTGAGGAATTTGTTTATTATGAGTCACTAGTACAGACCAAAATGGGCGAATGTCAATTCTGTTAGCAATATTTTACCATATTCATAATTTCAACTTTTGAGAAAAAATATGTTTACATAGGAATTAAAGGGGTTTTACCATATCAGCTACATTGTATCCAATAATTTAGCCCATTCTGAAAAATACCCCACATTGTAGAGTAAGTGATTTCTACGATAGTTAATCTTTCAATTCTGTGATTTATTTCCATGTGTGCAGCAAATATAATTGGCTGACAGAACTGTGTGATTACAGCATGCTAGCTGCCTGATTACAACTCTACATAATAATAAATGAAAAATAGAGCATTTGATGCACCATTCCATTACATGAAAATAATTGCAATTGGTATTGATTAATGATAATTATAATGACCTTTAGTTGACTGTCAACTGTATCTAGCACTGATGCACTAATTGGAAACACTGTAAAACACAAATGAAATCAAATCATATGAAATTAAATCATATCAAATGCTGTTTTTTTGTGGATTTGGGAAAACTGGAGTATGTATATAATCTTGAGAAAAACCTCTTGGATCAGAGTAGAGAACAAACAAACTCAGCCTATGATGCTAGGGCTGAGAATCAAACCTGGGACACATTGATGGAAAGTGAGCGCTCTCACCAATGCACCAACCCAACAACACCAAAAACAACAATAACAACAACAACAATAACAACAACAGTTGCGTCAATCATGGCACCTTTTAACAATGCATGGCTTGTGAGAACCAATAAAAGTCAAGTATTTTGTGATGCATATTCATATCAAGGAATGCGAAGATTAATTTTGATGTGAAATGATTAATGAATGAATCTTATCTCGTCTTTTTTTTATAGAATTTGTTGAACAAATGCTAGGCTTTATGAATTGTTACAGTGGTGGACTGTTATGTCTCTGGCTGGGACCTGTGAATCCTGTAGTACTGACGTATAAGCCAGAGCTTGCTGAAGTAAGTCAGCAAATATATTTGAAGCCTCCAACGCAAGGACGTTTGCTTGGAGAATTTAACGAAAAATGCACTAATTTTTGTTAACTGCAGGGAAGATATTAATTAAGTTTTGTAGTAACTCTCTATTAAAAGTGCTGAACATTTTAAATTTTAGGTCCTTGTAAGTAGCTCAAAGCATACCAGCAAATCCAACCTTTATGAATTTTTGCATCCCTGGCTTGGGACAGGCAAGTATTAAACTACTGTACAGTACTTGTAGCACTTATTACTTATTTATAATGCCAATGTTTTATATTAATTAATTTTTGTGTATATAATTCCTCTCATAGAAATGGAGTGACCAAGTTCACCTGATAACAGTGCTGTAGATTTAGCTGTTTTAACAACACTTTCACATATGACACATACTAAATATGAATACCAATAATTTATCATTATTGATATCAAGAACATTAATAATAAATTGATATTAATTAATATTATTAACATTAGTATTAATAATTATTATTGTTATTTTTTATGTTGATTAGTCTTAAGGCCAAAGGACTACATTTCAGTACACATGGCTTTTACACTCAATAACGCTAACTTACTGCTAACTAACTCATTGGCTGGTGAAACAATGGAGACATAATTTCTATGTTTAATTCTTCCTGACATGCTTGATTTATGAAGCATATTTTTGATGTTCCTCCCTCCCTTTATTCCCAACGATTGTCGATTTTTACTGTCTTGTCTATATTGTATTCAACTTAACTGCCAAATGCTTCTCTTATTTTTTTTTTTTTGATTTATCACCTTCTGCATGCCTACATTTGACTGGATGGATCACAATAACCCTGGCCTGCAATATCTTATTATCATGATGTCATGATATTAATACCAACATCCTTTGCACAGGTTTATTGACCAGGTGTGTAAATATTATACCATTTTAGATTGTACCAAGCAACTCACGGAGACTTCAGATAAGGAGGTCTAGGGTTTAAGTCCAGACAATGACTCTTATCAATAGATAATGACGATGATAGTATATAATAATGATAATATTATATTATTCCGATATATATTGATATAATGATAAGTAATAATTATGATAGTAAAAGTAATGATAATAATACTGATAGTGACTGATAATGATAATAATCAAATGAGGATACATTGAAAGGATTTTTAAAACTCCTAGAAGTTACTATTAACTTTATTCAAATGATCATTTTTAGCGGTGGCTCAAAATGGAAACACAGACGGCGGTTGATAACTCCAACATTTCACTTCAAAATTCTGAACGACTTTATTCAAGTGTTTGAAGAACAAGCAGAAATTCTTGTGAGACATTTACAGGTACATACATGTACAGACTCTTCTGTAAGTGTAGGAATAGGAGAATAGGCTTTTCAGATGACAAATTTGAAGCTACGATACAGCAACAAACAGAACCATGGCAAAGTACCAACTCTACATGAGTACTGTTTAGTAGCTTTACAAAGAATGGTCACGCTGCTTGGTTTGATCCACTGATGAAAATGTTAGAACATCACTGTATAGTAAAACAAACAGTACCACAGTACAGTAGCTTTTCAAAGAATGAAAGACAAAGAATTTAGATTATCAAACATGTTGATAAAGGAAGTTATACCACTTCAAGGTAGAAAAAGGGTGCTGACATTTCGAGCGTTAGTCCCTTGTCCGAGCAAATTACATCTAATTCTAAAAAGTGGTCACACTGGATGGTTTGTTTGATGAATAAAAAGTTGTACTATATTGTCAATTTAAATGGAATGCCTGCCTTTTCTTAACAGGGAGAAGCTAATAAAGGGGTTTTCAATATAATGCCCTACATTGCGGTTTGTGCCTTGGACATAATTTGTAGTAAGTTATGGTTGGCTTTCGCTAATAGAAGTATTAGTAACTTTTTTAAGGTTAATAATAACCTTATAATAAATTATAGTAGTCTTAATTATATTAATAAATATTTTCTGTACAGTTTTATATGACATTAATATGTCAATACTACTTAGATAGTTTCATAGCAAGAACAGCATGACATTACTTTGTCTTATACTTATCAGTTACTGCTATGGATAACTCAGCAAATGCCCAGGAGAATTCTGACTCGGAATACGTTAAAGCAGTTATAAGGTTGGTCTGCTATCCTTGTCATACCCAGGGCTCGACTTTCAGAAAAAAATCTTGGGGCCACCTGGCCTCCAAGTTTTCATTTTTGGTCGCCAGGACAAGTATTCTAGTCGCCAAAATTATCTTCAAGAAAAAATAGAATATAATACAACTAAAGGTCTTTTAATAAACCTCAACAAACGATTTCATCGGCTTCATACGCGAACACGAAAGTATCAGAGTATTGAACTCAATAAGAAATTTTAAAACTAAATCAAAAAATCTTGGGGCCAGCCTGGCGACCAGGCGTGAAAACCTAGTCGCCAGTGAATAAAATCTAGTCGCACTGGCGACCCCACAGGTCGCAACGTCGAGCCATGATACCTTGAACTACACTGGATAATTAGTTTCATTGGCATGTAGGTAGTTTTCATTGTTTACTCTCTTCAGAATTAAAACGACTCTATTTTGGCTTCAGGATAAATTATTAACATAGTGGGATTTTTGTGGCTTGTCGAGTTCGATCGTCCGGATGTAGGTACAGCACTATTGTAGTTCTGAGAACTGTTTTTGACCGGACGTTGACTGACTTTTCAACAAGCTTTCTAGCAGAAGTCATTATCCCAGTCAATTGATGACTTCCACTCAGGTTGTCAAAACGTCAGTCAACGGCACCGTATCAGTTCTTTTCACTGAGAATTACACTGTATCTATACACGGACGAACGAGCTCGACAAACAACTACTGAGATTCGGAACTCGGAAATATACTGAAGAAATAAAATTTTACAATAACTGAGTGAATTCTCGCGCGCTGATTGGCTAATTTTTATCATCAATAAGAGTACAGACACATAAAATTTTAATTTAAGTCTTCATTTGACCTTTTTCGCGTTTTGTTATTGTAAAAAACAAATTGACGTCAGTTTGTTAATTTGTCAAATAAGCAACCTGAACGATGAATTTCATCAGTTAAAAAATCTGTTAGCGTAGTTGAAAGAAGTGAACTGTGACAGCTGTGAGCCGTTGCATAACTGCCAACCCCCGAAGTACTGAAACCTGGAGACTGGGAAAACCGGGAGAGTTGGTAGATATGCCGTTGTATAACGCAAATCCAGAAGTTGTTATTTATGTACCATCATGGCGGGTCGCTTACAACAGACTATAGATCATGCTTACATCCGGGACCTTAGAACACAAGGATTTGTAACTATGGCAACAATGTTACAGTATGAATTTTACTAGCTGTAATTTCCGGGGGGTACATCTCAGTGACTGAGAAATATATCTGCATTATTTTTACCGACTGCTTGCCTTAAACATCACCAAAATAACTACGTGAACAGGGCTTTTTTTCTCCAAATCAGTAGTCACCTTTTAATATTTTCTACATCAGAATGAGCGAGTTAATACAGATGCGTCAAAGATCGCCATGGCTCTGGCCTGATTTCGTGTACAGTTTGACGCCATCAGGCAGAGAACACGAAAAGAGTCTCAAAGTACTTCATGACTTCACAAACAAGGTATTGAAAATAATAAAATGTTTTTTGCAGTTCAATGTTACTTCTACCTTAATTTGTTTTTTTTTGAATTTGTATGTGTGGCAATTCTGATGATGATGATATAAACACCATAAAAAAGTTGTAGAAACAAGTGAAAAAAAGACGTTGAACCTTAAAATATATATGCGTTATTGACCAAGGGTGAGGTCAACATGAAGCTATGATGACCGAACGAGCTTGCTCAATAAAGGATTTATTATATGGCCGTTTTGTTTCGCGGGAGAACGCGGGAAATCCCGAGAAAGCAAGATAAGCCCATATTCCCCGTTCGGGTAGCCAATCATAACACAGGATTCGCTTCATCTTGCCCTCTCGTGGAACCAGCCATATATTAAAGACACTTCTTTTTATGGCTAGCTACAAAGGGTGAGACAATATAACTCCTCTGCTTTTTGTGTGGCTTACACGAAGTGTAGCCATATCATGACAAGGTCAGATTTTTTTAATTTTTTGTCCACGCGAATCGGCGCCTGTCAGGTGGTCTAGTAATCCATACATGTACGCATTGCGGGCCTGTTTTTGTATTTGTCTACAATCTTGGACAAAACGTTTGGGACAGTTTTCTGGATTCCCGTTGAAACGTCAGCATCTCTAATTCCCTCTCCTCTTCTGAAAAATGTTGATGACCATAAGTTAAACGCATGTGCAACTATTTTACAGCTTGTGCAGTTCAGCTCTGTATGGGGTTAGCGGGGGACAAATCTTTGTAAAATGTTTCTGGGCAAGAACTATATTAGCCTCCCATGCAGGCCTTCTTATGGCTCGTCAATCCTCCCCAACGAACGTTGGGAGGATTGCGTGACTGTCCCATAAATTGCGTAACTGTCCCATAAAGTTTTGTCCACGATTGTAGGCGATCGCAAGGACGCGAGTAAAATTGAGGATAAATGAAAACAACTTAGTCCCTCAAAAACTCAAGTTTTCAAGTTTGATCTCGCAAACCTCACCATGTCCTCGATGATCTTCGTCGTTTGCCAGGTTATTGACGAGCGGATCGCTGATAGAGCAGCCAATCATAAGGTTTCCTCCAAGGAGATTGACACTGAGGAAGATGACGAGGTGGGCAGAAAGAAGAAGCGGCGACTAGCATTTCTTGATATCTTGCTTGAGTCTTACGACGCTGGCGACATCTCACGAGAAGGAGTAAGAGAGGAAGTGGACACGTTTATGTTTGAGGTTTGTGCTGCATTTGTTTTTTTATTATTTATTTATTTATTTTTCAATTAATAAAACACTTAATTAATACACCTAAAAAAAAGAAAAGGTTGTTCAAACGTAAAATTGTTTATCTAAAAAGCACCATTTATGGGGTATTAAGTTGATTAATAGCGTTATTACAATACAAGGTTAACGAAGTAAATCAAAAAAATGCTCTCAATTAATATCAATATTGCAGTGTTAAAAATTTTAATACTTAAAGTTTATGCATAGACCCCCCTTTTGTTTCTTTTTTCTTTTTCATTGTAAAACTTCAACAGTGCATGTAAGTGTAATGTACAGTTGTTTTTAGGTGCTCCATTTGTTTGGGGAGCAAATGGTGAGAGTACTCACTCACTCACTTCCCTCCTTTGTGACTCGGGCTCAGATACCGCGGGCTCAGATCCCGCAGGCTCAGATCCCACGGGCTCAGATCCCGAAGGCTCACATCCCGCGGTCTCATACGGGTCGAGGTTGTTTTTGTTTCTCCCCTTGTTCTGAGGGTTGGTCTCTGGTTTTCCTCTCTCCATAAAAACCAACACCAATTTGACCTGGAAATTTTATGGGACTACAGTAATTGATGCCCTTTACCTGTTGTGGTTTCCCTGACTGACAAGCTATTTTATAAGTTTCTAAATTTCTTAAGTATTATGACATTTACCTTCAACGTAGCCCTAATTATGATCTACGCCACGGGGATGGGATATAGATTCAATTTCTTAAAGGGAGACGACTTCATGGGTTGAAGATGTCGAAAAACTGGAGAAATCCATTTTTTTTTAACTTATCATTGAAAAACCCAAACTAAAGTTTCCACGTTAACCAGTCAGATGCGCAGAGTATAATGAAACAAGTCAGAAAGTCGATGAACTGCATATAGTCAGCAAGGAGCGCGGGAAAACGTTAATCGTCGTTTGTGTTTTCAGTTTAACTTCTGATTTGCTAAGAAAGTGGCCCTTCATTCTTGAGCCTATGATCTGTATTAGCCTTTGTCGGTCTTCTAGGAACCGCGCTCTGAGAGATTTAAAACCTGTCTTACTTGTTTACAGGGTCACGACACCACAGCAGCCGGTATCACGTGGGCCTTATACCTTGTGGGACACCATCCTTCTATCCAAGCACGGGTTTGTGAAGAGGTCGATGCCTTCTTTGGTGAGTCATTCTGCCCATCTGTGTCTTCATTGCTTTTCATTGTTCTCTGGACTCTTCCCACAAATAACACTAACCTAACCAAGGAAACAAATTGTTGTTTCCTGTTGCCTCGGTTTAGACCGGAAGTAAACAAGTAAGTAGGGAGAGACAGGAGGCCCACAGTGCAAAGACTTTGTATCCACCCCATCATCTTCGGCTTGTCTAATTAATCAGCTCGCCTTTAAAACTGAATTGTTGATCTTGAATTCACAGAAAAACGGTCGGATAAACTTACAGTTGAAGACCTAAAAGAACTGCAGTACCTGGAGTGTGTTATTAAGGTACTCCACGCAATAAAAATAGACAGTCAAGTGCTGTAAAGGAGTTTAGCTTGAAATATCGAGACTAGATTGGCCTCATGCCGAAGATTTGCGGGTTATTTCTTATCAAAATCGCCGAGGCCGCCCTCGCCTCAAAGACTTATGGGTGGCGTCTCATTGAAACGAGGCCTCCCTAGTTCCTAAGACTTCTGGGTAGTCTCTTATCGAAAAGATTAGATAATAATGATCATTATAATTATAATATGAATAACGTAATATTAATAAACAGTATTGAGAACAAGTTTCGGCAAGCTCACAGTAAGAAGTTGTTACTCATTTTTATTTACTTGTTCTTGTCATCTTAGGAGGCTCAACGCATGTTTCCGTCAGTACCGTTTTTTGGAAGAACGACTTCTGAAGATTGTCACTTAAGTAAGTCACAGCTCTGTTTCTGAACCTAGCTCTGTCACAGCTCTGAACCTAGTTTAATGGCCCTTCTCCCACGAGTCTCTTATAGCTCAGTGGTAGAGCTTTATACGAACTAGTAATCGGAAGATCGTCGGTTCGACCCTGTTCCCACTAGTCTCCTATAGCTCAGTGGTAGAGCTTTATACGAACTAGTAATCGGAAGATCGTCGGTTCGACCCTGTTCCCACTAGTCTCCTATAGCTCAGTGGTAGAGCGTCCGAACTAGTAATCGGAAGGTCGTCGGTTCGACCCTGTTCCCACGAGTCTCCTATAGCTCAGTGGTAGAGCGTCCGAACTAGTAATCGGAAGGTCGTCGGTTCGACCCTGTTCCCACGAGTCTCCTATGGCTCAGTGGTAGAGCGTCCGAACTAGTAATCGGAAGGTCGTCGGTTCGACTCTGTTCCCACGGGTCTCCTATGGCTCAGTGGTAGAGCGTCCGAACTAGTAATCGGAAGGTCGTCGGTTCGACTCTGTTCCCACGAGTCTCCTATAGCTCAGTGGTAGAGCGTCCGAACTAGTAATCAGAAGGTCGTAGGTTTGACTCCGGTTACGAGAACTCGGATTTTCTTTTTGCAAGTTTGCTTGTTACAGTCCCGAAAAATAAATCTCACAAATTTTCCATCTTCATTATGTAACAGCGTTGTTTCTTTTCTTTTTTTATTATTTTTTGAACCATAGAACGAGTTCAGTTCCTTTCAAATAGTTCGAGTTAGTTTTGGTTAATATTGCACCACTGTAACCTTTGTATATCATAATGTGAACTGCGTTTTCGTTTAAGATGGCGCCCTGATTCCAAAGGGCACCACCGTAGGCGTGGCCACCATTGGACTGCACCGTAACCCAGAGGTGTGGTCTGCTCCGTATCAGTTTGATCCTGACCGCTTTTTACCGGAGAACAGTCAAGGCCGCCACCCATACGCTTTTGTACCTTTCTCGGCTGGACCGCGAAACTGTATAGGTTGGTTCATTTCATCAGTTTCCCCGTTTACCGTCTAAGCCTTAGAGGACCGAAAAAATTGCGGGACTGGGCAATTTCTAGTATGAGAAAAATCGTTCAGTTTCTAAACACTTCCCGCGCATGGCAATCTCGTTCTCAGAGCCCACCTTCCCTTGGTCAACGATCGGAAACGATGATGACGGGTATGTACCCCATGTATTCCCTATTAGGGACCGTTTATTTTTTTATGAGGGAGGGGTGGGGGGGGGCTGGTTTGATTCGGGAAGAACCATTTAAAATTGCATGACCCCCCTCAGCTTGCCAATGTTTTTCGCATGATTCCCCTCCCCCCCTCAATCAAAAGAAAAAGAAGTCAATTTCGGATTAACATGGCATAAAAGTATTGCTAAAATATTTCACGTGACCCTTCCTTTTCCTTAATTTATTTTTCGCACCAACAACCTCCCTCGTAATAGATGAACGGTCCCTTACACTAAATACATTATCATATATATTATGGATATTGTAATACATTATATTGTATTCTAATACATTATAATAAGGGATACATGAAGTAGCTAGGTGACGATGTTTCGTACCGCTGATATAGGGAACGCGGGCTCTGCAAAGGAGATTGAGCGCATCGATATCTTCTTGTAATTGACGAAGATTCTTTTATAACCTAACGAATATTTGCTTTGTTTTTTAGGTCAAAAATTTGCTGTCCTTGAGGAGAAGATTGTCCTGTCCTATGTATTTCGTCACTTTTCTGTTCAATCGACCCAGTCCTTTAGTGACCTCAAAACCTGCACTGAGCTCATCACCAGACCTAAAGAGGGCATCTTCGTTACGTTGACCAGTCGAAGGAAGAATGGGAACTAAAAGCCAGTGGTCCCGTGGTATAAACGTGTTTAATGTTTGTTTATATCTTTTTAGCTTTCATCGTGTTTTGTCGCAGTTGGCGCAAAGTACTGAAAAACGCACTTAAAAACTTTAATAAGATATGATGTTTTATTGATGTAAGAACAAAACTAGTAGCTTTTTACTAAACGACCAGTTCAAGTTTTCTCTTCGACTCGGCCCTAAGCCGCGCAATGCATCTCCTCGGGTACTGACTCATAGAAAAATTGAACTGGTAGTTAAATTTTAAATATTATTCATTCAAAATGTAGGTGGTATAGATCACTGCGATGAAGGTGAATTGCGCTGCCCTGAAATTCTATCATTGATTGCCCTTCTTGTAGTAAGTCAGTTGCACGGCATTTTCAGTTGAGTTGGTAGGAGTATGGTGTCTAGGAGATAAATTCTCCTTAGTAGATATCATATACTAGCTTTTATGTAAGTTTGGAGAATTTAAGGTCAGAGTGATTCAATGTCACTGTTGTGGTTGACAAATTTCTCAAACGTGACCTGTTTGCTTAACAGCTTTAATATTGAGACAGAAAAAAAGCGAGTCGCAGACGTGGCATTATAAACCCTTACACTCAAATGGTATAAGCAGTTAAGTAAAGAGAACTATATTAAAACTCTCTTCACTTATGTGATAAAAAGTCCCTGCAGTTAAGAGCTGTGAAGTATGTAAGACCAAACCCTTCACATTAATATGGAAAGCAATGAGTGGGCATCAGCAAAGACAATTTAAGAAATTGTTTATAGGTGGCTTGTATTTACAGTAACTAATGCAGGTATAAGTAGAACATTGACCTACAATAAAAGCTCCTGTTTTTTTTCCACTCATGTGTTTTCGTTCAGTAGTTGTTTTTAGTGGCTTGTTTACGGAGACGGTTGCATTTTGTCACTGGCTTTCCGACTGCATATTGCTTTAACATTTTTATTGCCAAGATATATCCACTGATACTGTTGAATTATTCCTCGATACCTTCAATAGTAATCATTGTTAAAATAGACCAGTTGCTTGCTTAAATTTGTCTTTTCAGAGTGTCTCTTTCAAACACAATCTTTTACAAATCGAGTTGCGAATTGTGGCTGGAGGTGGAGTTTGTTGTGCAAAACTACGGCTTACGAGCCATTGAAAATCCACGCTGAAGTCGGTAAATGTTCTGTTTCATCGTTGGGTAGTGTTTTATCCATGTCAAAGGTCTCTCTTTGCAGCTCTTGCGGGAATAAAAGAAATGTTTTCTGCGAATCGATAAAGCTGCTGACTTCACTCGCGTGCTCCATCAGATTATTGTTCATAGTAAATTAGCCAATCAGAGCGTAGAATTTCACTTGCACTTTAATAATAATAATAATAATAAATTAGGCTCAGAGAAGCAACCATTTTCATTTCCCTGAAAATCAATTTCACCTTTTTTTCTTCAGTTTGGAGTGTAATTCGAAAATAGCCTGTTGTAATAAAGGAAATAGTCTACTTTGAATGTATGTCGGTTTATTCTTAATAATAAACTCTTGTCAAAGTCGTCTAGAGGTTCGGAACACAACGATCAAAGCTTGGAGTTATAACTTTTCATCAAAGGACGAAGATACTTGTAGTAGGCGGGAAGCACCTGCCATGAAAAAAAATAGAAATAATAACAAACACTTATAACAAGGACAATAATAATAGCAAAGACAAGGACTGACCATAACAATAATAATAACAATGACAATGAATAATAATGATAATGATAATAACAATGACGATAAGAACAACCATAATAATAACAGTAACAATGATATTCATAATGGTAACGATCTATACAGCGAAAGCAAACACTGTTTTCACTAACTACAGAAATTGATCCACAGCTTCTAAGTTGATCATGCATTGGCGATGCCCTTGGTTCTTTGCTAATCCGTTCTTTCACCTTACCTCGTGTTTATTGAGGGCAGATTTCTGTGCCCATCTGAACAAGTCTTCATACACATTTCCGTCATAACGTCCAAGTGCTGAGTTGAGCGCGTAGTCTGAATGATCAAAGGCATCCACCAGCGATACTGCCTCGGGCCTGCAAAAAGGTTTAAAATGAAGGCAAAGTAAACGCACCAGTCAGGATAGTAAGGGACGGACCATTAGACAAGTGATGGGGGGTGGGGGGAATTTTCAGCGTGCACGAATTTTTTTTTCGCTCACTGCTTGTGCAGGAATTTTTTTTGCAGGTGAACCCCTCTACACGAATTTTTTACTACGTGTGAAATACTACGTGTGAAGAAGTCACAATTGGACCTTCCTTCTACATGAATTTTTTTTAACCTTCTTCTTTGCATGAATTTTTTACTACGTGTGAATAAGTCACAATTGGACCTTCCTTCTACATGAATTTTTTTTAACCTTCTTTTTTGCATGAATTTTTTTCTTGGCATTTTCCCTTGCATGAATTTTTTTGCTTTTTTCCCCACCCCCCAATCACTTTTCTAATGGTCCGTCCCTGAGGCAAACACAAGAGTGATTTGTAGCATTAAATTTACTCCCCGAGTTAACTACTTCACCAGCTGCGACACCCGTGTATTGTTACTAAGGCACCTTGGCAGCCGTTGTGTGACATGTCACGCAACGCTTCTCACAGCGTCGCGTGACAAGCCAGACGACGGTTGCAAAGGAAACTAATACCCCGTTCACACTAAAGCTTAAGCAAGTTCAAGTGCTGATTTGGTAACAGTTTAAAATTGTTTCTTTTACAAGAGTTGCTTACTGACGTTGTCAACTACAAATTAGCACAAATAGAAAGAGCATGTTAAAGTTTATTTGAATCCTGTGTAAAAGCCAGTGTTCCAGTGTTCGCTTACCAATTTTCACGTTTTAAAACCTGGTTTAACTAAAAATGTTTAGTTGGTGTAAATGGGGCATAAATTAGTCTCCCTGGCCGCCATTGTCTGGATTCTCATTGCGTTGCGTGACGTGCTACACGACGGCTGCAAAAAAGCCTGAGTGCTACTCGGTACCGCGAAATTCTCCGTTTGCCACATAATTAGTCACCAATTTTTCTCCGCCAGGACATCCGGCATGAAATAAAAATGCACCGTCTTGTACTAACCTGAGCTGCTCCATCAATGAGTAAACTTGATCTCTTACGGTTTGAATTTGACAGCTATCCAGAGTACCCGCCTGAAGATGAAAACCGAAACTGTTGACGGCGGAGTCAGTCATACTTCACAGATTGAAAATGTAGTAAGAGTATCTTAAAGCCACACATATGCGCACTGAGGCGACAACGGTAGAAGGGATAAAACCCTGTTTCTACCAAAAAAACAAGATGAAAAAATTGAGCTCAAAAACCAGCAGCCATGGACAGCCGTTTTTTTTGGTAGCAACAGGGTTTTATCCCTTCTACCATTGTCGCCTCAATGCGCATGTGTGGCTTTAACATACCCTTACTACATTTTGACGTTGTCATTCTAAGCCACATCCCACAACCCTACCATTTTTCACACTTCACAGATTCGCTAACCTTATCGCATTTGACAAACGACACGTGTAGAAAGAAGGTTTTGATTAACGTTACGTGAAAACACCGTGAAAAATTTATCCAGTTGGTTATACAGAACAAACTAGCCTTTCCATTAGATGACTTTCGTTGGCGACGGCGTGAACACTACCATGTTGAATCTTGTGAAGTCTTTACGCTGACTTCAACAGAAGATGTCGCATGTCGAGTGGCAGAGCTCGGATAGCAGATATACACTGCCGCAGTTTAGCAACACCGTGACATCAACATGTGAGTCTCTTCTTTCAACCCTTTCAGCCCCAATATCAATCTTCATTTTCTCCTAACTGTTCTCGTATATTTGTTATGGTGCTAGTGAGGACAACTTGTTTAAATATCAATACAACTCTTTTTTTGGTGATCGTTTTCGTTATTCTCATAACCTGAATGGTCGATGAACAGTGAATATTGTAATGAGAAATTGGATGCTGGTCACTCGAAGGTAAGCGAGGTCTTCCTTTTTTACTGGGAAAAAGGCCAACAAGTTAACTCTTACAACCTGCGCACATTTAAAAAAAACGCACTTTAACACTTAGCTTTTTACCTCCAGAAAGCTGCCTGAATTGTCGACCACGCCCCAAAGTACAAACAGGTCCGTAACGGCCTTGAGAACTGCGCGTAACTGGTCGCTGACTCCAGACAATTTGTCTCCAGCTTCCAGTGCATAAAGGACTATCATATAATTACTGTAACCCTGAAATGAGGAAGCCAAATGGCCGTCAAAACCTAATAGAGTGATAACCCTACAATCTGTAATATAACATGAATCAAGTGGGGGAAATACTTAAGCCGCAGGTGATGGAAAAGATGCATTGCTGATGCATAAGTAAAAGAAAAAATAGGCAAGCATTGCATGCATGTGGCTACTGCATTTATTAAGTTTATTCGGACCTTTTTGCCATACCTATCGCCTTTCCGCGATTTCCATACTTTTACATATTCCCTTCTGAGTTAAAAAATAAATCGATACAAAAGCGAATTGTATTGTGCATTATGATTGGCTAAATACTAGGCACGCGCTGATTGGCTCCTTCACTCACTCACTCGCGTTTCCTTTGACATATTGTCTCCAGCATTATTTCACATGCAGTAGCCGAAAAATGTAAAGGATATAAACAAAGACTGAAGTTCTACGAAAAGCTCTGAGAAGAAGGAGATAAAAATACCTTCGCACCGCGAACTAAATCAACAGATATTTCATTCCAGGCGTCTGCTGGGTCCATTCCAGAGAGAACTCTCCTTTGAAGGTCGTCTGCAGCTCTTCTCAACTCACTAAAGGGAAATCAGGAACAGAAGACAAGTTTTATTAGTATAGGTAATAGCATGGTTTGTAGGGATATTTGGTATAAATACCACGAGGGATATTTCAAAATTGTTGTACGTAATTTCAAGAGCCGTTAGGCGAGTGAAATTTGAGACAATTTTAAAATATCTCGAGTGGTATTTATGCGAAATATCACGTACAAATCATGCTATTATTTGTTTATACTACTACTCGCAAAAGGTTTGTAATTTTCACATGTAGGTATTTCAAATTAAGCTGAAATACCACTGCTCTTAGCCAATCAAATTACAGAAATTTCTCATGTAGTAGTATAAATGGTATAATAATATACATGAAAAAATTACTCGATTCTGATTGGCTGAGAGCAGTGCAGTTCAAGTGTAACACCAGTGCAAAAAGTGTAACACCAGTGCAAATTACACATCGATTTTCTGGATTATGATATTCTTTATTTTTAAACGAACCGCTTTGAGTTCGTAGCGTTATCAGCTGATCTTCATCAGCCAATCAGTAAATAAAGTGTCAAATCCGCGTCAAATGCTCACTTCCTGTCCGCAATGAGATCTTCCGGCACTTCCTCCAAGCGGATTTTTTCATTTCTATATTATTGATAAGTAATCATACGGCTTTCCTCGTTCAATTTGGAATTAATTTGTACTTGTGAGTTTTTCAAAAAGCTGAAATTGCACGAGCCGCTTCGGCGAGTGCAATTTCAGCTTTTTGAAAAACTCACTCGTGCAAATTAATTCCAAATTGAACTCGAAACCGTATGATTACCTTTACTAACATAAGTTCAAATAATGCCGCTGGTCGCTTATGTTATTACCGTGTTATTTAACAATTAGACCCGTAGCTCGCAAGGGCGAAGAGTGTAATTGTTTTAGTATCACCCAACTAGTCGGACAGAAAAAGCAATAATAAAGTTAGCAAATGCAAGTTGAAGAAAGATTTATTTGGGAATAAAACAAAAGAAAGCGCCACGAATTTCGCTACTCGAAGACTATTACTAACAGTCCTCTAGTAGCGCAGCCAATCAGATTGCGGCATTTGCATTCGTCCACTACTTGGGTGATACTAATACCGTGTTATTACCAACGCGCGTACATATATGTTACTTACCGGGCTAGGTCGGTCCGTATAGGGAAAAATTGTGCCCCGAGAGTACAACCTGTGGATGAAGGCCGAGGACCGTACTCAAGACCTCGGGGCACAGTTTTTCCCTATACGGACCGACCTAGCCCGGTAAATAACTTATTTGCTTTTTTGGATGTCTTCTTTTTTACAGCAAGAGAAGAGATAGGATATTGCTACAGCGGGGAAAAAATCCGGCTCGTGGGCCGTATCATAAAAAGCTGGACCAGTCACGCGCGCGCGTGATTAGCCAATCAAATTCGAGGATTTAGGATTCCGGCCCGCTGAGATGCTTGAATGAGAAAAAAAATAGTATCTTTTATTTTATTTCGATTATTACTCAGTGATGACAGCTCTTTTAAGCAAATCAACCGCAGAATGTTTTTTTCATCTCGTTATCTTCTCCTTACCTCAGTGTTCTATCTTCATAGATTCTCAGCTGAACTTGTGGGTCTAAGAAGTCACGTGAATTTTTAGCTGGACAGCGTTCGTGCGTTCGTGACAAAAAGGTGAGAGACGAAGGAAGGGCACCGCGATCTTGAGCTTTCGAAGCGCACTTCACAAGATATCTGCATATATGAAGATAAGTACAATAGTAACTACCTCGTGTAGAACTAACCTCCATTACCCGAGCCCTTGTACATGTTAAAAAGGCAAAAGATCCTTGCAAAGCAATAAAAAGCTGTGATGAAGAAGATTATCATGATACACAATTTATTTGCACTGGACAAATAATAAATGTCGTTAAGAGTTGCGTGACGTTAGGTTACGTTACGAGACGCCATGTCGTTAAGAGTTGCGTGACGTTAGATTACGTTACGAGAAGCTATGTCGTAAAGAGTTGCGTGACGTTAGGTTACGTTACGAGACGCTATGTCGTAGAGTTGCGTGACGTTAGGTTACGTTACGAGACGCTATGTTGTAAAGAGTTGCGTGACGTTAGGTTACGTTACGAGACGCTATTCCCTTTGAACAACAAGCTACCTTGATTTCTATTTCGCTTCTTACATGAAAGGGAGGGTAACCACAGCATCTGCAGCCAAAACTATGGTCCCTTAATTTTTCACAGATTGGGTTGGAATTTGGAGGTGTTGGCTTTTATGAAGGGAAGAAAACGGGAGGACCCGAAGAAAAGCGCTTAGAACAAGGAGCCAGCCAACAACAAACTCGACCCACGTGAGACCGTAAGATTCGAACCCGTGTCACAGAGGAAGAAGACGAGTGCTCTCACCACTGCACCAACCTTACTACCCTTAGCGTTCTAATTGGAAACGCTACTCACTATCTATTCTGATAGATAGTGAGTAGCGTAGCAGTGTGCCCTTGCTAACAAAGTGGCGGCCGCTTCTTCAAGTTTTCGAAGTGTCCGTGAAGAAGATTTAGACAGTTTAGTGGTCGAGGCTGTCCCAGAAAAGACAAAGTTTTGAACGACTAGTGGATTTATACTAAAACAATTAGATTATTCGCTCTCGATTTCTATGCGTGATAGTTGACTAACACGCGATAGAAATCTCGAGCTCATAATCTAATTGTTTAATAGAAGCGATCATGCGTACATAACTGTTCCTACCTTGCAACTTGCAGGTACAGAACATCGTTGTCACCTTCGTAGGTGCAAGAAGCATTTAGTAACGAATACAGCTCAGGAAGACCGCTGCACAGCAAGAATCCATGTCCACCACAAGCCAGGCGACACGTCTCAGCATGACGCGTAGCCACTGATGTCGCAAAGGCCTTTAAGCCGCTAGTGATACAATGCACCTGAGAGAGAAGAGTAAAGTGCCATCATTGGTGAAACAGCAGCATTACCTTTGGAAACCAAGAAAGAAGGCAAACGTTTTCATTCCTAAAGTAAAGTTCCCCTTATAAGTATATTTAACAATTATTGTCTGAAATCGATGTGAATAGTGGCAGAATGTTTACCGAGCTGCGACGCAAGGTCAGTGAATATTTCTAAAGCCACTATTTAACGGGATTGAAGAGAATAATTGTTTTAGTATATACCAATGAAGCAACCTGTCCTCAGACACGAACTCAGAGACAGCCGTAAAGTGAGAATTGACGCCGGCCATTTTTGTTTCCCTTTGACCAAAACTCACTTGCACAAGGATTTCCGAGAATCCCCAGCGCTATTTACCTCCTAGCTTTTTGATTGGTGCTGAATATCCATAGATCATAAGTCAGCCAATCAGATCGCTCAAACTGCTAAGGTTGTGGAATTGGTATAAAATTATACTAACTCCTTATGTTTTCTTTACTATAAATCTTTTACCTTATATTGATTCATTTAGAAATAATTATATAGTGACTGCTATTGAGACTTGAAGGGTCAAGTAAAGGGAATAAAATACCTCAGGTAGCATGGAGAAATCTCCAACGAGGACTCTACCCTGCATTTCGTGGTACACATTCCAAACCTTATCGAATGCAAACTTAATTGCAAACACAGTGGCGAGGCCGGGTAGCAGTTTGTACTGCTGCGTTTTGTAGTTGATAATCTGAGATTCTGGTTCCCTGATGAGATCAAAACAGCAAGGAAAATAAGATGAGGGCAGTTTTTTCTTAACTATGAACGCTTCGGGCAAGGTCTCAATGGGGTGATGACTTATACGGCTAATGGCTAATAAATTATTTTTGACTGTTTTACGGCTAACGGTTAATATTTTTTTACGGCTAATGGCTAAGATTTTTCAACATTTACGCCTAACGGCTAATTTTTTTGCCCAATTTACGGCTAACGGTTAACCCCATTGAGACCCTCTTCAAGGATTGGTTGCAGAGCCCCGGGAAGACGTGACGAGATAATTGAGAATTTTTTGGGTAGCCATATTATGTTGCTGGGGCCCGGAACCCTTGGCCTAAACATGACTGAGTTCAGTTCTATTTTGCTGAGTGAGTTCAGTTCTATTTTGCACGAACAATCCATCGCAAAATGTCCTCAATGGCATCGTTCTAAATGATTCATCTGATCACTTACCGGTTTTCACCTACTTTGGTAACGAAACCCAGACACGTCGAAGAGAAAAGAAAATTTTTACTCGCGTAATCAAAGTTATTAATTTGGAAAAATTTAACGAAACCCTTTCAAATACAAATTGGTCTTTAATGACTAACGAAAACGACCCCAATGAAGCTTATAATGATCTTATAAGTGAATTTTCCCGAATTTATGAGGCATGTTTCCCTTTGAAAGTCATCAAAGACAAGCAAATGAACAAGTTCTACTCTCCATGGCTGAGCCGTGATCTCTTAAAGTCCATTAACAAGAAGAACAGACTGTACAAAAATACTCGTTCAATCAACTCACTACGTCCTGTGAGCTAAAATACAAAGCCTAAAAAACAAACTGAACCACTAACGTATTGTCAAGCGTACATTCAGAACAACATGGAAACTATTAAACGAGGTTGTGAACAAACGTAAGAACAATCCATCAACCCTCTGCTCATTTAAATCCGACGGCAAAGTAATCACGGATCCCAAGGACATCGCTGACAGATTCTGTAAATACTTTACCAGTACTGGTCCCTAGCGAGTGCGGATCAATATCAGTTTCTGGGCAACCGTGCACCTACCCATCCCCTAAACCAACATTAACGCTAACTTTTTAACTCATTAAAACTTGTTGGATAAGAGGGGAGGGGTAGGTGCACAGTTGCCCAGAAACTGATATTGATCCGCGAGTGCTATCCCCACCGTGAATTCGACCACTCTTCGCTCATTTCTTGGTAGCAGAGATTACCCTCCCATCATTCTAAAACCTACCGACACTAGTGAATTGGAAAGTATCTGTAGCTTGTTTTCGCTGAGAAAGGCCCCTGGTTATGACAATATTTCTATGCGGGTGATAAAGCATTCATTTCACTCGATTTCTGCACCTCTGGCAAACATTATAAATCTTTCTTTATTGATAGGTATTTTCCCAGATAAACTAAAAATTGGTAAAGTAATTCCCATCTACAAAGCAGAGGATCCGAGACTTTTTGTAAATTATAGACCAATTTCTTTGCTACCAAATTTCTCAAAATTCTTTGAAACGATCATGCACAATCGCTTTGTCGAATTTGCCGAAACAAACGAAATATTCTATCTCCGTCAGTTTGGATTTCATAAAAATCACTGACATCATACGTGCTAATCCATTTGCTTAGATGCAAAAAAAAAAATGATGATGATGAATGTGAAGTCAACAAAACAGTTGTTGCGGATAAATTAAAATTTGCCGATTGTATTTTTCGAAACGGAAAATTCCCGATTTCCCTAGTCTGGACTAAAATCTACAAACAATTGATCAGTTTCGCGGAAAATGACACCTTATTCTAGACCCAAATTCTATGATTTCTATACCATCCCAGACTAAACTGCTTGAAAACCATAACTTTCTCAGCGGCACATGCCTATATAGTCACTATGCCACCACCCACCACATATACACCTACCCAGGTTTAAGTTCACTTTGTCGCCGCACTGCACTGTAGCGTGTGGCAATGGTAACTGCCTGGGACAATAGTCTAAAAGAATCAGCGACAATGGTAGCACGCACGTAACTCATAGTGGAATATAAAGCTTTTGAGTTGACTGGTTTGGAAAATGCTCCATCCGGGGCTAGCTGTTCAGTAAAATATAAAAGTGATCAGTATCGTCGAGTTGCTTTCCAAGAATGATCACACTGCCTGGCTTCACCCCCAGATGAAAAAGGTAGAACCATACTGTACAGTCAACGACACAGTACCACAGTACAGCACTGTTCAGTAGCTTTCCAATGAATGGTCACAATGCATGGTTTGATCCACAGATGAAAAAGATAGAACCACACTGGATAGTAAAACAAACAGTGCCACAGTACAGTACTGTTCAGTAGCTTTCCAAAGAATGGTCACACTGCATGGTTTGATCCACAGATGAAAAAGTTAGAACCGCACACTGTATAGTAAAACAAACAGTACCACAGTACAGTACTGTTCAGTAGCTTTCCAAGAATGATCACACTGCTTGGTTTAATCCACAGATGAAAAAGCTAGAAGCACACTGTACAGTAAAACAAACAGTACCACAGTACAGTACTGTTCAGTAGCTTTACAAAGAATGGTCACACTGCATGGTTTGATCCACAGATGAAAAAGTTAGAACAACACTGTATAGTAAAACAAACAGTACCACAGTACAGTACTGTTCAGTAGCTTTACAAAGAATGGTCACACTGAATGGTTTGATCCACAGATGAAAAAGTTAGAACAACACTGTATGGTAAAGCAAACAGTACTACAGTACATTGCTGTTCAGTAGCTTTCCAAAGAATGGTGACATTACATAGAAAAGAAACGATAAAACAACACTGTATGGTAAAATGAACAGTGCCTCAGACTGATGTATACTTGCAACGCAAATAACAAACATAAGTTTGCTAACCTTGGAGAATCCCATCAGCATTTGGTCACGAGGAATACGCACGTGATCGAACAACAAGTAGCCATTGTCAATTGCATTTGTAACCAATGAGAACTTAGGTCCAATATCCCCTATCCTGATACCTTAAGTCAATTTGAAAAAAGGGCAATCCCAAATAAACAATCAATGTATCTCCAAAATCACTGGGTTACTTGAAATAGGTAAAGATGCTTTCAGCACACAAACGTAACCTGTGACATTACAAAGACCCCCTCTAGAGTCCACAAGGACATGATAACTAGTACTAGAGGCAACTCAAAAGACTAGGCTAGCAAGTTTATAGGCACAAAGAAGCAAAATTACTTTGATATAAGAGAACCTTAACCTGGGAATGGTGAGGAACTTGTAGTTAGGCTTACCTTGGAGGGGGCGATGGGTTTGCAGATTTCGTAATTGTACGATAAACATCTGTATGCCATGATCTTTTCCATTTGTTGTAAGCTTTGCTGGAACGATAGCATGTGTGCATGTCTTACCCACTGCAAAAAAAATAAATAAATAAAATAAAAATAAAATAAAAAAAGATAAAAAAATATGAATAATAAAAGTAAAAATTTTAAAATAATAAAACAATAATGATTAAAATAGCTGTTCACATATAAAAGCCCAAAGTTGACATATAAAACAAAGCTAGTTGCTTTCAATATGTCTTTCCAGTTCGAGATCCCAGATCTATGTCAACATGTGATAAAAAAGAAGTGCTTCTTGAATAGACCATTCTACAGTTGCGTGCTTTATAGTACTCTGGCCTTTGAATAGAAGTGAGGCTGGAGGTGACCTTGTTTTGTTATAAACCTTCCTGTTCTTCGCATGTAAACAATATGAATTGCACATGAAGGGTGGGGAGGTTTGTAACCAAGCAATGTCACCTCCAGCCTTGCTTCCATTCAGAGACTAGGTTCCTAAGGACAAAACTGTAAAATGGCCTATTATGGCAGGAGTGTTGGGAAGAGAGAGTGAGAGAGGCACAGCATACATTGACTTAACTCACAATTTCCAGGCCACCATTTGCATGCAGAGAGAGAAGGCGAATGAATCACAAACTCCTGTTTATTCTTGTCATATGTTGCTGTTGTCTCCAACCCTCGGACATTGGTCCCTGCATATGAAAAGAAACTTTTTGCTTCAAATACAACTCCAAAAGATCTGTTACCAGCCACTGAAGTATAAAATAACAAGCCAGTTCCAATATGCAAACTCGCACAACTTAAATGCTCATAGATATTTTTCTGTTTTTTTTTTTCATATATGTACTACTCCTGCTAAACTTTATTTAGTTTTCCAACATCTGTAATTTCAATAACACTCTTAGACATCTTCAACAAAAAAAATCAATTTTTTCAATAAAACTCAGCTGAGTGTCCTTAACTCACATGGCAGTTGTGTGTCTGAAATTTAATTCAGTAGAGAATGAAAAAACACACATGCAAGCATATTTAATAACATATATTTAGCCACATACAGTCATGCATTATTATTTTCAAGGCTTTACAAAGAAACACCACTAAGATATGTATATAGCTGGTAAATATGGTAAATGTTTTATGTCATAGTACACATGTACCAGCAATTCAACATTCAAAACCAATTCAAAGTCAGTTTCCAAGTGATGAAATTACAGTACTCAAACATCTGCAATTTCCTTCTTTATATATTAATTTCTCTGATAACTTATCAAAATCTGGTGCATGGTAACATATGGCTGTACTATAAAAAGGGTTTTAGTCCTTCATTTTCCAAAGCATCTTTCATCAAACCAACTGTATGCAAGCAAATTTTTGGATCAGTTGTATCGAACAGCAGTAATTGCAAAGTGCAGCCTTGTCTTAACTACATGTACATAACAATGGATAATTGACCATTAACTTAATTAGCAAGCACATAAAAATACAAACAGCACAAACTAAATATCACCAAAAGTTTTATCCAAAGAAATCCCACAAAACAACATAATTATGTTCTCTAAATTGTTACGCCATTAAGAGATAGTTCATCATAACATTGTTCGTCACCATGGCCAAGTTCTGTTTGTGCATAAGTTCCAAGAATCTGATAGGTCTCTGCAAGTGGGATCCACTTCCTTCCCTGTTCCTCTGTTCCTTGGTTCTAATTGTCAAAAGGAACACAAATATTTATTTTGATGATAATAAGTAAGTTAATTATAATGGTTACTGTCTGCCAGCTCCTGCCAAAGAAACTACAACATTCTTAAGAACCACTTGCTGTAACAGACGAACTAATTCTGCAACTTACATTGAGAACATATACTATTAAATTTAGTGTAGCATGCTTGTTCTAGACTGAAACACTTGCAATACTCTAATGTTAAAATATCATTGGGAACAGTCTGGTACCTTGATCGTTGGTATAAACATTAAATTGTTCAAATGATATGGGGGCACACATCCAATCAACCTATGGAAAGAATGGTTTGACTACTAAACAATTCACCTTTGATCTCTCTTGGGAAGGATATGGATGCGTAGTGTACATGTATTTGTAAACAGTGACAAGTAAAATCAGGAAATATATTTCCTGCGCATTCTTGACCAAATTCTAATAAAAGGCAAGGGAAATTATTAGATTTTGGACAAAACGTAAGTGAAATGATTCCCTAATTTCATGAGTATACCATTTGATTACCTGTTTATCATGGGCAACAAATAACTCCTTAACATTTTCAAACTCAGATGCCATTTTGGCGCCGTAGGAGAAGTTACCATAACAACATTGTAATTTCACATGGGAAATTATAAATTAACCCATTAAGCCCTAAGGGGTCTCCCTGTGTCAAGGGCACATGACCAAGAATTAACCAATCACAGTGCTCGTTTTGTTGGGTGAGAGTTTAGGTATATAACAAAAGACACTAATTTTAGGACCAGGAGGGCTGTGTTTGTTCAATTAGGGGTCTGCTCCATAGAGGTTTCACTATACAGTGAAACCCCGTTAATACGGCCACCAACGGGCCATGGAAATTTGGCCGTATTAACGGGGTGGCCGTATTAACGGGGTAGGGTCAAATTTCATGACTGGTCTACTTCAAGTGACGTCTTGACAGATAAATATCACAATTGTACTTCTGAACAACTGTTCTTTAATAAACATCACGACTGCAAACATAAAGTACTATCAGTACCGAGGTGGCGGATATGGCATGGAAGTTCCTTGCGTTTACAGATTTACGGGGCAGCAGAGCCACATCAAATTGCAAGCAAATCTATTGGACCTCGAGAACAATCTTTCTGTAAGAGATGTTAACAAAGAGGAGGGAAGCTTAAAGCGATACACAGAGCAAGTAGAAAGCCGCAACAAAAAAGCAAGCCGTGTGAAAAACTGTGCTATTTATTCTCTTTTTTACTACAGCACAATGACTTAATCGCTTTGTGATTTAGCTAAGCAGGTGCTACTGTTTGTAAGTTTATTTCTTTTTCAGTCATTAGTTTACCACAAAACCACACAAGTCAATGACATGACAAGTTACAGGCATTTTTGAATAAAAGACTATCATTCGACATTGTTTCCCGAGTACTGTATTTGTTTTGTTTGGTTCGAGTGGCCGTATTAACGGGGTAAAATTATAAAGGATTGTACAGGTTGGGTTTTCAAAATGTGGCCCTTGGCTGTATAATGGGGTTGCCGCATTAACGGGGTTTTATTATAAGAAAATGTATGAGCATTTTGCCGGGACAAACAAAAGTGGCCGTAATAACGAGGTGGCCATATTAACGAGGTGGCCTAAGGCGGGGCTCCACTGTATTCAGAGTTAGGAAATCAAACACAGAGCACTTATGTCAGAGTTTTCAATAAGAATTGTAGCAACAGGAGAATTGTGTAAAGTAACAGGAGAATATTCTGAAAGCAGTTTCAGTCTGAATTTAAAACAAGCTCAGGTCACCTAAAGTTGACCGAAGAATTCTTCATAGCAGCCAGAGAATTCTCCGATCTCTGACGAACACCTTATTATGTTACATAATGCCAAGCCCACTTTCCTGACCTGTTTAGAGTGCTGATGTCTTCAGGATCAGTAATATTGTATTTTTCCAGCAGTTTAACAATCTGTAGACTCAGCTGCAAGGATCTTTCATAGCCATGCTCCCGATCCAGTACATAAGCATCTTCTTTACTGAACACTGGATCACTGGATAGCAATGACTCTGAAAACAGAAGGTGCAGCAGTTAACACTGTGCTTGAGAAGCCACTCACATTAGGCGACCACACTGGCTCACAACAGAAACTCATAAGACTTCAAACGTGTTATGGGCATTCAGTGTTGCATCCAGGTTTTATTGGTCCTGTGGACCCCTTGGAAAAATATTTGGGGGTCCAGACCAGAATTTTGGGGGTCCCACCATAAATATTGATTTCAATCACCTCTTAATTGGATGATGAAGACGAATGGAAAATCGCATTGTCGGTGTCCGCCATTTTGAAAACTGCCATTACTGGCCGAGTAAATGTTTCTTCGTTCACCTCCGCGTGACGCTACGGCTCTCTCAAACTAAAAAGCTTTCGTTAAGAGAAGTCAGAATTTAAAAAATGAGGAGCGAATGAACGCGAAAATCCGTCATTGCTAGCAATTGTGCATCAGAAGGCAAGATGCTCCAGTGTTCATCTTCGGAAGTTTGTTGTTCCGCATGTGGCAAGCGGATTTTTTTTTTTTCGCGTCAATACAAGTGGAAGAAATGTGCATATATTTCAAGTATGATATTTGTGCGTCCATAGGGACCCCTTCTTAGTATTTTAGGGGGTCCAAAGGCAAAATATTGCGTTCCAGGACGCAATGACGCGCTCTGGATGCAACACTGGGCATTCAGAGCTTCTCAAGATTCAATATTTTCCAGCTACCTTAATTAATTATTTGGAAACTGCATGCTTACCCCAGCCTTTGAGGCTTGTCTCATCCTGCTTCTGTGGCAGGTCATAAACAAAACACATTTGCAACAATGATGTGACTGCATGTTTTGAACCAAGGTGGGTAGTTTCTTCCCTGCCAGCAGAGGTCTCTCACGGCGAAGGAACCTCTGCTAGCAGGGGAGGTATTTTCTGGTGAATGCGTCATGCTGCAGAAGCCAATTTGATTGACTCGTTTGGTTTATCTTGATTTTCAAAGTATAGACCTCATTCATAATGTTGGCCAAACAAAAATACTCTTTTTTTTTCATTGTCATGAGCTTCACTGGCTTAGTCTTAGTTCCAAAATGAGACTTAGTGGGTCTCAGTAATTAACATACATACAAAGAATGATAAATCGGCGCCAGTTATGAAAGTTCTAAATGGTACTTGGTAGATTGAATGCGGACAAGCTGTGGTTGAAGACAGTCGAAGGTAGTGACATGTTTCTGGCATGACCAAGCTATCAAGCTATCTGCACCCACCAAGATATCTTTTTCGCTCCGTCTTTTGTCGACCACCGTGTAGCAGGTAAGTTAGCTCTAGAACATCGAAGGACCCCTTTTCTCGTTCCTTCGCTAAATCGGGATTCACTTTAGCACTGGGAAAGTCCATGACGGGATTTTTCTCCATGCGTTGCGCGATCTCGACGAGCTCTTCGACCTCCTTCCTTCGGAGGCCGTGTCATCCAAGATGGCGTCGATTACGCAACACCAGGGAGCGTTCGAGAAAAGCCTGGGGCAAATGTGGCTTAGGGCCCGTTTCTAAGATCCCGAGAACTTCACGGATTCGAAGCGCCATCTCTGGGTTAGAATAAAAAACTCAAGGACTGATTGCCGTCACAGGATGTCGTAGACTACTGTTCCTGCAGAAAACGTGTTACAGTACTTACTTACTTTTACGTAAAATCAAACAAACCGGGCCTTTTTTAAGAAATCGGTAAACCACAGGGGTAAAGGGGATGCGCGAAATCGATCGTTTAAACTTATAACTGTATCAGGTTGCTTTTTGTCTTAGTGTTTGCTTTATGTTCGGGTTCAAAGGCAAAACAAACGAGACTAAGCGCGTTTCTGACTTTGCTGGGATGCACCGAGGTGCGTGACTTCACGGGAATCCAATCCATTCACTGTGAATCCATTTCACAGAAACTAAGTACAGCCGATCATCAAAGGCCGATAGAAACTTAAACGAGAATCGAGGTGTCACTCAAGCCATAGTCGGTGAATGTTCACCGAGCTCGGTTTCCCAGGAATAAAAACTGATCCGGAGAGACTATGGCTTGAGTGACACCTCGATTCTCGTTTAAGTTTCTATCGGCCTTAGTACTCCTGTTACAAGTATATGTACCCCATAGTTAGCAGATGCGTCTTATAGTGACGTCAAAGCTATACTGTCACTGACAGGATTATTTCTGGATAGCCAATGAGATTTCGGGGTTTCCTTAAATTCTCGGTACAGACGCTGCAAAGAATATCACAGAGGTCGGTTTCCCCCAGCGATTATGTCTGTATGTATTTAGTGATTATATTACGCAAGAAATCCCTTTCCGGGATAGCCTGCGAACATGCTCCTAGCGAGTGTGGCGAGCGAAAGTGTGATTCCGTGAGCGAAGCGAGTGGGAGTCGGAGCGTGAATCCGCGAGCGAAGCGAGTGGGACGCGGGGGAGCCTGTAGACATTGTTTCTGATACGCCGTTCCGCCCCTTAGTGATTAGCCTGTTACAAATCAGTCAAGAAGGTAATTAAACCAGTTAAAATTGATGGTTTTTCTCGCGCTGTTTTATCAGCTTTTATAGCATTCTACCGCACGCGGGTTTCGCGGAACGGGGAAATGCAAGGCGAATAGGAACGTATTTGCCGTTTCTGCATAAAAGTTATTAAATCCGCCTGAAGGGAAAAAAGTGCCAGTTGTGTCAGTTTTTAACAAGGTAAAAAACAAAGAACTGACTGTGTCTTCTGGTCAAGAGAGTGTAGTTTTGGCTGCCGAAGTTGAAAAGCTAGGACATTGTTTACACCGTGAGTTACCGTGGAATGAATTTCCCTGAACTTCCTTGCCTTTCTTGTGCCAGGCAAGTCGTTCGCGTGGTTTATTCTTTCAAAGTAATAACAAGCCGTTGCAATGAACCTTTGGAGCAGCTGGTAGATTCACCCGATCAATGTACAACACCAACTAGTAGTTCTAAACGACCTACAGCCGTTCGATCACCGACTGGTGAAACCCCTTCAGCGAAACGCAATAAAGAAGGAAACGCGATCGACTTTAACAATAAATTTGTTTCTATTCGAATTAGATATTCATATTGGATATCCCAAATCCAGGTAAGAATGACCGCAAGTCTTTAACATTGGAAAATGCTGCCCTGAATGACTTCTTTTTCTTTCCTTTCTGGATAGAAACTTGGCCCCTACCAAAAAAAAAAAACCAAGTAAATTAAAAGCAAGAGTGCAGCAAGTGCATAGCAATCATTATCCATAAATGATAAGTGTTAAGCCAAATATGATTACTAAGAAATCATGATCATGACTTGTACAGTGTACCGAGCACTTGGCTTATATTCATCTTCTTTCGCCAACGTGTCTGACTGTTCGCCAACAGTTTCCATCGCATGATGAGTATGAAGTTTCCAACGTCCTGGATCAGTTCGCCGCGCCAACGCTTAAACTTATATGTCAGTTCGCCAAAGTCCAAAGTACTTTTTGAAGAAAGACTGAATGTATTTACAAATTACCAGAGGAATAACATGTCACCTTTGCTGTAAGATGAAATGCGTGTACATAAACCGACCGGCATTCAACGCCAGTGCAAATTATGATCTACAAAATATCAGAATAAATTCAGGTTACTTATCAAGCTGAAACAGAGCGCGCCTCATCGAAAACGAAGCAAACAGTTTGCTTTCCGAGGAGACCTTCGTTCAGCTGTTTTGACCACTGTTTCGAGGACAACGTTTCCAGACTTCCATGGAGGAGATCCACATCGAATCCACTGGCGACCAGTTCTTTCTCTCCTTTTTCATCTCCTAAGCCGATGGCAAACGCTCTCAGACCTAGACGTGTCAACTCTTCAACCTGGTCTTTCATTATAGAAACTTTTAAAAGGTATCAGTACAACCCATTTGACCATTCGCGCGCGGCCCGCTCTAGCGCTCTTGGTTTTAACAAAAACCCATATAAACCGTATATTTTTTGAAAGCTTAATAACTACAGATTATAACCCGATCCGTTTAAACAGTAAAAAATCTACTGGTTTTCGAAAATGTGAATATGTTAACAAAGCTTCACGAACCTATAAATCAAGTTCTACGCCCGCTAAAATTAGGTCGGAGAAAACGATTGACATGGCATCCGTTTCTTCACACATTGACCTCAAAAACCGTGTCTCAGATTTTTGGCACATCCGTTTGTTATTTTTTTACAAGAGGATAAAGTTTGAATAGGGAAAAAAATTGAACTGCCCGCGAAAAACAGGCATAACTTTTTAATGAGACAAAAAATCAGAATTCGCAGACATGGTTTTGTCGGCGAACGTTCTGACAACATGCTCTCCAAATTTCAGCTAATTTGGTCCAGGGGCTGACGACTTGGAACTCGAAATGCACGTACAACTCGCCTATTTTTTACTTTCGAGAAACAGAGAAAAACTAAAATTCGGCGGCATCCAAGTGTAATGAGATTATCACACCAATGGAGAAACCGCAGAGGAATCAACTTTCTATACAACAATAGGAGTGTAACAGTTAACATGGAACAGGTACAAATTTCTCTCGACGGCACGCGTTAAATTATTTTCCTGTGAATAAACCGCTTTTTCATGTGTGAAGTCAGAATTCCAAGGCAAGTAAACACGAAATCATCTTTTGACGTTTGGTGATGAAATTTTATGTATCTTGACTAATCTTCAAAACTATGACCATGTCAGTAAAGATGCCAAAGGCCCGCAGATCCCCGAGAAAATGCAAGCGCACAAACGGAAACGCTGGAGCGGACGTCGTAAACGTAAACTTTTCTTCTTCAAATTCCTCTGCTTCGACAGTTTATTGCAATCGTATTTTACGGCGACTTGCGCTTATTTCGGCTTGCTCGCTGGCTTCGTGATCGCGATCGAGTTCATCCAGCAATTTTTCTTGATTGTAATAAGACCCTTTGCCGCTTTCCGCTAATTTAGTGTTTTAGTGTTAGTGTTTTTTGCCTTCTTTGGCCTTCTTTTAGCCGATGAAAAAGGGCAAGATCGCTTGTTCTTCCTCGAAGACATCCGTGCACTGATTATGGCGCGCGAAATCGCGTGTCAAACTCAGCATGTTATTGGTGTCACGTAACATCTTGCCTCGACAATTAATATTCATTTGACAGAACTTGTCGACTCTCAATTAAGTAATTAGTGTGCAAAGAATCTTTATCGCGCAATAACTAGCGACGAATATAATATTTTTTCGTGGAGTTTTTTTAGTTTTAAAGATAACCTTAAGATTTATCGTCCAGCCGTTTAAAAAAGTAAAAGTATGTAAAATGGCGAATTTTCCCCTTACTGATACCTAAGGCGTCACAACTAAGACACAAGCACCTTGTAGTTTCCACAAGTCTTTCAGTAGACACTGCAGCAATTGAGAAATACGTCGGTAGAATACCAAAACAACATCGCGCTTCTGTGCCACAGTTTCCAGGCATAGCTTCTGCTCATGTTTCAAACCAGAGATGTGAAGAAAATGTTGCAAAGAATTGCTCAAAGCTGCCTCGAATTCAACGTCAGTCAACTGTACATTGCACCCAGAAGCCGTCTTCGGTCGCATGCAAATTTACAAGCAGTTGTCAAGATCTGTCAAATATTTATCTCAAAGCTTCTCAAAGCTGTCAACAGTCATCGATTCAACCAATCAGATCTTGATACCAGGAGCTGGTACCATGGAACGGCGGCATCAATGGAATGTCTACATCCCGCTCGCCCTAAGCTACACTCGGCTGGCTCGCTCTGAAAACCAACTAGGAGCCTGTTCGCAGGCTATTTCCGGGAAAATCCACTTAGTCTGCTATACAAGCGAGAACATGTTGCTTGAGGTAACTCTCCTTCGTTTCTCGCTTTGGTTTGTGCTCAGCACTTTGGTCGCATTCTCGAATGCAAGAACATTGTGTCCGAGGATCTTTTTTCAAAACGTAAATGAGAAGTACTTACCGTATAAAATGATCGAGGGAGTGTACGTGAAACAGAGCTACAACAACAACAGCTTCCCGGTGTACAAACGAGAAAACGGCAACATCTATTTCTACCGTCATGTGACTGACTCAGGCAAAAACGTTCTCATTTTTGAAATCGATCGCACAGTATACGTCGCTGCCAACATTTTCAACTTCGTGAATCCCTCGGTTTGGATCGGCTCTGGAGTGCTGAACAGGAATGATGTGTTTAGTGGTTTGCTTCACCAATGGGAATACTTAGACCCTCGCGATCAGTTATATCACGTACTAAGAAATGGCATCAAAGCAATATGCGTGGACGACAGTTTTAGAGAATGCAACTCAGACCGAGTGTACATGAACGAAAACTTTACTGATGGAAATGCGAACCTGCTGAACGACATGACTCGGGATTATTTCTCTAGGAAAGAAGGGGTGTTTCGCAATCTCCGTCCAGTGTATACACATAGCACACAGCCATGGTATTTGCAGTTCGTAGATGGTTATTGGGTTGTGACAGGTAATTACAACCCACAACATTCAGATGATAACGCTTTCATGAAAGTGAAAGATTTGGCCTTGAGGCCTGAATATGTCAGCGCGACTTGGTCGGTACAATACAATGCATGGCGTGACAGCCCCAGTCTTCGAATCATGTGCAGAGGAGTGAGATCGATGTCAAATATTTGCCCGTCGAAGCCTTGCGATAGTAGGGCTTCCTGTGTGTACACCTCTGGTAATGAAACGCTTTGTGTTTGTCCTGCTGGTTACTCGGGGCTGCGATGTTCGGTCAACAAACAGTGTCCAGTGCCAAGCCCAAACCCGCTTACCGAGTTTGCGTTTGTGTATTCCGGAAAAAGGCCTGGTTATCTTGGCATGATCTTTTGCAAAGGTTCTACTCCTGATGTACGGTTTGGTCTCTGTCTGGGTAGTAGAAGCTATCCATACTGGAGGAGGCAAGGAATGGCCTGTCAGGCTCCCACCCGTACGACGTCTTACATTCCTCGAATCTTGAATTCAACCTTCAAACCGTGGTATCCTGTGACGCCCACAAACTTTGTTGACAACCCTAGTACATCTGAAGCAGCAATCGCTTTGGCTGTCCTTCTGGAAATCCTGCCTCCTTGTCTATTATTTGGATGTTTTTATTTTATTAGGAAATGCAAAGACAGCTCAGAGCACCGAAAAGAGCAGAGAAGACATCAGGAAGGAGGTGTAGAGCTTGAAAGAAGGCTTCAGACGGTTTCTGGAGCTGAAACCCAAGAGGAGCTTGCTAAAGGTGTTCAACAATACCAACAAACTGTCCAAGAAAACCAAAATGAAAGCGAGGAGAAAGAACAGAGCCGTAAGAGAGGATGGTATAGGAACGTGAGTTTACGGCGACTGATTTCCATGCATTTATTTTTTTCGTTTTATTTGTGGGTTTCCTATGTTGTTGGATGTGAAGTCACCCAGTGCACCAAGTATGGGAAACTACTGTTGGATCTGAAATACACGGCCTATATCCATCTTGTCATTTTACATTTGTTCATTTTTTACGAGAGCTTTTATGCTCACGAGCTGACCTACCTCAAGAATATTATGGTAGACGAGACAGCTTGGGAATACATAAGACGAATACACGCAGTACCACCAGTTATCAATATGCTAGTAGAATGTTATCATTATGAAACTCGCAATGAAAAAGAGCAACAACAAGTGGTAACATTCACAGATCACGAAGAATTTCCCTTTGGTAGTTGGGTCGATGATTCCAAAAGAGAAATGCCCGACCTGAACTTGGCGGTCGTTAATCGGATTAAGATCGACTCTTCGATCCTCTTCGGTGACCAAGAAACGGCCGACGACTACGAACGCAAGGTGGCGGAAATGGTGGAGAGAAATCGTCATCGAGATGCCTTCACGAGTTATTCATCATCAACAGACATTCCGGGCCTGAAGGAACGAATAAGCGCTTATGTCGACTTGAAGACGAAACCCTTTTGGATCCGGCCCTTGTTCTTTTGGATCGCCACTTTGTTGTGTATGACTTGGCCCTATCGATGGCTTTTTAGAGCTAAGTCAGCGAAGACCTATTATACCGTGAAGAAAAAGATCTACAAGAGCGTAACACCGCCAGTAGAAGTGGACATTATGGATCCAATTGCAATGTTAATGTCGAATGCACCCTCTGCTCCCAGCTCTGTCTATCAGGGGGGGAGTCACCCTGGTGTCGGGAACTTAGCTTTTCAGAATGACACGGCTCCATATCCACCTCTTAATGCGGCGAGCGGACCCGACCTTCCAACTTACCCCGTCACACCACAGCCAATTGCTCGTCCGGCAAATGCAGAGGGGTATGACACAGCGCTATTTCCCAACACGGTGACCTATCCTATGGCAGGGAGTACCTCACAGCCACCGGCTATTCCAGGACTACCAATACAAATAGTGGATGTAAGTAGCCCTGTTGCCCAATATGCCACCGCACAGCCAACTGGAGTTCCTGTGCTTCCCGTGGACAATGCTATCCCCCAAAATACCCCGTTCAGGATGGATGCTGTGCCACCAACATATCAGGAAGCGATGGCTCATAATCCGGCCATGAAGTAGGAAACTGGCAAGAGGGCCTGTTGATTTATAAGGATAAAAGCTCCGCATCAAAGCCTGATCCGTCACGTGCGATGCAAACGTGAGAGTAAGCGTGATTAGTATAAATACTCAGGTGATTATACAAAATCGCATGCTCTGATTGGTTCGCTATCTCGGATTATCAGCCGATAATCACCTGGACGAAGAAAATGGCTGAAAGTCGTTCGCGGGCTTTTGATGAAATAAACTTTTTTCGTGTTGTACAATGCTTTTTCTTTTCTTTTTCTGAAATAATCACCTGTGTATTTATACTAAAACAATTATTCGCCTCAGGCTCTGTGATTATCGGTGAATATTCACCTCGACTTCGTCTCGGTGAACATTCACCGATAATCAGTTTGCTTTCGGCGAATAATTGTTAATTACAAGGCTGATGTTCATATTTCGGGAAATTCCTAGACTATCGGCGATTTCACTGTTCCCTATCGTTCCCGATTTTTCTGACTGATGAAAACTCGAGATCGTAGGCATCCCAGATTGTCTGGGATGGTCGGCGACAAATCGGCAAAATCGAAAGCATTTCATTTTTTCAGACGAGTTTGAGATTTCTGCGATGATCGGTGATCATTAAAGTTATTTGTTTCATGTTATAGCTCCGAGTTCTACTCTCGGAGACCCTAGCGTTAGTTTTAGCTCCCCAACAGTACCTCCCTCTCCTCCCCCCTCCCCCCGAAGGAATCAACGAATTTTCATCAGCAAGTGCGTGATTCACATCGTCAACAGAAACTCATAAGACTTCAAACGTGTTATGGGCATTCAGTGTTGCATCCAGGTTTTATTGGTCCTGTGGACCCCTTGGAAAAATATTTGGGGGTCCAGACCAGAATTTTGGGGGTCCCACCATAAATATTGATTTCAATCACCTCTTAATTGGATGATGAAGACGAATGGAAAATCGCATTGTCGGTGTCCGCCATTTTGAAAACTGCCATTACTGGCCGAGTAAATGTTTCTTCGTTCACCTCCGCGTGACGCTACGGCTCTCTCAAACTAAAAAGCTTTTGTTAAGAGAAGTCAGAATTTAAAAAATGAGGAGCGAATGAACGCGAAAATCCGTCATTGCTAGCAATTGTGCATCAGAAGGCAAGATGCTCCAGTGTTCATCTTCGGAAGTTTGTTGTTCCGCATGTGGCAAGCGGATTTTTTTTTTTTCGCGTCAATACAAGTGGAAGAAATGTGCATATATTTCAAGTATGATATTTGTGCGTCCATAGGGACCCCTTCTTAGTATTTTAGGGGGTCCAAAGGCAAAATATTGCGTTCCAGGACGCAATGACGCGCTCTGGATGCAACACTGGGCATTCAGAGCTTCTCAAGATTCAATATTTTCCAGCTACCTTAATTAATTATTTGGAAACTGCATGCTTACCCCAGCCTTTGAGGCTTGTCTCATCCTGCTTCTGTGGCAGGTCATAAACAAAACACATTTGCAACAATGATGTGACTGCATGTTTTGAACCAAGGTGGGTAGTTTCTTCCCTGCCAGCAGAGGTCTCTCACGGCGAAGGAACCTCTGCTAGCAGGGGAGGTATTTTCTGGTGAATGCGTCATGCTGCAGAAGCCAATTTGATTGACTCGTTTGGTTTATCTTGATTTTCAAAGTATAGACCTCATTCATAATGTTGGCCAAACAAAAATACTCTTTTTTTTTCATTGTCATGAGCTTCACTGGCTTAGTCTTAGTTCCAAAATGAGACTTAGTGGGTCTCAGTAATTAACATACATACAAAGAATGATAAATCGGCGCCAGTTATGAAAGTTCTAAATGGTACTTGGTAGATTGAATGCGGACAAGCTGTGGTTGAAGACAGTCGAAGGTAGTGACACGTTTCTTGCATGACCAAGCTATCAAGCTATCTGCACCCACCAAGATATCTTTTTCGCTCCGTCTTTTGTCGACCACCGTGTAGCAGGTAAGTTAGCTCTAGAACATCGAAGGACCCCTTTTCTCGTTCCTTCGCTAAATCGGGATTCACTTTAGCACTGGGAAAGTCCATGACGGGATTTTTCTCCATGCGTTGCACGACCTCGACGAGCTCTTCGACCTCCTTCCTTAGGAGGCCGTGTCATCCAATATGGCGTCGATTACGGAACACCAGGGAGCGTTCGAGAAAAGCCTGGGGCAAATGTGGCTTAGGGCCCGTTTCTAAGATCCCGAGAACTTCACGGATTCGAAGCGCCATCTCTGGGTTAGAATAAAAAACTCAAGGACTGATTGCCGTCACAAGATGTCGTAGACTACTGTTCCTGCCGAAAAAGTGTTACAGTACTTACTTACTTTTACGTAAAATCAAACAAACCGGGCCCTTTTTAAGAAATCGGTAAACCCCAGGGGTAAAGGGGATGCGCGAATTCGATCGTTTAAACTCAGCGCCTTCAGTTTGAGTCCACAGTTGAAATCAGTGGTCAGTAATTGAACGTATAGTGCTATATATAAGGTACGATCTCGGGAAATGAACCGACAGAGTTGTAAAAAGGAACGTTTTCCCCTTCAAGACACAAACTCAAACCGTCTGTGTTACGGATCACCAACCTGTCTGCTAAATCGTAGCCGAGGGCTTAACTACACAATACCCTGCCACTCCAACTATTATTTTTGTATATAAGCAATGCTACAGTATGTAACAATTGCAGCAGTCTACTTTTCACACCATCGCTTCGAGTGCCGGGGTATTCTGCAGTTGCTCATAAAAAGGCCCACTTTAATTCAAGTTTCATTGTTTGCTTCTTGGGTGGTAGGTTTGCTGAAACAAAACCATCAAGCGATTTCTATGATTCCTCTGCCTTATTTAAGGTAGCTAGAGAAAGCTTTCACCGTATTCGCTTCAAAGAAACTACCAAATATGAACTGAGTTAAATGACCTTTCTCTCCATGAGTTCTCGTAGCTTAGTGGATAGAGAGCCCGCCCAGTGTTCTGGAGGTCATGGGTTCCATTCCTGTTCGGAATCAGAATTTTTCTTTGTCCCACGCTTGTGTCATGTTGATTAAGTCACCTTCAAATTTCATTACCGAGCTTAAAATTCACCATCTTCAATAACAGACCACCAAATAGTTTGTGGGGGAAACCAGTCAAAGACAACAACATTAACAACGTCAATCGCTTTATTTATCGAAATTTTCACGAGTAGACCCTTCATAGCCAACCTTGGTTTTAAAGAAAATGTATTAGATTCAACTAAAGTCAAAGGGCTGAGAGAATTTTTTTAAGCGGAACACCACTTAAAATAAAATGATTTAGTCTGTTTAGCCAGTTCTTAGCTATGGCTTCTATGGAATAAATGATTAATTGATGCATCGACAAATTGATAAAAAATATAACTGGTCGTTAAAAAATACTAATTTCCATGTGCTTGAGTGCTGTAGATACGTTTTGTTAATTTTTTTTTGTATGATAATCAAAGTGGAAAGCTTGAGGAGTAGAAAGGTCTCGTGGTGGAGATCTGTATGTGTAGGTTAATCAATTCTCATTTGCGAGTCTCATACAACTTTCGAAATGTTAATTTAGAGAATCCAACGTCAGATCAGTTCAAGATTCCCAGGTTGATAAAATGCTAAATTCTCCTCATACGTTTGCTTGGCTGTAGTGATGTTGTTAGGAGAGCTTGCCTTTTCATTCGACATAGGCTTCAGTGTTATTCAGAGCTTGGCTTTCTGACGTCTCATCAGTGGTCGAAGATACTTGTAATAGCCAGGCAGAACCTGCAAAATAATGGAGACAGGAAGGCGTGACCAAGCCATTTGAACGTCCGACCTAGCCTCTGGAACCTAATTTTACAGCTGGGCGGAGAGAGGCAACAAAGAATGAAGTTTCTTGTCTAAGCTAGGAAACAACAAAGGGCTCGAACTCCGGACTTCCTGCTCGGAAATTCGATGCACTAACTACCACAATACCATGTCTATAATATAACTAGTTAACAAGAACTTTAATATTTGTTCTCTTCAGCCTTCGTCTTACCTCGTGTTTATTGAGGGCAGATTTCTGCGCCCATCTGAACAAGTCTTCATACACATTTCCATCATAGCGTCCTAGTGGTGAGTTGAGCGCGTAGTCTGAATGGTCAAAGGCATCCACCAGGGACACTGCCTCGGGTCTGTACATGAACACAAAGAAACCACGATCGAAATAAATACTACTGTAATTGGCAAACAAAGGAAAAAGCCATTTTATTATGGCTGGCTCCGCGAGCGGGCAACATGAGGTGAATCTTGAGTTCTGGTTGGCTACCCGAGCCTATTTTAACTTGCCCGCTCGGGATTTCCCGCGTTGTCCCGCAAAACAAAACAAAACAAAATGGCCATATAATAAATCCTTTTAATTGACCAAGCTTGTTCGGTCAAGATGGCTGGATATTGGCCTCGTTCTTCCTATGCGTTTTTACTGACATCGACTACGTCTCGGTCAATAAAAACGCAACGAAAGAACTCAGTCAATATGCAGCCATCTTGACCGAACAAGCTTGGTCAGTAACGTATATGTTGTACTTCAACTTTTTTCCTTGATTCAAATTTTATTTTCCTTTGTTTCCTGGTATGGTAATGTATGATAATGAGTTTGAAACAAAGGAAAATATAATCTGAACCAAGGATAAAATTGAACTACAACATGTACAGCGAGACGGGTGAGACCTCCATGATAGCCAAGACCCTGACACGTCATAAAACGATATAGCCAATAGCAAGAGAAGTTCTATTTCAACGCATAGGCTGTGATGGTATATAACTGCGTCTACTATTGGCCAATGATATTTAAGACGTAATAGGTCTTTCCTCTCATAGAGGTAACAAATATAATGCTACAAACGCATGTGTGTAAGCAAGTTAACAGGTTCTCCGTTGGGACGCGAGAGAAGCAGACCGACTTGAGCGTGGACTGAGGAGAGAAGGAAGAAATGTCTCCTTACCCCTCCCCTCCATAGATACTCGTAGCTCGCTCGAGTCACTTCTCTCTGGTGAACCTATCCATAAGCTACCATTGCATGTACACTGTTAGTACTGAAAAAATGGTCGTAGCATCGTTTTCCAAACCTGAGTTGATCCATTAAAGAGTATACTTGCTCTCTTATGGCTTTAACCTGACTGCTGTTCAGAGCACCTGCCTAGAAAGTCAAGCAAACCAGTCAGATGGCAGCCAGTCATAGGCTGATCTTTGTTCCCGTTAAGTCTTTTTATTTTCGCTTCTTAATCATACAACTTTCTTTGAAGAATTGTCACGATTTGTGGAAGCGCATAAAAAGTAGATGAAAAGGTTTCTAAACCTAAGTAACTAGCGAAACGTTCAGCTGGTGGTGGTTAATAATAAGGGAGACTTTGGCTTTCAAAAGTTGCACAATTCTTGGGTGGCAAAAGCGCTAATGACTTCATACATTCTTTGTAAACTTAACTGTTTTCAAACCCGCGTCCCAAAAAACCCGGTTTACCCTATCGTCTTGTTGATTGTAAATAGTAAGGAAATATCCTAAAAGGATCTTTGCAGTAAAACCGTATCATTATTACCTCAAGAAAGCTTCCAGAGTCTTCTATCACACCCCAGAGAACGAACAAGTCTGTAAGTGCCTTGAGAACTAAACGCAATTTGTAGCTGATTCCAGATAACTTCTCTATGGACTCCACCACGTACCTGACCATCATATAAAAACTGTAACCCTAAAGACAAAATATCTACATTATCATACGACTGTATTTTGCACGTGCAGGATTTATTTCATAGTTCATTACGCTGCTGTTTGGTGCTGTCCAAGTCGACGTCGTAATCAGTCACGTTTTGCTTGAGCTCCGTCACAGGGAACTCTGAGCGGACTACAGTTCGTTACTTATGGGTACAAGGAAACGAAATGTTGCAGCACAAAAGACGCACTGCACAGTTTAGCAAATAACGGAAGACTTACCTTTGCACAGCGAATCAAGTCAACAGATTGTTCATTCCAAGCAATGGCGGCGTCCATTCCACTGTTTATCTTTGCTTGCATCTTTTCTGCGGTGACCATTACTTCGCTATGGGAGGAGAGGCACCGATTAACAAGTAAGTCTGCGTCTACCTTATACCGGATAGCATAAACCCCGGGTCATGCCCGGTGTAATATAATTGATTCATTTTCTTTGTTATTTAGGGCCAGGTACATTGTTAAGAATACTTTCTGTCCTTTGTTTTACGTCACTTGTGTGAATAAATTATATTACAACGGAGATGAGTTCATACCGGTTCCCTGCTGTTGCTCTGTATTCCCTTACGTAACACCACCACAAAACTATATACTAAACTATACAACATTGTACCGTGCATGAATAACACATAATTACCTCCTTGTTCTGTCCTGGTAAATTTTCCTTTGTACACAAGGATCTAAAAACTCTCTGGGATGCCTTGCAAAGCAGCTTTCTTCTGTCTGGGACAAAAAGGCAAGTGATGGGGGAAGCGATTCCCCTTTTCTGACCTTGGAGGCATATTTCATAAGGAACCTACACAGTGGACAAACAACATGTTTGACTCAGAAAGCAGAGCAAGCAAAAACATTGTCTGCTTAGCAAGGGAAGTGAGAATTGTCCAGGAATTAGCTCTTGACGAAATTTGACTCCTAAAGTGTGTCAATTATTTGACATCTCCATGGCTATCGCGAATCTCATATTAGCATTATTATATCATTATTACTAGGATTTCGATGTGAAAGTAAGTGCTGGCGTGACGTAGAGGGAATACTGGCAATACAACTTTAAATTTAAGTGAAAATGTTCTCGATTTGCTAGGGTAGGGGTGGTAGGATGTGTAGAGTATTCACCGGCTTGCATGGAAATGGCGTTGTTAACTGAAATAAACATCTAAAAAAGTGTAAATTTTACAAAATCTGAAAGAAAGTGTCATTTTTGACAACGTCCCACCCGTAAGCTGACCATTGTCAGTATATTAGCCACCACAACTGGGGAAGGAAATGCTTACAAACGCCTCGGTTTGTGGGGGAGGGGGAGGGGTAATAGTGGTGGTGGTGGTGATAATTGATTGAGCATCGAGGCTGAACAAAGGGAAAGGTCAGGATAAGAAGAGTTTTCAATATTCACGAAAGTCTGTCGGCGCTTTCCATAATTTATGTTCTTCGAAAAGCGCGAATTGCTCAACATTACTGAGCAAACGACAACTGAATGCTGCACACTCAATTGAAAATTACTTTTAACCTTTTTAAGTCCCAGTAGTGACCAGCATCCAATTTCTCATTACCATATTCAATGTTCATCAACCGTTCATGTTATGAGAAGAAAAAAAATGATCACAAAAAAGATTTGTATTGATATTTAAACAAATTCTCCTCACTAGTACCATAACAAATATATGAGAACAGTCAAGAGAAAATAAATTTTGATATTGGGGCTTAAAGGGTGACTCAATGGTTGACAAACAATTGGAGTCAAGGTTTGAATGTATGATCTCAACGGGTGGGACAGACACAGATTTTGTCTTGAAATCCAGCCAGTCATTTGATTGCACAGTTGAATGTTTAGTTTCAACGAGCGACAGATATTTTAATCGGTGATTCTAAACATTTCTTTTGCCTCGCCGAAAAAAAAAGCATGACTCAACGGTAGAAATATTTGCTTCAAAAGGCACAGATTTTGAATTAGTTGCCTCCACGGGCGAACAATTCGTCTCAAAGTGCAAAGAGTCATTTACAGTTGAATGCAACGAACGATCGATCGACATTTTTAATCGGTGATTGCAGAGATTTGCTTTGTCTCAACGAAAAAAGCATGATTGTGATCTTAGATGCCCCAGATAATACGAAAACAATCGACTGCGCATGCGTTGAATCTTTCATCCGACAAATTTTGGATTTCACCCGCTATTGACAAGAATAGGCTGCTCGCTGTCTTGCTAAGGCTCGCCTGCAATTATTATCACGCAATACTACAGTACGCCATACAACGGTTCTTCTCTCTAACCAAAGTAGTGACGCAAATTTCAGCAACTGCAATTTCGCCTAAAAAATTTTAAAAAAAGCTAAAAAAGGCTAAAAAAAGGTTAAAAAAGGCTCCGATGGGATTCGAACCCGCAACTTCGTAAATACCAGTGCGCTGCTCTACCAACTGGGCAAAACCAGCCGTCTACGCTGGGAGCAGGTCATTCCTTTCAAGGGCATAATTACATGAACCCACCCTTCTAGAGTAGACGGCTGTTTTTCCTGTTTGTTTGTTTGTTTTGATTTGTGTTTGTTTGTTTGAAACCAGGGACCTGTATTTGTAATAGTCTGGAAGAGAGAAAAGAGATGCTGTACAGTGTACCTTGGGTCGTAGATCAACAGCGTGAGTTTTTCAACAATTAATTCTTTATTACAAAAATTATGACTTAAATATCTAAAAAAAAATCATTGAAGTAATATCAGGAAACACAAAAAAGTGTTCGGTCTCTTGAATGCGGTCAAATAACGTCCCCCACCACACCCAACACAAGTTCAAAACACGCGGACAGAGAAAAAAGTATTTCATTACACTTTACTCTTACGAGCACGCAAGAGAAAATAAAAAGTTATTTGTACTCAAATAAGAAGCTTGGATTTACAAAGTGCTTTGACAATCTTTCCACATATCCAGCCAACAAAAACATTTTTTCGTGGCTTGCTGCGAACTCGGCGCTTTCCTGATGACCGGGTTCCAAAACTTTGTCCACCACAGCATTCAGCGGCTTTCGCTGCTTTAACTGTATTCTTCTTTCCACTCACCCTGTCTTTGTTTTTTGTGTCAGTAAGGCCAGCTTCAGGATTCTGGTCAAGAATCGCACCATTTGCGATGTATTCTTGACTGTCTGATACAGTTACATTTTCCTTCTCAGATTTTACCTCGGTGTGCAGTTCCGTTTTCAACACAGTTTCTTTCTTGGTAACTCTCACATCTTTTGCTTCCTCCTCGTTACTCTGTGCCTCCTTGGTAAATTCACAGTCGGTTTTCTCTGCATCACACTTACGCGACTCGACTCTGCGGTTTGCCATTGGAGCCTTTATCACTGTCACAATCGATGCCGTATCGCTCACCGACTCGTCATCGGAGTTTTCTGAGTCGTCCTTAGAGCTCTCCAAGTCGTCCTCGGAGCTCTCCGAGTCGGAGACCACCGAAGACAAATCAATAGCGGATGATTTCTCAACGAGTTCCTTCTTGTCAACATCCGATTTGCATTCAACGCTTTTTGCCTTCATTTCAATCAACTGCGGCAAATTATCGGCAGTTTTCATTTTCTCTTCGGACACTTTTTTGGGGTTGTCTTTCTCCACCATTCTGTCCTTTTTCTTGCCAGTGTCTGATCCTTTACAGTTTATTGGCAGATCAGTGACTGAGTTCTTTCCTTTTGAAAAACTTTTCTCGTCAAGGCTTAATCGTAGCTCAGTTTCTTTTTTCAAGACTCCATTACCATCAGGTTCAATTTCCAACTTCTCGAGTTGCTCGGGGCTCCTTTGCTCTCCATTTGTGCATGGCATGGTCTCACTCTTTAATAGGCCACAACTTTGTAAAATATCTTTATTGGCTATAACGTCTTCATTGCCTTTGAAATCCAGCTGGTAGCTTAGGCTTGCGTCGCACTCATTCTCATCCCTTGTCAAACTGCGTAAATGGTTTGGACTTCCCTCTCTGGAGATTCCAAATATCGCACTATTCAGCAAACCTGTTGGTATCCAATTCGGGTTTACCTTGCTCCTGGAAACTTCAAACAGCTGATGTAGAAACAGAGGAAAACTTGCAACTGTCAACACATGTCGCTGACCGGGTTTCTGTAGAACGTAGTTATGCAAATAGAATTCTCCGAATTCCTCATAAAACGTGATGTTTGTATGGTAAGATGGAAACCACGCTCCATGAAATGTGATGAAGAATGTTTCAAACTGGAGCTCAAAAACGTGAAACAGATAAAAGTTATCTGGTTCACGCTGCGAAGTAACTGCAGCATCTTGGCCATCCATCTTTACTATTTCTCTGTTCACTTTGTTTTTAGGTGTGTTTCTCTTTGTGGAACTATCTGTGGTCTGACTTGGTGAACAGCCATCGGGAACTGAACTTCGCACCAAATGGGAAGAGTCGGCACTTTGACCATTATGTGCAATATCGTTCTTGCTTCCGGTATCCGGGATATTTCCGTTGTACGTGACGCCTGAATATCCCACTGACTTCAAAGTCTCCAAGTGCGTTGGAGTTCCCTCTTCAGATATAGACATGTAGCTGTGAAGCAGACCTGACGGCATCCACTGTGGGTTGACTTTGTTCCTGGCCACCTCAAGTAACTGATGCAAAAATCCTGAAAAGTTCACCCGGGTCAAATAATGTCGGTGAAATGGGGCGCCAACAATGGCGTTGTGTAGCTGCTTTTCTTCTCTTTCGTCAAAGAAAGACACGTTCACTTCGCAAGGAACTGAAAGTTGCACGGCTTGAAATGGTACAAAAAAACTTTCAAACTCCTCCTCGAAATTGTGAAAGAGAAAGAAGTGATCCTCCGCGGTATAGCTCTCGTCTGAGACTTCTTCAAGGGCAGTGATTGGTTCTTGTTGTTTGGCAGTAACTCCTGACAACGGTTTGTCACTCGCTGAGTTAAACAACAACTGACCAGACCCACGACCGAGGAAAACACTCTCATTAACACAAGGATTTTTAAACTGGTAACTCATTCTTGGATTGCACATGTACTTAGCTCTTCTTAAACTCCACAGGTGACTTGGAGATCCCTCTCTGCGTATTCCCACTGTGCAACTGTAAAGGTTACCAGATGGAATCCAGTGCGGGTTGACTTTACTCTTGACAACTTCATGCAACTGGTATAAGAAGCTTGGAAAACTTGAAGACGTGAGAATATTCCGCTGTCCGGGTTTGATCATTGCCAGGTTATGCAGTTCGATTTCTTCCGCTTCCTCCCTGAATTTACTGTTCTGATTGTACGGCGAAAATGTCACGCCAGGAAATGGTACAAAATACGTACCAAAGTGCTGTTCGAACATGCGCAACTGCACCAGGTGCTCTACAGCATAACGACTCTTGAATGCGTCTTCCATCTTGACGGTGGAAAACATGTTTCGTTTTGAAATAACGCGAACTCTTGAAAACTTCGTACCTCGAATTCGCCTGCTCAACAACTGAAAAACATCGCGAACTCCCTTTGTTTCGTAACCGTGTTCGAAATACGTCATAACACTTTCCACGCGCAAGTTGAACGCTTCTCGCGAGAGTGAGCGCGCTACACTTGTTTGCAAAAAATCCCGTTTTTTGTCCTCATTTTGTAATATATCTCGTTGAAAATCTTCTGATTCATTTGTTGCAAGGTTTTCCTTCCTCAAACAAGGTTTTACTACACGAACGATATTCCAAAAAATTGTCCCGAAAATATTAGCGGAAACAAAGACCGTTCTCGCAACAGTTCCGAGAACCGTCGTATCCAAGCGGTCTCCGCAACATAACAGACGCAACCACAGAAGATGTAGTTGTAAACTAAAGTTCTGTTCCCGCAACATTGAATTCGACAGTCTGGAAAACACATTTAGGGAGAAAATTACCTCCACAGATTGGGGCTAGACTATAGAATACCCGTCCACTCAATAATGTCACCTCGGATACACGGTCCGTGGTCGGCAGTCACTACTCAAACCACTTCGGGGACTACCGACCGTGAGTACACTAGTATTGCACTTATAATTATATGCTTCGTTCTTTTAACTTCTTCGGGGACTACCGACCGCGGGTACACTAGTATTACACTTTTATTATACGCTTCGTTCTTTTAACGACTTCGGGACTTATGATTTTTCATACTCAGACCAGAAACGACTTTGGGACTTATGATTTTTTTTTTACTCAGACCTCTTCGGGTCCTAGCGACCGCGGGTACAAGGATATTACGTCCTTCAATGTGGACGGGTATTCTATAGTCGCTCCCAGATTGGCGAAATAAGTTTCCTACGGGTCAGAGCTAATTGAAATACTCTAGAACTAGGATTGTGGTGTACTGTAAAACGTTTATTAAGCAGACAGCCTCAGGGCCTCCCCAAGTGTCTGCCGCTTAATGTGGGTGTCCCCTTAATAGGACAATCACATGACTTTTGGAGGGCATATAGTTTATTTGTGGCCCGAGTAGCATCATTTGCGCCCGAGCGCGAAGCGCAAGGGCGCAAATGATGCTACGAGGGACACAAATAAACTATATGACCGACAAAAGTCATGTGATTATCATTATTATCAATACACAAGGCCAAATCGTACAAATTCATTTAATAAGAAAAAAATGTTTAACAGAGATGTAGCATGAAACTATGGTATGGAAAGTTGTTGCTACGTATACAATACGATCAGCTAAACAAGAGCCAAATAAAATTCCTTTTTGTTTACAATAAAATGTCAAATATAATCTAGTTTTAAAAAGATTGGTAACAATGATTAGCAAAAAGACAGTTTATATTTAAAAAAATAATAGTCTTCCCGTTCACAGGCAATGGACTCAGCTGCAGGGCCGTTAATGCATTAACGGCCCGCTAGGAGTCATTTGCGGCCCGCAAAGCGCGTGTTTTCAAGAGGGCGGTTTTCAATTTGGCCGCGTATCTTGATAATAATAATGGTTTGTAAAACTTGTGCAACGTTTGTTGATGATTAACATCCGACAGTTTCTATACACTGTAATAGGAATTAGGTCACCTTTAATGGGGAATGATAATCTATGGATGTCGGTGTACTCCACATTTCACTGGCAGCTAAATCTATGCACTTATCATGAAAAGGAGTAGATGGCTGTTTTTTTTTCTGTTTGTTTTTTGCTTGTTTGTTTTGATTTGTGTTTGTTTGTTTGTTTTTTTCCTTTGAGAAAGTAGGGAGTTGTATCACTATTCAATCAAATCTCTTAAGGACGCAATCTAATACTGCATTGTTAGTAGACGCCGTTTTTAATAACAAAATTGAATTTAGTGTCCACGTCCGGTGAATGGTAGGTACGTGGTGTAAGCATCATATAGTGGTTCCCCGTTAGTGAATATATGGCATACATTGCTCTCCATAGCCATACACGATGCTTACACCAAGTACCTACCCGGTGAATAGAAGGGTCCGCTGAATTGGGATTTGTTATACTGAACGGTAAATGTAAGGCGCTAATTTCGGCACCAGACTATGTGTTGCTTAATAAAGAGGGGCCGTAAGGGGGTTTCTCGTGAAACGTGATCGCATGGTTTTATTCTCCGTGATCTGTGATTACGAAATATTAAAATCCGTGAACTGTGAATAACATGCTTGTCGTGACACGTGAAAGCAAAAAATTATTTATCGATAACCGTGAAACTTGAATAAAATTCTTCACTTTTTCCGTGAAAACCGACCTACCGTGCAAATGTGACCCTTTATGATGTTTTCAAATTGCGTGTCCGATTATCAAGTTCATAAACAGGAGCCCCGCCCATTACCTCGGCATACATAATAACTTCGGAAAGAAACATTAACATATCAATGATTGATGGCTTTTGTACGAGTGAAGACACTCAATATGGAGGAGTAAGTGCACAAGAGTTCGTTGTCTATGATGCTATTTTCCGTGAATTGTGAAACTCGAAAATTAATTGCTGTGATTCGTGATTTTCCATCTTTAAGGTGGCTCGATAGTCCAAAAATGGCAAATTTTGTTAACATTTTTTAAACAGTTTACCTTCACCCATGGCCTTTTATTAAAGTCAATAGCACTGAATAGCCTTCAAAGAATAAGTTCCAACAAGTTTTACGCAAATTCCTTACATTCCTGATAAACCACACCCCCTCAAAGAGCCACACCCATTTCTGCAAATTGAATTATGGGGTAACCAGTAAACACAATATCTCCAGTATGCTTCATAGTGGATAACTGAGATTTGGCACACTGGAAACCAATGTCCAGAGCTGTGCAATGAACTAGGAATATCAACTTACTATGAAATGATAGCAATTAACACTCTCTCAAAAAAGTGAAAACAAATTTGCATGAAGTACTTGGACAAAAAATAGCATAAGTCATAACACATTGCTCAAAACCTCATTGTTTTAGTTCATTGCATAGCTCTATTCATACTAAACACTGAGTGAAAATTTTGTTTGATTATCCCAAATATTCTTTGAGATATTACGTTTACCATGTCCAAGTAAGCCTCGCGTACGGAATTTAAGAAAAATGAGTGTAAAAGATGAGCAGTACAATTTGAATCACAGTTATGTCTTAAAAGGCTCCAGCTTTATAGTGTAGCCCTTCAAGTGCCTCTTAAGTCTCAGTGTATCCTTTCTTAAAGTTTTTAATTTGCCTTCTTCTCTTCTTTGAATGCTCTGTACTCTTTCTGCGAGAATGGCGTAGTCTATTGTGGTCAAGTCTTTTGCAGCCATTCTTGCAGTGCACTCCCAGGTTGATTCCTAACTTTTGAAGGACTAAACGGATTGAGCCTGCACACTCATTAAAGTGTGAGACTGCTAGAAATACAGCAAGTTCAACAGTGTTCAAGCCAGTGATTGTGGAGAGGGCCGTGACAACTCCATACGAGGATGAATATCCTCTTTTCCTCCATGTGCCATCTCCTGATACTCCAATGTCAAATATCCCATCTTCCTGTGGCTCATAAAAGGTTTTGACTTCTTCAGCAGCATTTGCCATACTTTGCTTACAGACAACCTGTGTAGCACTCCTGACAACATGGTGTCTGTAAGAATTTTCATTCATTGCATAGTTGGCAGGGGCATGTTCATGACACAATTATGCAAGTGCTTGATGGCCAATACCAATGTTTCTGGTAGCCACAACTATCCTCCTGTTTACCTCGAATGCTTGGCTCCCTTCGATTTTTGAGAAAGAGCAAAATTTCTCAAAGAACTTGCTCTTTTGGTTCTCGCACTTCAGTACAAAAAGGGAAGCGAAACCCATCTTGGCACCGCTGTCTTCCTGCAACTCGACACGGCCATGCTTGCAAACAGGACAACACAATAAATGAAAAACTGCCGAAAGCACAGAAATGTCAACCAAACGAAAACCCTCTGGTCCTTCGGAATAATCTTCGCTTGAGTTTTTATCTGATTCACTTGAAATTTCGTCCAGTTTTCTCACAGAAGCCGGGAGAGATTTCACTTTGGTAGCATCAATACTCAAACTCCGCTTGTTTTCTTCGGTGTCGGATACTTCGGTTTCTTCCGCCGATTCTTCACCAATCGAAGCCTCGTTGTCCGTTCTTTTTTCCTTCGCAGTATATCTATTACCTGCGAATCTCCTTTTCTTGCTTCCACCACTCCTAAATTTTTTCTTTGGAGGCATTTGCTCAATTTGTTTGACAGGAGAAATTCTGAAAATGGAGACTCGAAAATACACTCGTGTTTGAAGGATTCAATGCATCATGTATTTACCATGAAGTGACCAATGTCTCTTACCCGGGCCCCTACAGGTATTGAATCGCTCCTGGGAGCATTTTTTCTTGATTTCATCCCATTTCTGTTTCAAAAACGACGCGTAAACAACTCTGGTTGCCATGGAAACGGTCTGTGTTTTTTTTACCGAAGTTCACAAATGGCTCAAAAACACATTTATTTTAAAAGAAAATTGGAAAAAACACCCCTAACTCAAGACTACAATAATTAAACTTGCCTCAAAAACCATAATCTAAAAATTGCCATTTTTCAAGAATTTTGGCCTATCGAGCCTCCTTAATAGTCGTGAACTGTGCGCACTACCCCCCTTACGGCCCCTCAATAAAGGTGTCCGTCAAACTGAGGGCCAGGCTTAATACGGTGTTCACTGTATAATTATGGAAAATAAATTGGTGTGTGTACAATAAGGTGTCGTACCTAGCGACTTGTAGGTACAGCACGTCGTTATCTCCTTCGTAAGTGCACGATGCATTTAACTGTGCATACAGATCGGGAAGACCGCTGCACAGCAAGTACCCATGGCCACCGCAAGCGAGACGACATGTCTCCACATGGCGCATGGCTAAAGATGACGACAGAGCTTTCAGACCACTGGAGACCGTGTGAAGCTTGTGAAATTAAAGGAAGTCAAATCACTGTTAAGGTGTCTACAACACTTTGATCTAATATATCAAACATAAGATACATTGTTTCATCAAATATCAAACACCGAGAAGAGACCTGAAGAGTATTTTAAGCGAAATTCGAGCTGTTTGACATGTGATGAAACGCTCAAACGAAATTATTAAGAAGGAGAAAACGAGTCGTGTTTCGAGCTTACCTCGGTGTAAAAACCTGTGAAGTTTTTCTTTGTTTTTGTTCTCTTTTTTCTTTTCGCTATTATTTTCCTGGTCTCTGTTGTTTTGTTTCCCTTTTTTTCATTGCTCAAGTCACTCACGAACGTAACAGGTTTTTACACCGAGGATGAACCCGTGTTTCATCAGATATCCAAACACGTCATGATGCTTGATTTCCTGTAATTCACTTGTGCATTATTAATAAATTTGAGGAAAAAAAAATTCAACAGCGTGGACATTTCACGAAGACAAAAATTATTTCCATTTTTTATCAGAGATTCTAGGGGGTAGCTTGAGGGTGGGATGAATAGTGCTGGGGATTCTGGGATATCCTTGTGTAAGTGAGTTTTGCTATAACGGGCAAGATATTTTTGAAATAAATTTTCACCTTAAGTTTGCTTCATTAGTGCATATATCGGTGAATAGTGGCCTCAGAGATATTTCTGCCACTATTCACCACGATTTCAGAGAATGATAGTTAATTATTAAGGGACGGACCATTAGAAAAGTGATGGTGGGGGGGGGGGGGAAACCAAAAAAAAATTCATGCAAGGGAAAATAAAAAGAAAAAAATTCATGCAAAGAAGAAGGTAAAAACAAATTCATGCAGAAGGACGGTCCAATTGTGACTTTTTCACACGTAGTAAAAAAAATTCGTGCAGAGACGTTCACCTGAAAAAAAAATTCTTGCACAAGCAGTGAGCGAAAAAAAATTCGTGCAAGCTGAAAATTCCCCACACCCCCCACCCCATCACTTCTCTAATGGTCAGCAAAAAGCAGGCATACCTCAGGCAACAAGGAGTAATCCTCAGCCGCAGTCTGTTTCCTTATACTTTGATAAAAACGCCAAACGTGATCAAACGCAAACTTCAACGCGTACGCTGTCGCTACGCCCGGTAACAATTTGTACTGCTGCGCTTTGTAATCGATAATTTGAGGTTCTGGTTCGCTGTGGAACAAACAAACAAAAACAAACCTTGTTTTCCCGCGCATTGTACTGACAAAGTAATACATCAAACACAGTATCAGATACAGTGTTTCATCGCAAATAAAAACCGTGAAGAGATTTGAGAATACGACGCGCAGCGGAATATTTTTAGCGAAATTCGAGGTTTTGAGTAACAAATATAGAAGCCTAAGCCTACATTTCACTCGTGTTCTCAAATGCCCGCCGTGTTTTATCACAGTGTAATACACGGCTTACGCTTCTTCATTTGCTTTGTTTGATTTTAAAGTAGAAACAACAACGGCTCACAGATCGACAAACTGACGCCATTCAATACCAACTTCTCGACTATTTTCGCTTCTTTTTCTTTATTTGTTATATTATTCTCAGCTTCAAACTTTCTGTTGCTTCGCAGAGAACTCCATCATGAATTTCTTCAAAGAAAATGTTTTTTGCCATCTCTAATAAAAATGTCGATTAGAGGTAATGTGGCGAAAACAATAAAACACGCTATTCTATGTTTTATACTCTGATAAAACAGGGGTTCTTGACCAATCAGAGCGCGCGTAGGGTCCTATCTATATCATAATATGATAAAACACATGTATCAAGCGTTTTACACAGCTTCTCGAAAGACATTATTAAGAGAGAGCAATAAACGATGCAAAAACATGCCGTGTCTCGTCATATATCCAAACAGGTCACGATGCCTGATTTCCTATTCTACCTACACGACAACGAGGCATTTAGTGTGAAATAGTTTAGGGTTAGTGTAGTTAGGTTATTTAGGGTGCGCCAGTCAGTTATCTAGACTACATTATACACTTAATGTATGGTTCCGAGGGAAACAGTTAGTTTTGTCTCCCGAGAGTCCTGATGTTTCCCGAGACGAAGTCGAGGGAAACATCAGGACTCGAGGGAAAACAAAACTGACTAGTTTCCCGAGGGACCATACATTAAGTGCTTTGTTATATATTTAGACTTTCCCTTAGCAAAAACAAGCAAACAAAGACGGTACAACTGGCGCGCGGGCAACAACTGCGCAATTGTTTCCCGGTCGGGATACATTTAAATTTGTTCAAGGGCACGTGACCAAGAATCAACCAATCACAGTGCTCGTTTTGTTGAATGAAAGTCTAGGTATATAACAAAATGCTGTAAGTGAATTTACAAACTTACCTAGATCTAAGATGTTATAAGCATGAAAGGTTAATTTATGTGCCGTCAGATACGAAAAACCATTCTTTACATGTGGCCAAAAAAATCTGTGGAAGCGTATTCCCCGTCTAATGCTGTGTCACCAGACCTCGGGGAACAGGGTAGACAAAGTAGATTACAGATCAAAAAATAACGGTAAACCAACCACTGACTGCCGTAGAATGATTAATATTTCCAGCTTAACACTTAAATAGCCCTATAAAGTTCCTTGACAATACCTGAGCCTCAGCATCGCGCCGCCGGAATAGCAATTTTTGACTAAATCGTTCCTACCTCTCTCATACGTCAGAAATTTCTTTGTCTTTCCTTCGTGCATTATTGATGAGTTTGAGAACTGTAGTTAAAATTTGTTCATTGGGCTGTGATCTATTGTGCTTCGCTGGAATAATAACTTCGAAACCCCCTCCCCCACCCCCCGAGGAAACTTTTTATATGTTGCAGTTCAATTTTTTCCTTGGTTCAAATTTTATTTTCCTTTGTTTCAATCTCATTATCATACATTACCATACCAGAAAACAAAGGAAAATAAAATTTGAACCAGGGAAAAAATTGAATTACAACATATACACTGCAAACAAAAACAGTATATACCTACCCAGGCCTGAGCTCACTTTGTCTTCTGACTGCACTGTAACGCACAGCAATTGTGATTGCATAAGACAGCATGAAGTAGCTATCAGCTACGATGATAATGCGAACAAGACTCATGGAACCATACAGCGCTTTAGGGTGGGCTGGCTTAGAAAATGTACCATCAGGAGAAAGCTGTGAAGTGATGACAAAATCACAGAAATCTTAGTCACAACGTTACAGTAAGAGAGATACATCGTAAGGGGACGCACTTGCTGTGCCACAACAGGCACAAAATGCTATAACAGACACACAGCGTCAAAACAAACACCCAGCGTCATAACACACAGCGTCACAACAGACACACAGTGCTACAAGAGACACACAGGAGACACCATATTGCAGCAGACACACAGTACTAAAGGAGACAGTGCGCCACAGAAGATACACCATACCAAATGAGACACACAGTACCACATGAGACACACAGTGCCACAAGAGACACACAGTGCTACAAGAGACACACAGGAGACACCATATTGCAGCAGACACATAGTACTAAAGGAGACAGTGCGCCACAGAAGATACACCATACCAAATGAGACACACAGTACCACATGAGACACACAGTGTCACAAGAGACACACAGTGCTACAAGAGACACACAGGAGACACCATATTGCAGCAGACACATAGTACTAAAGGAGACAGTGCGCCACAGAAGATACACCATACCAAATGAGACACACAGTACCACATGAGACACACAGTGCCACAAGAGACACACAGTGCTACAAGAGACACACAGGAGACACCATATTGCAGCAGACACATAGTACTAAAGGAGACAGTGCGCCACAGAAGATACACCATACCAAATGAGACACACAGTACCACAGAAGACACAGTGCTAAAAACATAGACTGTACTAAACAAGACACACAATGTGACAAAAACCATATAACAGCACAAGAGACAAATTAACATAGGACGCGCATAATGCCAGAAGAGAGACACAGTTCCACATGAGACACACAGTTCCACATGAGACACACAGTGCCACAGGGGACACACAGTTCCACATGAGACACACAGTTCCACATGAGACACACAGTGCCACAGGGGACACACAGTTCCACATGAGACACACAGTTCCACATGAGACACACAGTTCCACATGAGACACACAGTTCCACATTAGACACACAGTTCCACATGAGACACACAATTCCACATGAGACACACAGTGCCACAGGGGACACACAGTTCCACATGAGACACACAGTTCCACATGAGACACACAGTTCCACATGAAACACACAGTTCCACATGAGACACACAGTTCCACATGAGACACACAGTGCCACAGGGGACACACAGTTCCACATGAGACACACAGTTCCACAAGAGACACACAGTTCCACATGAGACACAGTTCCACATGAGACACACAGTTCCACATGAGACACAGTGCCACAGGTGACACACAGTTCCACATGAGACACACAGTTCCACATGAGACACACAGTGCCACAGGGGACACGGAGTGCTGCAGCAGACACCGAATACCAAAGGAAATACATGGTGCTACAGGAGACACACATTACCACAAACAACACACAGTACCACATGAGACACACAGTGCCGGAGAGACAGAGTCCCACAAGAGACACACAAAGCCAGAAGAGATACACAATGCTGCAGAAGACACACAGTACCACAGGGGAGCACAGTGCCACCAGAGATACAGACAATTCAGGTTCCACTGGATACAGACCTTCGCCAATCCCATGAGCATATGGTCACGCGGTATTCTTACATGATCAAACAACACGTAGCCATTGTCATTTCCAGCAAAAGTGATGGAAAACTTGGGCCCAATGTCACCAATCCTTACGCCTTGAAATTAAAAACCGAGTTATGACCAGCTGGTAATTAACAATTGTTCACTGAAGTGGAAGTGAGTAGTGGTGGATATTTACCAAGCAGCAAACCGGCGAGGTAAAAATCCACCAATTTCACCGACCAGCGGGTGAATAATTGTTTTAGTATATACCACACAAGCTAAATAACTAGCGTTTATTCAAATAATTTCCTCTTCGGAAACCGAAACGGGAGGCCGATTTGTTTCTATTCGGCTACTCGGAGGTGAATACTACTTTGTTAATCACCTCCGAGTAAACCAATCAGAACGCGCGAAATGCACTATTAACTTGTGTGGTATATACTAATCAGATTTACAGTTAACAGACCAAAAGTATGAGAGCATGTTAAGTTGGGACTCATATCACGATCATTACGGACTTAAATGACTTCTGCCACGAAAAACGTTCTGTTTTGCCTTGAGTTTACTGCGTTTTGCAGTGCGTTCACTGTGATTCCATTAGTCTACTATGCTTTGCCGTAAGATTACTGTGGCTTAACATGCGTATACTCGTGTGGTTTCACGTGAGTTTACTGTGTTTCCACTCAACTGGCGTGAGTTCCTTGTGTTTCCCATGAGTCTATTATGGCTTGCCGCGAGATTGCTGTGTTTTCTCGAAAATTTGTTGTACTTTGCCGTGCGTTTATCGTGTCTAACCATAAGTCCGCTGTGTTTTGCCGTAAGTTAGTTGTGTTTCACCATGCGTTTACTATCTCACGTGAATTTACTGTGTATCTTACTATGTCTTGTGTTTTTCCAAAGTTCATTGTGTTTTGCCGTGAGTTTACTGTGTTTTGCCGTGAGTTCACTGTGTTTTGCCTTGAGTTTACTGTGTTTTGCCTTGAGTTCACTGTGTTTTGCCTTGAGTTCACTGTGTTTTGCCGTGAGTTTACTGTGTTTTGCCGTGAGTTTACTGTGTTTTGCCGTGAGTTTACTGTGTTTTGCCTTGAGTTCACTGTGTTTTGCCTTGAGTTTACTGTGTTTTGCCGTGAGTTTACTGTGTTTTGCCGTGAGTTTACTGTGTTTTGCCGTGAGTTTACTGTGTTTTGCCTTGAGTTTACTGTGTTTTGCCTTGAGTTTACTGTGTTTTGCCGTGAGTTTACTGTGTTTTGCCGTGAGTTTACTGTGTTTTGCCGTGAGTTTACTGTGTTTTGCCTTGTTTACTGTGTTTTGCCGTGACTTTACTGTGTCTTGTCGTGACTTTACTGCGTTTTGCAGTGCGTTCACTGTGATTTCCATTAGTCTACTATGCTTTGCCGTAAGATTACTGTGGCTTAACATGCGTATACGCGTGTGGTTTCACGTGAGTTCACTGTGTTTCCACTCAACTGGCGTGAGTTCCTTGTGTTTCCCATGAGTCTACTATGGTTTGCCGCGAGATTGCTGTGTTTTCTCGAAAATTTGTTGTACTTTGCCGTGCGTTTATCGTGTCTAACCATGAGTCCGCTGTGTTTTGCCGTAAGTTAGTTGTGTTTCACCATGCGTTTACTGTGTTATCACGTGAATTTACTGTGTTCTCACGTTAATTTACTGTGTATCTTAATATGTTTTGCCTAGGTTCATTGTGTTTTGCCGTGAGTTTATTGCGTTTTGGTGTTGTTGTTGCCATGACAATAATGGGCGATCTGTACATTAATGAACAGTATGTGATTGATCATACCTGGCAGAGGTTGATGGCTGTCTAAGTCTCTCACTTGGACAATAAACATTTGTATTCCATGGTCCTTTCCTTCTACTATGAGTCTAGCGGGAATGATCGAATGTGTCGAAGATTTGCCCACTTTAAATCAAAAGAGTGAGACAAAGACAATATTAAACCGAACATACAATCAACGAACCAAAACTTTTTGTCTAGCATCCCTACCCTTTTCCTGTATCACACGGTTGATGGAGACAACAAAATCAAACAAAACTCCTGAGCATTTTTTTTAAGCTGCAGGGCTTGAAGTCTAACTAGCCGTGGGTCAGCTGGCATTCCTAATTTACTAGCCCAGACCCTTAGGGCTCCAGCACAGCACGCATTTGTAATGTAAGCCAGTCTTTTCCTGCGTGAAGACAAAGTTCGAGAGGCTCATTGATAGAAACAAAACCAAATACATTCGTAACTTCCCACGTGCAACATGGACGCGCGTCTTTGTGCACAGTAGTTCCCAGACTTCTCTCGTCCACATAGCACGCCTTAAGCGAGTTAAGGGAGATAGTTTTTTAAATATTTCAATGCAGATCTTGCCAGTCAATTCAACAAGTGGGCTTTTCAGCAGGTCGCTAGCCCGAGGAGGGAGGGGGCTACTGCCATATACGGGCGAAATAGGTATGTGCCGCTGTGAAGGGTATCGTTTTCAAGCAGTTACTCTAACATACGGTATATAAATCAGAGCGTTTGGGTCTAGAATATGGTATAGGCTAAGGGTTCCAGGGGCACATTCCCATCCAAAAATTCCTAAAGTACCCCTCTCCCCGGGTCGCTAGCCCATTGGGCTGGGAAAGTACTTTTTCACCAGCCAAACGAAAACTTTGAAAAGAAAACAGAAGATGGTATATTTTGCGCCTAGAAAATTTGTGAACGATGCATTTTTTGGCACTGTTACAGGAAAACTTGGAAAAAGCACATCCGAGCCCCCAGGGTAAATATTAATGGCGACAAACCTACGACCTTACGGACCTTATGATTACTCATTCGCACGCTCCGTCTACCACTGAGCTAAAGGAGGTTAACAGGAGCAAGGTCATTATTATTATTATTATCATTATCATTATCATTATCATTATCCTTAAAAACACCGAGCGAACGGAGCGAACGGGATGTCTACGAAATCTCGAGTAAAACTAAAATGGACGGAACAAATGAATTGGGATCTACTCGAATGCAAGAAAAGAGCGAAGAGTAACGAGATGTAATGGTGGTGTAACGAGAATGGCAGAAAAAAGGGCTATATTGAAGTGATGAAACAGTTATGGGAGGAGAAAGGATATGAGCATTTAGGAATCAGGAGTCAGAATTTACGGGATCAAGCATCTAGGCTGGAGAAAATGCAAAACGGCTCCGTGAGTCAGAAGGATGGAGCTTCGTTTTGCGATAGCGAGCGAGATGATTTGAATGGAAGTGAACACCAGACAATTTCAGATATCATGAGTTCTCAGCAAGAACCCGAGCCTGGAAATCAAATAAACGCAAGTCAAAATGCTAATTTTGAAGCGGCGAATTTGATAGAATCACGTTATGCTAATTTTACAACTGCAGCGAATCCAGATTTGCATATGACTATTATTTCGCAACAAATCCCAGTGGATAGTACTGACCAGACGGCGGCACGACAGAACCAGTCAATACAGCAGAGTGAAGGAAATAGAGTACCGAAGTGTGACGTCACGTTACCATGGGCACGATTTGAGTGGTTCTAAACAAAGAGCATTCGAACCAACATGGCGGCCATAACGATAACTTCTCTTACTTCTTTCTTTTCTGGTGAGCCGAAATCAATCGAACGTGGTGAAAATCATTACAAATCCGACCATATAGAGTCTTTTCAGTATTCCAATGGAATGATTATAGGATTGGCACATGCCAGTATGAAGGACAAGTCTTACAAGGTCACGGTAAGTAAACTCACAAGTTCGGAACACTCGTAATCGTTTGTATAAAACTTTAATGTTCCCTATGTTTACTTTGCAATACAGGTTTCTCTTCATGGGAATGAAATAAAGTCTGCTAAGTGCGAATGTCCCCGTGGAAACTATAAATGTAGCCATGCCGCGGCACTTATTATCTATGGAATCCATAATCTTAGCCGAACAGATGTAGAATGCAAATGGAAAAAGCCCAGGGCCCCAAACCAAGTGAAATCCGTAGAAGAGTTATATCCTTGCTCAAAGGAGTATAATTGCCTTAAAAGAGAAGTAAACGAAGAGGATCGTTCCTGGTTCTACCAAGAACTGAAAAAGTACGGCAACTTTACCGGCACTTTGTGGCTTCTCTCTCCAGAGCCTGAAAAGAACAACGCCCTGCCTGCGATCACTGTAGAAGAGATTGTGTTGTCTCGGGAATTTCTAAATCATGCGGATAAGAAGAGATACCTTACCGAGAAACTTCGTATCTCTGAAGAGCAGCGTATAGCCGTAAATAAAGCCACCGTAAGACAACGAGATAATCCTTCCTGGCAAATGATAAGGAAAGGAAGACTCACAGCCAGCAATTTTGGAAATGTCTTAAACTGCAAGAGAGTCACTCCATCCCTTCTAAAGCGAGTGCTTGGCCAGTACGATTTATCAAGGGTACAAGCCATTAATTGGGGCATAATTAACGAAAATCAGGCAAAGAAAGTGTTTGAACAAAAAACAAAGCTATGTGTTGAAGAATCTGGGATTTGGCTTGAGCTGTCAGGAATGCTAGGTGCCTCCCCTGATGGCTTGGTAGGCACGTATGCACTGCTGGAGGTGAAGTGCCCATTCACCCAAAGAGATTTAACCATAGAAGAAGCAGTATCATCAGGTAAATTTTATATCAAGAAGAATTCACAAGGACACTATGAACTCGATAAAGGACATGTTTTATACTGGCATCAAGTACAAGGACAGTTATATTTAACTGGAAGGGAGATTTGCTTTTTTGTTGTGTGGACAACAAAAGAAACCCTCATCCTCCAAATCAAGAAAGATCCTGCCTGGGCTGACAATCTTCAACTCTTAAAGGACTTTTATATTAAGCATATTATTCCAGCATTCTCTAATGATCTACTGTAAGGCTACAGGCAGTCAGCAGCTCCGCAGACTGATTTTCATGAACATATGAAATTGTTGGAGACTGAACATTGTTAAAATCTCATGCATGTTTTTTTCAGCATTGTGAAAAACAACTTTGGGTTGTGGTCATCTGATGTGATGTACAGAATAAATTGGTTGTGTTTTGCAAACTTGTGATGTTAATTAACTTAAGTCTTTGGGTAACTTATAAACTGTAAAATGCAATTCAACATTTTTTCAAAAACACTGTTTTTAAGGAGTGCAGCTCCACTATTCCATAATTTCTTTTATTTGTTTTTTATATACACTAGCTTACCGTAATTAATACACATTTACCAGGTTAAGCCACTCCTTTTTCTTCCTTTTCAAATAGATGGTAACAACTATAATTACAGTAAAATCTTAACATGAAATAAACAGAGATGAATGTCAGTTGAAACACTCACTTTTATTTTAAGTTTTGCAAAAGTGAATACTCAAAACACTGCAATCAAGACTGTAGGGATATACACATTTAATGGAATCAAACAAAATCATATTATGCTATACATGCAGCATGTTCTAAGTATCAAAATTAAGCTCACAGCTAGGGATGCATGTTTCATCTCAACTATACCCAACCAAGAATTAGAAAAAAATAATTCTATTCCATGTCAACAGAATCTCTAACTTCTCTAATGAGGGAGTTTTGTAAGTTTACCAAGCCAGCACATAATTTAAAAACTTTTTCAGTGTAGCATCTCAAGTATGGTGGAATGAAGGTTAGAATCTTGAAATCTTTGATGCGTGCATTTGCCCTTTCCACATGAATTCTGCACCGTGCAATAGTCTTAGTTAGCTTAATTTCACTCTCGTTAAATTTCCCATTATATAAAAATGGGGGAATATTAACAGACACACCATTTGGAACAATATCAGCTATCAAAAAGCCTTTGTCAGCAAGTATCAGATCCCCAGGTTTAAAGTGTTCTAGTACACCAGATTTTTCCACAATGGCTTTATCTGATGTTGAGCCTGGAAACAATTTACTAACATGGGTAATAACAGCATTTGGTGCAACACCAATAAGTGTCTTGAAGGAGTTCATTCCCCTGTATGTTGAGTAAGTCAATTTTTGGTCACTCATTAAACCAGGTGCTGCAATTTCTATATCAGTGCAGTCGATGACCATTTTGCAATGCCCAAACAGTGAAAAAGATTCTGGCATAGAGGTTCTGTTCTTCTCTTTGGATGGCACAGATTGTAAACAGTCTTCATATAGTAGCTTGTATAATACATGAACCAATGTAAGTATTATATTACTGATTGTTGCAGTGCTACAGTGAAAGAGCTCAGCCGAGTGCAGGTTTGTGTAGTTCTGTCGTAACTTCATAAGGGTTATAAAAACTTGATCTTCAAACAGGATCCTTTCAACCCTCCAGCCATAAAAATAGTTAATTTCTGCCGAGAACCGTCTGACATAGTTCACAACAATTGAAAATATTTGCTTGTTTGGTAGTCCTGTTTCCATACATATTACTTCATCTCTTAAAGCCATTACCGAGTATATTTCTCTTTGATATTGTTCATTTGACTTCCTGTCCTGCAATTCCTTTCTCAAGTTTTCCAGTTCGACTTCAAGAAGGACATTTTGCTTAGAGGCATTGCTGGTTTCACACTTTGAGGCTTCCCCACTTGATGAGTACGAATCGTTTAACTGCTTGATTATATCAGAAACCGGAACCGAGTCTTCTGAACTTGTCTTCTTCGTCTTAGCTCGCTTTGGCGTACGTGTTTCAGCATTTGGAAAGAGTTTATCGGCATTTCTTTTAAATATCTCAGGGCCGTTTACTTTCAGTCCTTCACGAAAATGGCAGCTACAAACTCGAGAACTGCTTCCCGGACTTCGGTCTTCTCGTCTATTAAAAGCAGATTCATTTCAAACGAATATTGATACATATTAAAAACCGTTGTTTTAAAGAGTAACTGATGAGGGATATCGAAGATTAAGAACAATAAGAAGAATTCAAAGAGTCAGAGTTCAATTGTTCGAGTCGTCACGCCACTACCTAGCGCCGGTATTTCTAGCGTGTTTTACCTTACCTTAGGAGCTTTTTCCACCAATTGAACTCCACAGGATCCTTCGGAAACCTAAAAAATTTACATGTCTCCCTTTCTGATTGATGATTACAATCTGGGGCAAAACATTGAACCATTTTCGACTTGTCCACGTTACGATACCCAAAGAGAGACGCTATGTTGATCTTTTGTTTAGAACCAGCCAAAATGCTTCCATGGTAACGTGACGTCAGCGCTTCGGTACTCTATTGTTCAGCACCTGGCTCCATTCCTGAATATATTAGTGCCTGCAAACCACAGAGTGTAAAGTGGGGTAAACGGTGTGACGGTAGTGAGATTGTTCTGCAAACCTCAGTTATAATAGATGCTTATAATGAGATTGCTACCTGGAGAAAGAATGTTTTCCTCGTCCCCTATGGCAGAACAGGGAGAGATTTTATAGATCAAATTACGTCGCATATCAATGACTGGAATAATGGTGCTAACTGCCAACACATATCGCTGATCTAAATCTAAAGCCAAAGAGCACCAGGACCTGTTGTCAAAGCGTCTTGTACAGTGGAAAAACGGGGAAATTAATAAGTTGCTGCGCGAAGGTCGAATTATTCAAAGTCGAATAGGAAAACTCAGATCCGCAGATCCACCTGATAAATCGAAAGTGTTCACCAAACTTGTGCTTGAGGGTCAAATAAATTCAGCAATGCGCTTCTTGAGCGAAAGTACCAGTGGTGGTGTACTACCGCTGACCGATGGAGTTATGGCGCAACTACAGTTAAAACACCCCAACCCTCAATCAGCTAAATTTGGCTCACTTTTGTTTGGGCCGATTGATGATGATTTTCCGGAATCAATCTACTCTGGGATTAATGGTGAAATGGTCAGACAAGCTGCTTTAAGAACAAAAGGTTCAGGGGGTCCCTGTGGTGTGGACGCGAATGGCTTCAGACGAATGCTTGCTTGTAAATCGTTCAAACAGTCATCATCGAAGCTGTGTGAGGTAATAGCTACAATGGCAAAGACTCTGTGCACTGAATATATCGATCCTTCGACCATAGAGCCATTGGTAGCGAGTCGCCTCATCCCTTTAGACAAAGGCGGGGGTGCCGTGCGGCCCATAGGAGTGGGGGAGGTGATAAGGAGGATATGTGGGAAGTGCGTTATGAACATAGCCAAGGGGGATGTTGTTGAGGCAAGCGGCTCGCTACAATTATGTGCAGGACAGAAAGTAGGGAGTGAGGCTGCAATACACGCTATGCATAGAATCTTCGAAGCAGATGACACCGATGCGGTTCTATTGATAGATGCGTCAAATGCATTTAACGCCCTTAATAGGGCAGCAGCTCTACACAATATCCGTGTTCTCTGTCCTATCATAGCAGTTTATGCTATAAACACCTATCGACATTCCGCCAGATTATTTATCACTGGTGGCAAGGAGATAATATCAAGCGAAGGAACAACTCAAGGTGACCCTCTGGCCATGGGACTGTATGCTCTCGCAATCCAGCCCTTGATTACTAGTCTACAGACCATGTCGGATGCTAAGCAATGCTGGTTTGCAGATGATGCTAGTGGTGCTGGCACCATCTCGGAAATCAAGCAATGGTGGGATGTTCTCAATTCACTCGGTCAAGAACTCGGGTACTTTCCCAACGCTGGAAAGTGCTGGATTATTGTAAAGCCCGAAAAGGAGGCACTTGTCAGAGAAGCTTTTAAAGATACAATTATCAATGTGACGACAGAGGGGCAGAAGCATCTTGGGGCTGTGATAGGCTCAAAAGATTATCTGGAGGACTATGTCCACGAGAAAGTAACTAGCTGGCTCAACGAAGTGGCTCAGCTTGCTGAGTTTGCACGAGCTCAACCCCAGGCCAGCTATGCTGCATATACGTTTGGCTTAAAACATCGTTGGACCTACTTCCTGAGAACTCTTCCTGATATCCACGATCTTCTAGAACCCCTCGAAGATGCTATTTCTCAGGTGCTTACACCAGCAATCGTAGAGCGCAAGTGTAGTCAACTGGATAGAGAAGTTCTAGCACTGCCAGTGCGGCTAGGTGGTCTTGGCATGAGCAACCCATGCCACGAGGCGGCACGCGAACATGCATCGTCTATTCAAATGACATCCCCTCTCGTCGAACATATCTTGGCTCAAACTCATCAGCTACCCGATGAGTCTCTCATCAAGTCAGTGCATCAGGCTGTCAAATGCGAAAAAGCTAAGGAACTTACAGAGATTGCTGAAAACCTAAAGCAAGTGGTTCCACGGAAGACCCAGCGAGCGCTAGAACTTGCGCAAGAAAAAGGCTCCTCGGTATGGCTCACAGTTCTTCCCCTTCAAGAACAGGGCTTTAACCTCAACAAGAGAGAGTTTCGCGATGCCGTTAAGTTGCGTTATGACTGGCCGTTTGATGACATTCCATCAGTCTGCGCGTGTGGAGACAACTTCACAGTAGATCACGCAATGATTTGCAAACGAGGGGGTTTTGTCATCCAACGTCATAACGAGCTTAGAGATCTTGAGGCAGATCTTTTGAGTATAGTGTGTAACGATGTCGAGGTCGAACCAGTTCTCCAAGATATCTCTGGAGAGCAGCTCAGTAGAGGGTCCAATAGAGCACAAGATGCAAGATTGGACATTCGCGCGCGTGGCTTCTGGGAACCCGAGAGCTCGGCATTCTTTGATGTGAGGGTGTGTCACCCTAATGCCGAGTCTTACAGGGACCAGGAGCCACAGCAGATCTACCGCATCCACGAAAACGATAAAAAGCGGTTGTACTCAAGGAGAGTGCTAGATGTTGAGCATGGTTCGTTCACGCCGCTTGTATTTACAACTACTGGAGGGATGGGGAAAGAGTGCTTAAGATACCACAGTCGACTGGCTGAGCTGATAGCCGTCAAGAAAGGAGAACAGCACTCACAAACAATCTCGTGGATTCGAGCTAGGACATCCTTTGCACTTCTTCGGTCGGCCCTGGTTTGTCTTCGAGGAACACGGGTGAAGCGCCGTTCCGCGTATGATTTTAAAAATTGTGACATTGAAGTCGCGGTCGCCGAAGGAGCCATGGACTTTTCTTAGATTTTAATTAGTTATAGATTATATTTTATAGTTAAAGATCATAGGTATAAAATTTATGGAGATTTTAACTAGTGAAGTAAATTAGGGTATCTATTAATCTTAGGCTAATATTAGGGTTTCTTTATTAATAAAGTCGCGTCCGCCGATTGACACTTTTAAGATTTTAATTAGTTATGGACTATATACTGTAATTATGGATCATAGGTATAGAACTATGGAGATTTTTATTTAGTGAATTAAATTGGGGTATCTATCATCTTAGGCTAATATTAGGGTTTTTCATAATTATGATTGTTGCATCTTTTATAGCATGTTTATGCCAATTTTTAAAAATGTAATTAACAAAGTACACATTACCAATGAATGTTTTCACCAATAAAGTTGTTTTTCATCATTATCATTATCATTATTATTATTATTATTTTCCTTTACAGCCACCCCTCAAATAAGGATTATTGGCCGGGGGTCAGAGATAGATGTTTACAGCATTTCAGAAATATTGCGCTTAAATTTAATTACATCTATAGAACCAAATAAGAATAGGCTTTCTGGGAGTGAGTTCCACTGGTTGATTGTTCTGGGAAAAAAGGAGAGTTTATAAGCTTGAGTTCGGCAGGTTATCTGATTAAAAATATGATGTTTAGTTTGCCTGCTCCTCCTAGTTGGTTTTGTCAGATTTACTCTGGCAGAATAAACAGAAACAAGATTCATGTTTACTATTTTATACAATAGCACAACGCGGAAAATTGTTCTTCTTTTGTCAAGAGTGTCCCATCCAAGTGTATTTATCACATAATCAGTGACACTATTCAGTGGGTGGTGTCTTGAGAGGACCCACCATGCAGCTCGCCTTTGTACCATTAAACTAGGTTCATGGGACAAACACCTTGCACACTGATAGGATATGAATGTCAAAGAGAGGGAGTCAAGTTATTGCACTGCAGTACTGTTTAATTGGTAAATAAGGTTTTCTTACATGTAACTTAAATTAATCATAAAGAACAAAAAGAATTTTCCTTCTCAAATGGGACTTACAATTTCCAGGCCACCACTTGCATGCCGAGAGGGAGGGTGAATGAATCACAAACTGTTGTGTACTCTTGTCATATGTCGCTGTTGTCTCCAGACCTCGGACATTGGTCCCTGTATGGAAACAGCCGATCACAAAATGACTACTGATTTTCTTATATGATTGTTTATAAAACGAAGCAGATATAATGCATGCTTTGTTTTGTCAAGCCAAGTGTAATATAACAACTTTGAACACTAAAATGGCATGAGTTCGAACTGGCATGTGTGCACTGAACTACAATTCTTATGATACCCAGGAAAAAGGTATTAACACATTCATTGCAACGCATTTTGAAATTACGAGGAAAAGTTTATATTGCTCAAGAAAAAGTGCACATTGTAATCAGGTGGGCGATCAGACATAGTTTGTGCTACACTGGTAAGATGGCTGTTTTCTGTAAAATATCAGTTTGGAGAAGCAAAAATTGCCAAGAATTTTCTATAACTTGAGGAAGGCTAAAACTTTCTAGCTGACCATTCCATTTATGTACAATTTTCTTAGCGTATCTAATAAATTCCCTACGATTTTCTAAAGTTTAATTATTCACATTTCAGTCCCTAAGTCATTATATTTTTCGTTGAAAAAGGAAACAAACGTTGAAAAAATTTTCGGATTCGTAAATGCGATGGAGTGAGGAATCAGAAAAATTCTCACTTTCGTAAAACTTAAAATTACATCTAAAATTTCTGAGAATATAATACTGACGCACTTGTTATTTTAAAAAAAGACTCGAGTTGCCCTAAGACGACCAAACAGCTACAAGTTTTATAGCACCGCTTAGCATTTCTAGAGATCTAAAAATACTCTGGATAGCCCAAAAAGTGGTTTGAGTGCATTTAGGAGGAAGCTATCATACGATGTCCCTGAAGTCATCAAACACATAGTACTATTATAGCCATATAATACCTCTTGCGCGCACAAGCAGATATTGAAAAACCCTTACGTTTTTTTTTTTTCAACAAACCTCGTCTGTTTGGTCATAACAAGGATATCTTGGACCTCAGCCTTGATGTATTAACCTTGATATTGCTGGGTCAATACATCAAGGCCTTGGTTCGAGATTTCCTTGTAATGACCTCACCCTTGGTTAATAAGCAGTATAATTATCTTACCATGACCTAGCTCTGTCTGTCCATAGGCTCCAATAATTTGGTAGGAATTGGCTAGAGGCAGCCATTTTGCTTTTTGTTCTTCAGTTCCCTGGCTCTCAAAGCATCAAATTAAACACATTTTAAAATGGAATTATCTGACGGTTAAGCTATCTATGTCAGGGCCATGGTTTACTGTACAGCACGGTATGTTGAGAATGGACGATTTAATGAGCTTCGGGGTTGAAGCCAAATGAAGTAAGGAACTATTCTCAGAGACAAGCAATGAAAGTGCACTACTATTTCTATAGGTAATTAACCAAATGGTTTCAAGTGCAATTTGGAAGAAATCTGTTCAAGGAAATTTTCCAAAGACTGAAAAAATTGCACAAGCCTGTAGGGTTAATCAGAATGTAGTTTGTTGTCTCTAAAACTATACAAGTGCTGATGTTTATTCCAAACATGTTAATTGCTTTGAGAGTTTCACTGGATCGTGTGTCTCATCAACAACTATTTCACTTTGGAGATATTATTAATAACTAGTCATAGTTGTCACTAAATCTGCCCCCGACTTTGTAAAAACTGAATGAAGACTGCATGTGGTTGTCCATGTATTTGTTATGAACCTTTGAAATGTAGTTTTTGTTTGAGAGTTTGCGGGTGCAAATTCCTTGTTGTGTTTGTGTTTTGTCAATTATAACACTTTGTTTCTTGGGTTAATGGAAATCCTCATACATATCGTGTTTAGGATGGGTTTACATTATAGCTTGGAATGAGATAAGAAAGCTTGGAATGAAATCGTGACGACTCGTTGCCAAACTTGCCAAACCCAGTTTGCGCGGTTGCTGAGCCAGGCGCACATGCTGAAAATTAACCGGGACCACCGTGCGCGCCTATTTTCGTCAAATCGAGAAAATTTTCGCATACTAACACTACGACCATACGATACTTCTTATTTACGCGGGGAACATTAGGGTGCCTCCTCGGGTTCCGGCCTCTGGGCTGGAACCCTGCGGGGGCAATAATTAGATATTATTAATAATAATTAATCAAACATTATTAATTTATTAATCCCATTTTCTCTGTCTGTGAGTGATGTTAAAGGTACAGAATCTCATTTTTTCACATTCACTCAGAACATGATTCCCATTTATGGCCAAGGTATGTTGTACCATTCTGTGCTTTGCATTTAAGCCATACGTCTAAGTCAAAAATCCTTGGTCCATAGATTTGTACATAGCTCTCAAACTTGGTTAGCGAGAGGAACACATAAATGTAGGTTGAGCTACTGTACTGCAAACTTTTTTGTGAACTGCCGATTGAATGGCCCATTAAGTTTCCCTAGCTACAAGTTAGATACCTGATAATGGAAGGGCATACATACCATTATTGTAGGAATAAACATGCCATCATGTAGACTGTATGGAAGTGTGGTTCCAATTAACCTTAAACAAAATAACAGAACTAAAGTAAAAACAGGTTCACTGAAACTGAAGCTCCCTTGATGACCTCAATCATGTACATTTGTAAGTACTAACCATTATCATTGTATTTTGACAAAGACGTGGAAGCCTCATTTTGATATCTTTTGCCTTGTATATATATATATATATATAAACAGGAATATTGGCTCTGAGCTATTTTATAGTTTTATGTGCACGTTGAAGGTTAATTTGTTGGACAAGGTCAATCTCATCTAACCAAGGTTAACTTGACCTCACCAGTTTTTGGATTAGAATTCAGGAATGACGTAAGGGTTCGTAAGGAGCAATTTGATTGCCTTAAGTGTTATACAACTTGTATAATGAGGTCCAGAAATTACAACCAACTTGTAACACTTTACAACTAAAAATTTGCAAGTAGTTATTTGTTGACTTTCTATTAGGTAATCTTAAGGTAATACTTATTGTTATTAGTGTTAACTGGCTTTTCGCAACTGCTGTGAGTGGAATTCATCACCAAAGTTAATTGAATTAGTGTAAATATCGTTAGTCTATGTTTATGTCCCAATATTACAATATTACATATTCCCAATATTATATCCTAAAGACAAATTCTTCAACTGAAAACAACACTTTTCACAGTTTTCCCTAGAACTACCAGCAACTGTATCACTAAACTCAACAAACAACTACTGAATTACACTTCTGGGTTCTGACAATTTACAGCCCTTTACTGAGTCATAAATGCTTGTTACCTTATCAGCATGTAGATGTCTCCTTCGTCAGTAATATTGTGTTTTTCTCTCAGTTGAATAAACTGTAGTCCCTTTTGCAGGGACCTTTCATAGCTGTAATTGTGATCCAATACAAAGGCATCCTCTTTACTAAACATGGGGTCACTTTTCAGCAATGATTCTATCAACAAAAGACCACAAACAGGATTAGTTAGCTGCTGTCAACAACACACTTGGGTCAAAGTGGATAATTGTTGTGGTTCAATTTTTCCTTGGTTTAAATTTTATTTTCCTTTGTTTTTGGATATGGTGATGCAAGAAAATGAATTCAAAATAAAGGAAACTTAAAGTTTATTAATTTTAACCCTACTCTACTTCAAGCATTCGTCACCTTATCTCTACTGTTACGTTGGAGTAGATTGACAATTCCAAAACATTTAAATCCCCATCTTATTTTCAGCCACATGAACAGCAAAATACTGCACTATGATTTACCTTACTGACGTTTATAGTATTTCTACAATATTTAAAAAGATTTCACCAAGTAAATACACTCTATCATTATTTTACCCGCATCCATGTACCATTTTTTTTTAAATGGAAGGCCAAAACACAGATTGTCTTGGTATCCTCTGCTTACACACACACATTAACACACACACAAATGCTACCCCCTTCCTAAATAAGTGTACTGTAGTTTCTACACACCCAAAAGTACTCTGTGTCTTAGTTCTTTCAGGGGAATCATAATAATAATAATGGTTGTAGGGCCTCACTATTAATTATTTTAAACAATGGAGTGTTTCTGTCAAGGAACTATCAGCTGATAGTTGTCCTGGAGAAATTTGATGTTCTTAAAACAAATTTCCAAGGAGCAACTATCATACTGATGGTTGTGAAACATAAGCACTCTACTGTCTTTATTGTTCATCAGTAAATTTTCTTCTGTGCACCAGTTGAAACAAATATGTCCTATCAAATGTCTCCTTACATTCAAAAACTTAAACCGTGCACAAAGTCGCCTCCTTTAAGTTTTTCCTCATTGACAAGGATAGTTACATCTTCTTTGCCGACCACAGTGAAGCGAGTAGCCAATTAATTATTAAAATTTTCACGGATGAATACTATCCATCTGGGTATTTTCCTCAGGAGAACACAATGGGCTGATAGTGTCTCTCTGTGGACGAACACTGCGACACCATGTGATCAATTCAAACCAATAAGAATCTGAGAACATTTAGTGGTGAACCATTCAACACTATTCACATCCTCCAGTGAATAGCACAGGAGCGTTTTGAAAATCCTTGCACAAGTGAGTTTGGCTGGCATCAATTTTTGTTTTGCAGCTGTTTCCGAGATCTGTCACTGAATTAGCATAATTTATTGGTTTATACCGCTAAAACAATTATTCTCTTCAATCATGGGAAATAGTGGCTTTAGAATATTCTGCCACTATTCAGTTCAACCTCAGAGAGCATTTGTTAAATGTACGATGATTAATACATTGCAGCTATAACAATTTCCAGAACTCTGATTGGTGTATAAAATTCAGCAGTATTTTTCTAGTCCGAGAATCCATTTTTTTTTTCATCAAAATTATACCTTTGGACCAAACTGGACTACACTAATTCCCAATGCTATTTACTGTTGTTAATTGAATAGAATAATGATCGTCATAGAATTACCTTGGGGCAAACGATCAGCAATATTATACATACTCGGTATACCCCGACCTATATAACAAATAGAGGTTTGTATCCACAGTGATACAAATCAGAAGCACCAACGTTAAATGTGTGGGTTTCCTTTAACAAAAGGATGATGGCGAGAATATAAATCAATTTCGCAACCTGTGAAAGTATAGTACTGCACCAGTGTTCTTACCAGGTCGAGTCATTGCGGAATTCCCGTAATTTTAAAAGAAATGACACACTAAAATGATATGTAAGGGCCATCAGCGCGCAAAGAAGAACAACAAAAGCTAAAAAGTTATTTTAAAGGAAAATTATACAAAAAGAAAATGTCAAATGTATAAAAATCAGACAAGAATAGCTGGAGGTTCAATCGCGCAACAAAAGCAATAAAAGGCGAAAAAGATCCATGATTTATATAAAAACAAGGCAGGTTGGATTTGTTCTTCTCTAATACGGTGACAGTGTGGTCAAAGATATCGTCGTTAAACTGTGTACCATTTCTGTATGCATTCAGATCCGATTATGCAATTCGAATTTTGAAATCTTTAAAGTCCCGTACCGAGATATCTCTTCCTTTCGGTCTTTTTTTGGCCACCATACCAGAGATACGTCAGCTCTGAAACGTCGAAAGTAGCTTTCGCCCGCTCTTTGTCCAAATCGGGATTAATCTTTGCATTTGAGTGCCCTTCCATCTTGCCAGTTCGATCGAGTTCCTACCTCGCAAGATCCTGCAGATAGCTGAAGGGCGTACACAAGGTCAGCGGAAGCGAAAAAAGAGAAACGGATGGGTCACGAAAGGACTTGCAAAAGCGCGTTTTGAGATCTTTCCTGGATCTTTCCAAAGAGCTCTTTCAGACCCATGCTTTGCATGATTCTCTGACGGTCAGAGGTCGCACGCTACTCCTACCGTCTGAGAATCAGTGTCTTGACCACGTTTAGCAATCCTTAAGCGCAAGATGAAATTGGAATGTTTACAGCAAACAAGACGCCTAGGGGCGTTTCCTTTGAATCATGCACTGGCCTGTGAATCATGGTTACCCATGGTCACAATCAGTTCACAAAAATTGACCGGTTTCAGTAAGCAGCCATGGTTAGTCAATACCACCAGTAGAAGAAATTATAGGTGAAATAAGGGAAGTGGCGAAAGTTACCGGAGAGATGAGCCTTTGGAATACTCAATGGTTAAATTTCGGTTAGCCTGCAAGCAGGATGTTCAGCTGAGAATGGCGCGCGGCATTTTCGTTTCCAAGGCCCTTTTCGCTTCTCTTAGCCGGCGGGCCTTGGCACGTTCACCAATATGGGATGTGTCCCTCCAGCTCTAATGGACTTGGAAATATTAGGCGCGGATCTAGAATAAATGGTGACCGATTTCCTAAGCGAGCACCGAAGGTGCAAGTTTCTAGGAGGGTCCGGGGGCATGCTCACCCGGGAAATTTTTTGGATTTAACTCCCTTAAGTCCCGTTTCCTAGGTCTCTGAGTCATTCAGACAGGGTATTGGCCAGCTCCATTCTCCTCAAATTTCAACTTGAAAATATATTATTCATTTACGATTTTCGTAAAACGGTGGAAACCGGTACGTGTGGATCAGCCCCTGAATAGGACAATCACATGACTTTTGGAGGACATATAGTTTATTTTGTGGCCCGAGTAGCATCATTTGCGCCCGAGCGCGAAGCGCAAGGGCGCAAATGATGCTACGAGGGACACAAATAAACTATATGACCGACAAAAGTCATGTGATTATCATTATTATCAAGATACAAGGCCAAATCGTACAAATTCATTTAATAAGAAAAAAATGTTTAACAGAGATGTAGCATGAAACTATGGTATGGAAGGTTGTTGCTACAATACAATCAGCTAAACAAGAGCCAAATAAAATTCCTTTTTGTTTACAATAAAATGTCAAATATAATCTAGTTTTAAAAAGATTGGTAACAATGGTTAGCAAAAAGACAGTTTATATTTAAAAAAAAATAATAGTCTTCCCGTTCACAGGCAATGGACTCAGCTGCAGGGCCGTTAATGCATTAACGGCCCGCTAGGAGTCATTTGCGGCCCGCAAAGCGCGTGTTTTCAAGAGGGCGGTTTTCAATTTGGCCGCGTATCTTGATAATAATAGTAGATAAAGTGTGCCTGGAGCTATTTCTTTGAATTGAGGAGCTGCATGTACTAAGTTGCGGGCTGTTCCGTATGGAATCTACTAAAGAAGTCCGTCGATGTACAAGTTCATCGCGCGCCTAATCTCTGCCGAAAACACACAAATGAACTGAACGACCCTCCATTACCCACGTGTTGGCCGGGAGGACATGGATCCGGCTTTGTGTATTGCACCACAAGTCTTATATAGAGCGTTTTCACATGACGTCACAGCAGCCATATTGGTGTTCCAAAACAATGAAACGGCAGCCATGTTGGTGTTCCAAACTAATCCTCTGGGAGTTGAACTCTTTTCTTATGTAAAAACTTTCTTTTGTTCCAAAAAATTTGCATGGCTGCTGGCCACGTGAGTGAAAACGCTCTATAGGGTAGTGAATCATGTGAGCCTTTACAAAATATCCCGAGGGGTAGTGAATCATGTAAGCCTTTACAAAATATCCCGAGGGGTAGTGAATCATGTAAGCCTTTACAAAATATCCCGAGGGGTAGTGAATCATGTAAGCCTTTACAAAATATCCCGAGGGGTAGTGAATCATGTAAGCCTTTACAAAATATCCCGAGGGGTAGTGAATCATGTAAGCCTTTACAAAATATCCCGAGGGGTAGTGAATCATGTAAGCCTTTACAAAATATCCCGAGGGGTAGTGAATCATGTAAGCCTTTACAAAATATCCCGAGGGGTAGTGAATCATGTAAGCCTTTACAAAATATCCCGAGGGGTAGTGAATCATGTAAGCCTTTACAAAATATCCCAATCGGGTAGTGAATCATGTAAGCCTTTACAAAATATCCCGAGGGGTAGTGAATCATGTAAGCCTTTACAAAATATCCCGAGGGGTAGTGAATCATGTAAGCCTTTACAAAATATCCCGAGGGGTAGTGAATCATGTAAGCCTTTACAAAATATCCCGAGGGGTAGTGAATCATGTAAGCCTTTACAAAATATCCCGAGGGGTAGTGAATCATGTAAGCCTTTACAAAATATCCCGAGGGGTAGTGAATCATGTAAGCCTTTACATAATAACCCCAGGGGTAGCGAATCATGTAAGCTTTTACAAAATATCCCAATGGGGTAGTGAATAATGTAAGCCTTTAAAAACGTACGAGATTTTCTTATTACTCTCCCCTCCCCCCACCCGGAGGAGATCTCGGGATATTATTTCAAGGAAAACAAGTCAAGTGGATATGTATATGCCTCTTATTATTTAGAATTCATCATTGGGTGCGATCTTCGAATTCGCACTTTGCCCATCCGCTACGCCCCATACAAACATCTATGCCGGGGTCGCTGCTTTTTAACTCGTAAGTGCACGATTTTTGTGCCAACGTTCGCTAACTCGACATATTTCAAGCTTAAAGCCATACGATCAATGAATGCTCGCCACAACACCGTGTCCCATGTATAAATGCTTCTTTCCCTTCATCTGCGTACGCCTATAGACGTCTAGGCTTAGACTTTTATATTCAGTGAAGTGCATTGAATTCAAAGAAAAAAAAAGGAAGAAAAACAAGGCAAAAAAGAAGTAAGGAGAAAATGCAAAAAAAGGCGAAGAAATAAAAATGAATATAAACTTGATATGTACATGTAAGATCTGTTTTAACTTGCTAGTTTGCACACATCATTGTGTCATAAAAATAAAACAACTCGAACAGAATTTTCCATACGTTGAAGGGTCAACCCTAAATGTGATTTCAAATTGGAGCTTAAAAAGTTTTTCACTTGTAGACCATTTGTTATTTAAATGAAGGTAAGTGAATCCTGCTTTTTTCGAGAAGAGCCATACAACTTTTGCGAAGGACTGTATCAGATTTGTACATATAATACTAAGTAGCTTATTCTTATGTAAAGTTGTCACAATAACTAGTGTGGAGTAGCTCAACCAGCTTCGGAAGCAGGTACAAGGGCCTTTACTTAATATTCATATAGTTAAGATGAAAATATGACCTTACAGTGATAAGTTACTGCCGAAAACATTTCAAGTGGTGCTTAGTGCTTAAGAATCGAAATCAACTGAAGTTATATCTTTATATTGCTTCGTTTAAGATCTTTCGGTAATGGGTTTCAGCTTTACCACTGATATTGTACCTTGCTCCGTTGTGACAAAACATGAAAATCTATTTCGTTCATGGAGCAAGTATCACCAGTGATGTTTGTCTTAAGCAATGAGAGAAAATGGAAAAGAAAATACATACATTTTGGCTTCGAGGTCGGTAGGTCAAACGGAATCGAAGAAACAACTTTTTTAAGTTCAATAATGTTCCAATTAAATTCGACTCATAATATATGTAGTTTTTTAAGATCTCGAGATTAATTGCGTTAAAGAGTATTGAAACCTTTGTTATCACACTTCAAACTTCTTCTTTGTCAAACTTTTAAAATATCCGCAAGACCAATCTTAAAGGTCAATGCGGCTTTACTTGCAACTGTCACTTCCTAAATCACTCACTGCATATGTGCATGGTTCTAGGATATCTTGGTCATAGATTAACCAAACCAAGTATACGTTGCCGTGAAAAGCCATTTCTAAAACTGGAACGGAAAACTGAAGGTCTCTCTTAACTTTTTATGGTATGAATTTTTTAACCACTACTTGTTAAAGCCAACATTTGATTTGACGTTCTAAACGCTTTCACTAGCGCTTGGAATGAATAGCGTTTGTCAGTTTACACGATATTTGTACCAGCTGCATCCCTATTTCAACGGAGAGCAAATTCAACGATGAAGCATTGCAATTTTCAGTCGCTGAATACTGAAACCATGCAATGCCCCGTTTGGCCAAGACGGGTTCTGAACATAACTGTACTGTACATGGTATTGTTTGTTTGACTGTACAGTGTCGTCCACCTGTGGATCAAACCATGCAGTGTGGCCATTAGGGGACTAGGGTTGGCGCAGTCGTGAAAGCGCTCGCCTTCCACCAAATACAGTGCGGCCCGAGTTCGATTCTTGGCCCAGACTTCATGATGTGGCCTGAGTTTATTGGTTCTCTACTCTGCTCCAAGAGAATTTTCTCCAGTTACTCCGGTTTTCCCTGTCCACAAAAACCAACATTAACTTTTAATTTGATTAGATTTCATTTCATTTCATTTGTGCTTTGAAGTGTTTCCAATTAGTACGTCAGTACTAGATACAGTTAACACTCAAATAAAGTTCATTATTATTATATCGAATCTTTATTATTATTCTCTGCACGGAAAGCTACTGAACAGTACTGTACTCTGGTACTGTTTTACTTTATAGTATTCAGTTGTTGTTTTAACTTTTTCATCTGTAGATTAAACCATGCAGTGTGACTATTTTATGGAAAGCCATGCTTAACAGTACAGATATTGTGATACTGTTTGTTTTACTACGCACTACATGTGGTTCTATATTTTTCATCTGTTTATCAAACCATGCAGAGAGACCATTCTTTGGATAGCTACTGAACAGTACTGTACTGTCAGGTACCGTTTGTTTCACTATACAGTGTGGCTCTAACTTTTTCATGTGTGCATCAAACCATGCAGGGTCATCATTCTTTGGGAAGCCACGGAACAGTACTGTACAAGGCTGTGGTACTTCAGTTTTGCTTTACTATACAGTGTGGTTCTAGATTTTTTATCCGTGGATCAAACCATGCCGTGCGACCATTCTTTGTAAAGCTACTGAACAGTACTGTACTGTGGTACTGTTTGTTTTACTATAGAGTGTGGTTCTACTGAACTTTTTCATCTGTGGATTAAACCATCCAGTGTGACCATTTTATGTAAAGCTACTGAACAGTACTGTACTGTGGTACTGTTTGTTTTACTACGCAGTGTGATTCCAACCTTTTCATCTGTGGCTCAGACCATACAGTGACCTTGATTAGTCAAGAAGCCACGGCTATCAAGATAGTGCGCTTCTAATCTGGAAACATTATTAAACAATGTAGCTATAGCCATTTACTTGCCAGTAAGCATGGTCAGTGAGACGATCAGACAAAATCATTTACATTGTTGTATAACATAATCAAAAAAAAAAAAACATCGTTTTCTCTCTCTTTCAAAAATGGCGCTGGACCAGTTGAACCTCGCAAAGTATCTTACGCAAGAATTTTCGTACTTGTATTTATAATAGAATCGACATTAATTTCTTTTAGACTTAAACTAAGGTTTCTACTTTAACGGTCTCTCGACAGGAGATCCCGACGTCAGAAGCTGGTAGACAATCTATGAACAGCAGTAACTTCACGTATGAAATCTGCCTGATCCCTAATATTCCTGAAACTGTCCAATACCACATCCGGGACATAATCAACGTTGCCATAATTCCGCTTGACGCGCTGCTCGCTGTCTCATCTTTCATCATTAATTTCTTGCTACTGACCGTAATCGCGCGGACAAAAGCACTACAAATTCCGCCCCAGCTCTTGCTTTGCAGTCTGGCGGCCACTGATTTCCTCTGGGGATTGGTATCATTTGTCAAAAACGTAATCAATTTAAGGAAAATGGCAGAGTATGGTAAAATGTGTTCCAAAACGAGCAACGAAGTCAGAAGTCTCTCTATCTTGTGTTTCTTCTCAAGCATGGGAAATCTTGCCATTATCAGCAGAGATCGTTATCTGGCGATAAACAGACCCTTGTGGTATCATAATAACGTGAAATGCTCACATGCGCTGAAGAAAACAATGGCCATTTGGTTGCTTAGCATCCTGGTATCAATCGTGTTTTACACAGGAAATGTAGTTTCGCCAATGGTGTCTGGCCCATTTATTCTCATTTCAAGGATTATAAACACCATTTTCTATGTTATTTGTCTCGTTACCATGGCGGCCTCATATGCTGGGATATACCTGGCCATGAAACGTCACAAGATTCACTGGCAACAGAGGGGAGGTGATTTGCGCTCCTTGTTGGAGAGAGAGAAAAAGTTGGCTACAACAGTTGGTTTGATTCTCTTGGCACTCGTTTTCACATTTCTCCCAGCCTTGCTTGCTCCTTGGATTTTAAATTTAACAAGTTTCCCGATGAATCGTATAGAATCTGTCGCTCCACTATTTAGTGTCCTTGTTTCACTAAATGGTCTGCTGAATCCCCTTTTTAGCTTCGGAAGGAACACAGAGATTCAAAAAGTATTGCGCAAACTGATTTGGTGTCATCCGGGCAACAGACAAGTTGGTCAAAGTATTGAGTAAAGACAACTAACAAGTTAGCATTTCACGCAACTCAATATTGACACGTTAGCGTTTCACGTAGCACAACTAACACGTTAGCGTTTTACGCAACTGAACTAACACGGTAGTATAGCGTTTCATGCGACTCAACTAACACGTTAGTCTTTCACGCAACTGAACTAACACGTTCGCTTTTCACGTAACTGATCTAGCACGTCATAAAGACAGGTAAACTCTGCTGAAGTAACCAAGGCGCTAAAATATCACCTAAAAGATTCGCAACAAGCGAAAAGTAGTCCCTTACGTTTTCGGAAAGGAACTTTTTTGCAATGTTTGGCACTTAAAATGGTACGGTCACCTAGAAATTTCAGATGAGCAAATGGTTCGTTGGAAAGTTTTTAGAAGTTACCGTCCAGCTAGCAATTTGTGAAATGAAGATATCATTTTTAAAAATTTGGGCTGAGTTTGTTGGTTCTCTACTCTGCTCCGAGAGGTTTTTCTCCGGGTACTCCGGTTTTCCCCTCTTCACAAAAAACCAGCATTTGATTTGATTGATTTCATTTAATTTGCATATTGAAAAATGAAGAGCCACTATGTGGAAATGTTTTCAATAAAGGTCATCATTATTAGTGATAAAAAATAGCTTATTATAGTGTGGAGTAGCTCAACCAGCTTTGGAAGCAGCTTAATATTCATATAGTTATAATTCGAATTCCAGTCGTTATAGTCATTTAAGATGAAAATTTGACCTTACATAAGTTACTGCCGAAAACATTCCAAGTGGTGCTCTAGTGCTTAAGAATCGAAATCAAAAGTATATCTTTATATTGTTTCGTTTAAGATCTTTCGCTAATGGGTTTTAGCTTTACCACTGATATTAGGGGTAGCGAAAGGTCCTTCAAAAACTCAGGGTCTCGCAAAATTTTAGTCGAATTTCACGGGTCTCGCAGTCTCGTTTTTTAGCGCCGGAATATGTGTGTCTCGCCATCTCGATTCTTATACGAAAGAAGAGTCTCGCACTCAAAACACTTTGAAGTCTCGATCTGGCAATCTAAAAAGTCAAAATGTCTCTGGCTCGTAGAGAAAACCGCTAGACTCGCCGTCTCGCAAACTTTCCGCCCCCCTCGCATTTACCATTCGCCACCCTTGATATTGTACCTTGCTCTGTTGTGACAAAACATGAAAATATATTTCATTCATGGAGCAAGTATCACCAGTGATGTTTGTCTTAAAGGCAATGAGAGAAAATGAAAAAGAAAGTAAGCACATTTTGTTTACGAGGTCAGTAGGTCAAACGGAATCGAAGAAACAACTTATTTCTGTAATGTTCCAATCAAATTCGACTCATAATATCTGTAGTTTATTGAGATCTCGAGATTAGTTGCGATAGAGAGGATTATGTATTGGAAACCTTTGTTACCAGACTTAGAGACCCACTTCAAACTTCTTCTTTGTCAAACTTTTAAAGTATCCGCAAGACCAATCTTAAAGGTCAATGCGGCTTTACTTGCAACTGTCACTTCCTAAATCACTCACTGCATGTGTGCGTGGTTCTAGGATATCTTGGTCACAGATTAACCAAACCAAGTATACGTTGCCGTGAAAAGCCATTTCTAAAACTGGAACGGAAGACTGAAGGTCTCTCTTAACTTTTTATGGTATGAATTTTTTAACGACTACTTGTTAAAACTAACATTTGATTTGACGTTAGGAAGTGCAGTGTTCTAAATACTTTCGCTAGCGCTTGAAAGGAATAGCTTTTGTCAGTAAACACGATATTTGTACCAGTTGCATCCCTCTTTGAACGGAGAGCAAATTCAACGATGAAGCATTGCAATTTTCAATCATTGAATACTGAAACTCGCCGTGCAATGTCCTGTTTGGCCAAGACGGGCTCTGAACAGTACTGTACTGTTACGGTGGTATAACTTACTTAATCAACTCGTTTGATTTAGCCAATTTCTTGTGTTTCAATTTCCCACCGACGCAGCACCAGTTTCTTTAGAAACTATCCCCACAATACTTGTTATCTCTATCGCTGCAACCACTAACATCGTTTACCTTACGGTGGTATAACTTACTTAATCAACTCGATTGATTTAGCCAATTTCTTGTGTACTGTGGTATTGTTTGTTTGACTGTACAATGTCGTTCTAACTTTTTCATCTGTGGATCAAACCATGTAGTGTGACCATTCTTTGGAAAGATACTGAACAGTACTGTACTATGGTACTGTTTGTTTCACTTTAAAGTGTCGTTCTAACTTTTTTATCTGTGGATCAAACCATGCAGTGTGACCATTAGGGGAGTAGGGTTGGCGCAATGGTGAGAGCGCTCGCCTTCCACCAAATACAATGTGGCCCGAGTTCGATTCTCGGCCCAGACTTCATGATGTGGGCTGAGTTTATTGGTTCTCTACTCTGCTCCAAGAGGGTTTTCTCCAGGTACTCCTGTTTTCCCCTGTCCACAAAAACCACCATTAATTGATTTCATTTGATTTGATTTCATTTCATTTGGCTTTGAAGTGTCTCCAATTAGTACGTCAGTCCTAGATACAGTTAACACTCAAATAAAGTTCAATATTATTATTCTCTGCACGGAAAGCTGCTGAACAGTACTGTACTGTGGTACTGTTTGTTTTACTATACAGTGTGGTTCTAACTTTTTCATCTGTGGATCAGACCATGCAGTGTGACCATTCTTTGGTAAGCTACTGAACAGTGCTGTACTGTTTGTTTTACTACGCAGTGTGGTTCTAACGTAACAGCAATCAAGACAGGGCACTTCTAATCTGGGAAAATTATTACACAATGTACCCATTTACTTTCCGGTAAGTCAGTGAGATGATCAGACAAGATCATTTACATTGTTTTGTAAAACATAATCGAAAAACATCGTTTTCTATCTCTTTCGAAAATGGCGCTGAACCAGAATCTCGCACATGAAAGAATTTTCGTACTTGTATTTATAATAGAATCGAAGTTAATTTCTTTTAGATAAACTGAGGTTTTTACTTTAACGGTCCTTCTACAGGAGATGCCGACGTCAGACGCTAGACAGTCTATGAACAGCAGTAACTTCACGTATGAAATCTGCCTGATCCCTAATATTCCTGAAACTGTCCAATACCACATCCGGGACATCATCAACGCTGCCATAATTCCGCTTGACGTGCTTCTTGCTGTCTCATCTTTCATCATTAATTTCTTGCTACTGACCGTAATCGCGCGGACAAAAGCACTACAAATTCCGCCCCAGCTCTTGCTTTGCAGTCTGGCGGCCACTGATTTCCTCTGGGGATTGGTATCGTTTGTCAGAAACGTAATCACTTTAAGGAGAATGGCAGAGTATGGTATGATGTGTTCCAAAACGAGCAACGAAGTCAAAAGTCTCTCTATCTTGTGTTTCTTCTCAAGCATGGGAAACCTTGCCATTATCAGCAGAGATCGTTATCTGGCAATAAACAGACCCTTGTGGTATCATAATAACGTGAAACGCTCACATGCGCTGAAGAAAACAATGGCCATTTGGTTGCTTAGCATCCTGGTATCAATCTTGTTTTACACAGTAATTGCGCCAATGGCATCTGGCCCATTAATTCTCATTTGGAGGATTTTAAGAAGCATTTTCTATGTAATTTGTCTCGTTACCATGGCGGCCTCATATGCTGGGATATACCTGGCCATGAAACGTCACAAGATTCACTGGCAACAGAGGGGAGGTGATTTGCGCTCCTTGTTGGAGAGAGAGAAAAAGTTGGCTACAACAGTTGGTTTGATTCTCTTGGCACTCGTTTTCACATTTCTCCCAGCCTTGCTTGCTCCCTGGATTTTGTCGATAACAGGTTTTCCAATGGAACGTATAGGATCTGTCGCTCCACTATTCAGTGTCCTTGTTTCACTAAATGGTCTGCTGAATCCCCTTTTCAGCTTCGGAAGGAACACAGAGATTCAAAAAGTATTGCGCAAACTGATTTGGTGTCATCCGGGCAACAGACAAGTTGGTCAAAGTATTGAGTAAAAACATCTAACAAATTAGCATTTCACGCAACTTAACTGACGCGTTAGCGTTTCACGCAACTAAACTAACACGTGGCATAGCGTTTCATACAACTCAACTAAAACGTTAGTGTTTCACGTAACTGAACTAACACGTTCGCTTTCACGTAACTGAACTAGCACGTCACAAGGACGCCCAACGACCATTTTCGGTTAAAATCTGTTCGGATCGAAGCAAGGTGAGCTAGAAGTTTCGAATATCGAAGACACAGGCCCTCAGATTTTCGAGCCGTGTCATGCGAATAGACTTTCCACTTGATGATCAAAAAGTGAATTGCGCAACAGGTAAACTCTGCTGAAGTAACTAAGTCCCTAAAATATCACCTAAAAGACTCACAACAAGCGAAAAGTAGTCCCTTACGGTTTTGGAAAAGGAACTTTTTTGCAATTTTTGGCACTCACCTAGCAATTTCGGATGAGCAAACGGTTCGTTGGGAAGTTTTTAGAAGGTGCCGTCCAGCTAGCACTTTGTGAAATGAAGATATCATTTCCTAATATTTTCGAACTCATCAATTTTCAGCTAAGATATCCAAACAGATCAAATTCTTTTAGGTGATAAAAACATCTCTTTACACAGTCTTTAAACGTTACAATGAGCCTAGAAATGTATCTCAGAGGCTCTTGGCTCTGTTCTGAAGAATATTAATTACGTTATTTGATTGACAGTTCCGGAAATCGCTGACATTTATTTTCATTTTGCTTTACGTTTATTTGCCGACACTCATTCAGTAACTTAATTCACGTGGCAATTGTTGTAAGCTAAGAGTCTCTTGTCAATCTGCAAGAATCATTCGACGGTCAGTCTAGGTCAAACTCCAGAAGGATTCACCCTTCAGGTACACTTTTTGCATTATTTATGTATTTGTTGTGTTTGCAACAGCTACCGGGTTTAGATCGTCTGTTTTGTGATTTCAGTGTAATGTAAGACGACATCGGAATGTTGCTCAATGTATTGATTGTTGATTGCTCTAGAATAAATCATTCAAAGGAAATCCTTGTGGAGTTTTCAGTGGGAAACATTGTCTGTACCAGGCTCAATCTGCTCGTTTAGCGATTCATGTAACTGAACAGTAAAAGTTCTCTTTTACAATATATATTTATAAACCAATGAATTAAACTTCCGCATAGAACACTGTCACCTAAACAAGAGGGAACAGTAGTTCGGGCGCATCTTCGAAAAAGGCCGCGCGGTACCCACTCGTGGATCCCACTCGTCAAGCAGATTCCTGGGCAACATTTGGTGAAACTGGTATAAATCGCATCACCAGAAATTCATTTTTTTCCTTTGATGCAATTTTATTTTGCGTTTTTCTTTTCCGTTTTAGACGTTATGCTCCTGACGACCTCTTACTTATTGCAATTTTCTGGAACCAAAAGTGGCCAACCACTTTTAAAAGGGAATAATTAAAGTCGAATCGTTTGAAAATGCGATGAAAAACCAACAATTTGTAAAAAGATGCGGAAAATGAAGACAAAAAGAGGCCTTTATCAATGGATTTTCATCTTATTGCCATCATGCTTTTGCACAAAAGATATAATAACAGATAAATCAAGGAAAAAAAACAGCATGAATGGAGGAGAGGAACTACTTGGTTCCTAAGCCACATGCAGAATACTCCCTAGGAACATTATTAGTAGCGCCAAGGGAGAGGGATTCTTCGGCCCCCAAGCCAGATTAGAAACCATCCCGTGATTTCAACTCGGTGCTTATCGCAGTCAAGTCGGCTGATGTAACTCTTGAGGTTCAATTTTATCCTTGGTTCAATTTTGGTTTCCTTGTGTTTCGGTTATGGTAATTGTATGATAATGAGTTTGAAACAAAGGAAAAATAAATTTTGAACCAAGGATAAAATTGAACCACGACATAACCACTAGACAATGTCCTACCCCAAGCACAGACCATACCCCCGGTCATGGCTGTTCAGTGTTGTAGCGAATAGGCAGACACATCTAAGGATCGCTACAAATAACCTTGAGTTAGAGGTTCAAACACATCTAAATGTCGCTACAGATAACCTAGAGTTAGAGGGTCAAAAACATCTAAGGATCGCCACGGATAACATTGAGTTAGTGGGTCAAAAACATCTAAGGGTCGCTACAGATAACCATGAGTTAGAGGATCAAACAGATCTAAGGATCGCTACAGATAACCTTGAGTTAGAGGGTCAAACACATCTAAGGGTCGCTACAGATAACCTTGAGTTAGAGGGTCAAACACATCTAAGCATCGCTACAGATAGCCTTGAGTTAGAGGGTCAAACACTTCTAAGGATCGCTACAGATAGCCTTGAGTTAGAGGATCCACAATAAGGATCTCAAAACTCGCTTTCCCGTCCATTTTTTCCTGTTAATCCTGCCATTCCGCACTTTTTAGCTCGTGGAGCTTCAGCTCTAGAGCTATTGTGGTGGATGCTGGGAAATCACGAAGTCAGGCGTAAACAATAGAATATTCAGAACTCACGTGATCTTTGCGTGTTCGGTTCGGGTTCGGAAACGTGCAGCAGGACATGACACGTAGCCATTTTTAGCTCGTGGAGAGCTATCGGGGTGGTCAGGGAATCGGGATGTCAAGCGTAAACATTGACTACAAAATATTCTATCGATTCTCGATCGTCTCAAGTTCAAGGTAGCAAAATAGAACAAAGAAATGAAATCGTAATTCATTAAAGTGTATTGCACTGAATTTGAAACCACTCTACACGCTTGATAATTCGCAAAATAAGATCCCTGTCCCAACATCTTACTCCACGAGCTCACCACAGGATGCCTTTGATTTACTTGGGAATCCCAATCCCACCCTATTTTCAAAGACTTTTTGCGTTAATTAGTAATTTTTTAAATAATAATCAACGCAATAGGACTCACAGACCTCATACTGTCTGATACTAACGCGGGGTAAGCGATAATAAAATTTAAATGATTAATTTAACTACTGTTTAACTGTTGTTTCCAAGCTCTTGAACAATAGCTACACTTGTGAATCACACTTATGAAAGTTCTTTCATTGACCCCTGAAAGTTCCAATAAAAATACCAAGTACTATCAGATTATTTCCTTATTTTACAGTTCTTTGTGCAAATGTTCGTTATTAGTAGGATTCTCATCCATTTTCCAGGCAACAGGACCATGTGGGGGGTCCATCACCCTAGCAACATTCTTCAAAGCTTCCATGGATACATTCAACATATCATTCCTTGTCAAATAACCCTTGCCATCGATATCTAGGTAGCTTCTAAACACATTTCTAGGATCACCATCTTCAAGCTCCACAATCTCGTCCCAAAGACTAACAAACATTTCTTCAGTCAAGATGTCACTGCCGGTAACCTTAAGGGTGCTCAGAAGGCTGTCACGCAGCTCCTCTAGGTTCATGTACCCCATTTCGATCACTTTGTCCCCCTTCTTGTATGTCCAGTGCACATCAACTTCACTAAGGGAAGTATAATCAAAATACTCTTGATCACACCCTTTGGGATGAAAGGACCCACCCACTGCTTGACCAGCAGTAAACAGTATAGTGGCAGAGATGGTCCTATTAAAGGACCTAACTTGATGGATATGTCCTGTAAAACATACGTTAACACACTGTTAGTGCCAGAGCTTTTATATCTTATAGTCATTGTTACTTGGACTTCCCACAGGTGAGTTACACCTAAGTTAGAATTGGGAATTCATTTCTTACATCCAGACTCACAAAACACTGTTAAGGTCCTAACCCACATGTATCAGGCTTCTCCCAAAAATTTGAAGTAGAGGGAGAATAACTTTGAGAAGGCAGCAGGCAATGACGATAGAAAAACGTGGTGTGGTTTTCTCAGAGAAACTTGGAGGGGGGACCCACCTTTTGTTGGGGGATCCAGGAGCCTCTATGAGAAAATTTAGAAATTGGGGTTCTAAAAAGTGGATTTCAGTGTATTTTAATTAAACAATAATGGTTTTAAGTTCTTTTCTCAACAAATAAAAATTATTAATTTATTATTATTTACTTTGAGTAGCCGGCGCGCCAAGGACGACTAGATGGCGAATTTCACCGGTCGATCTATGGTCCTAAAGTGCAGATGTTAAACCAGGTGTTCACTGGGACAGTATGAGAAGGGGCAATGCCCACAAAGAAAACTCAGAATTTGTCACACATATGTCCAGTAGGAAGCCAAGTTAATGATGACAAATATTAATGGTTTACTTGCTCAAATGGCGTGAAACCTACACCACACCCTTCAATAAATTCTAATTTTTATTCTATTTGAAGTCTGGCCATTTAAAGATATAGCCATATCTACTACCAGAAATTGCATAGGTGGAGACCTAAGTTGAATTGAAGGTGTAACAGTGGTTAAAAACAAGATTGCCCTTTGCAGCTTTTCCATGTTTAAACAATTTAAAAGTTGGGGGTTCAGTGGAGGAAGATATGTCTTGAAATTCTACACTGTCTATATGGGTAATCTATGACATATCCAACCTCATTCTATAACAAGACAATCTATAAATTACATGAAATTGGATAAATCAAACGAGTTGATTAAGTAAGTTATACCACCGTAAGGTGAATGGGAGGTGCTGACGTTTCGAGCGTTAGCCCTTCGTCGGAGAAACTATCCCCACAATACTTGTTATAAATTACATGAACTGGCTGAAGTTTGATATAATCTACACTTGTCTAATAAGAGTAACAACAAAATCAGATTCCTATGTGTAGCAGCAGTCTGATTAACGTTGTTGATAGAGAGAGAAAGAGAGAAAGTGGTGGTGATGAAAGCTAAAAAGCTTATGGGGTTGTGCATTCTAACTACAGTATTATGAACATAAACTTTGCTAAGGATCCAACTGGCCGGAAGTGGACCAGTTGGTTATTTTACAAGCATTGTCTAGGGTCTGAAACTTGGGATAACTGTATTACATATTTGCAGGTAGTGGTCAGGACGGGAATTGAACCCTGGACCATGACCAGACTACAAGTCCAGCTCCATTATAACCACTCGGCCACACTACCTCTTACAAGCATGGAAGAAAACAGAACTTGATGACACAGAGTCCTTTTATTTATGACGAGTAAGTTTAAAGTTTAGTTTCAATTAAATACCTGATGGGATATAAATACAGTCTCCAGGAAAAATTGTCGCATACGTCCAGGGAACTTTGGCCATGCTTGGATATTCAAGTAAGTTTATCTTGTTGGGGTTAATTTCAGAAAATCCTGACCCAGAGAATGTACCCTGTGAAACAAGAAAAACAAGAAGATATTGAGGAGTATTAAAATTAACCTAGGGTGGATATTTTCGGCTTTTGATAAACTTAAGAATAACTGTGTATCCTGATGGCGATAATGTGCCTATGACTGAGCACAAACCTTATAGGGTTAATGACATTATCAATATAAATGACAGGAAATGATCCTTAACTTTTCTTAATTTAATCATTTATTTTGCACATTCCAGAATCCCTAATTCCAGTCATTCCAAAGATTACTTGGGAATTCATCATCTCAGGGTCAGCGCAGAAAAAAAGGATCATTTTGGGGTTGGGATCTGTGCTATCTTGGAGGCAGGGTAGTGTAGTGGTTAGCGTGTCAGACTTCCGAGCAGGAGGTTTGGAGTTCAAACCCTGGTGTTGGCACTGTGTTGTTTCCTTAGACAAGAAACTTTACTCCACTGTCTCTCTCCACCCAGGTGTATAAATGGGTACCAGCGATATAATGCTGGGGGAGAACCTGCGATAGACTAGCATCTCATCCAGGGGGGAGTAATAATACTCCTGGGTGCTTCATGCTACAGAAACCGGGATAAGCTCCGGCCATGTGGGCATTTGGCTCGTGTGCACCTTTATCTGTGCTATCAATGGAAGAAACAAACACACCACCAGGCTTGTAGAGGACACAGGACCTATATACTGATATACATGTATGAGAGAAACTGACGAGTAATTAACCCTTCCCAATATCAATATTCATTTTCTCTCAACTGTTCTCATATATTTGTTATGGTACTAGTGAGGAGAATTTGTTTAAATATCAATATAATTCTTTTTGGTGATCATTTTTGTTATTCCCATAACATGCATGGTTGATAAACAGTGAATATCTGTAATGACAAATTGGATGTTGGTCACTACTGTGCCTTGAAGGGTTAACAACAGTACATGATCATTTTGGGTTGGAACCCTTTTGTGTTTGGGATCATTGTGGGTTCAATTTGAGGATCATTCAGGGTGGGGAAACATTTTAAAGTGGGGATCATTTTGGAGCCTGTACAGTACAGAGGCCTACAGCTTGTCAGGGCCATTATTTGCTCTACCTTTTCTTTAAAATATAGATGCTTGTAATGCTGTTTTTCTATCATGATGAAATCCTTACGTCCCGCCACGAGACAATGGAGGTTATGGTCTGCATCATAATGGATCACAGACCGAGTGCCCCCAGAACTCATCCAGAAGTTGGTCTCATGAATGTAGTCACGAAAAGTACCACACAGGAGACACTGGGGAACCTTAAAAACAAGCAAGATTAATGTGATAAATTAATAACACCCAACACCACTTACTATAATAATAATAATAATAATAATAATAATAATAATAATTATAACAATAATTACAGTTAATAATAATAATAATAAAAAGAACTTTATTCATTTTCCAAAAATCCTATATACACACATTCTGAAAGAAAAATAATATTAATATTATATAATAATAATAATAATTTATGTAATAACAACCTTTATTTGAGGGTCAACTGTATCTAGCACTAAAATAAAAAAACTAATAATTCAAAATGCTATTCACAATTTCTGTCAATTTAATAATGAAAAAAAAAAACACTAAAATCAAAATTTATCGTCCTAAAAGTCCTCTTTCAATGTCAAAATCCATCTCTTTTAGATTGAGATTTACTCTCCTCAATGAACGCGATCCCCTTAAACATAAGAGGGATGTTCTCAGAATGGCAAATGAAATTATTACTATTATTATTATTATTATTATTTTGTCTTGTATTTTTAAAGTATTTTTATAACCAACAACACCAATCCATCTACCCATCTTTTGCATAACATGATATTAAAGCATGTGACTATATAACTATCAGACACCTACCACTTACATTCCAGTATGATTTTCCTTTTCAAAATCATTTTATAAAATGCTCTTTAATTCTCTCTTCCAAAACGTTAACTTAACTCTTTACATCATAAATACTCTCACAATGCTGTATGCTGCATCTTCTAAAAGTGAATTTTGCATTCAGGGAGAGTGCATTAATCGGCCCCCTCTTTCTGAACTTTCTGGATCCACCCCTGACCATGAGCTATAACAAATTCATGGGTGCAAGGCCATCAAACTAGATTCATACGACAAACATTCTACATATAATGCCAGGATTAGTCTAGGTTTATCTAAATTCAACAACACCCTATAATTCTAAAGACTTCAACCAGAACAAAAAGGTTTAAAGACTGAAAGAGAAACAGAAATAAAACATTTGCGACTAAAATACAAGGTAGCCCTCTAAAAACTTTTTGAATTTTTTTTTCTTAACCAAACCAGATCTTCAATCACACCTTTATAGACTTATAAGTGCTTCAGTGTATCATTAATTGTTAAGACTCATGCAATTACGTTATTGCTAGTCAACTGGTCCTCAAGGGATAGCTAAATCCTTTGAGGCTTTCACCAGTTTTAGCACGATAACTTTTTTTTAATTTCCTTTCTTTTTCTTGTATTTCTTCTTAAAACTCATTTAAGTTGCTGAATCAATCAAGGTGCTAGTGTACAGTACCTGTACTTCCCTTCGCATGGGATCTGGCAGAACCGTGACAATATAAACATCTTCTTCCTTGTAACGCGAAAGAAACTTTGCAATAGACATTCTACGAGCAGAATGTGTGCGATTTTCCTCTTTCAGCTCAATCAAAACATCCAAATCGCCGTAGTTCTCTCTCAAATATTCATCTGTCCAAAGGTACAACGCAGGAGATTTTCCAATGGCTTGGCGAAACACTAAAGGTATTCCTTCCTTCACATGTTTTTCCCAAAAGAGTTCAGGCCTTAGAACCTCGAGGTATTCTTTCACGGGCCCGTCAGGCGGTTTTTGGTGTCCAAAAGGCTTAAGGTGTCCCGTTGGAAAGCTAGGAAACGTATTGTCAAACTTCGTAGTGTCTACTCGAGGTGGGAAGTCAAAGTTGTAATTGTCGCTGGCCCCGCACGTAAACAAACTCATAGTAACATAAATTGTCGAGAGGCGCTTAAGAATGCAAAATCGCAGTGAAGTTGATCCCATCTTTGCGGATTTCAGATAATCTCAACGCATATTATAAAGGTTGACAGAGGCAAGGGAACATCATGAAACGTATTGATAATCCGCTGTATTAATAATCCGCTGAAACGCAATACTGCACGAGACTGAAAGCTTCAATAAATGATAAGGGGGGATGGGTAGGGTAATTGTGGAGAGCGGGCTCCTTCCTTAGAATGGTACCAAAACATTTTTCCAACAAACTTATGACTTTGGGATAAATTTCTCCTAAAACAGAATGTTTTGCAATCTATTTTTGAGTGCTGTACCCTTCTAAAACGAGTTCCTAAATGGTGAATTTGTATCACCCCTCCCAAACCAAACCAAACCAAACCAAAATCTGCACTTTTACCACTCCGTTCAAACTTAACATGTCTGATAAACCGCAACTATTTGGGCTCAAATAACAATACATTTTCAAATAAGCTACCTTTGTTTGTTTTACAATAGTTGCAAATAAGCCTGATAATGCAGTCCAGCTGGTATAAACGAGGTGAGATTGTAAACACAAGAATAAACTCACCAGAAAAAAACGCTCATTCTGAGATTCTCATAATGGATTTTAATTGTTGGAACAAAATTTGAATGGGGTGAGACTTGTCCCCCTGGCAACCGGGAAACTTGGTTCGGACACAGGCTCCTGGTTCGGAATTCGCTGGTTGAGACTCGTCTCACTTTGCCAAATTTGGGAAGTTTGTGGGTGTTTAATAAATACCTTAAAAAATCTCATAATGTCGAAATATGGCAAATTTTCCTGTGCTGTTGTGTTTATCTTTGGGAAAGCGATGATGGACTGAAAAATGTATTATGCTTTCACCACGTCGTTTCTCCTCCGTTTGCTTAATTTCTATCATCCCGTTTTCTCTCTCTTTTTTTACGCTAATATCCTCTTATTTACTTTTTTCTCAGCTTTGCGCACCAGCTGTTAAAACAGGTCGTAAGAATAACAATGGCTCGTCATTTCTCTTTAATTAACAGGATTTTGTAAGAAGGCGAATGCTCCGGGGGGGAGTACTCGCATATGAAAAGGGACGGGGGATACTCGTCGGACATTTTGAATTAAACTCCCATAGGAGACCGATCTGGGCGCGGCCCAAGCTCTGTTTTTGACCCCTAAAAGAGACCATGTTAAAGTCTCCTTGAAGTGTTGATGTTGTAAAAACCTTTGATTATATGAATCGCGTTAATAAAAGAAATTGAAAACTATACATATTAAATATAAATTTTAATATTTCTTCGCTTGCAACCTTTAACTAGCCTATGTACAACCGCTCCCTCTCCTCAAATACTGTACACATGCTACCCTAAACGAGACCGTCACGGCTAAATTTAATGGCGTTTCGGCCCAGAACACCCTAAGGGACGGACCATTAGAAAAGTGATGGGGGGGGGGGGGAGTGGGGAAAAAAGCCAAAAAACAATTCATGTAAGGGAAAATGCAAAGAAAAAAATTCATGCAAAGAAGAAGGTAAAAAAAAATTCATGCAGAAGGAAGGTCCAATTGTGACTTTTTCATAAGAGTAAAAAAAAATTCGTGCAGAGGGGTTCACCTAAAAAAAAAATTCCTGCACAAGCAGTGAGCAAAAAAAAAAAATTCGTGCAAGCTGAAAATTCCCAACCCCCCCCCCCCCCATCACTTTTCTAATGGTCCTTCCCTAAGTTAGACCAAATCCGAATTTTTGCACCCTTAGGCGAGACGACAAGCATTCCCACCCCTTTCATATGCAAGCCCCCTCCCCCTATTCCTCGAGCAAAGCTCACTAAATGCCTTTCATCTGAAACTGAAGATTGTGTACAGCTGGTGCGGTATTGAATAGAATTTTCCACCGTCGCGACATGATCCTCCTTTTACAAGGGTCTCAATGAGGTTAACCGTTGCCCGTAAAGCGGGCAAAAAATTTCGCTGTTAGGCGTAAAACTTGGAAAATTTTAGCCGTTAACCGTAAAAAGAATACTAGCCACGAAAATAAATTTTTAACTTTTTTAAAGAATAAAAATTAATTATTTGTAGGTTTTTGTTAACTGCAAGGCAAATAAATTAACGCGAGAAATTTTATGCAGAAATTTTTCGTTCTCCATTCCCTTCCTATTTCTTTTTTTTACGTCTATTTGTCAATGTTATTATTCCACATCTTCTTATGTTATGTTATATTGTATTATGATACGTTACGCTACGTTACGTTATGTTACGTTGTGTTATGATTATATTTAGGGTCCAATTTGTCTGTTTCCCGGATGACACCAAACCAGTTTGCGCAATGCTTTCTGCATCTCTCTGTTTCTTCCAAAGCTGAAAAGGGGATTCAGCAGACCATTAAGTGAAACAAGGACACTGAATAGTGGAGCGACAGATCCTATACGATCCATTGGGAAGCCTGTTATCGACAAAATCCAAGGAGTAACCAACGCTGGAAGAAATGTGAAAACGAGTACCAAGAGAATCCAGGCAACAGTTGTAGCCACCTTTTTCTCTCTCTCCAGGACGGAGCGCAAGTTAGCACCTCCCCTTTGCTGCCTGTTAAGCTTGTGACGTTTTATGGCCAGGTAAATCCCAGTGTATGAGGTCGCCATGGTAACGAGACAAATGACATAGAAAATGGTGCTTAACTCATTTTTGTCAGGCACAAAAAGCACAAAATTGACCACAATGGACATTTTATTTAATATCTCAACAGGTATTTACAGCAATGTGGACTACTATATCTCAATTGAAAGGGGATAAAATGGGCTTCTTATAAAAAAAAGAATCTCATCATGACATCCAATAATATTTCAGTAAAAAAATCCTAATTAGCATAAATTTGCATAATTATTCATGAGATTTGTGGAAAAAATGAAATTTTTCCAGAATGATAGGTTATTGTACAGAACTGTTAAAAAGAAAAATGTTCCTCATCATATCAGGAGAGTGTCCTGAAAATCTGGCTGAAAAAGATAAAATCTAGAATTAGATATGATTTTTTATATACAACCATGTTAGTACATGAAAATCGGCAAAAATTTTTTTTTTTTGGAAAATGTTGTTTGCAGGTGTATCTGTTTAGGGCTGGGTCTGAAAGCATTGAAAAAGGAAAAAGGGCCCCCCCTCCACAGTGTAGCCATTAGAGCTGTCTGCTAGCACCCAGAGTTTGATTCCCCATTTTGTGGGCTTGTCCTTGATGTACTGCCGTATACCAGACCTATGCCTAGACTTTACCATACGTTCATCAATAGCTACATTTTGTCTAGGTTGATATAAAGAAAGACATCTAGATTTAAAATAACCAATAAATGACTCTACTTTACGTAATTTATCCCCGGTCTCCTCAGTTGCTGGATCGACAACATGTAGCAGGGCCATAAGGGCTCTAAATCTGGTTCTAGACATGATTGCTCGTGCCCAGAGACCATGGTACAGGGTCTTTACACTCCAATACCTGTCTACATTTCCAATTTTGACAAGACCAAAATAAATCAACATAGCAATCAACCTCTTGATCTCATCAGGTGTTACGTCTAACCAGCTCCCATCAGGCTGAGCATAAGACCGAAAGTTACCTTCTGTTATATGCTCAGTAGCATAACTGTTAGTATTATTACATATAGTGTTTATCATATCTACTGTAAAGAAAAGGAAAAAAAAATCAACAGCCCTTGTCATAGCATTCCGGAGAAGAGGTCGGCCAAAGTGGATACCAGGTGGGCGCGAAGGGTTGAAACCAGGGAGGATATTGCCAACATCTGCGTCATCATAGCTCTTGGGTGCTGGACCAGGGACAGCATCACCACGAACAGGACCAGGAGCACTAGCAGGACCACGACCACGACCACGACCAAGAACACGACCACGAGCACCGGGACGTACAACTGGGGCACGGACACGGGGACGGGGACGGGGATCACCATAAAACGAAGCAGGGGCGTGGGGTACTATACAAATATAAAATAATATTATAATTGGATGTGTGTATAATCCACAGATATGCTGATATGGGCCAAAAAATAAACTTTCTCTTGCATAAATAGTACTTATACAGTTCAAATACTGACCTGGAGGAACAGCAGGGTTAGCAGGACCACGACCAGCAGGAGCAGGAGTAGCAAAGCCATGGGGGACTACATGGAAACATAAAAATAATTATTGAAATATTTTTATCACCATGTAAATAAATAAATATGCTGGAATCATGTGCAAATGTGCAAATGAAAGTAAGAATTTTATATAATAATTTCAAATTTCTACTATTTAGGCTAAATTTATGCCAATTGAAAAATAGTTGACACACCAGGAACATCTGTATCACGGGCATCCTCCTGCGTTCCTTCTTCATCTTCTTCAATTACTACACGCTCTCCTTCTTCATGTTCTTCTTCTTCTTCAGCACTAAGATGATTACAAACACACTTTGTTTTTACTTAGCTTTATTTAAAATTTAATCACACAAAAAATAAGAAAACAAATGCCAATTCACAAACGCGTACACAACAAAATCAAGCAACACGACCCGATCGCATCTCTCCATGGAAACACAACATCACTTTAGCGTCGGCTCGTATTTCGCGTCCCCTTTTGTTAGACCAAAATATCGCTCAAAAAGAAGCTTTCCTCCAAAATTATTGAGCTGTGTACTCCCGTATATGAATTCATAGATATCTTTTATGACATAGGCAAGAATTCAGACGCAAAAAAGGCATGCTAAAGAGCATATCCTCGCATTTCAAAAACCTCTGGGCAACTGCGTCACTTTGGGGAAGCCTCGTGTTCGAAAGTTTATTGATCGCTTACCTTGATTCTTCGCTCTGATTTTCGAGCTGGCGATCTAAATCGCTTTCCTCGCCACTAGACATACCACCAGGATCTTCATCGCCATCCAAAATCATCTCTAGAACGTCATTTGGATCGACATACTCGACTCGCGCTCTCTTCGACACGGACGCCATACTCACGGTCGGAAAGTGAAAAATGAAAAATTCGTCGTGTATGGCACATTTAAGTGTTTTAGCCCAAAATCGCTCGGTGATTGGCTAAGTCTATAACCTCCCTGTTCTCCAAATATGGAGGGAATCGGATGTAACGCAATTTTTTGCGAATTTTTTTCTTCCTTGGGTATATATGTACCCAAATTTTACTTGCGTGACAGAAATGAGTTATAGTTCTTGCAATAAAGATAAATGGGCCAGTCGTTGAAGGCGAAGCGTCATTTCCTACGTAAATCATGACTGTTATCAGGATGCTAATCAACCAAATGGCCATTGCTTTCTTCAGCGCATGTGAGCGTTTTACGTTATCATGATACCACAAAGGTCTATCTATCGCCAGATAACGATCTCTGCTGATAATGGCAAGGTTTCCCATACTTGAGGCAAAGCACAAGGCAGTTTGACTTATTATTTCATTATTCGCTTTAACACACATTTTACCGGTATCCCCTGCCAGTTTAGTTATAATAACGATATGTTTGACGATCGAGACCAGTCCCCATAGGAAGTCAGTGGCCGCTAAACTGCACAGCAGGAGCTGGGGTGGAATCTGTAGTGCTTTCGTCCGCGCGATTGCGGTCATCATCAGGGAATTAACGATAAAAGATGAAACAGCGAGCAGCGTGTCAAGTGGATTTATGACGAAGTTGGTGATGTCTAGGATGAGGTATTGGACAGTTTCAGGAATATTGGGAATAAGGCAATTTTCGTACGAGAAATTACTGCTGTTCATAAATGGTTGTAAACTCGACATCTCCTGTAGAGAGGACCATCAAAAGAAACTTTTAAGTGTAACTAATAGCTCATTTCTCGCTATTTTGACTGAATCTAAATCATTTTTAGGAAATGATCTGCAAAAAAGTTTTTCGAATTAGTTCAGTGGTCGATCCACTGTGCCTCGGCCTATCAAACTTTCAAAAATGGCGCTGTAAACGACGCCATTTTGTTTCATGACCGAGTTCTCGACAGAATGGGTTAAACAGCTTTTGTGATGGATTTAGGTACAACGAAACTTTCGCATCTCTTGCATTTCCTTGTGCGTTGTTTAGAGGAGACGCGATTTTTAAAAGTTAAGATATTTGAAGTGCCAACTAGGTGTTGGCATTTCAAAGACTTAGTGCTTCTCACTATACCTTTTCAGGAATGAGACTAAAGGTGCGCTTCGTGTAGCTTGTTCACATTTCACTGACTTAGTCGTATCTCTATCCTGACTTATTCTGGTATGCACACTAGACCTAAGCCCTTTTATTACATTCTGAGGTAAGTATTAGCGGTCATTATTTTGTCAGTCAATGTCCCCTGATTGTGCAGTGTCAACTCTAAACTTGTAAGTAAACGGAAATAGCGGTTAAAACTCATCTTTTCACGGCGATGAACGCTCGAATGCGAAAACTGAAAGGAGGAAAAGATCGGTCGACCTCATTAAAGTGAAGCGGGCAAAGTGGGAGACCTCAAAGACATCGGGACGGCGATTCGCTCCGCGCACTTCCAACCCTAGGACTTTCAGCGTCTTTATTCCCACTTGCCTGGCCAACCAAAAGGTGCCAACCCAACGCTGAACAGTACAATCTCCGGGTCACGGCCTTTCCGACTACACACCCTCAGGCCGTACCTGAGTCAAAAGGTCAGCATTAGATTCCATCCACCAAAATCAACTTCGACCTAGAGAGACAGAGAACACATGATGGACTCTTAACAATTATTCCACTCAATCTCTTCGTACATGATTACATGAACTGTAGCCAACTCGAAGCTACGCGCGTCATTGGCTACTAGCTCATGTGCGACTCGATTTCGTGGAATAATTTTAAGTGTCCATCATGTGTTCTTAGTCTCTCTCGGTCGAGGTGCTTTTGGTGGATGGAATATATTAATCTAATGCTGACCTAGTCAACGAGATGCCGCGGTCGAAGAGAAGCAGAAATACAGTGAAAGGAGTAAGGCACATTGTATGTCAGTTTCTTACTGACTGGAAATGCCTAGCGCTTTTTTTATCCACCAGACAATACACGAAACGACAGCTGTTGCATGAAGTTCGACTGCATCGCAATCGAACGATTCCTCCGAGATCACGGAAGCGATCAGATAACTTCTTTTTTCTGCTCCCTTGTTGTCTTCATCTCTTCTTTGCTGTCCATTCTCGGTCCGCAAGTGGTTCATCTCCAAACCGAGATTTTCATCGTCGTTCGAACTCGCTCCCTCGGGGTATTACCTATCTGGAGCCATCCGATGTATTTCCACTTCAGGAATGAAATTATTTCGTAGTCGTCCAAATCGTAGCTTTTGTCGGCCGGCTGAAGACGAGGAAGACATGGTATGACCGTTCCAGCTCGCACAACTGGTTGCTATGCCATACAGAGTTAGGGACGGACCATTAGAAAAGTGATGGGGTGGGGAAAAACCAAAAAAAAATTCATGCAAGGGAAAATGCCAAGACAAAAAATTTATGCAAGGAAGAAGGTTAAAAAAAATATTCGTGCAGAAGGAAGGTCCAATTGTGACTTTTTCACACGCAGTAAAAAAAAATTCGTGCAAGCTGAAAATTCCCCCCCCCCCCCATCACTTTTCTAATGGTCCGTCCCTTATTTTGTGTACCTCATAAACTCTCTAGCTCCAGGCTTCATAAACACGGTCGTGCAACAGAGGGACAGCAACTCCAGCAGGTGATAAAAAAGACTCGACCATTCGAAAACAATTTTCGCAGATGTTCCTCAAATACAGTTTAGATTTTGTCAAAATAACGAAAAATTAGCCACTAGGTTCACTTAAATTTACTTCAAAATTAGTGTTTTAAAAACCACGCGAGTACGCGAATTTTTTCGTAAAGCATTTTTGCTAGCTTCTGAACCGTTACCATTTTGGCAGGTGAGAACAAATGCTCGTTTTGTAACTGGCTACACTGCATTGCTTTTTCGTACGGAGTAGAAGTGCCCTGAAAAGGACTGTCCGATATTCGCACTGCATGGTGCCAGTTCTCGCAAGTTAGAGACCACACTAAACAGAGGACATTACACCAGTCAATAATGACCTCCTTATCTACTTCATCAGCTTTTACTGCACAGCAGACCTGCCCGGTGGGGATGAGCACGAACGGGACTCATAGGTCCCATGCAAGGTGCCTGCCCACAGGTCCGCACTAGGGGTGGTCACAGCCAGGGTTCGTTACGTCCCTAGTGGTTCTTTAACGTCCCACAGAATTAATTGTGAAGAGTTGTGAGACGGGACCTACGGTTTATTGTCCTCATCCTAGAAGACTAGAAAGTCTAACCATTTGCAGTTGCCATTGCAAAGGAAGCACTTTCTCCTCAGTTATTTAAAGACCCCGAGTATTGGTCCGCCCGTGGCTTGAACCCACGACTTCCTGCACGGTAGTCCGGGACTCGACCAACTGAGCCAACCGGCATGAGGAAAACGAAAATTATTATAAATAACTTCAAGTGCCGACTGCTTAGTTCAGTTGGTAGAGCACCGGACTACCCTGCGGGAGGTCGCGGGTTCAAACCCCGGCCGGACCAATTAATACTCATAGTCCTTAAATAACTGAGGACTGAGATGCTGTCTTTTTAATGACATCTGCAAATGTTAGACGTTCTAGTTTTCTCGGATAATAAAGACGATAAACCGTAGGTCCCGTCACACATCCCTTGTTCATGATAACTAATACTAGTGGGACTTTTAAAGAACCCACACACTGATCGTAAAGAGTAGAGGACGTAGTTCCCATTCTCGTGGTCTCGGCTTTGGGTTAGCGCTTCACATAGGGATAACCTCATTGCGCCTTTACCCCTTGGACAGAATTGTTCCAAAAAATATAAGTATGCAAGCGTATGTAAAACAATATTGCAGTTCCTGACGTATGAAGTCTTAAAAATAAATAACAAACTGAAACTATACCTTGTACGTTTTCCAAAGAATGGGTTTGCACTACCAGGTTTGGTTAAAATATGAAGGGCAGAGGAATCGAGAGCAATGGAATCGAGAATCGAGGAATCGAGAGCAATGTGGTGTATATGTTGTGTTTCAATTTTATCCTTGGTTCAAATTTTATTTTCCTTTGTTTTAAACTCATTATCATCAAATTATCATAACCAAAACAAAACAAAAATTGAACCAAGGATAAAATTGAACCACAAAATGTACAGTAGAGATTATAGTGTCTAACAATATAGATATATCTATTTATAAAGTAACTCATACCCTACACGCACGCTGATTGGTCGAAAACCTAAAGGTAAATCCATAGAAGAGAGAAACATTTTCTGCAGTTTGTCATTAAAGTTAGTTTATAAACGCAATAAATTGCAGTTTACCGGCGTAATAAACCACTTGGGATGTTGTGAGAACAATAGTAGGGCTTGGGTTCTCCTAACATTCCGCGTGGTTTTTTACGTCGGTAAACTCATAGAAAGAGCGGTTTATTGCTTAAATATATTAGTTGCACGGAAATTTTAAATCACCGACAAAGAAAAAGTTTGAAGTGAGACACTTCAAACGCAGTGCTTACTTAACTGATCTTAACATAACAATCAAAGTCAACTTTCAGTACTTCATTGCAGAAATCAGTGTTGCTTTAATTTGTTGACTGGGTCCGTTTAAACGACCAATCTTGAGAAGAAAATTCATCGCATAGACTAATTAAAAAATTAAAATTAGCCATAACAGTCTCGGAGCAATTAATGTCGGCAGCTAAAGTAAAATCCATTAGCGCAAGATGTTACAAGAGACAATGTACAAAATGTAGCCGTTTAATTTTACAATAGCGTGCAATAATTGAAATTTTTTTTCAGAAAATGAGTTCATCATTGCATATCTAATGTTATTTTTGCTAGCACACCTTCTGTTTAACCCTGACTAATTTAGAAAACGTGAGAACCATGTAGTCTAACTGAAACTTTTTACAGGTTCAACATTTATTTACAAAGGGTATATGCCTATTTACGTCCTTTTCAATAAATCATGGTTCTTATTACTCATCATAGTCTTAAAGAAGGCATTCCAAACTAGATCGTCCTTTTCCAACTGCGCAAATTCCTCTAAAAAGGGGAAAATAAGCCTGTTATAATTAGCCAACAAAAATTCCGACAGAATACTGGCGATCGAGAGTTTAATTTTACAATAGCTAAGAAACCCACGGTTGAAAACTTGACTACTTTTCTAGCGGAAAGTACAGTTGTTACACATTTTAAATGTTATATATAATTTTTCGCGAACTTCATTAATGGTATTTTATTATGCATTAAAAAACAGCTACAAAACCCTCCGAGTCTTACACAAAATTCAAAGAATACCATACAAAAACATTATAAAACGCGGAACGCTTTTCAAGATTAAGTTGCGATCTTCTCAACAAAATGAATTTTCGGCTTCAGCTGTAATAACTAGAAATATTATTTGGTGTTAGGTAAATAGCTACCAAACAGCAATGAAACTAAGCACTGTTATTTTTATTTTTGAGTCCGATTTTCGGACCCCATGATCTCTTTTTCCCCAACTTTCTCAGCTCAACACACCTTTTGACAACTTTTGGGTCCGAAAATCGGGCCCAAAAGATATTCATTGTCGGCCACAACTTATAAATGGTGGACTGAAAGAAAAATTTTGGGTCCGAAAATTGGACTAAAAAAATATCCATCGTTGGCCACAACCCATAAACTGGGTGGAATGAATGAAATATTTTGGGTTGGAAAATCGGACTCAAAAAATAGCCATCGTCGGCCAGAATACCATAAGGTGAATGAAAGAAACGGTAGTCTTAATTACGAAAAAAAAAAAATTAAAAAGATTCTTGAGTCGGAAAATGGGACCTAAGATAAACTGATATTTTATGAGAAAAAAAGTGAAAGCTTAATATTTCCGGCGGAATCCTATTGAAGGCAACCAGAAATTGACCAAAGAGAACGAATTTGATTTTAAGGGGAATTTATTCCGTCAGAATAAAGGCAATAACTTTTATTTTTAAAAAGAACGAGCTCACGGCAAAAATAGGAAATATTGATCACCATTTTACCGGAATTTTACTAAATTGGGAAACGGACGATTTAGTTTGGAACGCCTTATTTAAGCAAAAATGTTTCATTAAATCGTTTTTTGTTTTTTGTTTTTTGTAAAAATTCCAGTTCCACCTTGCGCTAATGGGTTGTAATTTGTTTCGAGTCTGTTGCGGTAGAAGCTCGGTCTTCTTTTTATGTCAGTCCGTAGAAACATCTGCCCATAGAGAGAGGAAACTGAAAATCCCTACCATTTGTAACAGATTATTTCATGAGGATAGACAGTTAAATTGACCAGGCAAGTTAACAGCAAATCTTTCTCTGCCGAAGTGAACTGATATGGAAATTTCATATATGTGAACTGTGGAAGAAAGGTTTGGAAAGTTTGTCGCAGTTATGTGAACAGCATAGGAAGGAAATGGAATGGAGTGGGTGCACAGTGGCAAAACACTTACGAAGTAAGAAGCAACGATATAAATATTTTTTAAGCCACTATTCACCGCGATTTAAAGTGAATACATTGTCTTAGTATACATCTATGCAGCAACTTCAGGCAAATCTCTCGGAAACAGCTGCAATACAAGAATTGACGCCGGTCTCTTTCTATGTCTTCAATCGATTTAAAATTACGTAAGGCTTAATTTCCCAGAATCCCAGGCACAATTCACCTCTCAGGAGGTGTATGTAGACACTTAATGTCTGGTCCCAAGGGAAAGGTTATTTTGTTCTCCCGAGACTCGAGGGAAAACAAAACAACTAGTTTCCCGAGGGACTATACATAAGTGCTTTGTTATATATTTAGAAGATCACGCCATTTTTAATTTAAGTTTTACCACCGCAAGGTAAAAGGGAGGTGCTGACGTTTCGAGCGTTAGCCCTTCGTCGTAGCGAATGAAAGGATTGTGGGTTACGTACAATTTCTATAGAGAAGTTTGGAGTTTTGCTATTGGTGGAACCACACCAGTGTGTGAATGGAAGTGAATAAATTAGATGAATGATTAAATGAATGAGAAACGTTCGTTGATACCCTGGGGATTAAGAGAACCAAGTTGGAAGATAAAACTCTGTTCTCAGTAGGTTTTTACGGCTTTTCCGTGTTGCCCTGATGCACGCGGAAAGACCACATACCGCCATGTTTTGAGTGGAGTGGTTAGGCTGATTAAAGTGTCGCGCTACAGGTTTAGATGCATCTTTGACATTTTGTTCGACTTCACGCAGATGTTCACGGAAAGGGTCACCTAATCTTTTTCCGGTCTCGCAATAGTTAGCATTGGAGGAAGTGAAAAAAAAATTTGTCGGAGAGTTGCCGAATAGCTTCTTGTTGGTAAAGATCGGACCGCCAAACGACTACCGCGCCGCCTTTCAATTTGTCGGCACATTTAATGACGACATCTTTCCGATTGTTAAGATTTTTTAGGGCCGCCCATTCTTTAGTAGTCTCCCTCGCAGCCGTTTTTTGGGTGAACGTTGCGTGACATCCAAAAAAACGGCTGCGAGGGAGACTAATTCTTTAGTGGAAAGGTTGGAACATTTAGTATTACAATTGAATTTGAGTTGTTGAATATCATAACGGCATTTTTGGACGAAGAAGTCTACAGAAGTAAATTGGCCCTCTGGGGGAGCCCATTTAGATTTTCGAATGTTCAATATTTCAAAAATGTCTTTTCTGAGGCGCGAGAATTGTCCTCTTTGTTATGGAAAAATAGCTTTCAGTTGGACGGGACGAATGAATTTTTCGACATCTTGTTTGACTGCGAATTCATCGGCTCGTTTAGTTATGGGACAAAGTTTAGACCTTGGCTGAGAATAGTCTCCTTCGCAGCCGTTATTAGGGTCGTCACGAAACGCTCCTCCCCACTAAGGGCTGCTCACGAGAGAGACACATTCTTTTCCCTAAAACTGACCAATAAGAAGCAGGCTTCCATATTCAGGAAACCTGGTCCAAGTTGTTTCGCACGTGTGCATCTGTCATGTTTTGTTTTCGCGCGCACAGCAAGCGCCCAGCAAATATAACGAGGAATTTGATTGGCGTAGCCGATAACAATAACGTGCATTCTATTGGTTCTCAAAAACAAAGGGAAAGAAATGTGTGTCTCTCGTGAGCAGCCGTTAGTGGGGAGGAGCGTTGCGTGACGACCCTAATAACGGCTGCGAAGGAGACTAGGCTGAGAACGGACTTTTCAGGATCGGAAAGTAGTAATACTTTCTGACGCAAATTTATGAGAATTACCTTTATGCAAAAAAACGTGACGATCTCGGCCAAGAAATTATGCAATGCCGATCCCAGTTTTCCAAACTCTGCCCAATCAGTTAAGTTCAGCCTATTCGTTCCAAAATTCAATAGCTTAATTCTTAACTTTTCAATTACCTGCACCAAATCAAGACTCAAAAACTTCAAAATTTATTGGAGCCTAAAATCCCTCATGATCTACCACTCGAAAATAACAACACTGTGGTTATTACTCCAGAAGATTTACCACTGTCCAATCCCGAAAAGTCGTCTCAGCAAAGGTTTAAATTTTTTGTCAAAGGCGGCGCGGAAGTCGTTTGGCGGTCCGATCTTTACCAACAAGAAGCTTTTCGGCTACTTGGTTGCAAATCTATTTTTCCGCTTCTTAGAGAAAGTTTGGGGCGCGAAAAAGGTAATTTTTAACAGCCCATCCATGAGGGTCTCAATGGGGTTAACCGTTAGCCGTCAGGACGGGCCAAAACTTTAGCTGTTATAAAGCGTAAAAAAGGGATAATTCTACTCGTTAGCCGTAAAAAATTAACTATAAAAGATGTTTTAGCCACGAAAGTAAATTTTTTAACTTCTTTAAACAATGAAAATTAATCATCAACTTTTAAAAAGAATAGAAATTATTTTTTTTAATTTCTGTTAGCCGTCAAAGCCACCACCACAATATAGGACCCTCGTGAATGATACCCTCTGGATACCCTCGTTGAGCGTTCAGGGTTCACCGGGTTCCAGGCGGCAATATTCCATGAACATTTGGCGGGAAATTCTGACGAATGGTGGGCAAGTTTGAACTAGAACATGTGACGTCAGTACAACGAAGATGGCGGCTGCAAAGGTACTGTTCGTTCCTTACGGTATTATTTTTATCGCTGGATTTTGATCTGCGAGGTAGATGCAATGAGAAAATAACCTTTTTTGTAACAATATTTATTATTTGTTTAATTTAATCTAGGTTTTCTAGACAATCGTTTGCTTGTTTTATGGAGGCCTAAAGTTCTGCCTTTCGCGAAGAGAGAAATCCACGTTAAACTTAACGAAGTGTCTCTATGTTCGGCATTTAGAGGGCAGCCGGACAGAATTTTCAAAATACTCGGTGTCCGGCAGTCTGATTTTCTTCTCTTTCAGGGTAGATTATGCCAATTAGGTTAAGGATTAGGGCTAGGTGACAAGGAATATGGATGTTTATACTAGGTAATCACCGATATTAAAATCATAACACAAGAAAATTTCGACTGCCGGACAACGAGTATTTTGAAAATTCTGTCCGGCTGCCGGACATATAGACATAGCGTTAACTTATAAGTTGTACTGTAAAATCGCTGCGATTAGCGGTCGTCATGATCACCATAGCAGTATTAATGTAATATTTAGACTGGGAAAAAACTGCACGTTCCTTTTAACTCATCTTCAACTTTGCCTTTCTTGAATGCAACGTTCAATCTTTTAAATTTCAAAATTATTTTTGCCGTAATTATTGTAATATAAAAATTCTTTCTTTTTATGTCTGCAGCTTGCTCCACAACAACTTTAACGGGAAATTCAAATTAAAATCAAAAAGCCATAATTTGTCACAGGCAAAGCACTTTGTAGAAAGGAAAACGATTGAAAGGAGATGATTAATTTCTCAACCTTTACCAAACTTTGTTTTTTGTTCAGAGCGTGACCAGGATTGTGACACACAAAAAGAGAAAGCGTCGTCTACAATTTTCTGACAATCTGATTGGTTTGTTTACCCAAATGAGCATTTCTGATTGGCTATTGCATTGCATAACACACTGACGCAAGCAGTGTTGTCTGAACTCTTGTCAACAATGGCAAATTAGCCAATCAGACTGCGTAGTAGCAATTGTGGAGAAATTCTGTATCAACCATACTCCGTAGTGTATTCTGTAGCTTTACTGTTTCATTCTTCAAAATCAAGGAATGTTTAGACATTCATTACCTTAAACAATTCAGGAACAGTGTGCATTACATGCAAATGAAGTATGGGGTGATACAGAAATCCCCATTACCATCAGGTGGTTAATCATTTAGACATAGTTTCTGGAAATTCCAGCTGGTAAGTAGATCGAACACAAGTTTCCTGGCCATTATGTTTGAAATTTTCCAGGAGCAGGGCCAAGGGAACGTCTGAAACTCAGGTAGTCCTTTTTTTCAGATAGAAATATTTCAAACAGAATTTCATGTTTCATTTTCTGTTAAATCATTTACTGTATAATACCATTTTGTTTCAATTCTAGATTCTCCCTTCAAACAGGAGTGGGTTTTGCAAATGGTAAATGACAATCCCAATTTCCAAATTTTGAACTTTTTTTTTTTGTTTTACCACCGCTAGGTAAAAGGGAGGTGCTGACGTTTGGAGCAAAAAAAAATTTTGAACTTTGTTTACCATTTGCCAAAACCGGTCACTGACCAGTTTTCCAGTCTAAATGGTAAACAATCCTAGCATCGTTTTTCTGACTATTGAGTATAATTTTTGATTACACACAGGATGCCGTTGTCATTATTTTGGATGTGGGACCATCCATGTGTCAAGCCCCCCCTGGTCATGCCACCTCACTAGAGACATCAGTCAAGGCTATTAATATGATAATTCAGAGAAAGGTAAGCATAATGGAAGGGGGAGGCTCGAGTAGTTGTACATAGAAATACACTATGTGTTTGTGGCTAGTACATAACATGAAAGTATTAACTCATTAATATATTTTATTGCTGTGGATCTAATTGTGTATCCAAAGTTATAGAATGATAATATAATAAAGTAGTCAGAATTCCTGAGAGGTTAAAATTTACATGTATATCTGCAATGTAGAATTGCATAGACTTTGACAAAGTTATATTTGAGCTTCATAATTATAATATGCTTTATAAGTAATTTTTTTCTTAATTTCAGATGTTTGCAAATTCAAAGGATGAATTTGCTCTTATCCTTTTTGGAACAGAAGGTATTAATAGGTATTTTATAGTCAGTAATTTCGGGACAAATGAAAACAATTTGCGTTTGTTTATTTATAATCAAGATTCCTGTATTAAAGTTAACTCAACTGGGTTAGTGGAGAATCTTGTTCAATGAATTGAACAGCATAACACATTTGTTAATTATATGCAGTTGAACCTCAATTATCCAGACCTCGATTATATGGAGTTTCGGATTATCCAGACTTGTTTCTTTGGTCCTGTTTTTTTACCATTCATTTTCTTTATCTTCAAATTGTGTACATTTCTGTTTCAGTAATATTTATATTTTCGATTATAATCTGGACTCTCAAATATCTGCACATTTTGGACAAGGCCCATCAAGGTTCGACTCTAATAAACATCTCAAATAGTTGTGAACGCAGTGTGGTACATTAGTGCATTCTGTTCTTGTAGCTGGTTTCATAGATTGAACTACTTTAAACAGAAAGATTACTTGTTCATGTTTTTTGTAAATAAGAGTTACTCAACTCAGTGCTGTGCAGTAAGTACCTTGTGAATTGGTGTTCCTGGAAATTCACAGGCAATTCATAGACAAGTCAAATTGCAAGGGTGCATGCAAGGGAATGCAAGCCACATAGTAATGGGAAATAATTAATAATGGGAAAGACTTGATTTGAGAAAAATTTATGGTCTTGCATTCACTCTCCAAACTTAAGTTTGATGATAGACTTCAGTCTTTTGTTCTTGTAAACCCTCAGTTGTAAATTAGTCAGACTAACATAATGATTATAACCTGTTTTAAATTTAATAGGATCTAGCAATCATCTGCATGAAAGCCAGGAGGGGTATGAAAACATAACTACAGCGAAGAACCTTAGTCTTCCTGACTTAGAACTCTTACAGTTTATCAACAACAATATAACGCCAGGTATGTGAAAGTTAAATCACCAGCTATGGTTAGCTCAGTTGGTAGAGCGCCGGCCTGTTGAGCGGGAGGTTGTGAGTTTAAACCTTAACCGGACCCACACTCAATGTCTTAAAATAACTGAAAAGAATGTGCTGACCTTGTTATGACATTATGAAAGTTGAATCACTAGTCTCAGGGCTCAAAATAATTTCTGGAGAGTCTCCGGATGCAATGATCAGCCAAATTCATTTTAGCTCAGTCAGATATTATTTCTGGGCAGTCAAATTTATATAAAAGATAAATAACTCTTAAACAGGGGTCCTTCTAGCACTTTTAAGCACTAATTGTTAACAATAAAAATAAATTACATGTACAGCGGCAAAATGAAAATAAGCTTAATGTGTATTAATAGGATTAGTATATTCTCATTGTCTGTTTCCGTGCACAAAATTAATTGTAAACAATGGTCCTAGTTGCATTTCACTGAAAGAGGATTTCAGATCTAAGTTCCGCAGCACAGAGCGACTCTCTACAATATACTGATAACAACTGAACCGCATGGAAATTTTAATATATTTTGTTTTCGATACGATCGAGCCCCGGCCGGACCAACACTCAGGGTCATTAAATAACTGAGGAGAAAGTGCTTCCTTTGCAATCTGCAAATGGTTAGACTTTCTAGTCTTCTAGGATAAGGACGATAAACCAGAGGTCCCGTCTCACGACTCTTCACAGTTAATTCTGAGGGACGCTAAAGAACCATTAGGGACGTAACGAATCCTGGCTGTGACCACCCCTAGTGCTGACCTGTGGGCAGGCACCTTGCATGGGTTTGAGGGGCGTATGTTTGAAAACTTGTTAAGGGTTAATGCATTACCATCATTAAACAAGATAAGATTAAATAAGATAAGAATGTGACCAGTTAACATGACCGGCAAGATGAAAGGTTGACCGGTCAACTCCCCATTCAGTCCAGACATTATCCCTTGCCCATTATTTTGAGCCCTGAGTCTTTTGGAGTCTCCGTAGTGTAGTGGTTAGCGTATCAGACTTCCAAGCAAGTGGTGCAGAGTTTGAGCCCTGGTGATGGCACTTTGTTGAGTGTATTTTTACCCTTGTTTACAGGACCCAATTCACATAAATTGTAGATAACCATTTGATATGAAAATTATTAATATTTTCTAAAATATGATTGTTATATTCTTGAAAATATTCTTTTCATATAACTTTTGTTTACTCTTGTGGTACTGTACATTTGTCACAGTATAGATATCCATTTTCCAAAAAGGTTTGATACTGACTATACTCCTGTTATGATTTTGTAGGTAATGTGGAGGCAGACTGTATCCTTGTCATATGATTAGTCTTTTATGTGTAATAATAATAATATCATTATCACAATTATCACAATTATGAATGTAACAATAATCACATTATGTAGGAGCTACCCCACCCCTACATAGTCAGTCACGTGATATACAAAAAGACTGGTTGACCACAAGGTCGAGGGACTGTAGCAAAAATAAAAAACGGTTAAACAAGTTGAATTGGTCTACAATTGTGTTTAATTCTTTTTTTTTTGTATCAACAAGGCCTAACGAATTATCGTGCAATAATGATATTATCATTATCGCATTATCACAGCCCTTTTGAAAACTGCTTCTAGCTCCTAGAATAATACCTAAGGCAGGCCTTCTGATATTACGCGATGGTGCGATTTCGCACAATCGACCTCAAATCGCATCCGATCGCACAATTCACAAAAAATCGCATAATTCAAAAAATAACGCACAATGTTCATAAAATAAAGCATGAATCAACAAGTTTCTTTGGAATTCCTGCAAAAATAAGCCATTTTCAAGATGATTTACTTTGGAAAAAGGCTAACAAGACTCTTTCACCTTCGATTTCGTATTCATTCGAAGTTAGGCGTTAGTTTGAATGTCAAGGACCTGGTACGAGTCTCATTCTTAAAAAGTCACCTATTGGTGTAACACAAACACGCCCCTTGTTCAGATTAGCCAATCTGAATGGCTGTATTTTCCGGCCGTTTACCCGCACGGCGGACTACCCCCACGGGTGATTTTTGCCAAAAGGAAGAAGGGAATCGTCAGAACACGCACTTGCAGATGACCCGCACACAAAAACTAAAGAAAGTTATGCAAAACAGTTAGAGAACTCACAAAATTTGAAACGATGGAGCGCTTTGAAAATTGCTCTGAGCCTTTCAGGCATTTTTTAATTGAACTCGTATTTCTCGTAATTGAGTCGTGGGAACACTTATCGTATCGTATTAGAATCGAAGAAAACTTTATTCCTTGTTTTTTGCTTAACAAAATACTTTTCAGCATGCTATTAGCAAGTTTTCAGAACCACTGAAAACTATTGAGAATTGAACAAACTTGTAAAATTCGGTTCGCAATTTCCTCAAGAAACAATATCTCGGGATCTTCCGGGTCTTAGAAATTGCTTGAAACGGGATGCATCGAGTATTTTGGTATTATTTCTATCCTTGCAGGAGCCCATTACCCCGATCCTGGGCTCCTGATCCTTATCAGTGTTTTGTTTACATGCGTGCCGACAATTATATTTCTATCGCCTTGAACTAATTATGCGGTGCTATGAATTGAACAGATCACTAAAACATTTATTTATCTCAGGTTCTACTTAGTCTTAAAAATCACTTGAAACGGGAATATACTCCACAACGTAAGGCTGTGCTAGCTAGGAATATTTCGCTGATGCATTGAGTATTCTTACATATTTATTTTTTTATCACAGACAATGTTAGGTTTGCACTGCAGGTGTGTCGACAGACGTCAGCATCCTGTTTCAGTTTAGCTCCACCTCGTTCCCAGGGTTCTCTCCTACTCGGGGGCCGAGTGGGAGAGGACCCTGGGAACAAGGTTGAGTTTAGCTTTGTGTTTTACACAATGAAATTGTTTCATATAAAGCAGAAACGCATTCAAAATGTCTTAAGAGCAGCAAAAAAGTGTTTTTTTTTATCCTGAAACCTTATAAAACAAGCTTAAAATTGCTCAGAAAAAAATCGCACAATCTTCATTATTTATCGCACAATTGGCCTCTGTAATCGCATAATCTGCCCTGCAAATTTCGCATAATTTGCATTTTTTTATCGCACCCTATCAGAAGGCCTGCTAAGGTATGGTGTATTTGATAGAGTTGTCTCTATCTCTATGAGCGATTTTTTGAATTGGTACCTCTTGGGGGTAAAAATTTTGTTGAACTGCTCAGTAAGGTTGTTTTGAAGGGTGTTTTTCAACGATTTCCTAAAGCTACCCCCATCAGTTTTTTTATATCTATAGGTAGGGGTGCTTCTGCTAGGTCATAAATTGATTGAAAAAGTATTTGAGTGAAAGCATGACTTTGTTTTGATCTTTTTTGTACCTTAACACATTGCCAGTTATTGATGCTATTGTGATAGGAATGGATTTGCTACGCGAGGGAACCAAGTAAGATTTCATTTCTAGCTTATTACCACAGTACTAAAAGTTAATGTGAGGCTCATCCTCGGTGTTCACGAGCGCTGTAGAACTTGTAAAGAACACACAAGAGACAACACAACAGAGTCTAGGAAAATGGTAGTGAAAAAAACAATGAAAAACTTCACACGTTTTTACACTGAGGTAAGCCGTAATGTGAATACATTAATATTTTTATACATGTTTGGGCGATTGGTCATAGACATTAATATTATTTTAAGCTTCTTGGTGTTTTGTTTTTGTGTTTCCTGACCAACTTTCCTCAACCCTTTAAGCTCCAATATCAATATTCATCTTCTCCTAACTGCATGTTCTCATATATTTGTTATGGTACTAGAGGGGAGAATTTGTTTGAATATCAATACAACTCTTTGGGGATCATTTTTGTTATTCTCATAACATGAATGGTTGATGAACAGTGAATATTGTAATGAGAAATTGGATGCTGGTCGCTACTGGGGCTCACAGGATTAACTGAATTTTCAGTGCTCATTGTCTGCCTTCATCAAAGATAGAAATCCTATCCTGACTATCAGAAATTTCTATCTCTGGTGAACATAGACAGTCGCTACTGGAATATCAGTTAATGAAAATCAACTATATAACGCGAAGAAAGAAGCTGAAAATCATTATTTTTGCTCAGTTATATCTTATCATGAAGTGCATGTTACTTTGTGCATTTTAGAGGCAAGAAGTTTGAAAAGAAGATTTATTTATTTTCTGATCTTGGCTCACCATTTGGTAATGACCAGCTGGAAGCAATAATAAAAGGCATGAAAAGTTTGGGGATTCAGTTAATGCTGATGTAAGTCATTGTATTTGATGACATTCCTTTATTGGTGTAAGCTTTAATGTTATTCATTCTGCATGATTTTCAAGGAGAGATTTTTAAAAGAGTGCACTTTAAAAACGCAACCGTGTTTTTTTTTTTTTGGGGGGGGGATGATGGTCAATACATGGGTCGATGTACAGGTATGGTTTTCAAATAGTTTTGTCTTTATATGATATAGAAATCTGCCAGTTTTGGTTCAGGAACGTTATCTATTGGTTGAAGATTTTAGTCTAGTCTAGAAAAACTGGGAATTGCAACTTGAATGAATAAAATAGGCAAATCTACATTTACAGTATTAACTGATTCTAATAGCAGAGAAAGTGTAGATAGCTATAATATAAACACTGCTGGATATGGGAAGGGAATTGGGGAAGTCAAATCTAGTATAGCTTTATAGCAACATTTAGCTTAACTATCTCTGGTGGAACATTTCCACTCAAAAATTCCTAAAGCTAAGTACTCCCTCCCAGCTACATAAAATACAGAAGATTAGGTTTTCTGTATTAACCTGTACATCACATGTTAAAGAGTATATGAATACCTGTGGGAGTAAATAAATTTAAAGGGCTTGTTCTTACTTTTGCACACCCAAAAGTGCGTAAATGCTTAAAGAAGCAAATTTTAAACGTGTGCTGTGATATTATATCACAGTCACAAATTCAAGGAAACATTCTTCCCACTCTCCCTCAATTACTTTATTTTACAAGGGGCTGAAAACAAATTTTGATACATGCAGTTGCTTGACTCAACTTAAGAGAATTATTTCTAACCTGCAAACTGCAAGTAAAGAAAAGAAAAGTTGCTTCTTTCCTTTGTATAATCCACATGAAAGCAGATATTCCAATAAAACATTTGACTTTACTTTCAGTGTTGAACATTTTTTTATTATGATGTTTTCTTATCTGTAGTACAGAGAGATAATAGAGATTCTGGTTGTATGCTATTGATTATGAATTCTTATTGGTTGTTCAAGAGGACCTGACCTTTATGAAGATGACGAGGATGATAGCAACCGTAGTGCAGCTGCATCCGCCGGTGATGGTGAAGACAGTGGTCCTTCACTTCCTGTTACTCACAGAAAAGTTAAGACTCCCCAGCAGGTTTGTCATGAATCACACTGCGTTTTTGTTAATTGATCTCTAATCTCTTTCTTTTCCAAGCTGATTCTGTATGTAAATTCTGGTTACAATGCAAAACCAACCAGCCAGATGGATCAATTTTTTTATAGAATATCATTATCATCATCACCATCATCATGCATGTAATCAGTGTCATCATCAGCCTCATGATCATCATTATCATCATCATCATTGTCATTGTAATCATCATCGTCATCACGAGTGAACTGTATATGTCGTGGTTCAGTTTTATCCTTGGTTTCAATGTTTCTTTTTTTTTTGTTTGTTTGTTTTTCTATAGTAATGTATGATAATGAGTTCAAAAGAAAGGAAAATAAAATTTAATTCAAGGATAAAATTGAACCACAACTTATACATGTATTTTAACTTGTCTGTATCTCTTTTCATTCAGGTTGCTGGAGAAAACTGCATGAGACAGTTGTTGGAAGAATTAGATGGACAAACCTTTTCTTTCAGGTACATGTATGACTTGAGGCCTTAATTATTATTTTAAGATGGTAACAACTTCACTGGTTTCACAGTGCTTTACATGGTCTGTGTTTTGTTGTTTGTTGTTGTCTTTGTAGACATGTTCTTCCTCTGCTGAGCTTTTTCCAAACAAAGTTGATCAAGCCAACCACAGTATTTAGAGGACCACTGGAAGTTGGTTCACAGCTGAAAATAAATGTGTATGGATACATTCGGGTACTGAAAACAGATTTTACATGCATGTCTCATGAGTTGTATGTTCATTGGTGAATTAATTGTAAATTGGGTCTTATTATAGGGGTGGTTCCTTGTTGAAGAAATGAGACATTTATGGAAATGAGAGTAATACTGTAAAGAAAGATGATAACAATAACTGTGTAATGATGCAGATGATGCTGACGATGATAATGAGGATAGTAATGATGATGTCATTGGTGATGATGGTGACAATAAGGATGATGATCCTGACTGCCGACCAGTTAGCTCAGTTGGTAGAGCACCTGACTATCGTGCAGGAGATAGTAGGTTCAAACCCTGGCCAGGCCAATACTCAGAGTCTTTAAATTACTGAGGAGAAAGTGCTGCCTTTGTAATGACATTTGTAAATGGTTTATAGACTTTCTAGCCTTCTCACATACAGTGTAAGGACAATAAACCATAGTTCGGTCTTACAAGCTGTGTTTATGATACTTAGTGGGATGTTAAAGTACCCACACACTGGTCGTAAAGAGTAGTTGACATAGTTCCCGCTGTTGTGGTCTGGCCTTTGGGTTGGTGCTTCACATAGGGATAACCTCATTGCGCCTTTCCCCCTTGTCCAGAATTGTCTGAGAAAAATAAGTATGTTCTGTGATGGTAATGATGATGATGATGATGATAATGCTGGTGATGATGATGATGATAATGATGATCGTAATGATGATGATGATGATGATGATGGTGATAATTTATATTATCACAAAAAGACCCACTTTGATAAGCTTGTTTTGAATGAAATCCTGCTATTAACATGTCTTCCTTTGGAATTGACCAGGTCAAGGAAGAGAAATTACCACCGTGGAAAAAGTTGTCAGCTGTCTCACAGATGTCCCCAAATCCAGAGACAATGGAAGTTCAGATGCAGCGATCATATCATCTCAGTGATGAAGATGATACCGAGATTGACAAAGAAAATGTTGCGCAAGGTATATATATATATATATATATATATATATAAATTGTAAAAGTTGATTAATCGTAAAACAGTGCTCAATACGTGAACGTAGAGCGAAGTAGTTGTTGCGGGAGAAAAAAACACACAAACAAACTACGGGTTTATCCCTACAAGCCTGTTTCGTGGTTGCCCACTCATCAGGGGATATGGTGGGAATGTCCTTTACCATCACTTATATACAAAGTAGTTGAATTTACATAATAATAGAGATCGTTAAGTTTCAGGTATTGCGTAAGAGGGTTTTGTTTCTGTGGCGGCAAGAAGACACAAGCTCATTACGTTTGTTTAGCGTGGATAGTTCGGGTCGGCAGATGATTAGGAATTTTTCTTTGAGGCAGAGGTTACATCTTTTGCTTGAGCTGTTATATGGCGAGTGTGAAGACAGGATCCGCCAGGAAATAAAGTGTTCAATTTTGTTGTCTTTAAGGTTCCATATGTGTTTGCTGAGCTCGGTAAAGTTTCTGTGTTTAGCGTGGCGGAAAGATGTGGTGTGGTTTCTGTATCTTGTTTTTTTTTTTTCCGTAAGTCTGATGTAGGTTTGGACGTGTTGTTGTCTTTGCGCGTAACGGTGGCTTGGTAGATTACCGATGGTTGTAGGCAGTTTCCGTTGAGTGGGCAATTGTTCTTTTGTCGGCAGTTGCATGTCTTTCTTTCTTTGGTGTTAGCGGCGGCAGCATCGTTGGTTTGTGTAGATGTGGTTAAGATGCGTTTATTATGGTTGTCAATTATTTGTTTAGTGTTGTTCATGCAGCTGTAACTGATCTTGATGGTGTTGCGGTTGAAGATTTTACGGAGCTCGTGGTCTTTTGGGAAGTGCTTATCTACTAGAGCGAGGAATTTGTGTCCGATGTTGGTACTTGTGTTCTTGCCGAAAGGGGGGTTGTACCACAAGATGTTACTGCGTTGACGGTTTTTTCGCTTGTTAGGTGTGGTTGGTTCGTAGTGTAGGGTCTAGCTGTATCCGCTTTCGTCGAGTGCTTTCTGGTATGTTGGGGCGGCTTGGTCAAAGGATGCTTTGTCAGATGATAGGGATGATAGTCGTTTGTTGATGCCAGCGGGAATGTTCTTTGTAGTGGTTGGCGGGTGGTTGCTCTCGCGGTAGACGTACTGCAGAGTCGTAATGAGCTTGTGTCTTCTTGCCGCCACAGAAACAAAACCCTCTTACGCAATACCTGAAACTTAACGATCTCTATTATTATGTGAATTCAACTACTTTGTATATAAGTGATGGTAAAGGACATTCCCACCATATCCCCTGATGAGTGGGCAACCACGAATCAGGCTTGTAGGGATAAACCCGTAGTTTGTTTGTTTTTTTCTCCCGCAACTATATATATATATATATATATATATATATATATATATATATATATATATATATATATAATCGTGAAAAGTTGTAGAAAACACTGCTAAATAGTGCTCAATACATATTTGTGTAGAGCGGTATATATATATATATATATATAGAATTGGGTGACTAAATGAAAACACACATGATTCACTGCAACTCTTAGTTTCGTGCTTACGCACTCATCAGGCAGATTTAATGAAGAAAAAATGAACAAAAAACCCTATCGGCTAGTATATATATATATATTTACAATAAGTAGAACAATAGAAGAAGTTGCGCGTTAATTACAATAGGTGAGGGAGGCGGATCTGTTACAACAAAGGGATGTGTGAAGTAAACTGTCTAAACTAAAAACTAAAAACTAAAGGCGTAGGGGCGTAAAACAATAGTTCAGTATTGTATAGGATGAGCGTCAATTGTTCTTTAAGTAAAACTTGTTTTCATGTCGGCACTTGGAAATTAGTTCAGATCGTTTGTTCAGGAGATTGTTATTGCTGTGTTTGATAATATAAAGTTTTTCTGCTAGGCATAAGTCACATCGTTTACTAGAATTATTGTAGGGGCGAGCTCTAAACACTTTCCTCGACAACACAAGTATCACACCCTTTTCAACAAGAACAACATTAAAGTAAGCTATAGCTGTATGGAGATTATGGGAGCCATCATAAACATGCATAACAAGAAAATCTTATCACAACAACGACAGCAGCGACAAGCTATGTAACTGCAGATCTCAACGAAATTGCCCTCTCGACAATAAATGCTTAACCACCAACCTCATCTACAACGCACAAGTAACCTCTACGACATCTAATCAAACTACAACCAAGAACTACATCGGACTGACTGAAGGAACTTTTAAACAGAGATATACCCAACACAAGTCTACATTCACCCACAGAAAACTCTCTAACAGCACTGAATTATCAAAGTACATCTGGCAACTCAAAGACAGCAACATCAATTTCACAACTAAATGGTCTATCATCGCAAGTGCCGACATGAAAACAAGTTTTACTTAAAGAACAATTGACGCTTATCCTATACAATACTGAACTATTGTTTTACGCCCCTACGCCTTTAGTTTTTAGTTTTTAGTTTTCAGTTTAGACAGTTTACTTCACACATCCCTTTGTTGTAACAGATCCGCCTCCCTCACCTATTGTAATTAACGCGCAACTTCTTCTATTGTTCTACTTATTGTAAATATATATATATATACTAGCCGATAGGGTTTTTTGTTCATT
>OX453276.1:5159876-5277376 GCA_949710005.1 Ricordea florida | reverse complement strand
CCTTGCCATTTATGGAAGATCTCCGTCAGTTCACCTTTGCCCCTCTTGATGCAAAGAAAAAATGGGAGCCATCTAGTGAGTGTATTGATTCTGAAACTAACATTTTGCATTTGAGCATGTCTCATGCACTAAATAGATTTTTGCGCTCTACGGTTAACTTCAAAGAAGAAATAAAATTTTTGTGTTTAACGATCGTGCTGATGTGTAATCTGAGTCCTAAACAGTGAGTTCGTTTTTATCCTCTCGTTTTGTGTCTGTAATGTTCGCAGTATGAACCAACCAATAAGAAAATAATTTTGTTTAGGTGAACAAGTGGATGCCATGGATGACCTTATTACTGCGATGGATTTGACAGATGCTCAAAGGTGATAATATGTCAGATTGATGGGCTTCTGGGTTAAGTAGATAACCAATCACATAGAAGTGAATTTCCATGACAAACGTGGATCAGAGTTAATTTTTCAGAGCTTGACTTTCTACATCTCATAAGAAATTATTGTAACACAATTTCCAGAAGTATAATTTCCGGTAACACAACTTCCGGTAACATGACATGGGTACCTGGCTTGGGCAACAAGCGCGATTCATTTTCCTGGGGTTTTACCCATTGCAAGATGTTTTATTCATTAAGTTTTTATGGATTTATTGTGTGTGTGGCTTTAATACAGCATTCCTCTTTCTAATTGTAAGAAGTGGAGATCACTGGTTGGCCATGAAATCACCCGTTTCTGCCAGTTTGTATAATTTCCTCACCTTCTCGACCCTTACGGTGGATTTTGATTACATTTCTGAAACTAGGTGACTCACTCCCCCTGCACTCAACCGCATCTCCAAATTAGGAAATGCTTTGCCTTCTTGTCCAAATTTGATTTACTACCCAAAAAAAAAAAAAAAATGAAACATTCAAAAAAAAAACAGAAGAAACAAACAAAAAAAAGCAAACAAAAAAACAAAAAACAGAACAAAAAAAAAAACAGAAAAAAACAAAACAGACAAACAAAAAACAGAACAAACAAACAAACAAAAAACGAAACAAACAAACAAAAAACAGAACAAACAAACAAAAACAACAGAACAAAAAGAGGCTATTGAAAGTCAATTACTTTTTATTACTGGTGGTCTCATGGACTTCTCTTTAATATAAATATTAATTATTATTTGGTTCTGTTTGTGAATACTATAGAGATGAAGATGAACAGCCTATTGAAGCTTTAAAATGTAAAACAACATTTAATCCAGCAAGACAAAGAGTTTTTCAGGTATTCAATTTCCCGAGACAAGCACACTGCATATGTAATATACCTCGTTCTTTAATCCATTACCCGAGACAAACACGCTACACATGTAATATACCTCGTTCTTGAATCCGTTACCCGAGACAAACACGCTACTCATGTAATATGCCTCGTTCTTTAATCCATTACCCGAGACAAACAAGCTACACATGTAATATACCTCGTTTTATTTAATCCATTACCCGAGACAAACACGCTACACATGTAATATACCTCGTTTTATTTAATCCATTACCCGAGACAAACACGCTACTCATGTAATATACCTCGTTCTTTAATCCGTTATCCGAGACAAACACGCTACACATGTAAAGTCTCAGCTATCGAGTTCGCTTCATGCACGAAATTTTTAATATTACATTGTGTTACTTTTCAGTGCATTCAACATCGGGCTCTGAATCCAGACGATCCTTCTCTTCCCGCCTTGGATCCCGTGATAGCAAGGTGTGACCACATGCTCCACTTCGTCGCTTACAAATCCCAGTAGTGACTCGCCTACCCTCTTCCACAGGCTTAGTGGATATTACAAAGCTCTCTGTCCTCTTTTCACTTTAATACGAACTGAATAAAACATCAGGTTATAATTACCAATTTAAAATAAACAGAAAGGATTAGCTATGAATACTTATAAGGAATAAATCAATTAATTAATAGATAAATGAATAAGGAGCCTTACGAATTTCTTTAGCAACTCATATGAAAGAAATCACTGGATTTAAGATTAGATCGAGTCTAAGAGAGTTCCTAAGGGCTATGTTCTTATTATCTTGCTTCAGCTACCTGGAGCCCAGCCCAGAATTCAAGGCAAGGTGTGCCCCGGAGTGCAGTAAAATAAAGGTACTTAGTTTTAAATGGAAGCTAGAACCGTTTTGTGATCAATGTAAGCGGTATTATAGCATTTTTCCTGGCCTTCCAGACGTTGAACGATGGCAGAAAGAAAGGCAGTGGGCGCGGGAACGAGAACGGGAACGAGAACGAGAACGAGCGCGGGGGCGGGAAAAAAAGGCGGGAATACCTCCTCATAGCTTCCTTGGGACTTCGCTTTGTTTCTCCGGATTCCAAGTTTATTTCAGAATTTGTAATTTTCCTGTTATGAATAGTTTGAATGATAAAAAAACCTGCCTTTTTGTCTTCTAAGGATTTGTTTCGTCTTGAAAAAGTAGAAAAGGAGAAAAATGCAGCAGAAAACATCTTCAAGTCAACGTAAGTCATAAACGTATGAGCATTCAGACTTTGCTTTCCGTTTTCACCTTTTCACTGCCAAGATGGAGTATAAATTCTCCAGAGCAAGTGTCATACAGTTCCTTATATTCTAGTTAGGAGAATTTGGTGGTTGATCGATTTAGAATCTTTGATGTGATCATGTTCTAAATTCTTATAATCTGCTTTTGGGGTAGAGTATGGGAATTATAAGTAGAATTTTCACATGAATATTTCGAAAATATATAGCGCTACGTTTTTTAAAGCATATATTTCGTCTTCAAGCTCGGTAAATAATACGCGTTTTGGTCCACGTCTTTTGTGTTCATGTAAAATTCAGTTTTGCCAGAGCTTCTCTTGAAACCTTGTTCTAATTAGGGTCAATTGTGGGCACGTATCCTGTCATAGTCAATACTTCTAGCATGCTTTTTTTTCCTCATCCATAGCTCTGACGTTGAGATCAATGGTGAACCTTCCAAACCTCGCACAGCTTCACAGGATGAGACCGACTTCAGCATGGCCAGTTTAGCAAAAGGGGAGGTTACACAGGTTGAGAGATGTAATCTCGTAATCGAACATTTGACTGTCAATATTAACCCTTAAAGCCCCGAAGGGTCTTCCTGTGACGAGTAAAATCGTCTGGCTTTAGCCAAAGTAAAATCTATAAAGACACTATTGGGGCTTAAAGGTTTAATTGAGTTTTTAAGGAGGTAGTTTTTAACCCTTTAAGCCCCGAGGGGTCTCCCTGTGACGAGTACAATCGTCTGGGGTTAGCTAGAGTAAAATCTATAAAGACACTATTGGGGCTTAAAGGGTTAACGCGTCTTTTAGAATTAAGAGGAGTAAAGCATGCACTTAGAGGCTAACCGTACGGTGAACTTGTTTCTGATTCTCTTGTGCTGCTACTTTACAGGTTGGCACGGTAGATCCCGTAGGAGATTTTATGACTATTATTAGCCAGAAGGATGAAGACAGGTTTGATGAAGGTATGTCATGCAAAATCTGTAAAAAAACTTCAGTGTCTAACTTTAAAGGTTCAGTGGTGATGAGCGTCTATTTCTTCTGGTGATACCAATACGTATGAAAATGGTTAATGAGAACTTCAGGAAATGATCCCCATTATTGTACTGTCTTGATAATCTGACTGATCAAGCACCATGACGTGTTTGGATAACTGATGAAACACAGCTCGTGTTTGCATCGTCTTTTTCTTCGAAGTAATTTCATTCGAGAAGCTAAATCGAACACTCGATACATACGTTTCAAAGCAAATCAAACAACTTGAATTTTGAGTGAATTGCTTCGGTGCGCGTCGTATTTTCAGCTAGCTTCGTAGTGTTTGGTGTTTGATAAGACACTCTATCTCGTGTTTGAAATGTTGTTTAAGGTTTTGATGTCACTTGTGGATACTTCTTGCTTATGATAAAAACACTGGTTTGCAAATCACTCTTTGTTGTTTCTTAATTGTTTTTATAATCAGCTGCAAAGCAGATGAGAGACAGAATACTCCAACTTGTTTTGGACTCGTTTAGAGACCAGTTTTATTCCAAGGCTTTGGATTGTGTTAAAGCACTCAGAGCAGAAGCTATTAAGGTGAGAAACGTCGAGCAGCATAGCGTCCCAAATACAGGCTAAGCCACCTGGGTTGGCTTATTTATTTGAGACACCTTTTGGGGGGTGGCTTTATAGAGAAGAGTGGCTCAGTGGAGAAGGTTGGCTCAATAGAAAGGGGTGGCTCAGTAGAGGGGAGTGACTCAATAGAGGGGGGTGGCTCAGTAGAGGGGAGTGACTCAATAGAAAGGGGTGGCTCAGTAGAGGGGAGTGACTCAATAGAAAAGGGTGGCTCAGTAGAGGGGAGTGACTCAATAGAAAGGGGTGGCTCAGTAGAGGGGAGTGACTCAACAGAAAGGGGTGGCTCAGTAGAGGGGAGTGACTCAATAGAAAGGGGTGGCTCAGTAGAGGGGAGTGACTCAATAGAGGGGTGTGGCTCAGTAGAGGGGAGTGACTCAATAGAAAGGGGTGGCTCAGTAGAGGGGAGTGACTCAATAGAGGGGAATGGCTCAGTACTGGAGAGTGACTAAATAGAGGGGTCTGGCTCAGTAGAGGGGAGTGACTCAATAGAGGGGTGTGGCTCAGTAGAGGGGAGTGACTCAATAGAAAGGGGTGGCTCAGTAGAGGGGAGTGACCCAATAGAGGGGGGTGGCTCAGTAGAGGGGAGTGACTCAATAGAAAGGGGTGGCTCAGTAGAGGGGAGTGACTCAATAGAAAGGGGTGGCTCAGTAGAGGGGAGTGACTCAATAGAAAGTGGTGACTCAGTAGAGGGGTGTGGCTCAATAGAAAGTGGTGGCTCAGTAGTGAAGGGTGGCTCAATAGAGAGGGGTGGCTCAGTAGAGGGTGTGGCTCAATGGAGGGTGTGGCCCAATAGAGGGGTGTGCCTTAATAGAGGAGGGTGACTCAATAGAGAGGGGTGGCTCAGTAGAGGGGTGTGGCTCAATAGAGGGTGTGGCTCAATAGAAAGGGATGGCGTGAAAGAGAGGGGTGGCTAAATAGAGGTCGTGACAATATAGAGGGGGATAACGTTATATAGAGGGCTGGCTCAATAGAGAGGAAACGCTCATTGTCATTAATGCAGCGTTGTAGGTATATTTTGATATGATATCCTCATTCAAATTCGCAGTTGCAGGATTTAACTTTAAAGTTAGATTGCATTTTCCTTATAACGCTTTGTGCATGTGCCTGGTTTAATTTATACCAATTGCAATATAAATCACAAGAGTATTGACTATTATCAGATTATATACAGTTCTCAAATAAACACTTTGTCAATCTGATTGAGTGATTTAAATTTTGCGTTACTTTTTAGGGGGTAGAGGGTGGCTAAAAAGAAAGGGGGGAGGGGGTTTAATAGAGGACTTACAGTACCTCAGTCAAGAAGTTATTTAGGATTCAAACAGTAGCAAGGTTCGTGTCTTTGTTTGTTAATTTATTGTTTGTCTTTTTCTAGGCTGGGGAGGCGTTGATGTTTAATCAATTCCTTATGGAGTTAAAAAACAAAATTATCAACCAGAGAGGCCATGAGTTCTGGCTTCTACTCGCCAGAGGTATGTTAAAATGTAAAGGCGCACCTGGGGGCATTGTTACTCACCCCTGGATGGGATGCTCGTACAACTCAGAGCTACCCCCAGTATTATATCACTGATACCCATTTATGCATTTGGGTGGAGAGAGACAGTGTGGAGTTAAGTTTCTTGTCTAAGGAAACAACACAAGTTACCCCCAGCATTATATCTCTGGTACCCATTTATACACCCGGGTGGAGAAAGACAGTGTGGAGTTAAGTTTCTTTTCTAAGAAAACAACACAAGTTAACCCCAGCATTATATCACTGGTGCCAAGTTTTACTTCTGGGTGGAGAAAGACAGTGTGGAGTTAAGTTTCATGTCTAAGGAAACAACACAGTGCAATCACTAGGGCTCGGACTCCTCACCTTTTATGTGGAAGTCCGACACGTTAACTACTGCACTACTGTGCCTTCAAGAAAGGTACACCAATTAAACTGGTTCGGAGGTTGTCAAATGTAAAGAGGGCTCACCATCACTAATTATTGTATTGAAACTGATTTTCATTTTGTCACAGAGCGAGTCACATTGATCTCTGAAACAGAGGCCTCAGACAGCAGTGCCACAGAAAGTCAGGCGAAAGCAGTAAGTGTTTGTTACCTTTTGACTGCGTGTGAAGCGGCATCATTTTGCGGTAATGACATCTCAAATGCTGGCTTGTGTTTCTATCGTGTTTGTGTCGCGTTTGAAGCGTGTTTGTATCGTGCTTGTACCGTGTTTGTATCTTTTTTGTATCGTGCTTGTCCCTGTTTGTATCGATCGTGCTTGTATAGTGTTTGTATCATGTTTATATCGTGTTTGTCTCGACGTGCTTCTGTCATAGTTTTATTGTTTGCGTCGTGTGCGTATCGCATTTGCTGTGTTCGTATCATGTTTGCTTCGTGTTTGTACCGTGTTTGTTTCGTGTGTCTTTCGTGTTTGTATCGTGTTTGTATCGTGTTTGCATCATGTTTGTACCATGTTTGTTTTGTGCTTGTATTGTGTTTGCATCGTGTTAACGTCGTGTTTGCATCATGCTTGCATTGCAACATAAACCAAATCTATCCTTTCGCGACTTCACCCAATACGGATTTAGATTATCTTCCAACTAGCTGTTATTAATAAACCGAAATATTGTCTCAAAATCGAATTCAGTTTATAGAAGAAGTTGCTGCTTTTTTAAGTTCTTAGAAGAGGGCAGAATTGAGAAAGAAGACGCTCCAACCGATGACGTCATGGAAGATGCAGATGACTTGGTATATATTGGTTTTACCGTTCCTACTTGAATTGAAGCGCACAATATTGTTTGAGTACATTGTATAAGTCGTATTATTTAATCTCTCAGTTAGTACGCGCGCCGTGATTGGTCAATTTAGCGGGTCGTACTTCACTGTACGGCCCGCTAAGTTCAGAAGTTTGTTTTGAGATGTAATAAATGTCTTACAAACCTCGTTTTCGCTGTCCGTACTGTTAGTTACGCATCCTCGTTTTTTCCACTTGGATTTATAGCCCGCGCGCTTCGTGCTTGGGCCATAAATCCGAGCGGAAAAAACTCGGTCGGTAACTTACAGTTCGGACCTCGAACTCGGTTAGTAAAAGGTATTTGTATAGTTGGTTTCAAGAGTTGGCAAAACAAGGCGAATCCTGAGTTCTGATTGGCTACCAGAACAAGCAAGATTGGCCTATTTTGCGCACTCGGGATTTCCCGCTTTGTCCCGCGATACAAAGCAAAACAATGGCCAAATAATAAAACCTTTAAGCCTGGTTTCCCCAAGACACAAGCATAAGCAAATAAAAACAAAGAAAAACGTGTCCTGTTGGGCTTTACAAAACAAAAGGACGGTGTTTTTCTTTGTTTGTTCCTTTGTCTTTACTTTGCTTATGCTTGGTCTTATGTCGATGTCTTATGCTTATGTCGATGTCTTATGTCATACGCTTGACTTCATTCCTTTGTGTTCTCCTTTGTTTTCTGCTAATCCTTGTGCTTGTGTCGTAGTGAGAACCAGGCTTTATTGACCAAGATTGTTCGATCACGATGGTTGCATATTTACATTTTTTGCGTATTTATTGACCTTGACCAGGGGTCCCAACTCGACGTTGTCTTGGCCAATAAGAACGCACTTCGCAGCCACCTTGACGTCATAACGCATACTTAGCTTGTTAGAGCTTTCAAGGCCCTAATTTCTTATTATTTTTTGTATATGCAGTTGGAGATGATGGAGTAAAGAAACTGCCGCATTTCCTGGAAGAGACACTACTCGCACGGCAGTCACGGGCACAATATTTATACCACGAGAAAATGTACCGTTTAGCAAAATGTCTGACAATGGTATCCGCAAACGGTCTTTTAATTTTTCCAATGCCTGTACCCCTCTTGATAAAAAATCTCCGTGTTAAGAGCATTCTATTGTGTGGAGTAGCCCTTCATCCTACGTGGCTAGCTTATAGACAACTATCCTAGTAGAAAACTCCTAGTAGAAAACTTTTGGAAACACCACTGAGTTTCAAACAATAACGTCGCTGAACACTTTCAAGTGCTATGTAAACTTTTCTCTTAATCCCAACCAACATCCCCGTCTCTCCGAGGATACTGCTGCAAGATTTCGAACTGGAAATCAACTTTGAAGGAGGGTGGGGTGGGTGGGGGGTCGGGGGAAGGAGGCCTATCTGTCATTGTTTAAAAACAGGTCCACTGTCCCAAGGGGTAGTGAATCATGTAAGCCTTTACAAAATAACCCGATATCTTCTGATTAGCGCCCCCCCCCCCCCTCCCAACCCTAAAAAACAAACTCGAATTTCACTAAAAATACTCCGCTGCGCGCCGTTTTTTTCAACTCTCTTCTCGGTTTTTGACACGTGATGAAACACTGTATCTCGTGTTTGATATATTCTATAACTTCTAGAACGCAAAATGATTCTGCTTTACACGCAGTCAAAAGGGTAGCAATGTAGGATTTTATGCCAAGCTTTTATGTTGATGAGAAGTATCAAAAAATAAATAAATAAATAAACTACAACCACTTTAATCTGTTGTCTTGGCTACGGATGATCACTTCTCTCTCTCTCCTACATGAACGATTGTTCAATGTTACTATGATAAAGTCTCAAGAGAAAACAACTCCTTCCGTAAAATTAAAAGAAGGACCTTCTATGTAAAAGTGACGGGTTACGATCTGTGAACGAATAAACAATTAAACGTATTACTAATGATTCAATAAATGGATAAAAAGTTTAACATTCGGGTAAATAATTAAACTGGGACGTAAAACATTCCAAACTTGCCTGCGGCTTTGCCTGACCAACAACTTAAATTGACATGACAAATTTCATGAGTTAGCGTTTTAATTATTCTTACTGTATAATAAAGATAACAATAAAAATAAAAGTAATAATAGTAGAAATAATAATAATAATAATGTTAAAAAATAAAAACAGAGCGCGCGCTCTCATGGAATCAACCGAGTCGCGCGCGGAACGCAATTACGCAATGCAACACGAACGCAATTACGAAACAAAGACTCATTCGTGTTGTTTTTCAGTTGAGAAGGAGAATATCGAGATACGAAAAGTTTAAACAGTTCGTCTTATTTCGAAGCGAAACATGTTTTCCACCATCAAGATGGAAGACGCATTCAAGAGTCGTTATGCTATAGAGCACCTGGTGCAGTTGCGCATGTTCGAACAGCACTTTAGTACGAATTTCATGTCATTTCCTGGCGTGACATTTTCGCCGTACAATCAGAACAGTAAATTTAGAGAGGAAGCGGAAGAAATCGAACTGCATAACCTGGCAATGATCAAACCCGGACAGCGGAATATTCTCACTTCTTCAAGTTTTCCAAGCTTCTTATACCAGTTGCATGAAGTTGTCAAGAGTAAAGTCAACCCGCACTGGATTCCATCTGGTAACCTTTACAGTTGCACAGTGGGAATAAGCAGAGAGGGATCTCCAAGTCACCTGTGGAGTTTAAGAAGAGCTAAGTACATGTGCAATCCGAGAATGAGTTACCAGTTTAAAAATCCTTGTGTTAATGAGAGTGTTTTCCTTGGTGGTGGGTCTGGTCAGTTGTTGTATAATTCAGCGAGTGACAAATCGTTGTCAGGAGTTACTGCCAAACAAGAACCAATCGCTGCCCTTAAAGAAGTCTCGGACGAGAGCTATTCTGCGGAGGATCACTTCTTCCTCTTTCACAATTTCGAGGAAGAGTTTGAAAGTTTTTTTGTACCATTTCAAGCAGTGCAACTTTCAGTTCCTTGCGAAGTGAACGTATCTTTCTTTGATGAAAGAGAAGAAAAGCAGCTACACAACGCCATTGTTGGCGCCCCATTTCACCGACATTATTTGACCCGGGTAAACTTTTCAGGATTTTTACATCAGTTACTTGAGGTGGCCAGGAACAAAGTTAACCCGCAGTGGATGCCGTCAGGTCTGCTTCACAGCTACATGTTTATATCTGAAGAGGGAGCTCCAACGCACTTGGAGACTTTAAAGTCAGTGGGATATTCAGGCGTCTCTTACAAAGGGAATATCCCAGATAACGGAAGCAAAAACGATATTGCACATAATGGTCAAAGTGCCGACTCTTCCCATTTGGTGCGAAGTTCAGTTCCCGATGGCTGTTTACCAAGTCAGACCACAGATAGTTCCACAAAGAGAAACAGTCCTAAAAAGCAAGTGAACAGAGAAATAGTAAAGATGAATCGCCAAGATGCTACAGTTACTTCGCAGCATGAACCAGATAACCTTTATCTGTTTCACGTTTTTGAGCTCCAGTTTGAAACATTCTTCATCACATTTCATGGAGCGTGGTTTCCATCTTACCATACAAACATCAAGTTTTATGAGGAATTCGGAGAAATCTATTTGCATAACTACGTTCTACAGAAACCCGGTCAGCGACATGTGTTGACAGTTGCAAGTTTTCCTCTGTTTCTACACCAGCTGTTTGAAGTTTCCAGGAGCAAGGTAAACCCGAATTGGATACCAACTGGTTTGCTGAATAGTGTGATATTTGGAATCTCCAGAGAGGGAAGTCCAAACCATTGGCGCAGTTTGACAAGGGACGAGAATGAGTGCAACGCAAGCTTAAGCTACCAGCTGGATTTCAAAGGCAATGAAGACGTTATAGCCAATAGAGATATTTTACGAAGTTGTGGCCTATTAAAGAGTGAAACCTTGCCATGCATAAATGGAGAACAAAGGAGCCCCGAGCAACTCGAGAAGTTGGAAATTGCACCTGATAATGGAGTATTGGAAAAAGAAAATCAGCCCAGATTAGATGACGAGAAACATTCATCAAAAGGAAAGGAGCGTAGTGTGAAGCATAGTGTGAAACTGTTGGAAACTAACTCAGTCACTGATCTGCCATTGAACTTTACGAAATCAGACACTGGGATGAAAGTGGACCGAATGGCAGAGAAAGACAACACCAAGGAACTGTCAGAAGAGAAAAAGAAAACTGATAATTTGCCGCAGTTAATTGAGGTGAAGGCGAAAAGTGTTGAAGGTAAATTAGATGATAACAAGAAGCAACTCATTGAGGAATCCTCTGCTACTGATCTGCCTTCGGCGGACTTGGAGAGCTTCGAGGACGACTTGGGAAGCTCCGAGGACGACTCGGAGAGTACCGAGAATGACTCGGAAAGCGATGCAGCATCGATTGTTACAGTGATCAAGGCTCCATTGGCAAAAGGCAGAGTTGAGTCACGTAAGAGTGGTGTAGAAAAAACTGATTGTGAGTTAACTGAGGGAACACAGAATATCAAGGAAGCAAAAGATATGAAAGTTACCAAGAAAGGAACTGTGTTGGAAAAAGAACTCCTCACTGAGGTAAAATCTGAGAAGGAAAATGTTACTAAGTCAGACAGTCAAGAACACATCGAAAATCATGACATTCTTCACCAGAATCCTGAAGCTGGCTTCACAGCTGACGCAAAGAACAAAAGTTATATGAGAGGAAAGAAGAATACAGTTAAGGCAGCGAAAGCCGCTGAATGCAGTGGTGGACAAAATTTGGCAGCGCGGTCATCAGCAAAACGCCGAGTTCGAAGCAAGCCTCGAAAAAATGTTATCGTTGGTTGGATATGTGGAAAGATTGTCAAAGCATTTTGTAATTCCAAGCTTCTTATTTAAGGAAAAATAACTCTTTATTTTCTGTGGTGTGCTCGTGAACGTTATACGAAATACTTTTTAATCTGCGTATGGTTGAACTTTATTTGGGTGGAGTAAGGGATATTGATGGACCACACTATACCTCCTAAGCTTTACTTGGTTGTATAAATCAGCCAAGAAGCTGAACACTTTTGATGAGTTTACCGACATGATTAGAATTAACACCAAATTTTGTATTAATATACATATTTTTATAGATGATTGTTGTTCATATTAATAAAACAACAAAAATTGTTTGAAGAAATCATTTCGTTTATTTTGAAGTGAAATGTTTGTAACTAGTCTTGTATAAGGTTGGTTATTTCCTTTCTAAAAATACATTCGTGCAAACACGCGCGCACGCAGATAGAGGATATGTGTGCTGTAGATAACATTTATACTTCACTCTTGCTCAACCCACGAGATGGGAGTCAATCACCTGGGAACGTAAAACTCCCCATGCTAGTCCCGTGCTGGATTACTTACTCGTCTCCTGACCCCACCCATCCCCTCCCCCACTAAAAAACTAAAGTAATAATATTATCATCCCTAGAATTTTCGCTTGCTTCGTTTGGTCACGTGATAAGGAAGAATAGTTAATCAAATATGAGTAGCTCTGGGAACGATAATGGCGTTGACGACAAAACACTACGCCGCGACAAAAAAGAATAAAAAATAAAAAATTAAAAAATTAAAAAAATAAAAGAAATAAAAATAGCTAAAACCGTTTAGTGGTGTAAATGAATACGACATAACAAGATTCTTAACTTAACATAAAAATAGCTAGAATACCCTAAAACTAAAATAATGAGAGTCTCAATGGGGTGATGGCTTTTACGGCTAACGGTTACTAATTGACTTTTTCACGGCTAACTATTTGCCTTACGGTTGACAGAAAACTTAAAAATCAATCTCAATTCTTTTGAAGAGTTTTTATTTATTGTTTTTCTTTACAGTAAACATTTTTTACGGCTAATGGTTAATTTATTTGCCGTATGGTTAACAGGAAATCTAAAAATTAATCCATTCTTTTAAAAGGTTAATAATTAGTTTTCGTTGTTTAAAAAAGTTAAAAATGTATTTCGTGGCTTGAATTAGTTAAGTTTTTTTATGTGTTAAAATTATTTTCCAATTTTTACACCTAACGGCTAAATTGTTTGGCCCATTGAGACCCTCATATATACGGTTATTTGACCAATATAAACAACTTAAGAAATTCTGGAAATAAAATACAGAATTCCTATGAATTATGTACAAGAAATATTATATTTTGTACAACAGTTTGGTTCATAGGTCGGTATGCAGATTTCCCTTCACTACCACAGGTGACCAATTCGTATTTTCTCCGTACAATATCGATACAATCTCGAGCAAGAGGGCAATGAGATAACACTGATTGAGCTCAAATACTCCAAACTTAAGACTTGTGTGGTAAAACGTCAGATCGTAGGAGTGAAAGGGATAATAAAATATAATACACGTTTATAAGTCTTACACCTAAGAATTAATTACATAAATTACAAATTAATCAATTAATTTATTTATTTATTTATGTTTCAGGATTCGAGGTAAGGTTCAATTAATTTCTTTATGATTTTCCGGTTCACCTCTGCACGCCCTACCCTAGTAAGGCCGAACATGACATCCCTTGTTGTAGCATTTTTTCCCTTACTCTCGCGGAATCGTCTGAGAACCAATCGGCACCGCTCGTGGTCGTCGGGCTCATCCACTTGTATTTCATCGATTTTTTCATCTTTTATTTCTACTTCTCTTGCCAATCTCTTCCACTCTGTGTTAATCTCCCGCGACACGATGTTAACGACCTCGTCAGGACAAGGCCTCATCACCACGTTTCTTGCTGTAAAAGACGCAGAAAGTTCATGATTACGTCGTAGTATGTCGCGTCTTAAGAGAGAATAAAATGAATTAGGCTATGTTCAGACTATAACGGGTCTACTTGGGAGAAAAACGTAAGGATTTTCGGCAATGGGGTATTGCGTTGTTCTTCGTGGTATTAAACGTTTTGCACTAGTGTTACACTTGATCTGTTCTGTCGTTAGACTGCCTACACTGGTGTTATATTTGGACTGCACGGCTATTGGCCAATCGCAATCGAGTAATTTTATTTAACAAGTAAAGAAGCCTAAGCCGTGTATTACACTGTGATAAAACACGACGGGCATTTGAGAACACGAGTGAAATGTAGAAAACACGATCCGCAGGCGAGTGTTTTCTACATTTCTCGAGTGTTCTCAAATGCCTGGAGTGTTTTAATCACAGTGTAATACACGGCGTAGGCTTCTTTATTTGCTTTATGACATAGAATTTACACGCCGCGAGTAGAAACAACAAAACACACAGATCGACAAACCGACGCCATTGAATAGCAGCTTCTCGACTGTTTTCGCTTCTTCTTCTTTATTTGTTTTATTATTCTCAGCTTCAAAACTTTCTGCTGCTTCGCAGAGAACACCATCATGAATTTCTTCAAAGAAAATGTTTTTCGCCATCTCTTAGAGAGTTGTCGAGTAGAGGTAACGTGGCGAAAAACAATAAAACACGCTTTTTCTGTGTTTTATACTCTGATAAAACATAGGTTCTTGACCAACCAGAGTGCGCGTAAGAACGTATCTATATTATAAATATTATTAGGAGTGAGACCGTAAAAGTGATAGCACAAAAAACAGTCTCACCAGTTGTCAGGCGTTCAGCAATATCGCGGGCTACGTCGACAGTCATTTTACGTAATGCTGAAACGAGACTTTTAAAAATATCATCTTGGGCTTGTTTGTCCATTTGTCCCACTTCAGAGAAGAATTCTCCATTGACGCGTTTTTCAATAAAGCTCGTGCTGTTCATCTTTTCCTCGTATGACTCCCACAACTTATATTTATCTAGTGTTTTCCAACACCCAATGAGCACATCCCGAATGGGGAGGCTGAGGAGATGGCGGTCGTCCAGTGGAATCCCAAAGAATTCCACAGGCGCGCACTGCAAATGTGAACAAAAGAAGGAGCTCAGTAACGCCTTTAACCATTACAGTACTGTACTGTGGTACTGTTTGTTTTACTATAGTGTGGTTCTATGTTTTTTATCTGTGGATTAAACCAAGCAGTGTGATCATTCTTTGGTAAGCTACTGAACAGCACTGTACTGTGGTACCGTTTGTTTTACTATACAGTGTGATTCTATCTTTTTCATCTCGGTATCAAACCATGCAGTGTGACCATTCTTTGGTAAGCTACTGAACAGTACTGTACTGTGGTACTGTTTATTTTACTACACAATTTGGTTCTAACGTTTTTATCTGTGGATCAAACCATGCAGTGTGATCATTCTATGGAGAGCTACTGAACAGTATTGTACCGTGGTAATGTTTGTTTTACAATAGTGTGTTCTAACTTTACAGTGTGGTTCTAACTTTCTATCTTCCAGTGTCGACACTGTAGATGAGGAAACGCTGAGAAAGTACTATTTTTACAAGAATAACCCACAATTCCCCGGGAGCTATCCCGATGCCGACTTCGACAGTAGCCATCTTGCTTTTTAGATCTTTGCGTCCTTCCCGAATCTAATCAGTCGTTTACAAGGGAGAAAGTACGTTGTGCTGTGAGAAAGTACGTTTTGCCGTTGCAGATATAGGCCACCGTAAATAGACCATCAAGTCACTTACATGTAGTTACTTTGCAGTGTTGTCTGGACCGTCACACAAGGAGAGTAGCGTGACGAGCCAGAAGACAGCAGCGAAGAAGAGTAAACAAGTCACTGATTAAACTCTCACCTGAGGTTCCACTTGGGGTTGAGGTTGCACTTGGGGTTGAGGTTCCGCTTGGGGTTGAGGTATTCCAATTGTCATGTCACACAACAGCTCTTCGTCTTTAACCTCCTGTGATAGGCAAAACTTCACACGTGCCTCACGTCCTTTCAGACGAACACGAACACATCTTTTGAACTGGCTCCCTTCGTTAAATCTGCCAAAACCGGTAAGTACATTAGCATGCACAATAACAATGGCTAAATTGCTATTTTGTCATATACTATTATTTATTATTTAATATTTATCTATTAATTTGTTCTACTTATTTTATACTGATGCCTTACCTGGATACTTTAAAAATTAAGCTTCAATAACTTATTTATCAGCTGTCTAGCTAGATTAGCTATTATGGTTAGTTCTGGACAGCGTTATACCCGACGCATGTACTATTTTTTTTATTATTTGTGTGTATTTGTGTGTATTTTTGTGTGTTGTTGAAAGACGTTGTTGTTGTTGTTAAGTCAAAAAGCTGCAATATTCACCGACCCTGTTACAACTTTAACGTTACTTAACAAAAACATACATAACGAAAAAGTGATTTCTCTCCTTCATCTCGGTTGTCTGTTCCTTTATCACCCTTTCTGCTCCGTCAGAGAAAAACACGTACGCTTTTTCTTTCGGCGCCATATCCATCCAAGCGCTCTCCTCCCACAGTTTCGAATTGTGTATGCTTTCAACCACATGTTGTCTCGTCTTGTCTGGCGGAGCGCAATACACGGCCCCGTTCCACGTGACCAGACACTGAGACGAATCCCGCTCTACTTCTTCTAAGAACTGAATTGTAAAGAATGCTGGAAAACGAGGAGGCGGCGGACATAGGTACGAGGAAATATTTTTCCATGCTGTTTCTAGCACCCACCAGAACCTGGAGTACAAGCGTGATATAAGTGATTAAGCAGTGAGGGAAATTTGATGCACTAAATGTAACATAGAGATTTTGGCAAAAGTTAAGATTAGGAAGTCTACAACGATTCCTCCATTTTTGCAGAGGAAGCTTTAGGATTCTAGACGCGAAAAAAGGGTCGTCATAAAAATATTGTTCAAAATATTCATTTAGCCAACTGCTGTTTCTGTCCAGATGATAATTAACAAATATTCGCCGAAGACGAAGTGATTATCGGTGAATATTCAGAAGAAGTTGAATATTCAGACGAAGTCGAGGTGAATATTCACCGATAATCACTGAGCCTGAGGCGAATAATTGTTTTAGTATAAATACACAGGTGATTATTTCAAAACAAAAAGCATTGTACAACACGAAAATTTTTTATTCTATCAAAGGCGCGCGAACGACTGGCAGCCACTTTGTTCGTCGAGGTGATTGTCGGCTGATAATCCGAGATAGCGAACCAATCAGAGCGCGCGATTTTGTATAATCACCTGAGAATTTCTACTAATGAGAATTATAGTGAAAAGAAAGATGAGGATAAGAAAAGTGATGACGTTAATGATGATAGTAACGAAAATAATAATAATGACAACGATAAGCAGAAATAATATAGCTACGAGATAAAATAAAGGTGATTCTAGGTGCAAAATAACCAGGAGGTTTGTCGTTATAATATTGCTGAAAAAAGTTCCTTGGCCAACTGCTGTTTCTCTCGAGGTAATTATGATAATGACGTTAATAATTATAATAATAATAAGGAAACTGATAATGTTAATGATAATGATGACAATAATTATAATAATAGCAGAAATAATAAAGGTGTGAGATTAAATAAAGGTTACTCTGAATGCGAAATGCTGGGTGATTTTTCGTTAAAATGATTTTTGTTCAAAATATAAGTATTGCAAAAGGGGGCAGGTAACCAGCATCGCTCAAGACGGAAAGAAATCAGGAAACAAAAAAGCGTGTGGTCACGATACAGTTTCTTTCAAGACGACTGAAAGTTCATAGCCGAACAAAAAATGTACTTTGAGTTGCATGCACTTGAAATTTAAGTTGTGGTGACTCCGATTTTCCGCTTGAATCGATTTTCGAATGACTACCGCAAGAGTCAAAACCAAAGCAGTAACAATAACAATAACGATAATGATGGTAATAAAATTTAATAATCACAGTAATAATAAATAATAATATTAATATTGACACAAATAGGTCAACGCTGCTAATTGCGAAGCTTGAGTTATCTCTGTGGTACACGCTACCAAAACTTACTCAGAGAAGTGCGTGACCCGAAACTTCACTACAGACTCGTCAAAAGTAAGAGGGCTGACGAGATCCTGTGTGATTTCTCTCCATTCTTCCCCATCAGATGGCAGAAAAAACAGCCTCACTCGTTTTTGGGCAGGAAGGTCAACATTCCTTCGTCCCTCTTCTAAAGAGACAGGGAGCTGGATTTCAACCGGTTGAAGGAACTCAACGGGTTGACATTCGATTCTTAGGACTGGCCCTGGCACCATGTCCTTGTTCCTAAAATCCTCCAAGGGCACATCATGTACCTGCAGTAAAAGAAACAAATTAGAGAAGCATCTTTGTTCAATGCCTTGCTCCTCCTATACCTTAGTCTCCTTCGCAGCCGTTATTAGGGTCGTCACGCAAGACTTCTCCCCTACTAAGTTAGTGGGGGAGAAGCGTTGCGTGACGACCCTAATAACGGCTGCGAAGGAGTCTCCCTACACCTCAGTGCTAGGGCGTCCGAACTACTCATCGGACGGTCGTCGGTTTGACTTCTTGTGGGAGAATTCAGATTTTCGTTTGCCGAGTTTGCCTGTGAATGTAATGTAAAACACATCCTACAAAAATTTCCAAGCTCAAAACATACAGTCTTCATAATTTGACACTTCACTTTGACATTCAAATCCTAGCAGTAATCAGGATGTTTGTCCCATGAACCTAGTTTAATGAGCGCCCGATCTAGTAATCGGAAAGTCGTCGGTTCGACGCTGTTCCCACGAGTCTCCTATAGCTCAGTGGTAGAGCGTCCGAACTGGTAATCGGAAGGTCGTCGGTTCGACGCTGTTCCCACGAGTCTCCTATAGCTCAGTGTAGAGCGCCCGAACTAGTAATCGGAAGGTCGTCGGTTCGACGCTGTTCCCACGAGTCTCCTATAGCTCAGTGGTAGAGCGTCCGAACTAGTAATCGGAAGGTTGTCGGTTCGACCCTGTTCCCGCGAGTCTCCTATAGCTCAGTGGTAGAGCGCCCGAACTAGTCGGTCGACTCTTATCGGGAACACTCGGGTGTTCTTTTTCCGACTTTTCGGCTCAAAAGCTTTCATAGATTTCCCTTACTCTCAGTGTTATTGGAATCTTAGTCCTCACTGGCACGGCATTCTTGGGAATAGTTAGAACCACTGCAGGATAGTCAGGAATTGTGAACGTAGCAGGTTTCGATGTTATGTCGTATTTGTAAGCCTTCAAACGACACACCACGGCGTAACAAGAACACTTAGTTATCTCTGCCTCTGCTACAGGAAACAGAAGGTCAGGGACATCGTCTGGCGAAGAGTAATCTTGTTCAATATCTGAAAGCAAGTAAAAAAGTGTCTTATTCACCAATATATTCAAAAATACCAATCATGATGACCCGTTCATGTACACCGAGAGAAGAACGTACGGTCCTCAAATTTATCTCCGCTAAATATTCAGTCAAAGTTCATAATAAGTTGCCCGTGTGTATTTAGCCAGTGTCTGTAATAAGTTAGTGTTTACATTAAGTCTGTATGAAGCTGGTGTCTTTACTAAACCAGTGTCTGTGTCAAGTTAATGTCTTTTTTATAAGATGCCAGAGTCTGTCTTGAGCTAGTGTTTATATTAAGCCAGCGTCTTTATTAAGCTAATGTCTGTATTTTAGTCTGTATAAGACTGGTGTCTGTGTTGTGGTTCAATTTTACCCTCGGTACAAAGTTGTTTTCTTTTGTTTTTGGTATGCTAATTTGAACCAAGTATAAAATTGAACCACAACATCTGTACTAAACCAGTGTCTGTATTAAGCTACAGTCTCTTTTATACCTGAGTGTCCGTGCCTTAAGCCAGTGTCTGTCTAATGCTAGTGTCTGTATTATGCTAGTGTCTTTTTAATATTAAGCTATCTTATCCGCTAGAGATTTTTCGCTTTATCCCAGGAAACAAAACAAAAGATAATGGCCATATAACAAATCCTAAATCTTGACCGAGCTTTTTTGTCAAGATGGCTACGTATTGGCCAATATGTAGCCATCTTGACCTCACGCGTGGTCAATATGCAGCCATCTTGACCTCACGCTTGGTCAATATGCAGCCATCTTGACTTCACGCTTGGTCAATATGCAGCCATCTTCACTTTACGCTTAGTCAATATGCAGCCATCTTGACCTCATGCTTGGTCAATGTGCAGTCATCTTGACTTCACGCTTGGTCAATATGCAGCCATCTTGACCTCACGCTTGGTCAATATGCATCCATCTTGACCTCATGCTTGGTCAATGTGCAGTCATCTTGACTTCACGCTTGGTCAATATGCAGCCATCTTGACCTCATGCTTGGTCAATGTGCAGTCATCTTGACCTCACGCTTGGTCAATATGCAGCCATCTTGACCTCACGCTTGGTCAATGTGCAGCCATCTTGACCTCACGCTTGGTCAATGTGCAGTCATCTTGACCTCACGCTTGGTCAATGTGCAGCCATCTTGACTTCACGCTTGGTCAATATACAGCCATCTTGACCTCACGCTGGTCAATGTGCAGCCATCTTGACCTCACGCTTGGTCAATGAGCAGTCATCTTGACTTCACGCTTGGTCAATATGCAGCCATCTTGACCTCACGCGTGGTCAATATGCAGCCATCTTGATCTCACGCTTGGTCAATGTGCAGTCATCTTGACCTCACGCTTGGTCAATATGCAGCCATCTTGACCTCACGCTTGGTCAATGTGCAGCCATCTTGACCTCACGCTTGGTCAATGTGCAGTCATCTTGACTTCACGCTTGGTCAATGTGCAGCCATCTTGACTTCACGCTTGGTCAATATACAGCCATCTTGACCTCATGCTTGGTCAATATGCAGCTTTATTATATGGCTTGTGCTTGTAGGCGACATAACGCGCGCTCTGATTGGCTACTTGTCAATGAATTGTAGGGCATTATCCCGTAATGCCCACGGGCCGATTACGGACTTGCAAAAACAAAGCAAAAAGGAATTAAAAAAACGATCGACTTTTTTGTCTGACAATTGTAGCGGCTGAGAATGAGTGACGAAGAGGAATACTCTGAGAGTGAATTTTATTATCCGGACGAGTTACAATTTCAGGACAACAGTGATTTGACAGAACGAGTTGGCGAGAGAGAAAACGAAGGGAACAGTAAAGAAGAAATTGAAACTTTCGTGAAGGAGCAAAAAGTGAAAACACAACAAAGAAAACAGTCAGCGACATGAAACCATTTCAACGCTATTTGGATCAATAAACAAGGGCGATGTAGAAGTTTTGGACCTACCGGCTGATGACCTTGACCATTTACTGACTTTACTTGCAACGTTTTTCAAGGACTTGCGTAAAATCAATGGCGACGAGTACGGGCCTGACACGCTATCGGGTTTCCAACGAAGCATTCAGAGATTCCTTTCCGATGGGAAATCTCCATTCAATATTCTTGTGCAAAAAGAATTTGAGATGTCACGTAAACTTCTCGCAGTCAAACGGAAAAGTTTAATTCTGAAAGCCGGCAAGGGTAACAGGCCAAACGCCACCCGCTCGTTGACAGATGAAGAAGAAAACAGACTCTTCAAAAGTGGCCAGTTTGGTGCTTCCAGTCTCGAAGCCCTGCAGAGAGCCATGTGGTGGTTTTTGACCCTCCATTTTGGCTTCACCGAAAGTGATGACGAAGACTGAACATTCTGAACAGTGCATTCCCTGGAGTATATTTTCCACGAGGCCGTTGATATTTTTCTGTACGTATTGACTTTGGCCGTTGATTCTCAAAAATGTTGACGAAATTTTCCTTGTTTTAACGTGACCATGACATTCCACATGACCTTTTTGCAGCTGTTATAAATTGTGACGAAAATAAGGATTATTTTAGATCGAAAGACGCGTTAGTTCACCTGATTTGTGCGGTTGGAAACGATGAATGAACAAGGAAGCGCGCGCACTACCGGATGTAAAGTGATCACTTCCGCTGCGCTAGCTTTGGCTTTTTTGCTTTATTTTTGTTTTTGTGCCATATAATAAACAACTTAATAACCTCGACCGTTCGGTCGTTACGGAAAAAATCTCAAACCTCGGCATACTGTATTGACCTCGCTATCGCTCGGTCAATACGGCGAGGCCTCAGTTTGAGATTTTCCCGTAACAACCTCACTCTCGGTTATTAAGTATTTAATCTTGACCTCACGCTTGGTCAATATGCAGCCATCTTGACTTCACGCGTGGTCAAGAACGTAAATATAATGAGTTACCTGAAAGATGTTTTAGATCTGTTGTTTCCAGATCCTCCCACTCGTTGCTCTCCCTGTTAACCAACTGTTTGATAACCACTTCATACCCTTCAAGCTTAGTGGAACTGTGCGAAAGCTTCAAACTCACACCTTTACTAAATTCAAGAACATTGATACCATCAGCTGAAAGTTCAATGACATTGCTGACCAGATATTCATGATTCTGTAGAGATGGTGAGCATGCCTCAGGTTCCCACCTATGGACCATAATTAGCCTGGTCTCACTGATGGCATCTGGAGGGAACTTTACATGAGCAGCCCCAAGTATAATGTTCCAGGAAGCTCCTGCCTCGTCCACAGCACCTCTGAAAACAGAGAATTGATATTGAAAAAGTATTGCTCTATAATAATAATAATAATAATAATAATAATAAGAAGAAGAAGAAGAAGAAGCATGGTTGGAAGTAAGAGTAAGGGAATTCTTCATAACATGCAGAAGGCTGTAATCTCGGGAACATTGAACATCTCTCGGACGTTTAAAGTTGCAACATAAACAATGAATATCGCTTCGCATTTATTAACTTCCCTCCTTCAATATTTTCCGGTCCATTAATCATCAAGGAAATTATTGACAGCCCAATAGGTTATATATTTGAGAGAATTTTAAAGATTTTATAACTACCATTTTAGATTCCAGAGATTCTATATAGTTCACCAATTTTTTTTTGTTATTATTATTTCGGAGCACTATCTATGGTGCTAATTTTTATCAGGAGCCCATTACCAGGAGCGTGATTGTACGGTACATCCTGCCATCAGCACAGTCACAAAAGTGTCTATTTTTGGATCCCGATTTCCCGCGAAAAGCAGTTACCATGATTACTGCCACAGAAGCGAAAATATGGTGGAAAAACTATTGGCACAGTCCGTTTTCCCTGCTTACGTGGTCCAAGACAGCTTAAATCATTCCTGTCTTTACGATAAAGAAGCCGATCGCGCAATAAAAGCAAATTTAATAAAAGTAATTACTAAGCCACAAATCGTGTTTGAATTTCTGGCATCGTATTAAATCGAGTTGAGCTCCTTCAGTCTTATTAGTATTCAGTGTGAGCTATACAGCGTTTTCTTGCACGTCATTTTGTCCAGTGACGTAATAAATTTGTCAGAAAAGACAGCCTTTGTTTGTTTCGCGGAAAAAGGAAATCTAATAATAGATACTTTTGCGACTGTGCTGATGGCCAGACCCAGTATGGGAGAATCACGCTCCTGGTAATGGGCTCCTGTTTTTATATAGAATTTAAAATTTAAGTCTATATCTTTATACTAAGTTTTCACCATAGTCAACGGGCTACGTTCACGCGCTCCGTCATACTATTTAAATTGTATATAGCACACAAACGTTGTAACTGCATTGTAATAATAATAATACTGATGATAATAAAGATAATAATAATGATAATAACAATAAAAATAACAATAATGATGATAATAATTATCATAGTTATTATTATCATAATTATATCATCATACATTTTTATTATCATCGTCGTTATTATGGTGACGGATTCCAACAAAGATATACCAACGAGGTGCATCAGGTCATATTAAAGCAGAATTCTTTTGTGGGTTGTAGGTTGAAAATAAACATCATATAACACGTACACGTGTTTAAAAACCCCTTTGTAATGGTGTTTACTCTCACACTTTGTTTTCGTACTCATTAAATGTCTTGCGAGCTTGCTCCTGCATGTACAACTACATTGACTCGAAAGATCTACAAAATCACTTTAATTTTGGGTGTTTTCCATTCACCAAAAATTTTTGGTTTGAATTTTCGGACATTTCGGAGACGAATGGAACACGCTTATTCTCGGTCGTCACGTGGTCAGTTTTGATACCAGGCGTCTTGACGCCGCTAATCGTACATGTTCAAAATGGCGGGTGTTTTAAAAATTCACGCAGCAACCGATTGGGATGATCCCGATTTCATTTTCAATTTGTTCTTGTTAAGTGATGAAAACGAAATACCCTTACTGGCTGCAGTTTCGTGCTTGATGCGGAGAAGTCGGAACCGTATAAATGGCTTCATGCAATAAACGGTTTCTTCGTATTCGAAGTCGTAATTTTCTCCCCTTTACTTCCAAAGAGTAAATGAGACACGCGAGGAGACTGGAGAAGAGTCCTACTGGAAGCTTTTCAGAATGGAACACGAGAATTTTCGAAAATACCGAAATTTTAACTTTTCGGGAACACTGAAAAGGTTGTCCTAGATTTTCGAAAATTTTTTCCGGAAAAGATCTGTACCATTCGATTCCCACCCAAAATTTTCGAAAACTTCGTCTAATGGAAAGCGCCCTTTAATTCTGATGATTACAAAGATTCTCGCGTAAGATTCAATCTTCGATTACAGCCATATGAGGCTTTGGTACAATTGCTCGCGTGGTTTTCACGTGGTTATAGTAATTCTCGTGTTCTGATTGGTCGTTGCTTACGTCATGTGCCGATGTAATCTCCTCGCGCGGGGTGAATGCAGCGTGGGCGCTAGATTTGAAAATGGTTGCCTCAAGTTTAGTCAATGTTGTGAAAGAAAACTCTATTCCGAAGAGCATAAAAGATGCCTTTGAGTTTGGCTTAACACTTTTCAAAGGTAAGACATCAATTTTTTGGCCGATAAAATCAAGTAACCTTCTTAAGTCCCTGTGGAAAGTGGCAGGTTTTCCGAATATTCTACTGAAACAATCGACATAAATTCTGCGTAATTATTTCTGCATTTACAGAATGGTTTCAATAGCAAAATAAACTTGCGACAGCATAAGAAAGTATGGAATTAAACATAAAGAATAGCTGTTTGTCACGGTCTTACGTCTTCGTGAGGCGAAAAGACGACACGAAAACTCGATTGTCGTTGCAAGCGGTTCCTAACTCAACGAGCGACGGACTCCATGTGTAACGATCAGGGCTAAAAATTGGCGGTCGCCAGTGGAGAGTTAAAACTGACCAGAGCTACCAAAAGTTAAGGTTTGAACACCCGATGTGTGACTATGCTACAGAATTTCGAAAAGTTGCAATGTAAGTTATGCGAAGTACAAAGTTAAAAATAAAACTCAATATATAGTTTAATTGGACTACTTTTCTCTTCGTTTCTTTACCTGGACTCTAAGATCATCTATTTTAGTGAATTTTTAGTTCTGAAGTGGAAATTCCGAGCCGTTTTAACAGTGATTTCACGAGCGATCCACATTCACAACATACATAGACGCCATTTTTATTTTGTGATTGACACGTGACTCTCAAAAAAAAAAAAAAAATGGCTACTTCATTTTGAGATGGGCCACTAAGAATTCAAGAAAACTGGTCCGACTGGCCACCAAGCACTGGAGTTAATTTTTAGCCCCGAAGGATCGATTGCCAATTTTATCTGAATCAGTCAGACTGCAGAGTATACATGTACCATGTGCATGCGATTAACATTCTCTTCACGAGTTTGCGCACAAGATCCCTTTGATCTTGGTATTTTTGGGAGGAGCATTAGCAATAATCTTGTGTTTAGAATTCAAGGCGTCCAACTACTGCTGCAGTAATAAACAGAAAAATATTTAGGACACATGAGGGAGGATAAGATGGATGATGCTATGCTGTCACTCATGTTTCATATTGATAATCAAAGTTTTTACCAATAACTGCTCAAAAAAAATTGCTCAAAAAAAGACAACCGGGATGGAGGAATAGAAAAAACGTTATGGGAATGAAACCATGTTTAGTACAGCTATTGTGATAGATACACATCATGCAATTCAATGTTCACCAACTCCTGCAGCTGTTATGCTTTAAAATAGCAAAAATATGGTTTGGAGAAATAGGGGGGGGGGGGGGGGAAAGGGTAGTCTGTGTAAATTTGTTAGCTATGTTTCAGAGTACGTAGTTCAAATTACTTCTCCGTCTTTACTGGTGTTGTGCTTAACAGAAAGTCAGTAGACATAAGGATGATGGAAGGACAGGGGTAGGGTATGGCTGGTGTTAAGATATGATCTACCCGTAGTTTTATCGTAACTTAATTTTAGTGGGAGCCATGCCATCCCTGATTGTCGCTTTCAGTAGGCAACCAGGAGCCTGTTGAAGTTCGCAGCTGTGAGCAACTCAGCTACGACCTAATTTTTTAAACTGCATATCTAGAGGGAGAATAATAATTACTATAGTGTATAAAACCCCTGACGCATGTGCTGCACACTACTGTATACGGGAGAAAACTTCAACTGCCTGCTAGCAAAGTATTATTTTATATACTGTGCCAGTAACTTATAAACTGAATGGTCATGTGTACTGTATACAGTAATACATGTACACTATTCCTCATTTCCCACAGTGTCTGATTTTATCATCATTATGTTAAAGCATAATTACGGTTGCCACCTTCACTATGGTGCAGTGATCAATTCATTCAATCACTCAATCATCAAATTAATCTTATATTTACTTCATGATGAGAATTTTGTTTTCTTCACCATCATCAGCAGCAGCACCAATTTCTACCTCTATTTCAGTCTCTTCTTGCATTTTTGAAACTGGAATGTATACTGTAAAGAAAATAAATATGTTAATATTAAGATGATGAGCAAACAAATCAAACAAAGGATGGATGTCAAAGCCAGAAGCACGTAGTTGATATATAGTGACACTGGCAAATTAGTGTTACTTGTTCTAATAACTTGCAAAGCTTCCATGTATATGTAGTTTAATACTTTGCTTTGTAATAATCAGTCAGTGTAATTCACTTTAACCAAGATGATGTGCTTTTCAAATTCTGACCAACTGGTGTGCTTTTAACAGACCAAATTTTACTGTGCATAAGTGAAGCATGCTACAATGACATTGAACTACACATGAAAAAAAAAAATATTATAAAACAATAAATTAATCAACCAATATGATTAAATTCTGCTACTAAATTAATGTGACCAACTAATGTGCAAATTATATCGACTATTACACTACACTGTGCACTGTATTCTATATGTATAGGAATCTCACACAGTTAGTTTGATAAGTACAATGCAAATCATGTGATAGGCTCTCTCAGGGGGGTTATTAACGGCTGGTCACCAGGCAAATTGACTGTCTGGGAACTAAGCTTAGCCATGACTTTTCCCGGCTGTTTTCTTATTCTCTACTTACCGGTACTTCCTTTTATAAGAAAAACTAAAAAGGGCCAGCTGAAAAACCCCACTGACCTGCTGTGCAAAAACTACATGAAACCCCTGCTCTCTGTCAATTAAAATGCACAAGGAAAAGCTTTGAATGATACATGAAAAATCTAATGTAAAACAATTGTCGTCATTTTAAGCATTATGTGTACAGTCTTAGAAAACGAAATACAGTGAAAAGGGTAACGTTCTCTTACCTTGAGGTTCAGAACTCAGAGAACGTTCAGAACTCAGAGAACGTTCAGAACTCAGAGAACTTTCAGACAATTGACCAGTATCCCTCAGTTTCTGAAAAAATGATATATGTGTAAAGTCTTTCACCAGTAATATTGAAGTAACCTGTAGAACTTCCAAATACTCAATTAAGCTACTGTACCATAATTGAGTTTTGCTGTAACATCTTTAAAATGGTGACTTGGGTAAGTAAAAAAATGTCTACACAAACACAACTATAAATCCTGATCTTTGGCCTTTTAAAGGGTTAAGACAGAGACAGATCTCTTTTAGTATTGGTTCTGCACAGCAAGTTACTCATAGAAAGCAAATATTGTTATCTACAATGTACAAAGGACATGTTGTTTCCTGTAGCCACTTTTCATACAGGTGTACATGCAGATGTTAGGTTAAATTTGATTTCAGTCTTAGTGATTTGAGCCTTGAACTCCCAGTAGTTAACAGTATCCAATTTTGTCATTACAATATTCCCTATTTATCAACCATTCCGGTTATGAGAATAACAAAACTGATCACCAAAAAAGAGTTGTATTGATATTTAAACAAATTGTCCTCATTAGTACCATAACAAATACATAAGAACAGTTAAGAGAAGATGAATATTGATATTGGGGCTTTAAGGGTTAACCTAAATTGTAGGTTGGTTTGTACTTTTTTGTCTATATTTATGGTAATAAATACCAGACACACATTACAAACCAACCTACCTTTAAATCATTTTGACCTGAAATCAAATTTAACCTGCAACATAGGAAACGCAAACCTACAGGGACAAATTAATTAGGCTTTAGGACAAATCATTTTAAGAACTCTTTTATACTGCGAATGACCTTGAATGACTAGTGTGTAATATATTCTCAATTTTTATGAGATATCATTATAATTTATATATTTTCAACACATTAATTTATAAAATTGCTTGTAAACAGGTTTCCATTTTCAATTTTTATCTTTTATCATTTGTAAATAACACAATTTAGCCTTATGGCTGCGATGTTATTCTTCAATTTATCTATCTACCTATCTAAGAACTTGGGTATCAAATGTCATGCTAAAGTGTTAACATGAGAATATAACTTAGTACATTTCTTATTACACAACAAAATGACCAGAGGGGTAATAACCAAAATTATGTTAATTAATACATGAATGTGTTTTAATACACGACTGTATTCTACATGTAAGTGAGAGCATACTGACCTCAAAAGCCTTGCGATATATCATCTCTCTACTAGAATCTCCAATGGATGAGGCTAAGTTTGCAATATGGCGGAGGAATTTCTTCATCTCTGAAACTTTCATTTGTGAGTATTTCTTCTTCCACAATTTTTCATAAAACTCTAGAGCTTCTTTCCCATATTTTACAAATAAATCTCTCTTTTTCAATTCACTGCAGAGACTGAGAATTTCTTCTACTGTCTTTTCTTTTGCAATACCCATCTCCCTTTCCTTCTCATCCTTTCTACAATGATTCAGTTCCTTCCAGAATTCTTCCAGTGTAGATAGCAGTTCCTTTTGAAATTCAACAACCTTTTCTCCTCCATCTAACTCATAGTAGATCCTTTCTACTCTTTCTCTAAACTTTGTCTTCTCATACTCTTCCTTTCCAAAGAATCCCGGTTTTGTAAGGAGAATGCTTCTGTACAGTGCCACTTTTTTCCCCTTGTATTCCCTTGCTACCTCCTGAAGGCCATGTTTTTCTGACAGAAAGATCACTTTGTCCACTACATCATCTCTGTCTTTGAGCATTTGGGTTTTATCATGTTCTTCCTGATCAAATTCAATCAAGAACTCTTTTTGGTCACTGAATGTTTCCCACATCTTTTGATAAAACCACAGGGCTTCCCTCTCATATTTGTAAAGGAGTGCCCTGGTTTCTTCACTGTCACCAATGCGGTTGATTAGGGTGTCAATGATTTCTTGATTGTATGGTGTAAAACCAAATCCCTGAAACTGTTTCTCATTTTCCCACATGTGCTGCAAAAACTCCAATACTTCTTTTTCAAAGTCTTTCTTTACAGCTCTTTTCCTTAAATTGTCACACATGTCTTCAACGCCAGTTATTATCTTATTCCACACTTCACTGTGGTTTCCTGCTTTCAGTTCCTTTTCCATTGTCCATGCCTTTTGAAAGTACTTCAAGGCCATTTTATGATCCATCATGTTTGCCTGGGTGACTGCAATTTGGAACAAGCTACGCACTGTCAAATGATGTTTTCCAAGAACTCTTTCCCTTATTTCATAAGCCTTGTGTGCTGGTTCTAATGCCTCCTTAAATTTATCCTGGTAAGAATAGGCATTAGAAATATTTCTATGGAACTGAGCCTCATCTAAATTCCCAGTTAATTTAAGCTCTTTCAAGAGTTCCAAGGCATCTTCATAGCATTTGATTGCCTCTTCATACTCTCCCTGATTCTCCAGGACTGCACCAATTTGGTTCTTGTACACTGGCATGTCGAAGTGTAATTCTGAACCAGAAAGTGCCTTTCTCATGTCATATGCTTGCTGAAAATATTCAAGAGCTTTCCTAGGTCGTCCAAGAGAGAAATGGCAGTTCCCAATAGAGTTAATGCATCGGGCTAGAGTTGTGTGTGCCTTTAAAATTTCCAAAAGTCTTAAAGCTGACTCAAAGCTATCAAGTGCTTTAGTGTAGTTTTTGCCAGAGTAAAATACTTCCCCTTCTGTAAAGAAAAATAGTCCTTGGCTGAGACAATATTCCTCACTATCTTTGTCCAACACATGACTCAATGAGGTAGTTGCCTCATCTAATAATGTTGATGCCACGTGAGGACCGTCAACATTTAAAACCTGCAAAGCTTCCCAGCACTTGAATTTTGCACGGTTTAGGGATCCTGCAATTGAAATAGAATTTGATTTTACAAAATAAGTTACTTAGAGTGAGAAGATTTTTATGATAGTACATTTTAAGATTGAAATACAATTTCAGCAAACTTTTATGTCAACCTTCCTTTCCCAGCCTACCCATGATTGCAATAATAACAATAGGAATAATAATTATAATAGTATTAATAATTACACATATTGTACATGTCCCATGAAATAGTCATAATTATGCAAATAACTATCCTACAAAGAAAAATATTAGCAATAACTAATTGATTTCAATATGATTATATTGTACATGATAAAATATTTAAAAAATCTATTTATCTATTTATGTATATAAATAATTCCTTCATGAATGTTATAATTCAGTTATGTAACCTAAACCATTTAAGACGTCCATAGAATAGACATACAGGGTTGTCAAAACGTTTGGAGAATAATAGAGAGTAGGCAACATAAGGGCGTGGGGAGTGGGAGGGTGTTATTACTTTCTTTCTTAACCCTGTTAAGTCACAGTAGTGACCAGCATCCAATTTCTCATTACAATATTCACTGTTCATCAACCATTCAGGTTATGGGAATTATGAAAATGATCACTAAAAAAGAGTTGTATTGATATTGAAACAAATTCTCCTCATTAGTACCATAAAAATTATGAGAACAGTTACGAGAAAATGAATATTGATATTGGGGCTTAAAGAGTGAATGCCTCATTTTTTAGTTATTTTTTTGTTTTGGAAAAGTGTCAAACCCGACAAATCACAGCTGGAGCAAACATGAGAGGATCCAACAGCCCTTCTTCACAACCCTGTTTAATACATGTAGGTGTCTTCTGAAAGAATAAATCCATTCTAAACACTTCAGTCTTGGTGGGTGTTTGTATGTGAAAGCTAGCCCTGGGACAGTACTTTCATACTGGGATGACTATTTGAGTTTGTGTGGTGTTTATAATTTCTAATGACTTTGAACTACAATTGAGAATTGAATTGGGTTAAATCGCCTGTGTACTATGTGTTTCAGTATGCTAAAATGTTGCTGATATACAACATAAGGATGTCATACAGATTGAGTGGTTGTTCTTTGTTTAGATGACCTCGATGCAAGAATTCATGCTGAATGAAATTTCTGCTCTGGCATGGAAACTGGAGTGAACTTGTACCAGTAAGACTTACATGTACTTCATCAAGAACTTTGCTGGTGGTAACAATGTAAACAAATACAGGGCCACAAGGGGGAACCGGTGTGAACTTGTGCCAGTGCACTCCAATATCTCATAAACACACACTTATTTTCACAGCTGGGTTAAAATACTAAGAAATTAAACTCACCTGCCTTGCCGTCATCTGGTGACATTTCAGCCCATGATTGGAAAACCATCCTTCTTGTTTTTCCGGACACCATGGCATCAAAAAGGGATGCAATTAATGCAAGCTCGTGAAATTCGCTTGAAATATAATGATACTCTGATTTCAAAGAGATTTCACATGCAAGCTCATAATTCAATCGGTCAGGCTCAAACTTCTTGTACGCAGCAATGTAGTCAGAATCTAGCAACCTTGCTGGCTCTGTCAACTTGTCAATGAACAGTTTGCAGAATCGGCCCTCGGCTTTCTCAAAATGTACTTTGTACTTGGGACCAATTTGCATGCTGTTTGCGTATTTCCTTAGCAGTGGATGGATGTCATACAAGAGTTCCTTTGATTCCAAAGCAGCAGCCGAAATGATCTCACTTGTCCTGAGCCCTTCCAACAAAACTACTGCTTCAGCTAAGTCAACACCGAGGATAATAGATGCTTGAGTTACAGAAAATGGACTGCAAAATAAAGAGAGAGACATTGCTGAGATCCTAAAATTGTCACTGGGTAGTGAATCAAACATCTGTCTTAGGGATGACATCTGTTTCACATCTACACCTTCATCTTCAAACTCTAACGGTGCGTCTCGCAGTACTGTTTCCTCTGTCGAAGCTTTTTCACTTTTGCTTCCCTTGGTTTCTTGCTCTATTTTGTCAATCAGTTCTTCAGGGCTCTGTGTTTCTTGTCTCAAAATGGAAGCCAAACCTTTGAGTAGCAATGGTGTCCCCTTGCAAAGATCAGCAAGTTTTTCCCTCTCTGCTGCATCCAGAGTTACTTTCCCATGGGACTGAAGAAGATCTTCTGAAACAGAACTTTCAAGGGGTTTGACTTCAAAATTCTCCACTATTTCCGGACGTTTAAATTGATTTCTTGACGTCAGAAGTATTTTAAACTCTCCCATTTTGCCAAAACTGACTAGTTGTGAAAGCTTCTCCAAAAACTGCAAAAACGCAATGTTTAAATTCTTGGCTTCCTTGCTCGTTCCTTCAGCAAACTGGTCCACGTTGTCAAGGAACAGAAGAAAAAAATCCGTTTTGTTTCGCTGTTCCTGAAGTTTTTCTCGAACAGATTTCACGATGAAATTTGTATCAATATCACTTACGCGAACGTTGGCCGTCGGATCAAGCTCATGCATGACCTTCAAGTAAACGTCTTTCATTTCTTTGACGCCTCTTAAGTCAACGGTAATGTGTTCTCCACGCCACTGGGTGCAAACTTCCTTTGCCAGTGTTGTCTTTCCTACCCCAGCAGAGCCATGCAAGTCGACAACTCGCTTCCCACCTTTTTTTAGTTTCTCCATAATTTTCTGCAGATCGCTATCTCTGCCTTGCAATTTATCCTTCCCGACGCTTTCTGGCAGACGAGAAGCCTTGAAATCGTCGATTTTTTCTTTGATCTGCAAAGGGTTGTTCGATTTTTGAGCCACGAAATCTTCAATTAGCGTTAACCTATTGTCAGACACATGCCCTTGCTTTTCAAGAAGTCGCAAACATGCCAATAAATCCTCATTTTCAAGAAGCTCATATTTCCCATGAAGGGTTCCTTTTGTTGATTTTACGACGTCCATGCGTTCTTTGGGGCTAAAGCCTGAGGTGATGTCTTGAAATAATCGATCCAACAGTGGCGAAAAGACATCTGTGGACGCCATGTTGAAAAGATACCGCTGGCCAAAATAATCGATTTTTTGCTTCCTCGTTTCCAGGGTCCCAGGAAAAAGGCGGGAAGCCCGTTTTCTTTTCTTTTCTTTCGTTTTTATTAATTTTTTTTGCGTGGAATATGGGGACGGTAGAAACAGGCTTACCATCGAAGGTGCACACATCGAAGGTTGATGCGGTTAAGTTTCTAATTAAAGATCAAGATTATTCTGATTGTCACAAAACGGAATTAATTACTCGCTTCGTTACACCTCCCTATTTAACTCACGAACTCGAGTAAAAGCTTGAAAAACCATCTACAATTTATAGTTCCGAGATATGACCAAAACCAGTGCCAGCCCATGAATGTGTCTTTCCTTCTGTTTCTGATGTTCTGTTAAACATTCATGGACCATTTCTTCCTTATATCGACTCCGTTTTCTTCGCCCCACAGATTTATTTCTGTCAGTAGATATTTGCACTGCATAACGTTTACGTACGGGAAGCAACGAAGAAGCGCACTCGATATGATAATATCAAAGAGCCTCTCCTGGTGGTGGGAGTGCGAGGGGGCGTTCCCAATTTATATTTTTCCTTTTTTTACCCGTGTTCTCCATTAATAAAACCACTTCCCTAATTTTGTTCCCTTGTCCACAGAAATTTAACAATAGGTTCCCTAATTCCCTGAAAATAATTCGAAGATATCCTCTGTTCCCTAAGAATAAATGCTTTTGTTAACTACCTTGACTTTCACTCAACATAACGAGCACAGTGATTGGTTGGTTCTTGGTCGCGTGCCCCTGATCAAATTCAAATGTACTCCGACCGGGATATAGTCTCCTCCGCAGCCGTTATTAGGGTCGTCACGCAACGCTTCTCCACCAGTGGGGAGAAGCGTTGCGTGACGATCCTAATAACGGCTGCGGAGGAGACTAACCGGGATACATTTACGCCTGTTCCCTAAGATTAAATGCTTTAGTTATATAACTAGACTTTCACCCAACAAAACGAGCACTGTGGTTGGTTGGTTCTTGGTCACGTGCCCCTGATCAAATTCAAATGTATCCCCAACGGGACTCAATTACGCAGTTGTTGCCCGTGCGCCAGTTGTGCGTTCTTTGTTTCTTTATTTTGCTGTATGATTGTCTAAGAGAACAGGGCGTAAAATTAACTTTTTTTTCCGGTAGCCACTTGGCTCCTAAATATTTTAAAGTGGTAGCCAATTCCAAAAAGTTGGTGGCCATTATGTTTATGAGCTACGGTGGCCCACAAGTATCACGGCAAAACTTTCATGACAATAGAGTACCGAAGTGTGACGTCACGTTACCATGGGCACGATTTGAGTGGTTCTAAACAAAGAGCATTCGAACCAACATGGCGGCCATAACGATAACTTCTCTTACTTCTTTCTTTTCTGGTGAGCCGAAATCAATCGAACGTGGTGAAAATCATTACAAATCCGACCATATAGAGTCTTTTCAGTATTCCAATGGAATGATTATAGGATTGGTACATGCCAGTATGAAGGACAAGTCTTACAAGGTCACGGTAAGTAAACTCACAAGTTCGGAACACTCGTAATCGTTTGTATAAAACTTTAATGTTCCCTATGTTTACTTTGCAATACAGGTTTCTCTTCATGGGAATGAAATAAAGTCTGCTAAGTGCGAATGTCCCCGTGGAAACTATAAATGTAGCCATGCCGCGGCACTTATTATCTATGGAATCCATAATCTTAGCCGAACAGATGTAGAATGCAAATGGAAAAAGCCCAGGGCCCCAAACCAAGTGAAATCCGTAGAAGAGTTATATCCTTGCTCAAAGGAGTATAATTGCCTTAAAAGAGAAGTAAACGAAGAGGATCGTTCCTGGTTCTACCAAGAACTGAAAAAGTACGGCAACTTTACCGGCACTTTGTGGCTTCTCTCTCCAGAGCCTGAAAAGAACAACGCCCTGCCTGCGATCACTGTAGAAGAGATTGTGTTGTCTCGGGAATTTCTAAATCATGCGGATAAGAAGAGATACCTTACCGAGAAACTTCGTATCTCTGAAGAGCAGCGTATAGCCGTAAATAAAGCCACCGTAAGACAACGAGATAATCCTTCCTGGCAAATGATAAGGAAAGGAAGACTCACAGCCAGCAATTTTGGAAATGTCTTAAACTGCAAGAGAGTCACTCCATCCCTTCTAAAGCGAGTGCTTGGCCAGTACGATTTATCAAGGGTACAAGCCATTAATTGGGGCATAATTAACGAAAATCAGGCAAAGAAAGTGTTTGAACAAAAAACAAAGCTATGTGTTGAAGAATCTGGGATTTGGCTTGAGCTGTCAGGAATGCTAGGTGCCTCCCCTGATGGCTTGGTAGGCACGTATGCACTGCTGGAGGTGAAGTGCCCATTCACCCAAAGAGATTTAACCATAGAAGAAGCAGTATCATCAGATAAATTTTATATCAAGAAGAATTCACAAGGACACTATGAACTCGATAAAGGACATGTTTACTGGCATCAAGTACAAGGACAGTTATATTTAACTGGAAGGGAGATTTGCTTTTTTGTTGTGTGGACAACAAAAGAAACCCTTATCCTCCAAATCAAGAAAGATCCTGCCTGGGCTGACAATCTTCAACTCTTAAAGGACTTTTATATTAAGCATATTATTCCAGCATTCTCTAATGATCTACTGTAAGGCTACAGGCAGTCAGCAGCTCCGAAGACTGATTTTCATGAACATATGAAATTGGTGGAGACTGAACATTGTTAAAATCTCATGCATGTTTTTTCAGCATTGTGAAAAACAACTTTGGGTTGTGGTCATCTGATGTGATGTACAGAATAAATTGGTTGTGTTTTGCAAACTTGTGATGTTAATTAACTTAAGTCTTTGGGTAACTAAACTGTAAAATGCAATTCAACATTTTTTCAAAAACACTGTTTTTAAGGAGTGCAGCTCCACTATTCCATAATTTCTTTTATTTGTTTTTTATATACACTAGCTTACCGTAATTAATACACATTTACCAGGTTAAGCCACTCCTTTTTCTTCCTTTTCAAATAGATGGTAACAACTATAATTACAGTAAAATCTTAACATGAAATAAACAGAGATTAATGTCAGTTGAAACACTCACTTTTATTTTAAGTTTTGCAAAAGTGAATACTCAAAACACTGCAATCAAGACTGTAGGGATATAAACATTTAATGGAATCAAACAAAATCATATTATCCTATACATGCAGCATGTTCTAAGTATCAAAATTAAACTCACAGCTAGGGATGCATGTTTCATCTCAACTATACCCAACCAAGAATTAGAAAAAAATAATTCTATTCCATGTCAACAGAATCTCTAACTTCTCTCATGAGGGAGTTTTGTAAGTTTACCAAGCCAGCACATAATTTCAAAACTTTTTCAGTGTAGCAGCTCAAGTATGGGGGAATGAAGGTTAGAATCTTGAAATCTTTGATGCGTGCATTTGCCCTTTCCACATGAATTCTGCACCGTGCAATAGTCTTTGTTAGCTTAATTTCACTCTCGTTAAATTTCCCATTATATAAAAATGGGGGAATATTAACAGACACACCATTTGGAACAATATCAGCTATCAAAAAGCCTTTGTCAGCAAGTATCAGATCCCCAGGTTTAAAGTGTTCTAGTACACCAGATTTTTCCACAATGGCTTTATCTGATGTTGAGCCTGGAAACAATTTACTAACATGGGTGATAACAGCATTTGGTGCAACACCAATAAGTGTCTTGAAGGAGTTCATTCCCCTGTATGTTGAGTAAGTCAATTTTTGGTCACTCATTAAACCAGGTGCTGCAATTTCTATATCAGTGCAGTCGATGACCATTTTGCAATGCCCAAACAGTGAAAAGATTCTGGCATAGAGGTTCTGTTCTTCTCTTTGGATGGCACAGATTGTAAACAGTCTTCATATAGTAGCTTGTATAATACATGAACCAATGTAAGTATTATATTACTGATTGTTGCAGTGCTACAGTGAAAGAGCTCAGCCAAGTGCAGGTTTGTGTAGTTCTGTCGTAACTTCATAAGGGTTATAAAAACTTGATCTTCCAACAGGATCCTTTCAACCCTCCAGCCATAAAAATAGTTAATTTCTGCCGAGAACCGTCTGACATAGTTCACAACAATTGAAAATATTTGCTTGTTTGGTAGTCCTGTTTCGATACATATTACTTCATCTCTTAAAGCCATTACCGAGTATATTTCTCTTTGATATTGTTCATTTGACTTCCTGTCCTGCAATTCCTTTCTCAAGTTTTCCAGTTCGACTTCAAGAAGGACATTTTGCTTAGAGGCATTGCTGGTTTCACACTTTGAGGCTTCCCCACTTGATGAGTACGAATCGTTTAACCGCTTGATTATATCAGAAACCGGAACCGAGTCTTCTGAACTTGTCTTCTTCGTCTTAGCTCGCTTTGGCGTACGTGTTTCAGCATTTGGAAAGAGTTTATCGGCATTTCTTTTAAATATCTCAGGGCCATTTACTTTCAGTCCTTCACGAAAATGGCAGCTACAAACTCGAGAACTGCTTCCCGGACTTCGGTCTTCTCGTCTATTAAAAGCAGATTCATTTCAAACGAATATTGATACATATTAAAAACCGTTGTTTTAAAGAGTAACTGATGAGGGATATCGAAGATTAAGAACAATAAGAAGAATTCAAAGAGTCAGAGTTCAATTGTTCGAGTCGTCACGCCACTACCTAGCGCCGGTATTTCTAGCGTGTTTTACCTTACCTTAGGAGCTTTTTCCACCAATTGAACTCCACAGGATCCTTCGGAAACCTCAAAAATTTACATGTCTCCCTTTCTGATTGATGATTACAATCTGGGGCAAAACATTGAACCATTTTCGACTTGTCCACGTTACGTTACCCAAAGAGAGACGCTATGTTGATCTTTTGTTTAGAACCAGCCAAAATGCTTCCATGGTAACGTGACGTCAGCGCTTCGGTACTCTATACCGCACACAAAAAAAGATATGTCAACAACTACTTTGCGTTCATCCCTTAAGTTCTGGGGAACAAATTTTATCTAAAATATTGACGAAAAATGATTTTTTTAGCGTGGCCAAAGTTTGTAAACACCAGGGCAAAAGTTTGTTAACATCACGGCAAATACTTTTTATCAACCGAACATTATGGACATCACGGCAAAAGTTTGTGAACACCACGACAAAAGCTTGTGAACATCACGGCAAAAGTTTGTGGACATCACGGCAAAAGTTTGTGAACATCACGGCAAAAGTTTGTGGACATCACGGCAAAAGTTTGTGGACATCACGGCAAAAGTTTGTGAATACCACGGCAAAAGTTTGTGAATACCACGGCAAAAGTTTGAAAACACAACTGAAAAAGTTTGAAAACGCCACGGCGGAAGTGAAATTTTAGAGAGGAACTGAACATCCCTCGCGCCAGTCTGGATGCTGAACGTATACACAAAATGGCGGACAGAGGTGCACATGCAGAAGAGGAGGCAATTCGCGATTATCTCAAGAAAGGATTTACCTGTGATGAAATACTTGCACTTTTAGATAAATATCGTGGTATTCGAATGAGTATGGCAACTTTGAAAAGGCGCTTTAAAATGGGGTCTGAAAAGAAGAAATGTACGATACGATCTGGTTTCAGTTCGAGAGAAGATCAGAAGTCTGTTAGATGGACCTGACTGTATTGGAGGCAAAAGACACATATGACACACTTAGGTCCCTCTATGAAGCCTGTGCTCCCTTATTTCCTCTTTTCCTTCGGGGTCCAATTCTCTAAGCAAAGTTTCGACAACAGCACGGGGAAAACTAATTAATATCTTGCATCTTGAGAGTTTGCCAGGGAAGGAAGGAAGGATACTGTTTCCTCATGTGCTTTATGCTTCCTGTATGAGGAAATATTCCAACAAGACAATTTTTCCTACAAGTGAAGTTTTATTCGGCGTCCTAACGGTTTTCTAACAGATCACACTTCATCATGAATAATTATATTTAGCACGATCTTTAGCTGATTGAATATAAACAAAGAATGGTCCGTATTGGGAATAACCATCTATACAATCATTGGCTAATTAACATGCAATAGCGTATTGCAACATCCCCCCTCTTTTAGAGATGATGACATAATTGACTAGAAAACTAGCATAGGATTCTTGCACCTGTGTGTACTCTAAAGTTGGAACACATTTCATACCCTCGTATGTGCTAAAGTTGAGATGCTGATCCGAAAATTTGTCAAAACACGATTACTTATACGATACACTGTAAGTACATTTCTCTTAAATTGTTATAGTGTCTCTAGATATGTTCAATTAGTCTCGTTGGTGGTCTAATAGTTCGTCGTGGACGAGACAACGCAATTCCGACCGGGGTCTTTCCCGGCACACACTGTTTGGGCAATGGCTGATCAGAAACATCGGCTGTTGTTGAGCTGGGCTGCTTGACAAGTCCAGGTACCGGAGACTTTGGTTCGGTTCCGGGAATTGATGGGACCTGATTTAATTCTTCTGGTTGGATCTCAATCGCTGGACGAATATGGCGACGATTCCTGAAATAGCGAGCACCGGATTCAGCCTGTACCTCATATCGCCTGGGCGAACTTTCATTTGGCTGCTGTACCACCGTGGCTTTCTGCCAGATTGGTTTCTTGGGATCTAACTGGAATCGGATACTCTAAAATTGTTGTAGATCTTGAAGTTTCTTGGCTGTCTGATCATAGCCATCACGTTGGGCTTGTTTCTGTGCTAGTAGCGCTTCCCTGCTGATCTCCAGATTGGGATGCAGATATTGATGGATGGGAAGGAGTGCTCTATATTTCCGCTGGGAAAGCATCTCTCCTGGGCTGAGCTGACCTGGTCTGATTGGGGTCGCACGATAAATTAACATTGCAAGATGCGGATCAGAACCCGAGTCTTCGGCTTTCTCCATTATGCCCTTTACTACTTTGACCATGGCCTCTATGAAACCATTAGACTGAGGATACCTTGGGCTAAAGTGTTGCACTTCGAATCTGTACTGCACGGCAAATTGTTTGAATTCTTGAGACACGAACTGGGTTCCCTGATCTGCGTACACCGTTGCTGGTACCCCGTATTCTGAAAATATTGTCTTGAGAAGACTGATCACATGTCTCGCCGTCTGATTGGTTAGTTTCTTAACAACAGGAAACTTGCTGAAGTAGTCAGCAACCAGCAGATAATGGTTAGAACGATGCTCAAATATGTCAACTCCAAGTTTGAACCATGGCAAGCTGGGCACATCATGCGGTACCAGTGGTTCCTTCTGTTGAGCAGGCTTGTACTTCATGCATACGTCACATAATTTAACTGCATTTCTCACGTCATCCGAGATCCCGGGCCAAAAGACTGTCTCTCGTGCTCTCAACAGAGTTTTCTCTTCTCCTAAGTGGCCCACATGAAGATCCTTAAGATACTCTGCTCTAAGTGAAGTCGGAATCACAAGTCGATGTGCTTTGAATATCAGGCCATCTTCGACTGCAAGTTCTTCACGGTAATTCCAATAATGTTGCAATCCTTCTGGGAGTTGCTGCCTCTGAACCGGCCAACCGTGAAAGATATAATGCCTTAACTGGCTCAAGGCTGGATCAGCAGTGGTGGCAATTCTGGTTCTGTCAAGTCGGTTGTCTGTGGCTGGAACAGTTGAAGTGATGTGATGCACTGGAATCACATCCATCTGCTTTGAGTCCATAGGTTTTGGACTGAGAGGGTCGACTCGACTAAGGGCGTCTGCAATTGAGTTGTCCTTCCCACAAATGTACTCGACTTGAATTTCGTATTTTGCAAGCCTCAGAAGAAGTCGTTGAAGTCTTGGGCTGGCAGAGGCAATACTCTTCTTCCAAATCGTTTCTAGAGGTTTGTGGTCTGTTTGAACTCTGACTGGTTCACCAAACACATAGTTGTGAAGCCTCTCCATGGCGAATACCACTCCTAGCAATTCCCTCTCGATGTTGGAGTAACGTTCCTCGGCAGGAGTGAGAGTTCTGGATACGTAGATCACTGGTTTTCCTTCTTGCAGCAGAACGGCACCTAATCCTTTCATGGAAGCGTCAGTCTGAATAACGTGTTCTGCTTTCCGGTCAAAGAACGCGAGTACTGGGGTCCTGGAGAGCTCTTCTTTGATGGCATCGAAGGCATCTTGATGGGAAGAGTCCCAGGTCCATTCCGTTTCCTCCCGAAGCAGTGGTTTGAGTGGTTCGAACAGTCTCGTCAACTTGCCTGAGTAGCGTTTCAAATAATTGACCATTCCCTGGAAACTCTGCAGAGCTTTCTTGTCCTTTGGTGCTTTCATTTGTTTAATGGCCTCGACCTTTCTGTCGTCTACCTTCATACCCTCTGGCGTGATGGTCTGTCCGAAGAAATCGCACTTAGTTGTTTTGAACTGCAGCTTCTTTGGATTGAGCTTAATTCCGTTCATTCGTGCCGTTTCAAGTAACTGGAGTAGATTCACGTCATGATCCTTGGAATCTATCCCTTTCGTAAGGATGTCGTCAATGCATCCCGTGATTCCTTTCACATCTTTAAGGACCGCATTTAACCTCTCCTGAAATACGTCTGCGCTGACTTTAAGACCAAAGGGAAGTCGGAGCCACTTGTATTTTCCCCATGGAGTGTTGAAAGTAGTTAATAGTGAACTTTCTTTGTCCAATTCCACCATCCAATACCCTGACTTGGCATCAACAAGTGTAAAATATTTTCCTCCGTGGAGTTCAGCACTAACTTCGTCGATAGTCTTCGTATAGTACTGGTTCCTTTTGATGCTCTTGTTAAGGTCCTTTGGATCTAGGCATAGTCGAATTGAACCGTCAGGCTTAGAGACAGGAACGACGCTGTTGATCCAGTCTGTGTGTCCCTGGACTGATTCAATGATTCCCAAACTGCACAATCTTTCAAGCTCTTCTTTGTATGCTGCTTTCTTCTTCTCAGGTACTGCTCGAGGTGGATGCTGTACAGGTTGGGCGTCTGGCTTGAGTTGGATGTGGTACTTTCCCCCTGGGAGTTTTCCTATACCTTTGAATATATCTGTGAATTCGGATAACACATACTCCTTTGTTATGGGCAAACAGTGTCTCTTTCCATTCAGGATGACAGCATCATCCAACACCTCGCATGTAGGCTTGTTAACCTCACTGGAATCAGGTCGCAGGGCGTTAACACTTGTATGGATTTGCGGCGTACTGGTTAAGGAGGGTGGGGTTACCTCTGGAAAGGCAATGTAGCCGACTTGCTGGGCTGTTTCTCTGCCTAGGATGAGATACCCTCGAGTATCAGTCACTTGACAAGTCGCCATTTGTGGCTGTTGTCTAAGACCAGTATGAATCGCAATAGTGCACGCTCCTAGATTTGTTACAGGGGATTCTCCGTATCCGAATATCTGCACAGAGGTAGGGGTAAGACTCTTGTCTCCAAATAAAGATTTGTGCAGATACAAAGGCATCACGTTGCATCCTGCGCCTGTATCGATCTCGCATTCAACCTGATATATGGGTCCTCCACCTGCTGTACTTAACCAAAGAGGCTTTATGTGCTTGCTTGAGGTGTCATTAATACTCTTCACATGAAAAGTCTGAATATGGTGAAACATTGTGTGCTGGTCGTCCTGTAGTACCTGTGGACCAAACATCATGTGGTAGTCCTGTGCAGGATCACGAACTGAAGTTTGATTGACACTGGCTCCTGTCAGCGGTGCTTGTAAACCATGTACTTGAACCTGCCTAGGTTCACCAATGGTACCTTGTTTACCTGTTTTGCTCTTGCAGCACTTTTTGTAATGTCCTTTCTTTCCACACTTGTAACAAATAACATCCTTGGCCGGACACTGCGATCTAGCGTGAGCAGGTTTTGCTCCACAACAAAAACAAGTTTGTCTTTTTGTCTCACCATGCTCTTTATCTTTAGACGTTTTGTCTCGATTTGACCACTCCGTTGATTTCCCGCCTTTTTGATGCTTTGTTTGCACTTTGTGAATCTGTGTTGATCCTTGCTGTATTGCAGTTGCTGCTGCAGTTGCTGTACTGAGAGTCTGCATAATTGATCTTTGACGATCGCTGTTGTACAAGAGAGTTGCAATTTCAATCACACGTTCGGCGGTAAGCGAATCCTGGTCTTCTTCCAAACACTTTTGATAAACGTTTGGATTCTTTAGACCGAGGAGAATAGCGTTCCTGAGAGCCATGTCCTTCGCGTTTTCTGGCCATCCACATGCATCAGTTACTAGTCTGCACTTTTCGATGTACTCTGGTAATTCCATATCACCTTGAGTGAGCACTTTGTACTGTGTAGCCGCGACTAGTTTGCTCCCTCTGGGTTTGCATTGCTCCTCCACCTTTCCGAGATGTATTTCCCATTTCTTGCGATCATCGGATGAAATTGTTGCCTTGTCCAAAATATTTTGTCCGCGTTCACCCGACCACTGATAAATGCATAGACATACAAACTCTGGGTCTGCCCTGGTCATCACAAGACCTCTGCATAAAATCGACACCTTCTTTTTCCATTCTAGGAAACGTTCATGAAGTTTTCCGTCGTTTGTCCAATCCAAAATTGGTCCTTTCGCGAGAACTTCCATGGTGAACTTGTGGCCTGTGAAATCAAAAATATTCGCTCGGTTGTCGATTATCGATGAATTTCTTCGGTTTTCAGATCGTCGATTAGACTTCCACTCCTGACACCATGTTTCCTCATGTGCTTTATGCTTCCTGTATGAGGAAATATTCCAACAAGACAACTTTTCCTACAAGTGAAGTTTTATTCGGCGTCCTAACGGTTTTCTACCAGATCACACTTCATAATGAATAATTATATTTAGCACGATCTTTAGCTGATTGAATATAAACAAAGAATGGTCCGTATTGGGAATAACCATCTATACAATCATTGGCTAATTAACATGCAATAGCGTATTGCAACAGATACCTATCTGTCATTGTTTAAAAACAGGTCCACTGTCCCAAGGGGTAGTGAATCATGTAAGCCTTTACAAAATATCCCAAGGGGTAGTGAATCATGTAAGCCTTTACAAAATATCCCAATCGGGTAGTGAATCATGTAAGCCTTTACAAAATATCCCAATCGGGTAGTGAATCATGTAAGCCTTTACAAAATATCCCAATCGGGTAGTGAATCATGTAAGCCTTTACAAAATATCCCAAGGGGTAGTGAATCATGTAAGCCTTTACAAAATATCCCAATCGGGTAGTGGATCATGTAAGCCTTTACAAAATATCCCAAGGGGTAGTAAATCATGTAAGCCTTTACAAAATATCCCAATCGGGTAGTGAATCATGTAAGCCTTTACAAAATATCCCAAGGGGTAGTGAATCATGTAAGCCTTTACAAAATATCCCAATCGGGTAGTGAATCATGTAAGCCTTTACAAAATATCCCAAGGGGTAGTGAATCATGTAAGCCTTTACAAAATATCCCAAGGAGTAGTGAATCATGTAAGCCTTTACAAAATATCCCAAGGAGTAGTGAATCATGTAAGCCTTTACAAAATATCCCAAGGAGTAGTGAATCATGTAAGCCTTTACAAAATATCCCAAGGGGTAGTGAATCATGTAAGCCTTTACAAAATATCCCAAGGAGTAGTGAATAATGTAAGCCTTTACAAAATATCCCAAGGAGTAGTGAATCATGTAAGCCTTTACAAAATATCCCAAGGAGTAGTGAATCATGTAAGCCTTTACAAAATATCCCAAGGGGTAGTGAATCATGTAAGCCTTTACAAAATATCCCAAGGGGTAGTGAATCATGTAAGCCTTTACAAAATATCCCAAGGAGTAGTGAATCATGTAAGCCTTTACAAAATATCCCAAGGAGTAGTGAATCATGTAAGCCTTTACAAAATATCCCAATCGGGTAGTGAATCATGTAAGCCTTTACAAAATATCCCGAGGGGTAGTGAATCATGTAAGCCTTTACAAAATATCCCAAGGGGTAGTGAATCATGTAAGCCTTTACAAAATATCCCAAGGAGTAGTGAATCATGTAAGCCTTTACAAAATATCCCAAGGGGTAGTGAATCATGTAAGCCTTTACAAAATATCCCAAGGAGTAGTGAATCATGTAAGCCTTTACAAAATATCCCAAGGAGTAGTGAATCATGTAAGCCTTTACAAAATATCCCAAGGAGTAGTGAATCATGTAAGCCTTTACAAAATATCCCAAGGGGTAGTGAATCATGTAAGCCTTTACAAAATATCCCAAGGGGTAGTGAATCATGTAAGCCTTTACAAAATATCCCAAGGAGTAGTGAATCATGTAAGCCTTTACAAAATATCCCAAGGAGTAGTGAATCATGTAAGCCTTTACAAAATATCCCAATCGGGTAGTGAATCATGTAAGCCTTTACAAAATATCCCAATCGGGTAGTGAATCATGTAAGCCTTTACAAAATATCCCAAGGGGTAGTGAATCATGTAAGCCTTTACAAAATATCCCAATCGGGTAGTGAATCATGTAAGCCTTTACAAAATATCCCAAGGGGTAGTGAATCATGTAAGCCTTTACAAAATATCCCAAGGGGTAGTGAATCATGTAAGCCTTTACAAAATATCCCAATCGGGTAGTGAATCATGTAAGCCTTTACAAAATATCCCGAGGGGTAGTGAATCATGTAAGCCTTTACAAAATATCCCAAGGGGTAGTGAATCATGTAAGCCTTTACAAAATATCCCAATCGGGTAGTGAATCATGTAAGCCTTTACAAAATATCCCGAGGGGTAGTGAATCATGTAAGCCTTTACAAAATATCCCAAGGGGTAGTGAATCATGTAAGCCTTTACAAAATATCCCGAGGGGTAGTGAATCATGTAAGCCTTTACAAAATATCCCAATCGGGTAGTGAATCATGTAAGCCTTTACAAAATATCCCAATCGGGTAGTGAATCATGTAAGCCTTTACAAAATATCCCGAGGGGTAGTGAATCATGTAAGCCTTTACAAAATATCCCAAGGGGTAGTGAATCATGTAAGCCTTTACAAAATATCCCGAGGGGTAGTGAATCATGTAAGCCTTTACAAAATATCCCAATCGGGTAGTGAATCATGTAAGCCTTTACAAAATATCCCGAGGGGTAGTGAATCATGTAAGCCTTTACAAAATATCCCGAGGGGTAGTGAATCATGTAAGCCTTTACAAAATATCCCGAGGGGTAGTGAATCATGTAAGCCTTTACAAAATATCCCGAGGGGTAGTGAATCATGTAAGCCTTTACAAAATATCCCGAGGGGTAGTGAATCATGTTAGCCTTTACAAAATATCCCAAGGGGTAGTGAATCATGTAAGCCTTTACAAAATATCCCGAGGGGTAGTGAATCATGTAAGCCTTTACAAAATATCCCAAGGAGTAGTGAATCATGTAAGCCTTTACAAAATATCCCGAGGGGTAGTGAATCATGTAAGCCTTTACAAAATAACCCGATATCTTCTGATTAGCGCCCCCCCCCACTCCCAACCCTAAAAAACAAACTCGAATTTCACTAAAAATACTCCGCTGCGCGCCGTTTTTTTCAACTCTCTTCTCGGTTTTTGACACGTGATGAAACACTGTATCTCGTGTTTGATATATTCTATAACTTCTAGAACGCAAAATGATTCTGCTTTACACGCAGTCAAAAGGGTAGCAATGTAGGATTTTATGCCAAGCTTTTATGTTGATGAGAAGTATCAAAAAATAAATAAATAAATAAACTACAACCACTTTAATCTGTTGTCTTGGCTACGGATGATCACTTCTCTCTCTCTCCTACATGAACGATTGTTCAATGTTACTATGATAAAGTCTCAAGAGGAAACAGCTCCTTCCGTAAAATTAAAAGAAGGACCTTCTATGTAAAAGTGACGGGTTACGATCTGTGAACGAATAAACAATTAAACGTATTACTAATGATTCAATAAATGGATAAAAAGTTTAACATTCGGGTAAATAATTAAACTGGGACGTAAAACATTCCAAACTTGCCTGCGGCTTTGCCTGACCAACAACTTAAATTGACATGACAAATTTCATGAGTTAGCGTTTTAATTATTCTTACTGTATAATAAAGATAACAATAAAAATAAAAGTAATAATAGTAGAAATAATAATAATAATAATGTTAAAAAATAAAAACAGAGCGCGCGCTCTCATGGAATCAACCGAGTCGCGCGCGGAAGTATGATGACGTATTTCGAACGCAATTACGAAACAAAGACTCATTCGTGTTGTTTTTCAGTTGAGAAGGAGAATATCGAGATACGAAAAGTTTAAACAGTTCGTCTTATTTCGAAGCGAAACATGTTTTCCACCATCAAGATGGAAGACGCATTCAAGAGTCGTTATGCTATAGAGCACCTGGTGCAGTTGCGCATGTTCGAACAGCACTTTAGTACGAATTTCATGTCATTTCCTGGCGTGACATTTTCGCCGTACAATCAGAACAGTAAATTTAGAGAGGAAGCGGAAGAAATCGAACTGCATAACCTGGCAATGATCAAACCCGGACAGCGGAATATTCTCACTTCTTCAAGTTTTCCAAGCTTCTTATACCAGTTGCATGAAGTTGTCAAGAGTAAAGTCAACCCGCACTGGATTCCATCTGGTAACCTTTACAGTTGCACAGTGGGAATAAGCAGAGAGGGATCTCCAAGTCACCTGTGGAGTTTAAGAAGAGCTAAGTACATGTGCAATCCGAGAATGAGTTACCAGTTTAAAAATCCTTGTGTTAATGAGAGTGTTTTCCTTGGTGGTGGGTCTGGTCAGTTGTTGTATAATTCAGCGAGTGACAAATCGTTGTCAGGAGTTACTGCCAAACAAGAACCAATCGCTGCCCTTAAAGAAGTCTCGGACGAGAGCTATTCTGCGGAGGATCACTTCTTCCTCTTTCACAATTTCGAGGAAGAGTTTGAAAGTTTTTTTGTACCATTTCAAGCAGTGCAACTTTCAGTTCCTTGCGAAGTGAACGTGTCTTTCTTTGATGAAAGAGAAGAAAAGCAGCTACACAACGCCATTGTTGGCGCCCCATTTCACCGACATTATTTGACCCGGGTAAACTTTTCAGGATTTTTACATCAGTTACTTGAGGTGGCCAGGAACAAAGTCAACCCGCAGTGGATGCCGTCAGGTCTGCTTCACAGCTACATGTTTATATCTGAAGAGGGAGCTCCAACGCACTTGGAGACTTTAAAGTCAGTGGGATATTCAGGCGTCTCTTACAAAGGGAATATCCCAGATAACGGAAGCAAAAACGATATTGCACATAATGGTCAAAGTGCCGACTCTTCCCATTTGGTGCGAAGTTCAGTTCCCGATGGCTGTTTACCAAGTCAGACCACAGATAGTTCCACAAAGAGAAACAGTCCTAAAAAGCAAGTGAACAGAGAAATAGTAAAGATGAATCGCCAAGATGCTACAGTTACTTCGCAGCGTGAACCAGATAACCTTTATCTGTTTCACGTTTTTGAGCTCCAGTTTGAAACATTCTTCATCACATTTCATGGAGCGTGGTTTCCATCTTACCATACAAACATCAAGTTTTATGAGGAATTCGGAGAAATCTATTTGCATAACTACGTTCTACAGAAACCCGGTCAGCGACATGTGTTGACAGTTGCAAGTTTTCCTCTGTTTCTACACCAGCTGTTTGAAGTTTCCAGGAGCAAGGTAAACCCGAATTGGATACCAACTGGTTTGCTGAATAGTGTGATATTTGGAATCTCCAGAGAGGGAAGTCCAAACCATTGGCGCAGTTTGACAAGGGACGAGAATGAGTGCAACGCAAGCTTAAGCTACCAGCTGGATTTCAAAGGCAATGAAGACGTTATAGCCAATAGAGATATTTTACGAAGTTGTGGCCTATTAAAGAGTGAAACCTTGCCATGCATAAATGGAGAACAAAGGAGCCCCGAGCAACTCGAGAAGTTGGAAATTGCACCTGATAATGGAGTATTGGAAAAAGAAAATCAGCCCAGATTAGATGACGAGAAACATTCATCAAAAGGAAAGGAGCGTAGTGTGAAGCATAGTGTGAAACTGTTGGAAACTAACTCAGTCACTGATCTGCCATTGAACTTTACGAAATCAGACACTGGGATGAAAGTGGACCGAATGGCAGAGAAAGACAACACCAAGGAACTGTCAGAAGAGAAAAAGAAAACTGATAATTTGCCGCAGTTAATTGAGGTGAAGGCGAAAAGTGTTGAAGGTAAATTAGATGATAACAAGAAGCAACTCATTGAGGAATCCTCTGCTACTGATCTGCCTTCGGCGGACTTGGAGAGCTTCGAGGACGACTTGGGAAGCTCCGAGGACGACTCGGAGAGTACCGAGGATGACTCGGAAAGCGATGCAGCATCGATTGTTACAGTGATCAAGGCTCCATTGGCAAAAGGCAGAGTTGAGTCACGTAAGAGTGGTGTAGAAAAAACTGATTGTGAGTTAACTGAGGGAACACAGAATATCAAGGAAGCAAAAGATATGAAAGTTACCAAGAAAGGAACTGTGTTGGAAAAAGAACTCCTCACTGAGGTAAAATCTGAGAAGGAAAATGTTACTAAGTCAGACAGTCAAGAACACATCGAAAATCATGACATTCTTCACCAGAATCCTGAAGCTGGCTTCACAGCTGACGCAAAGAACAAAAGTTATATGAGAGGAAAGAAGAATACAGTTAAGGCAGCGAAAGCCGCTGAATGCAGTGGTGGACAAAATTTGGCAGCGCGGTCATCAGCAAAACGCCGAGTTCGAAGCAAGCCTCGAAAAAATGTTATCGTTGGTTGGATATGTGGAAAGATTGTCAAAGCATTTTGTAATTCCAAGCTTCTTATTTAAGGAAAAATAACTCTTTATTTTCTGTAGTGTGCTCGTGAACGTTATACGAAATACTTTTTAATCTGCGTATGGTTGAACTTTATTTGGGTGGAGTAAGGGATATTGATGGACCACACTATACCTCCTAAGCTTTACTTGGTTGTATAAATCAGCCAAGAAGCTGAACACTTTTGATGAGTTTACCGACATGATTAGAATTAACACCAAATTTTGTATTAATATACATATTTTTATAGATGATTGTTGTTCATATTAATAAAACAACAAAAATTGTTTGAAGAAATCATTTCGTTTATTTTGAAGTGAAATGTTTGTAACTAGTCTTGTATAAGGTTGGTTATTTCCTTTCTAAAAATACATTCGTGCAAACACGCGCGCACGCAGATAGAGGATATGTGTGCTGTAGATAACATTTATACTTCACTCTTGCTCAACCCACGAGATGGGAGTCAATCACCTGGGAACGTAAAACTCCCCATGCTAGTCCCGTGCTGGATTACTTACTCGTCTCCTGACCCCACCCATCCCCTCCCCCACTAAAAAACTAAAGTAATAATATTATCATCCCTAGAATTTTCGCTTGCTTCGTTTGGTCACGTGATAAGGAAGAATAGTTAATCAAATATGAGTAGCTCTGGGAACGATAATGGCGTTGACGACAAAACACTACGCCGCGACAAAAAAGAATAAAAAATAAAAAATTAAAAAATTAAAAAAATAAAAGAAATAAAAATAGCTAAAACCGTTTAGTGGTGTAAATGAATACGACATAACAAGATTCTTAACTTAACATAAAAATAGCTAGAATACCCTAAAACTAAAATAATGAGAGTCTCAATGGGGTGATGGCTTTTACGGCTAACGGTTATTAATTGACGTTTTCACGGCTAACTATTTGCCTTACGGTTGACAGAAAACTTAAAAACCAATCTCAATTCTTTTGAAGTGTTATTATTTATTTTTTTTCTTTACAGTGAACATTTTTTTACGGCTAATGGTTAATTTATTTGCCGTATGGTTAACAGAAAATCTAAAAATTAATCCATTCTTTTAAAAGGTTAATAATTAGTTTTCGTTGTTTAAAGAAGTTAAAAATGTAGTTCGTGGCTTGAATTGTTTTAATTTTTTTGTTAAAATTATTTTTCAATTTTTACACCTAACGGCCAAATTTTTTGGCCCATTGAGACCCTCATATATACGGTTATTTGACCAATATAAACAACTTAAGAAATTCTGGAAATAAAATACAGAATTCCTATCAATTATATACAAGAAATATTATATTTTGTACAACAGTTTGGTTCATAGGTCGCTATGCAGATTTCCCTTTCACTACCATAGGTGACCAATTCGTATTTTCTCCGTACAATATCGATACAATCTCGAGCAAGAGGGCAATGAGATAACACTGATTGAGCTCAAATTCTCAAAACTTAAGACTTGTGTGGTAAAACGTCAGATCGTAGGAGTGAAAGGGATAATAAAATGTAATACGCGTTTATAAGTCTTACACCTAAGAATTAATTACATAAATTAAAAATTAATCAATTAATTAATTTATTACGAAGTTGTTTATGCGTATAATTCACTTTTAAGAAAATTTGACTATTAACTCTTAAATAATATGATTCCTCTAAGTTTGATCTTTTTCATAAAAAGATTTTTTTAGGCTCAAAATTTCCAGCTTTGCTCAAGTGTGATGCTAATTAGAGAGACGTGCAATACATCTCTATTTTCTGATCTGTGATAACAACGAGTTCAGTCCACAGACAAGTTGCTGTGTTTTAAAGGCTTCAAAGGTGTCATGCTGTCCGACTCCAGTCAATTAGGACCACTCCAGAGGTCGTAACGTAAATGCGACGCTTTCGTCTGTTTGCAAACTTTGTTTCGATCAAACAATCTCGTTTCATTTCTCCTCGGTCAGTTCTACTGATCTTGGTCGTTCGGGCAAAAGTTTCTATAAAGTCCATAATAAAGCACAGTCTAGTCCCCAAACAGTCTCTTTTGACGGTATGCATTCCAGAGGAACGAGACCAAGTTCGTGCCGAGTCTCTCATGATGACATCATTCTCCAGCTAACGACCAACTTTGACAAAGTTGACTTGAACTTTCTGACATAACCTCAACCATATCGCCACGTAATAAATGGCTGCAAAAGTTACCACCCAACGCAACTGTCGGTCAATATGGGTTAAGAATTCCTTCGAGAAAAGTTACCACTCCCTTTGTTTTTTTCCGCGTTGGAGTCCGTTGTTGCTATGCGACAAAAGTCAGGTGAAGGCACCACCATGGCCATGGAATTAGCCTAAGAAGTCACTGTTATTTACACCAGGCGCTAATTAGACAAGAAAGACTGGACACCTTAGAAAGCACAAGTTCCACTCAAAAGGTCTTTGGCAGATCAGTGGATGTTACTCAACCGAAGAGACACTTTATGTTTCAGGATTCGAGGTGAGGTTCAATTAATTCCTCTATTATTATCCGGTTCACCTCTGCACGCCCTACCCTAGTAAGGCCGAACATGACATCCCTTATTGTGGCATTTTCTCCCTTACTCTCGTGGAAAACCAATCGGCACCGCTCGTGGTCGTCGGTCTGTTCCTTTTCGATAGTATCGATTTTTTCATCTTTTATTTCTACTTTTCTTGCCAATCTCTTCCACGCTGTCCTAATCTCCCGCGACACGATGTCAACGACCTTGTCAGGGCAAGGCTTCATCACCACGTCTCTCTCTAGCTGTAAAAGACGTTAAGACGTGTTAAGAGAGAATAAAATGAATTAGGCTATGTACAGACTATAACAGGTCCCCTTTGGAGAAAAACGTAAGGATTTCCGGTAATGGGGTGTTGAGTTATTCTTCGTGGTATTAAACTTTTTGCACAAGTGTTACACTTGATCTGTTCTGCTGTTAGACTGTCTACTGTTATATTTGGACTGAACGGCTATTGGCTAATCGCAATCGAGTAATTTTATATATCATTAAGAGTGATACCGTAAAAGTGATAGCACAAAAAACAGTCTCACCAGTTGTCAAAATTTCAGCAACATCGTTGGTTACGTCGACATTCACTTCACGTAATGCTGAAACGATACTGTAAAAAAAATCATCTTGGGCACGTTTGTCCATTTGTCCCACTTCAGAGAAGAATTCTTTAATGACGCGATTTTCATCAAACCTATCGCTGTTCACCTTTTCCCGGTATGACTTCCCCAAATTATATTTATCTAGTGTTTTCCAACACCGATTGAGCACATCCTTAATGGGGAGGCTTAGCAGATCGGGGTCGTCCAGTGGAACCCCAAAGAATTCCACAGGCGCGCACTGCAAATGTGAGCAAAATAAGGAGCTCAGTAACGCCTTCAACCATTACAGTTATATACTGTGGTACTGTTTGTTTTACTATACAGTGTGGTTCTAACTTTTTCATCTGTGGATCAAACCATGCAGTGTGACCATTCTTTGTAAAGCTACTGAACAGTACTGTACTGTGGTACTGTTTGTTTTACTATACAGTGTGGTTCTAGCTTTTTCATCTGTGGATCAAACCATGCAGTGTGACCGTTCTTTGTAAAGCTACTGAACAGTACTGTACTGTGGTACTGTTTGTTTTACTATACAGTGTGGTTCTAGCTTTTTCATCTGTGGATCAAACCATGCAGTGTGACCATTCTTTGTAAAGCTACTGAACAGTACTGTACTGTGGTACTGTTTGTTTTACTATACAGTGTGGTTCTAGCTTTTTCATCTGTGGATCAAACCATGCAGTGTGACCGTTCTTTGTAAAGCTACTGAACAGTATTGTACTGTGGTACTGTTTGTTTTACTATACAGTGTGGTTCTAACTTTTTCATCTGTGGATCAAACCATACAGTGTGACCATTCTTTGTAAAGCTACTGAACAGTACTGTACTGTGGTACTGTTTGTTTTACTATACAGTGTGGTTCTATCTGTCTGTCTTCCAGTGTCGACACTGTTGATGAGGAAACGCTGAGGAAATACTACTTTTACAACAATAACCTACAATTCCCCGCGAGCTATACCGATGCTGACTTCGACAGTGGCCATCTTGCTTTTTAGGTCTTAGCGTCTTTCCCAAATCTTACAGTATGTGTCAGAATTAACTGAAAGAGTTGTCTTTAATCAGTTGCACGAGCCTATGATGGCAAATGGCATTTATCCCGTTCTTCAGTCTGCATATAGACAACATCACAGTACCGAGACTTCATTACTGACAGTGATGAATGATATTCTTTTGAAGATGAACTCCCAGCATGTAACGTTACTTGTTTTATTGGATTTTAGTTCAGTATTCGACACGGTGAATCATGATGTATTGCTCGATCGTCTGCATAATGATATTGGTATTCGTGGGAGTGCTCTAAATTGGTTCCGCTCTTATTTTTCTCAAAGAAGTCAGCAAGTCTATACATGGAATTTTGCCAAATATTTTTTACTTGAACTGTGGTGTTCCACAAGGCTCATGCCTTGGACCTTTATTGTTTGTAGTATATGGGTCTAAGTTATTTAATATCATCGAGAAGCATCTTCCTAATGTGCATTGCTTTGCGGACGATACGCAACTGTATCTTAGTTTTGAGCCAGATAATATGTCCAGTCAGAATGAAGCTGTTAATGTTATGAATAGATGTATCAGGCACTTAAGGGATTGGATGATTAGGGATAGGTTAATGATTAAGGATGATAAAACTGAGTTGCCATTGATGGGAACTAAACAAAAATTAGATAAAATCAATGATGCATGTAATATCTCTGTGGGTGATTATGACATTTCCCCCAGTTCATGCGTTAGAAATCTGGGCGCATGGTTGATAATAAGTTGCCTACGTCAACGCATGTAACCAAAATCTGTAATGCTGCATTTTATCACCTGCTTAATATCCGAAGGATTAATAAGTATTTATCTCACGACTCGTTATTGACGCTCATTCATGCATTTATAGCTAGTCGATTGGATTACTGTAATGGCCTTTTGTATGGCTTGCCTAAGTCGCAAGTAGTTAAATTGCAACGCGTTTAAAATGCTGCGGCTAGACTTGTATTGAAATTAGGAAAGTATTCGAATATTACTCCTGCACTATGTGAACTTCATTGGTTACCAGTACAATATCGTATTCATTTTAAGATTTTAATTTTAACATTTAAAGCTATTCATAGTTTGGCGCCAAAGTATATTATAGAATTCATTCATATTAAACCTAGATCGACTTATAATCTTAGATCTAATCGAAGTTTATTGTTAAACTCTCCTAAAGGGAAAATGCTTGCTACTCTGGGTGACAGATCGCTTTCCGTCTGCTGCTGCTCCATGTTTATCGAATAGTTTGCCTTCTTAACTGTAAGATATTCAGTCGCTGCTGCTTTTAAATGTAAGCTGAAAACTTGTTTATTTCGTATAGCTTTTAAAGCGTATTAAGATTAGATTTTTTTGTTTTGTTTTTATTGTTATTAGTATAAATATTATATATATTTTAATTTATTTGTAAATAGTTTCATAGTTTAATTGTAAAGCGCTGATGATCAGCATATGTAAATGGCGCTCTAGAAGTTATAAAATTATTATTATTATTGTCCATAATGTTCGCTTGATAAAAAGTATCGTATATACAAGGCTAAAATGTTAAGAAATTTTTGCTAATTTAAAAAGTGAAAACCAAACGTTTTGGGCTGTTTGCCATCATCAGGGTTAAAAATGACCGTCCGCACGCACGCAAAAAGCTCAACAAGTTCACTAATTTCAATTTCATCTTTATAATCTTATGGCAAACAAGGCGAATCAAAAGCCTCTTTAACAACAAAGACAAAAACACTCACAGTAAAAAGTTGTTTACAAAGGAGATTGTTCTTGTGGTGCTGATTATATTGGCGAGACTGTGAGAAATTTAGCAGTACGAATTGAAGAACATTCAAATCCTGCTGACACCTCTGAACCTGCAAAACACCTGCGAGAAAATCCATCACATTTTTTCACCTGGCGTGTTCTCTCTTTAGCACAGACATTCCACAAGCGTAGGATCGTTGAGGGGCTAATGATCCAACAATTCCGCCCCAGTTTGAACAAACAAGTAATTTCTTATGTGTCCAAACTTTTCCCAACAGGAATTACATAAGGTATATATACATGCGTGTGGACGGTCATTTTTAACCCTGATGATGGCAAACAGCCGAAAACGTTTGGCTTTTATTTTTTAACTTCACAAAAATTTCTTAACATTTTAGCCTTGTATATAAGATACCATTATTATTATTATTATTATTGTTAAATCTAATCAGTCGTTTACCAGCGAGAAAGTACGTTTTACTGTGAGAAAGTACGTTTTGCCGTTGCAGATATAGGCCCCCGTAAATAGACCGACAAGTCACTTGCATGTAGTTACACAAGGAGAGTAGCGTGACGAGCCAAAAAAACAGCAGCGAAGAAGAGTAAACAAGTCACTGATTAAACTCTCACCTGAGGTTCCACTTGGGCTTGAGGTTCCACTTGGGCTTGAGATATCCAAATTGGCACTTCACACAACAGCTCATCATCTTTAACCTCCTGTGAGAGGTAAAACTTCACAAATGCCTCACATCCTTCTTTGAGACGAACACCAACACGTTCTACGCACTGGTTACATAGTTGGTACCTGATAAAACCGGCAAGTACATTAGCATGGACAATAATAATGGCTAAATTGCTATTTTGTCATTAACATTATTTATTGATTATTTAATATTTATCTATCAATTTGTTCTATTTATTTCATACTTGTGCCTCGCCTGAATACTTCAATAACTTATTTATCAGCTGTCTAGCTACATTAGCTTTTATGGTTAGTTCAGGACAGCGTTATACCCACGCATGTACCATTTCTTTATCATTTGTGTGCATTTTAGTGTGTGGTGTATAAATAAAGACGTTGTTATTGTTGTTAACTCAAAAAGCTGCAATATTCCCCGACCCTGTTACAACTTTAACATTACTTAACAAAAGCATACCTAACGAAAAAGTCACTTCTCTCCTTCATCTCGGTTGTCTGTTTCTCTATCGCCTTTTCTGCTCCGTCGGAGAAAAACACGTACGCTTTTTCGTTCGGCGCCATATCCTTCAAAGCGCTCGCATCAATCAGTCTCGATTTGGGTGTGCTTTCATCCACAAGTTGTCTCTTCATTTCTGGCGGAGCGCAATACACGGCCAACAACCACGTGACCAGACACTGAGACGAGTCCCGCTTCACTTCTTTCACGAACTCAATTGTAAATAATGCTGGAAATCGAGGAGGCGGACATAAGTACGAGGAAATATTTTCCAATGCTGTTTCCAAACAATCTAGCACCCAACAGAACCTGGAGTACAAGCGTGATATTAGTAATCAAGCAGTGAGGGAAATTTGCAGCACTAAATGTAACATAGAGATTTTGGCAAAAGTTAAGATTAGGAAGTCTACAACGATTCCTCCTTTTTCGCAGAGGAAGCTTAAGGATACTAGCCGCGAAAAAAGGGTCGTCATAAAAATATTGTTCAAAATATTTATTTAGCCAACTGCTGAATGAATGAATGAATGAATGAATGAATGAATGATAACTTTATTTAAGCACGATAAAATATTCAGCATAGCTGGTGGGGTCGTACATTTAAATTAAATTATTAAGTAAATGATAATGTAAATATCAGTAAAAACGTTTAAGATGTTTAAATATATATACAATTCTTCGAATCAATGTATATCTTCACTTCAAAAGGTTTGCAGCATTCAATTTAAATCAATTAATATTAATAATATTCATAAAAATTGTCCTTGTGCTTAATGACAGCTGCAATGGAATCGAAACATATTTTTCCAGTGTCAAATTTAGCTAGTAAACGCTTGAATTCGTTTACGTTACTTGCTGCTAATTCCTTGTTAGATAAACTGTTCCAGGCTATTGCTCCTCTGTATTGTATAGAGTTCCTGGTAAAATTCGTTTCAGGTCTTGGAAGGATGATGTCTCCATTTCGTCTACTTTCGCGGCTTGAGTTCCTCTGCACAAATAAGTCCTTGAATTCCGGAACGGTGTAACCCTTTAAGCATTTGAAAACAAACTCCGTCAATCGCACCTTGTATATTGTTTCCAAACTGTCCCATTTTGTACGCTTTAAGACGTCTTTAGCACTACTGTCCCATGGTAGACCGTATACAATACGTCCGGCCCTTACGTGTAGTTTTTCCAGATTGTTGAAGTGTGTCTTGTTGCATGATCCCCAAACCACTAAACCGTACGTCACCGATGGCAATATAACCTTCATGTAAAAGTCCTCCAGTTGCTTCCGGGGGAGAAACCGCATCCGACGGAGTAAACTTAGTTTGGACGCGAAGGACTTTGCTATGTTTGCGGCATGTTTTGACCAAGTCATCTTATTGTCCACTTGTACTCCAAGAAGTCGTTCCGAGGTTGTCCAGTTTATGATGTTGTTTCCAAGGTACAGGGCTTGGATAGGTCCAGTAAATTGATGCCGTTGCATGACCATTGCTTTACACTTTTCTGGGTGTGGTACTAATGAATTCCTGTTGCACCATTTCTTGAATTCTACTAGAACACTATTTAGTGTGTTTGTTAATGCATCAATTGTTTCAGCAACACAGAATATGCTGTTTCTATCCAGATGATAATTAACAAATATTCGCCGAAGGTCAAGTGATTATCGGTGAATATTCACCGATTATCATTGAGCTTGAGGCGAATAATTGTTTTAGTATAAATACACAGGTGATTATTTCAAAAAAAGAAAAGAAAAAGCATTGTACAACAGGAAAAAAAATTATTTTATCAAAAGCGCGCGAACGACTGCCAGCCACTTTGTTCGTTAAGGTGATTATCGGCTGATAATCCGAGATAGCGACCCAATCAGAGCGCGCGATTTTTTACAATCACCTGAGAATTTATACTAATGAGAATTACAGTGAAAAGGAAGATGAGGATAAGAAAAATGATGACTTTAATGATGATAGTAACGAAAACAATAATAATGACAACGATAAGCAGAAATAATATAGCTGCGAGATCAAATAATGGTGATTCTAAGTGCAAAATAACCAGGAGGTTTGTCGTTAAAATCTTGTTGAAAAAAAAATCACTTGGCCAACTGCTGTTTCTGTCGAGGTAATTATGATAATGATGTTAATAATTATAGTGATAAGGAAACTGATACTGTTAGTGATAATAATAACAATAATAATAATAATAATAATAATAATAATAGCAGAAATAATAAAGGTGTGAGATAAAATAAAGGTTACGCTAAGTGCGAAATGATTAGGTGATTTTTTCGTTAAAATGATTATTGTTCAAAATATGTCTTGCAAAAAGGGACAGGTAACCAGCATGACTCAAGGCGGAAAGAAATCAGGAAAAAAAAAGCGTGTGGTCATGCTATAGTTTCTTTCAAGACGACTGAAAGTTCATAGTATGACAAAAAAATGTACTTGAGCTACATACACTTGAAATTTGAGTTGTGGTGACTCGGATTTTCCGCTTGAATCGATTTTCGAATAACCGTCGCAAGAGCCAAAAGCAAAGCAGTAACAATAACGATAATGATGGTAATAATATTTATTAGTATAAATACTCAGGTGATTATACAAAATCGCGTGCTCTGATTGGTTCGCTATCTCGGATTATCAGCTGATAATCACCTCGACGAACAAAATGGCTGCCACTCGTTCGCACGCGTTTGATGAAATAAAATTTTTTCGAGTTGTAAAATGCTTTTCTTTTCTTTTTTGATATAATCACCTGTTTATTTATATTAAAACAATTATTCGCCTCAGGCTCAGTGATTCTCGGTGAATATTCACCGCGAATCACTTCGCCTTCGGCGAATAATTGCTAAATAATCACGGTAATAATTAATACTAATATTAATATTGACACTAATAGGTCAACGCTCTGTGGGTTAGCTAATTGCGAAGCTTGAGTTACCTCTGTGGTACACGCTACCAAAACCTACCAAGAGAAGTGCGTGACCCGAAACTTCACTACAGACTCGTCAAAAGTAAGAGGGCTGACGAGATCCTGTGTGATTTCTCTCCATTCTTCCCCATCAGATGGCAGTAAAAACAGCCTCACTCGTTTTTGGGCAGGAAGGTCAACATTCCTACGTTCCTCTTCTAAAGAGACAGGGAGCTGGATTTCAACCGGTTGAAGGAGCTCAACGGGTTGACATTCGATTCTTAGGACTGGCCCTGGCACCATGTCCTTGTTCCTAAAATCCTCCAAGGGCACATCATGTACCTGCAGTAAAAGAAACAAATTAGAGAAGCATCTTTGTTTAATGGCCTTGCTCCTCCTGTACCTTAGTCTCCTCCGCAGCCGTTGTTAGGGTCGTCACGCAACGCTCCCCCCCACTAACGTTAGTAGGGGAGAAGCGTTGCGTGACGACCCTAATAACGGCTGCGAAGGAGTCTCCCTACATCTCAGTGCTAGAGCGTCCGAACTACTCATCGGACGGTCGTCGGTTTGACTTCTTTTGGGAGATTTCAGATTTTCGTTTTCCGAGTTTGCCTGTGAATGTAATGTAAAACACATCCTACAAAAAATTTCCAAGCTCAAAACATACAATCTTCATAATTTGACACTTCCCTTTGACATTCAAATCCTAGCAGTAATCAGGATGTTTGTCCCATGAACCTAATTTAATGAGCGCCCGAACTAGTAATCGGAAAGTCGTCGGTTCGACGCTGTTCCCACGAGTTTCCTACAGCTCAGTGGTAGAGCGTCCGAACTAGTAATCGGAAGTTCGTCGGTTCGACGCTGTTCCCACGAGTCTCCGATAGCTCAGTGGTAGAGCTCCCGAACTAGTCGGTCGACTCTTATCGGGAGCACTCGGTTGTGTTTTTCCGAGTTTTCGGCTCAAAAGCTTTCATAGATTTCCCTTACTCTCAGTGTTATTGGAATCTTAGTCCTCACTGGCACGGCATTCTTGGGAATAGTTAGAACCACTGCAGGATAGTCAGGAATTGTGAACGTAGCAGGTTTCGATGTTATGTCGTATTTGTAAGCCTTCAAACGACACACCACGGCGTAACAAGAACACTCAGTTATCTCTGCCTCTGCTACAGGAAACAGAAGGTCAGGGACATCGTCTGGCGAAGAGTAATCTTGTTCAATATCTGAAAGCAAGTAAAAAAAGTGTCTTATTCACCTATATCTTCAAAAATACCAATCATGATGACCCGTTCATGTACACCGAGAGGAGAACGCACGGTCCCCAAATTTATCTCCGCTAAATATTCAGTCAAAGTTCATAATAAGTTGTCCGTGTGTATTTAGCCAGTGTCTGTAATAAGTTAGTGTTTAAATTAAGTCTGTATGAAGCTGGTGTCTTTACTAAACCAGTCTCTGTGTCAAGTTAATGTCTTTTTCATAACATGCCAGAGTCTGTCTTGAGCTAGTAGTGTTTATATTAAGCCAGCGTTTTTATTAAGCTAATGTCTGTATTTTAGTCTGTATAAGACTGGTGTCTGTGTTGTGGTTCAATTTTACCCTCGGTACAAAGTTGTTTTCTTTTGTTTTTGGTTATGCTAATTTGAACCAAGTATAAAATTGAACCACAACATCTGTACTAAACCAGTGTCTGTATTAAGCTACAGTCTCTTTTATACCTGAGTGTCCGTGCCTTAAGCCAGTGTCTGTCTAATGCTAGTGTCTGTATTATGCTAGTGTCTGTCTTAAGCTAGTGTCTGTCTAATGCTAGTGTCTGTATTAAGCTAGTGTCTTTTTAATATTAAGCTATCTTATCCGCTAGAGATTTTTCGCTTTATCCCAGGAAACAAAACAAAAGATAATGGCCATATAACAAATCCTAAATCTTGACCGAGCTTTTTTGTCAAGATGGCTACGTATTGGCCAATATGTAGCCATCTTGACCTCACGCGTGGTCAATATGCAGCCATCTTGACCTCACGCTTGGTCAATATGCAGCCATCTTGACTTCACGCTTGGTCAATATGCAGTCATCTTCACTTTACGCTTAGTCAATATGCAGCCATCTTGACCTCATGCTTGGTCAATATGCATCCATCTTGACCTCACGCTTGGTCAATATGCAGCCATCTTGACCTCACGCTTGGTCAATATGCATCCATCTTGACCTCATGCTTGGTCAATGTGCAGTCATCTTGACTTCACGCTTGGTCAATATGCAGCCATCTTGACCTCATGCTTGGTCAATGTGCAGTCATCTTGACCTCACGCTTGGTCAATGTGCAGCCATCTTGACTTCACGCTTGGTCAATATACAGCCATTTTGACCTCACGCTGGTCAATGTGCAGCCATCTTGACCTCACGCTTGGTCAATGAGCAGTCATCTTGACTTCACGCTTGGTCAATATGCAGCCATCTTGACTTCACGCTTGGTCAATGTGCAGCCATCTTGATCTCACGCTTGGTCAATGTGCAGTCATCTTGACCTCACGCTTGGTCAATATGCAGCCATCTTGACTTCACGCTTGGTCAATGTGCAGCCATCTTGATCTCACGCTTGGTCAATGTGCAGTCATCTTGACCTCACGCGTGGTCAATATGCAGCCATCTTGACTTCACGCTTGGTCAATGTGCAGCCATCTTGATCTCACGCTTGGTCAATGTGCAGTCATCTTGACCTCACGCTTGGTCAATATGCAGCCATCTTGACCTCACGCTTGGTCAATGTGCAGCCACGGGCCGATTACGGACTTGCAAAAACAAAGCAAAAAGGAATTAAAAAAACCATCGACTTTTTTGTCTGACAATTGTAGCGGCTGAGAATGAGTGACGAAGAGGAATACTCTGAGAGTGAATTTTATTATCCGGACGAGTTACAATTTCAGGACAACAGTGATTTGACAGAACGAGTTGGCGAGAGAGAAAACGAAGGGAACAGTCAAGAAGAAATTGAAACTTTCGTGAAGGAGCAAAAAGTGAAAACACAACAAAGAAAACAGTCAGCGACATGAAACCATTTCAACGCTATTTGGATCAATAAACAAGGGCGATGTAGAAGTTTTGGACCTACCGGCTGATGACCTTGACCATTTACTGACTTTACTTGCAACGTTTTTCAAGGACTTGCGTAAAATTTTGGCGACGAGTACGGGCCTGACACGCTATCGGGTTTCCAACGAAGCATTCAGAGATTCCTTTCCGATGGGAAATCTCCATTCAATATTCTTGTACAAAAAGAATTTGAGATGTCACGTAAACTTCTCGCAGTCAAACGGAAAAGTTTAATTCTGAAAGCCGGCAAGGGCAACAGGCCAAACGCCACCCGCTCGTCGACAGATGAAGAAGAAAACAGACTCTTCAAAAGTGGCCAGTTTGGTGCTTCCGGTCTCGAAGCCCTGCAGAGAGCCATGTGGTGGTTTTTGTCCCTCCATTTTGGCTTCACCGAAAGTGATGACGAAGACTGAACATTCTGAACAGTGCATTCCCTGGAGTATATTTTCCACGAGGCCGTTGATATTTTTCTGTACGTATTGACTTTGGCCGTTGATTCTCAAAAATGTTGACGAAATTTTCCTTGTTTTAACGTGACCATGACATTCCACATGACCTTTTTGCAGCTGTTATAAATTGTGACGAAAATAAGGATTATTTTAGATCGAAAGACGCGTTAGTTCACCTGATTTGTGCGGTTGGAAACGATGAATGAACAGGGAAGCGCGTGCACTACCGGATGTAAAGTGATCACTTCCGCTGCGCTAGCTTTGGCTTTTTTGCTTTATTTTTGTTTTTGTGCCATATAATAAACAACTTAATAACCTCGACCGTTCGGTCGTTACGGAAAAAATCTCAAACCTCGGCATACTGTATTGACCTCGCTATCGCTCGGTCAATACGGCGAGGCCTCAGTTTGAGATTTTCCCGTAACAACCTCACTCTCGGTTATTAAGTATTTAATCTTGACCTCACGCTTGGTCAATATGCAGCCATCTTGACTTCACGCGTGGTCAAGAACGTAAATATAATGAGTTACCTGAAAGATGTTTTAGATCTGTTGTTTCCAGATCCTCCCACTCGTTGCTCTCCCTGTTAACCAACTGTTTGATAACCACTTCATACCCTTCAAGCTTAGTGGAACTGTGCGAAAGCTTCAAACTCACACCTTTACTAAATTCAAGAACATCGATACCATCAGCTGAAAGTTCAATGACATTGCTGACCAGATATTCATGATTCTGTAGAGATCGTGAGCATGCCTCAGGTTCCCACCTATGGACCATAATTAGCCTGGTCTCACTGATGGCATCTGGAGGGAACTTTACATGAGCAGCCCCAAGTATAATGTTCCAGGAAGCTCCTGCCTCGTCCACAGCACCTCTGAAAACAGAGAATTGATATTGAAAAAGTATTGCTCTATAATAATAATAATAATAAGAAGAAGAAGAAGAAGAAGAAGAAGAAGAAGAAGAAGAAGAAGAAGAAGAAGAAGAAGAAGAAGAAGAAGAAGAAGAAGAAGAAGAAGAAGCATGGTTGGAAGTAAGAGTAAGGGAATTCTTCATAACATGCAGAAGGCTGTAATCTCGGGAACATTGAACATCTCTCGGACGTTTAAAGTTGCAACATAAACAATGAATATCGCTTCGCATTTATTAACTTCCCTCCTTCAATATTTTCCGGTCCATTAATCATCAAGGAAATTATTGACAGCCCAATAGGTTATATATTTGAGAGAATTTTAAAGATTTTATAACTACCATTTTAGATTCCAGAGATTCTATATAGTTCACCAATTTTTTTTTGTTATTATTATTTCGGAGCACTATCTATGGTGCTAATTTTTATCAGGAGCCCATTACCAGGAGCGTGATTGTACGGTACATCCTGCCATCAGCACAGTCACAAAAGTGTCTATTTTTGGATCCCGATTTCCCGCGAAAAGCAGTTACCATGATTACTGCCACAGAAGCGAAAATATGGTGGAAAAACTATTGGCACAGTCCGTTTTCCCTGCTTACGTGGTCCAAGACAGCTTAAATCATTCCTGTCTTTACGATAAAGAAGCCGATCGCGCAATAAAAGCAAATTTAATAAAAGTAATTACTAAGCCACAAATCGTGTTTGAATTTCTGGCATCGTATTAAATCGAGTTGAGCTCCTTCAGTCTTATTAGTATTCAGTGTGAGCTATACAGCGTTTTCTTGCACGTCATTTTGTCCAGTGACGTAATAAATTTGTCAGAAAAGACAGCCTTTGTTTGTTTCGCGGAAAAAGGAAATCTAATAATAGATACTTTTGCGACTGTGCTGATGGCCAGACCCAGTATGGGAGAATCACGCTCCTGGTAATGGGCTCCTGTTTTTATATAGAATTTAAAATTTAAGTCTATATCTTTATACTAAGTTTTCACCATAGTCAACGGGCTACGTTCACGCGCTCCGTCATACTATTTAAATTGTATATAGCACACAAACGTTGTAACTGCATTGTAATAATAATAATACTGATGATAATAAAGATAATAATAATGATAATAACAATAAAAATAACAATAATGATGATAATAATTATCATAGTTATTATTATCATAATTATATCATCATACATTTTTATTATCATCGTCGTTATTATGGTGACGGATTCCAACAAAGATATACCAACGAGGTGCATCAGGTCATATTAAAGCAGAATTCTTTTGTGGGTTGTAGGTTGAAAATAAACATCATATAACACGTACACGTGTTTAAAAACCCCTTTGTAATGGTGTTTACTCTCACACTTTGTTTTCGTACTCATTAAATGTCTTGCGAGCTTGCTCCTGCATGTACAACTACATTGACTCGAAAGATCTACAAAATCACTTTAATTTTGGGTGTTTTCCATTCACCAAAAATTTTTGGTTTGAATTTTCGGACATTTCGGAGACGAATGGAACACGCTTATTCTCGGTCGTCACGTGGTCAGTTTTGATACCAGGCGTCTTGACGCCGCTAATCGTACATGTTCAAAATGGCGGGTGTTTTAAAAATTCACGCAGCAACCGATTGGGATGATCCCGATTTCATTTTCAATTTGTTCTTGTTAAGTGATGAAAACGAAATACCCTTACTGGCTGCAGTTTCGTGCTTGATGCGGAGAAGTCGGAACCGTATAAATGGCTTCATGCAATAAACGGTTTCTTCGTATTCGAAGTCGTAATTTTCTCCCCTTTACTTCCAAAGAGTAAATGAGACACGCGAGGAGACTGGAGAAGAGTCCTACTGGAAGCTTTTCAGAATGGAACACGAGAATTTTCGAAAATACCGAAATTTTAACTTTTCGGGAACACTGAAAAGGTTGTCCTAGATTTTCGAAAATTTTTTCCGGAAAAGATCTGTACCATTCGATTCCCACCCAAAATTTTCGAAAACTTCGTCTAATGGAAAGCGCCCTTTAATTCTGATGATTACAAAGATTCTCGCGTAAGATTCAATCTTCGATTACAGCCATATGAGGCTTTGGTACAATTGCTCGCGTGGTTTTCACGCGGTTATAGTGATTCTCGTGTTCTGATTGGTCGTTGCTTACGTCATGTGCCGATGTAATCTCCTCGCGCGGGGTGAATGCAGCGTGGGCGCTAGATTTGAAAATGGTTGTCTCAAGTTTAGTCAATGTTGTGAAAGAAAACTCTATTCCGAAGAGCATAAAAGATGCCTTTGAGTTTGGCTTAACACTTTTCAAAGGTAAGACATCAATTTTTTGGCCGATAAAATCAAGTAACCTTCTTAAGTTCCTATGGAAAGTGGCAGGTTTTCCGAATATTCTACTGAAACAATCGACATAAATTCTGCGTAATTATTTCTGCATTTACAGAATGGTTTCAATAGCAAAATAAACTTGCGACAGCATAAGAAAGTATGGAATTAAACATAAAGAATAGCTGTTTGTCACGGTCTTACGTCTTCGTGAGGCGAAAAGACGACACGAAAACTCGATTGTCGTTGCAAGCGGTTCCTAACTCAAAGAGCGACGGACTCCATGTGTAACGATCAGGGCTAAAAATTGGCGGTCGCCAGTGGAGAGTTAAAACTGACCAGGGCTACCAAAAGTTAAGATTTGAACACCCGATGTGTGACTATGCTACAGAATTTCGAAAAGTTGCAATGTAAGTTATGCGAAGTACAAAGTTAAAAATAAAACTCAATATATAGTTTAATTGGACTACTTTTCTCTTCGTTTCTTTACCTGGACTCTAAGATCATCTATTTTAGTGAATTTTTAGTTCTGAGGTGGAAATTCCGAGCCGTTTTAACAGTGATTTCACGAGCGATCCACATTCACAACATATATAGACGCCATTTTGATTTTGTGATTGACACGTGACTCTCAAAAACAAAAAAAAAAAATAAGGGCTACTTTATTTTGAGATGGGCCACTAAGAATTCAAGAAAACTGGTCCGACTGGCAACCAAGCACTGGAGTTAATTTTTAGCCCCGAAGGATCGATTGCCAATTTTATCTGAATCAGTCTGACTGCAGAGTATACATGTACCATGTGCATGCGATTAACATTCTCTTCACGAGTTTGTGCACAAGATCCCTTTGATCTTGGTATTTTTGGGAGGAGCATTAGCAATAATCTTGTGTTTAGAATTCAAGGCGTCCAACTACTGCTGCAGTAATAAACAGAAAAATATTTAGGACACATGAGGGAGGATAAGATGGATGATGCTATGCTGTCACTCATGTTTCATTTTGATAATCAAAGTTTTTACCAATAACTGCTCAAAAAAAATTGCTCAAAAAAAGACAACCGGGATGGAGGAATAGAAAAAACGTTATGGGAATGAAACCATGTTTAGTACAGCTATTGTGATAGATGCACATCATGCAATTCAATGTTCACCAACTCCTGCAGCTGTTATGCTTTAAAATAGCAAAAATATGGTTTGGAGAAATGGGGGGGGGGGGGGGGAAGGGTAGTCTGTGTAAATTTGTTAGCTATGTTTCAGAGTACGTAGTTCAAAGTACTTCTCCTTCTTTACTGGTGTTGTGCTTAACAGAAAGTAAGTAGACATAAAGATGATGGAAGGACAGGGGTAGGGTATGGCTGGTGTTAAGATATGATCTACCCGTAGTTTTATCGTAACTTAATTTTAGTGGGAGCCATGCCATCCCTGATTGTCGCTTTCAGTAGGCAACCAGGAGCCTGTTGAAGTTCGCAGCTGTGAGCAACTCAGCTACGACCTAATTTTTTAAACTGCATATCTAGAGGGAGAATAATAATTACTATAGTGTATAAAACCCCTGACGCATGTGCTGCACACTACTGTATACTGGAGAAAACTTCAACTGCCTGCTAGCAAAGTATTATTTTATATACTGTGCCAGTAACTTATAAACTGAATGGTCATGTGTACTGTATGTATAGTAATACATGTACACTATTCCTCATTTCCCACAGTGTCTGATTTTATCATCATTATGTTAAAGCATAATTACGGTTGCCACCTTCACTATGGTGCAGTGATCAATTCATTCAATCACTCAATCATCAATTTAATCTTATATTTACTTCATGATGAGAATTTTGTTTTCTTCACCATCATCAGCAGCAGCACCAATTTCTACCTCTATTTCAGTCTCTTCTTGCATTTTTGAAACTGGAATGTCTACTGTAAAGAAAATAAATATGTTAATATTAAGATGATGAGCAAACAAATCAAACAAAGGATGGATGTCAAAGCCAGAAGCACGTAGTTGATATATAGTGACACTGGCAAATTAGTGTTACTTGTTCTAATAACTTGCAAAGCTTTCATGTACATGTAGTTTAATACTTTGCTTTGTAATAATCAGTCAGTGTAATTCACTTTAACCAAGATGATGTGCTTTTCAAATTCTGACCAACTGGTGTGCTTTTAACAGACCAAATTTTACTGTGCATAAGTGAAGCATGCTACAATGACATTGAACTACACATGAAAAAAAAAAATATTATAAAACAATAAATTAATCAACCAATATGATTAAATTCTGCTACTAAATTAATGTGACCAACTAATGTGCAAATTATATAGACCATTACACTACACTGTGCACTGTATTCTATATGTATAGGAATCTCACACAGTTAGTTTGATAAGTACCATGCAAATCATGTGATAGGCTCTCTCAGGGGGGTTATTAACGGCTGGTCACCAGGCAAATTGACTGTCTGGGAACTAAGCTTAGGCATGACTTTTCGTGGCTGTTTTCTTATTCTCTACTTACCGGTACTTCCTTTTATAAGAAAAACTAAAAAGGGCCAGCTGAAAAACCCCACTGACCTGCTGTGCAAAAACTACATGAAACCCCTGCTCTCTGTCAATTAAAATGCACAAGGAAAAGCTTTGAATGATACATGAAAAATCTAATGTAAAATAATTGTCGTCATTTTAAGCATTATGTGTACAGTCTTAGAAAACGAAATACAGTGAAAAGGGTAACGTTCTCTTACCTTGAGGTTCAGAACTCAGAGAACGTTCAGAACTCAGAGAACTTTCAGACAATTGACCAGTATCCCTCAGTTTCTGAAAAAATGATATATGTGTAAAGTCTTTCACCAGTAATATTGAAGTAACCTGTAGAACTTCCAAATACTCAATTAAGCTACTGTACCATAATTGAGTTTTGCTGTAACATCTTTAAAATGGTGACTTGGGTAAGTAAAAAAATGTCTACACAAACACAACTATAAATCCTGATCTTTGGCCTTTTAAAGGGTTAAGACAGAGACAGATCTCTTTTAGTATTGGTTCTGCACAGCAAGTTACTCATAGAAAGCAAATATTGTTATCTACAATGTACAAAGGACATGTTGTTTCCTGTAGCCACTTTTCATACAGGTGTACATGCAGATGTTAGGTTAAATTTGATTTCAGTCTTAGTGATTTGAGCCTTGAACTCCCAGTAGTTAACAGTATCCAATTTTGTCATTACAATATTCCCTATTTATCAACCATTCAGGTTATGAGAATAACAAAACTGATCACCAAAAAAGAGTTGTATTGATATTTAAACAAATTGTCCTCATTAGTACCATAACAAATACATAAGAACAGTTAAGAGAAGATGAATATTGATATTGGGGCTTTAAGGGTTAACCTAAATTGTAGGTTGGTTTGTACTTTTTTGTCTATATTTATGGTAATAAATACCAGACACACATTACAAACCAACCTACCTTTAAATCATTTTGACCTGAAATCAAATTTAACCTGCAACATAGGAAACGCAAACCTACAGGGACAAATTAATTAGGCTTTAGGACAAATCATTTTAAGAACTCTTTTATACTGCGAATGACCTTGAATGACTAGTGTGTAATATATTCTCAATTTTTATGAGATATCATTATAATTTATATATTTTCAACACATTAATTTATAAAATTGCTTGTAAACAGGTTTCCATTTTCAATTTTTATCTTTTATCATTTGTAAATAACACAATTTAGCCTTATGGCTGCAATGTTATTCTTCAATTTATCTATCTACCTATCTAAGAACTTGGGTATCAAATGTCATGCTAAAGTGTTAACATGAGAATATAACTTAGTACATTTCTTATTACACAACAAAATGACCAGAGGGGTAATAACCAAAATTATGTTAATTAATACATGAATGTGTTTTAATACACGACTGTATTCTACATGTAAGTGAGAGCATACTGACCTCAAAAGCCTTGCGATATATCATCTCTCTACTAGAATCTCCAATGGATGAGGCTAAGTTTGCAATATGGCGGAGGAATTTCTTCATCTCTGAAACTTTCATTTGTGAGTATTTCTTCTTCCACAATTTTTCATAAAACTCTAGAGCTTCTTTCCCATATTTTACAAATAAATCTCTCTTTTTCAATTCACTGCAGAGACTGAGAATTTCTTCTACTGTCTTTTCTTTTGCAATACCCATCTCCCTTTCCTTCTCATCCTTTCTAGAATGATTCAGTTCCTTCCAGAATTCTTCCAGTGTAGATAGCAGTTCCTTTTGAAATTCAACAACCTTTTCTCCTCCATCTAACTCATAGTAGATCCTTTCTACTCTTTCTCTAAACTTTGTCTTCTCATACTCTTCCTTTCCAAAGAATCCCGGTTTTGTAAGGAGAATGCTTCTGTACAGTGCCACTTTTTTCCCCTTGTATTCCCTTGCTACCTCCTGAAGGCCATGTTTTTCTGACAGAAAGATCACTTTGTCCACTACATCATCTCTGTCTTTGAGCATTTGGGTTTTATCATGTTCTTCCTGATCAAATTCAATCAAGAACTCTTTTTGGTCACTGAATGTTTCCCACATCTTTTGATAAAACCACAGGGCTTCCCTCTCATATTTGTAAAGGAGTGCCCTGGTTTCTTCACTGTCACCAATGCGGTTGATTAGGGTGTCAATGATTTCTTGATTGTATGGTGTAAAACCAAATTCCTGAAACTGTTTCTCATTTTCCCACATGTGCTGCAAAAACTCCAATACTTCTTTTTCAAAGTCTTTCTTTACAGCTCTTTTCCTTAAATTGTCACACATGTCTTCAACGCCAGTTATTATCTTATTCCACACTTCACTGTGGTTTCCTGCTTTCAGTTCCTTTTCCATTGTCCATGCCTTTTGAAAGTACTTCAAGGCCATTTTATGATCCATCATGTTTGCCTGGGTGACTGCAATTTGGAACAAGCTACGCACTGTCAAATGATGTTTTCCAAGAACTCTTTCCCTTATTTCATAAGCCTTGTGTGCTGGTTCTAATGCCTCCTTAAATTTATCCTGGTAAGAATAGGCATTAGAAATATTTCTATGGAACTGAGCCTCATCTAAATTCCCAGTTAATTTAAGCTCTTTCAAGAGTTCCAAGGCATCTTCATAGCATTTGATTGCCTCTTCATACTCTCCCTGATTCTCCAGGACTGCACCAATTTGGTTCTTGTACACTGGCATGTCGAAGTGTAATTCTGAACCAGAAAGTGCCTTTCTCATGTCATATGCTTGCTGAAAATATTCAAGAGCTTTCCTAGGTCGTCCAAGAGAGAAATGGCAGTTCCCAATAGAGTTAATGCATCGGGCTAGAGTTGTGTGTGCCTTTAAAATTTCCAAAAGTCTTAAAGCTGACTCAAAGCTATCAAGTGCTTTAGTGTAGTTTTTGTCAGAGTAAAATACTTCCCCTTCTGTAAAGAAAAACAGTCCTTGGCTGAGACAATATTCCTCACTATCTTTGTCCAACACATGACTCAATGAGGTAGTTGCCTCATCTAATAATGTTGATGCCACGTGAGGACCGTCAACATTTAAAACCTGCAAAGCTTCCCAGCACTTGAATTTTGCACGGTTTAGGGATCCTGCAATTGAAATAGAATTTGATTTTACAAAATAAGTTACTTAGAGTGAGAAGATTTTTATGATAGTACATTTAAAGATTGAAATACAATTTCAGCAAACTTTTATGTCAACCTTCCTTTCCCAGCCTACCCATGATTGCAATAATAACAATAGGAATAATAATTATAATAGTATTAATAATTACACATATATATCCCATGAAATAGTCATAATTATGCAAATAACTATCCTACAAAGAAAAATATTAGCAATAACTAATTGATTTCAATATGATTATATTGTACATGTTATTTATGCATATAAATAATTCCTTCATGAATGCTATAATTCAGTTATGTAACCTAAACCATTTAAGACGTCCATAGAATAGACATCTTTCTTTAATACAGGGTTGTCAAAACGTTTGGAGAATAATAGAGAGTAGGCAACATAAGGGGGTGGGGAGTGGGAGGGTGTTATTACTTTCTTTCTTAACCCTGTTAAGTCACAGCAGTGACCAGCATCCAATTTCTCATTACAATATTCACTGTTCATCAACCATTCAGGTTATGGGAATTATGAAAATGATCACTAAAAAAGAGTTGTATTGATATTGAAACAAATTCTCCTCATTAGTACCATAAAAAATTATGAGAACAGTTATGAGAAAATGAATATTGATATTGGGGCTTAAAGAGTGAATGCCTCATTTTTTAGTTATTTTTTTTGGAAAAGTGTCAAACCCGACAAATCACAGCTGGAGCAAACATGAGAGGATCCAACAGCCCTTCTTCACAACCCTGTTTAATACATGTAGGTGTCTTCTGAAAGAATAAATCCATTCTAAACACTTCAGTCTTGGTGGGTGTTTGTATGTGAAAGCTAGCCCTGGGACAGTACTTTCATACTGGGAAGACTATTTGAGTTTGTGTGGTGTTTATAATTTCTAATGACTTTGAACTACAAGTGAGAATTGAATTGGGTTAAATTGCCTGTGTACTATGTGTTTCAGTATGCTAAAATGTTGCTGATATACAACATAAGGATGTCATACAGATTGAGTGGTTGTTCTTTGTTTAGATGACCTCGATGCAAGAATTCATGCTGAATGAAATTTCTGCTCTGGCATGGAAACTGGAGTGAACTTGTACCGGTAAGACTTGCATGTACTTCATCAAGAACTTTGCTGGTGGTAACATGTAAACAAATACAGGGCCACAAGGGGGAACCGGTGTGAACTTGTGCCAGTGCACTCCAATATCTCATAAACACACACTTATTTTCACAGGGGTTAAAATACTAAGAAATTAAACTCACCTGCTTTGCCGTCATCTGGTGACATTTCAGCCCATGATTGGAAAACCATCCTTCTTGTTTTTCCGGACACCATGGCATCAAAAAGGGATGCAATTAATGCAAGCTCGTGAAATTCGCTTGAAATATAATGATACTCTGATTTCAAAGAGATTTCACATGCAAGCTCATAATTCAATCGGTCAGGCTCAAACTTATTGTATGCAGCAATGTAGTCAGAATCTAGCAACTTTGCTGGCTCTTTCAACTTGTCAATGAACAGTTTGCAGAATCGGCCCTCTGCTTTCTCAAAATGTACTTTGTACTTGGGATCAATTTGCATGCTGTTTGCGTATTTCTTTAGCAGTGGATGAATATCATACAAGAGTTCTTTTGATTCCAAAGCAGCAGCCGAAATGATCTCACTTGTCCTGAGCCCTTCCAACAAAACTACTGCTTCAGCTAAGTCAACACCGAGGATAATAGATGCTTGAGTTACAGAAAATGGACTACAAAATAAAGAGAGAGACATTGCTGAGATCCTAAAGTCGTCACTGGGTAATGATTTAAACATCTCTCTTAGGGATGACATCTGTTTCACATCTACACCTTCATCTTCAAACTCTAATGGTGCCTCTCGCAGTACTGTTTCCTCTGTCGAAGCTTTTTCACTTTTGCTTCCCTTGGTTTCTTGCTCTATTTTGCTAATCAGTTCTTCAGGGCTCTGTGTTTCTTGTCTCAAAATGGCAGCCAAACCTTTGAGTAGCAATGGTTTACCCTTGCAAAGATCAGCAAGTTTTTCCCTCTCTGCTGCATCCAGAGTTACTTTCCCATGGGACTGAAGAAGATCTTCTGAAACAGAACTTTCAAGGGGTTTGACTTCAAAATTCTCCAATATTTCTGGACGTTTAAATTGATTTCTTGACGTCAGAAGTATTTTAAACTCTCCCATTTTGCCAAAACTGACTAGTTGTGAAAGCTTCTCCAAAAACTGCAAAAATGCAATGTTTAAATTCCTGGCTTCCTTGCTCGTTCCTTCAGCAAACTGGTCCACATTGTCAAGGAACAGAAGAAAAAATTCCGTTTTGTTTCCCTGTTCCTGAAGTTTTTCTCGAACAGATTTCACGATGAAATTTATATCAATATCACTTACGCGAACGTTGGCCGTCAAATCAAGCTCATGCATGACCTTCAAGTAAACGTCTTTCATTTCTTTGACGCCTCTTAAGTCAACGGTAATGTGTTCTCCACGCCACTGGGTGCAAACTTCCTTTCCCAGTGTTGTCTTTCCTACCCCAGCAGAGCCATGCAAGTTGACAACTCGCTTCCCACCTTTTTTCAGTTTCTCCATAATTTTCTGCAGGTCGCTACCTCTGCCTTGCAATTTATCCTTTCCGACGCTTTCTGGCAGACGAGAAGCCTTGAAATCGTCGATTTTTTCTTTGATTTGCACAGGGTTCTTCGATTTTTGAGCCACGAAATCTTCAATTAGCGTTAACCTATTGTCAGACACATGCCCTTGCTTTTCAAGAAGTCGCAAACATGCCAATAAATCCTCATTTTCAAGAAGCTCATATTTCCCATGAAGGGTTCCTTTTGTTGATTTTACGACGTCCATGCGTTCTTTGGGGCTAAAGCCTGAGGTGATGTCTTGAAATAATCGATCCAACAGTGGCGAAAAGACATCTGTGGACGCCATGTTGAAAAGATACCGCTGGCCAAAATAATCGATTTTTTGCTTCCTCGTTTCCAGGGTCCCAGGAAAAAGGCGGGAAGCCCGTTTTCTTTTCTTTTCTTTCGTTTTTATTAATTTTTTTTGCGTGGAATATGGGGACGGTAGAAACAGGCTTACCATCGAAGGTGCACACATCGAAGGTTGATGCGGTTAAGTTTCTAATTAAAGATCAAGATTATTCTGATTGTCACAAAACGGAATTAATTACTCGCTTCGTTACACCTCCCTATTTAACTCACGAACTCGAGTAAAAGCTTGAAAAACCATCTACAATTTATAGTTCCGAGATATGACCAAAACCAGTGCCAGCCCATGAATGTGTCTTTCCTTCTGTTTCTGATGTTCTGTTAAACATTCATGGACCATTTCTTCCTTATATCGACTCCGTTTTCTTCGCCCCACAGATTTATTTCTGTCAGTAGATATTTGCACTGCATAACGTTTACGTACGGGAAGCAACGAAGAAGCGCACTCGATATGATAATATCAAAGAGCCTCTCCTGGTGGTGGGAGTGCGAGGGGGCGTTCCCAATTTATATTTTTCCTTTTTTTACCCGTGTTCTCCATTAATAAAACCACTTCCCTAATTTTGTTCCCTTGTCCACAGAAATTTAACAATAGGTTCCCTAATTCCCTGAAAATAATTCGAAGATATCCTCTGTTCCCTAAGAATAAATGCTTTTGTTAACTACCTTGACTTTCACTCAACATAACGAGCACAGTGATTGGTTGGTTCTTGGTCGCGTGCCCCTGATCAAATTCAAATGTACTCCGACCGGGATATAGTCTCCTCCGCAGCCGTTATTAGGGTCGTCACGCAACGCTTCTCCACCAGTGGGGAGAAGCGTTGCGTGACGATCCTAATAACGGCTGCGGAGGAGACTAACCGGGATACATTTACGCCTGTTCCCTAAGATTAAATGCTTTAGTTATATAACTAGACTTTCACCCAACAAAACGAGCACTGTGGTTGGTTGGTTCTTGGTCACGTGCCCCTGATCAAATTCAAATGTATCCCCAACGGGACTCAATTACGCAGTTGTTGCCCGTGCGCCAGTTGTGCGTTCTTTGTTTCTTTATTTTGCTGTATGATTGTCTAAGAGAACAGGGCGTAAAATTAACTTTTTTTTCCGGTAGCCACTTGGCTCCTAAATATTTTAAAGTGGTAGCCAATTCCAAAAAGTTGGTGGCCATTATGTTTATGAGCTACGGTGGCCCACAAGTATCACGGCAAAACTTTCATGACAATACCGCACACAAAAAAAGATATGTCAACAACTACTTTGCGTTCGTCCCTTAAGTTCTGGGGAACAAATTTTATCTAAAAAATTGACGAAAAATGATTTTTTTAGCGTGGCCAAAGTTTGTAAACACCAGGGCAAAAGTTTGTTAACATCACGGCAAATACTTTTTATCAACCGAACATTATGGACATCACGGCAAAAGTTTGTGAACACCACGACAAAAGCTTGTGAACATCACGGCAAAAGTTTGTGGACATCACGGCAAAAGTTTGTGAACATCACGGCAAAAGTTTGTGGACATCACGGCAAAAGTTTGTGGACATCACGGCAAAAGTTTGTGAATACCACGGCAAAAGTTTGTGAATACCACGGCAAAAGTTTGAAAACACAACTGAAAAAGTTTGAAAACGCCACGGCGGAAGTGAAATTTTAGAGAGGAACTGAACATCCCTCGCGCCAGTCTGGATGCTGAACGTATACACAAAATGGCGGACAGAGGTGCACATGCAGAAGAGGAGGCAATTCGCGATTATCTCAAGAAAGGATTTACCTGTGATGAAATACTTGCACTTTTAGATAAATATCGTGGTATTCGAATGAGTATGGCAACTTTGAAAAGGCGCTTTAAAATGGGGTCTGAAAAGAAGAAATGTACGATACGATCTGGTTTCAGTTCGAGAGAAGATCAGAAGTCTGTTAGATGGACCTGACTGTATTGGAGGCAAAAGACACATATGACACACTTAGGTCCCTCTATGAAGCCTGTGCTCCCTTATTTCCTCTTTTCCTTCGGGGTCCAATTCTCTAAGCAAAGTTTCGACAACAGCACGGGGAAAACTAATTAATATCTTGCATCTTGAGAGTTTGCCAGGGAAGGAAGGAAGGATACTGTTTCCTCATGTGCTTTATGCTTCCTGTATGAGGAAATATTCCAACAAGACAATTTTTCCTACAAGTGAAGTTTTATTCGGCGTCCTAACGGTTTTCTAACAGATCACACTTCATCATGAATAATTATATTTAGCACGATCTTTAGCTGATTGAATATAAACAAAGAATGGTCCGTATTGGGAATAACCATCTATACAATCATTGGCTAATTAACATGCAATAGCGTATTGCAACATCCCCCCTCTTTTAGAGATGATGACATAATTGACTAGAAAACTAGCATAGGATTCTTGCACCTGTGTGTACTCTAAAGTTGGAACACATTTCATACCCTCGTATGTGCTAAAGTTGAGATGCTGATCCGAAAATTTGTCAAAACACGATTACTTATACGATACACTGTAAGTACATTTCTCTTAAATTGTTATAGTGTCTCTAGATATGTTCAATTAGTCTCGTTGGTGGTCTAATAGTTCGTCGTGGACGAGACAACGCAATTCCGACCGGGGTCTTTCCCGGCACACACTGTTTGGGCAATGGCTGATCAGAAACATCGGCTGTTGTTGAGCTGGGCTGCTTGACAAGTCCAGGTACCGGAGACTTTGGTTCGGTTCCGGGAATTGATGGGACCTGATTTAATTCTTCTGGTTGGATCTCAATCGCTGGACGAATATGGCGACGATTCCTGAAATAGCGAGCACCGGATTCAGCCTGTACCTCATATCGCCTGGGCGAACTTTCATTTGGCTGCTGTACCACCGTGGCTTTCTGCCAGATTGGTTTCTTGGGATCTAACTGGAATCGGATACTCTAAAATTGTTGTAGATCTTGAAGTTTCTTGGCTGTCTGATCATAGCCATCACGTTGGGCTTGTTTCTGTGCTAGTAGCGCTTCCCTGCTGATCTCCAGATTGGGATGCAGATATTGATGGATGGGAAGGAGTGCTCTATATTTCCGCTGGGAAAGCATCTCTCCTGGGCTGAGCTGACCTGGTCTGATTGGGGTCGCACGATAAATTAACATTGCAAGATGCGGATCAGAACCCGAGTCTTCGGCTTTCTCCATTATGCCCTTTACTACTTTGACCATGGCCTCTATGAAACCATTAGACTGAGGATACCTTGGGCTAAAGTGTTGCACTTCGAATCTGTACTGCACGGCAAATTGTTTGAATTCTTGAGACACGAACTGGGTTCCCTGATCTGCGTACACCGTTGCTGGTACCCCGTATTCTGAAAATATTGTCTTGAGAAGACTGATCACATGTCTCGCCGTCTGATTGGTTAGTTTCTTAACAACAGGAAACTTGCTGAAGTAGTCAGCAACCAGCAGATAATGGTTAGAACGATGCTCAAATATGTCAACTCCAAGTTTGAACCATGGCAAGCTGGGCACATCATGCGGTACCAGTGGTTCCTTCTGTTGAGCAGGCTTGTACTTCATGCATACGTCACATAATTTAACTGCATTTCTCACGTCATCCGAGATCCCGGGCCAAAAGACTGTCTCTCGTGCTCTCAACAGAGTTTTCTCTTCTCCTAAGTGGCCCACATGAAGATCCTTAAGATACTCTGCTCTAAGTGAAGTCGGAATCACAAGTCGATGTGCTTTGAATATCAGGCCATCTTCGACTGCAAGTTCTTCACGGTAATTCCAATAATGTTGCAATCCTTCTGGGAGTTGCTGCCTCTGAACCGGCCAACCGTGAAAGATATAATGCCTTAACTGGCTCAAGGCTGGATCAGCAGTGGTGGCAATTCTGGTTCTGTCAAGTCGGTTGTCTGTGGCTGGAACAGTTGAAGTGATGTGATGCACTGGAATCACATCCATCTGCTTTGAGTCCATAGGTTTTGGACTGAGAGGGTCGACTCGACTAAGGGCGTCTGCAATTGAGTTGTCCTTCCCACAAATGTACTCGACTTGAATTTCGTATTTTGCAAGCCTCAGAAGAAGTCGTTGAAGTCTTGGGCTGGCAGAGGCAATACTCTTCTTCCAAATCGTTTCTAGAGGTTTGTGGTCTGTTTGAACTCTGACTGGTTCACCAAACACATAGTTGTGAAGCCTCTCCATGGCGAATACCACTCCTAGCAATTTCCTCTCGATGTTGGAGTAACGTTCCTCGGCAGGAGTGAGAGTTCTGGATACGTAGATCACTGGTTTTCCTTCTTGCAGCAGAACGGCACCTAATCCTTTCATGGAAGCGTCAGTCTGAATAACGTGTTCTGCTTTCCGGTCAAAGAACGCGAGTACTGGGGTCCTGGAGAGCTCTTCTTTGATGGCATCGAAGGCATCTTGATGGGAAGAGTCCCAGGTCCATTCCGTTTCCTCCCGAAGCAGTGGTTTGAGTGGTTCGAACAGTCTCGTCAACTTGCCTGAGTAGCGTTTCAAATAATTGACCATTCCCTGGAAACTCTGCAGAGCTTTCTTGTCCTTTGGTGCTTTCATTTGTTTAATGGCCTCGACCTTTCTGTCGTCTACCTTCATACCCTCTGGCGTGATGGTCTGTCCGAAGAAATCGCACTTAGTTGTTTTGAACTGCAGCTTCTTTGGATTGAGCTTAATTCCGTTCATTCGTGCCGTTTCAAGTAACTGGAGTAGATTCACGTCATGATCCTTGGAATCTATCCCTTTCGTAAGGATGTCGTCAATGCATCCCGTGATTCCTTTCACATCTTTAAGGACCGCATTTAACCTCTCCTGAAATACGTCTGCGCTGACTTTAAGACCAAAGGGAAGTCGGAGCCACTTGTATTTTCCCCATGGAGTGTTGAAAGTAGTTAATAGTGAACTTTCTTTGTCCAATTCCACCATCCAATACCCTGACTTGGCATCAACAAGTGTAAAATATTTTCCTCCGTGGAGTTCAGCACTAACTTCGTCGATAGTCTTCGTATAGTACTGGTTCCTTTTGATGCTCTTGTTAAGGTCCTTTGGATCTAGGCATAGTCGAATTGAACCGTCAGGCTTAGAGACAGGAACGACGCTGTTGATCCAGTCTGTGTGTCCCTGGACTGATTCAATGATTCCCAAACTGCACAATCTTTCAAGCTCTTCTTTGTATGCTGCTTTCTTCTTCTCAGGTACTGCTCGAGGTGGATGCTGTACAGGTTGGGCGTCTGGCTTGAGTTGGATGTGGTACTTTCCCCCTGGGAGTTTTCCTATACCTTTGAATATATCTGTGAATTCGGATAACACATACTCCTTTGTTATGGGCAAACAGTGTCTCTTTCCATTCAGGATGACAGCATCATCCAACACCTCGCATGTAGGCTTGTTAACCTCACTGGAATCAGGTCGCAGGGCGTTAACACTTGTATGGATTTGCGGCGTACTGGTTAAGGAGGGTGGGGTTACCTCTGGAAAGGCAATGTAGCCGACTTGCTGGGCTGTTTCTCTGCCTAGGATGAGATACCCTCGAGTATCAGTCACTTGACAAGTCGCCATTTGTGGCTGTTGTCTAAGACCAGTATGAATCGCAATAGTGCACGCTCCTAGATTTGTTACAGGGGATTCTCCGTATCCGAATATCTGCATAGAGGTAGGGGTAAGACTCTTGTCTCCAAATAAAGATTTGTGCAGATACAAAGGCATCACGTTGCATCCTGCGCCTGTATCGATCTCGCATTCAACCTGATATATGGGTCCTCCACCTGCTGTACTTAACCAAAGAGGCTTTATGTGCTTGCTTGAGGTGTCATTAATACTCTTCACATGAAAAGTCTGAATATGGTAAAACATTGTGTGCTGGTCGTCCTGTAGTACCTGTGGACCAAACATCATGTGGTAGTCCTGTGCAGGATCACGAACTGAAGTTTGATTGACACTGGCTCCTGTCAGCGGTGCTTGTAAACCATGTACTTGAACCTGCCTAGGTTCACCAATGGTACCTTGTTTACCTGTTTTGCTCTTGCAGCACTTTTTGTAATGTCCTTTCTTTCCACACTTGTAACAAATAACATCCTTGGCCGGACACTGCGATCTAGCGTGAGCAGGTTTTGCTCCACAACAAAAACAAGTTTGTCTTTTTGTCTCACCATGCTCTTTATCTTTAGACGTTTTGTCTCGATTTGACCACTCCGTTGATTTCCCGCCTTTTTGATGCTTTGTTTGCACTTTGTGAATCTGTGTTGATCCTTGCTGTATTGCAGTTGCTGCTGCAGTTGCTGTACTGAGAGTCTGCATAATTGATCTTTGACGATCGCTGTTGTACAAGAGAGTTGCAATTTCAATCACACGTTCGGCGGTAAGCGAATCCTGGTCTTCTTCCAAACACTTTTGATAAACGTTTGGATTCTTTAGACCGAGGAGAATAGCGTTCCTGAGAGCCATGTCCTTCGCGTTTTCTGGCCATCCACATGCATCAGTTACTAGTCTGCACTTTTCGATGTACTCTGGTAATTCCATATCACCTTGAGTGAGCACTTTGTACTGTGTAGCCGCGACTAGTTTGCTCCCTCTGGGTTTGCATTGCTCCTCCACCTTTCCGAGATGTATTTCCCATTTCTTGCGATCATCGGATGAAATTGTTGCCTTGTCCAAAATATTTTGTCCGCGTTCACCCGACCACTGATAAATGCATAGACATACAAACTCTGGGTCTGCCCTGGTCATCACAAGACCTCTGCATAAAATCGACACCTTCTTTTTCCATTCTAGGAAACGTTCATGAAGTTTTCCGTCGTTTGTCCAATCCAAAATTGGTCCTTTCGCGAGAACTTCCATGGTGAACTTGTGGCCTGTGAAATCAAAAATATTCGCTCGGTTGTCGATTATCGATGAATTTCTTCGGTTTTCAGATCGTCGATTAGACTTCCACTCCTGACACCATGTTTCCTCATGTGCTTTATGCTTCCTGTATGAGGAAATATTCCAACAAGACAACTTTTCCTACAAGTGAAGTTTTATTCGGCGTCCTAACGGTTTTCTACCAGATCACACTTCATCATGAATAATTATATTTAGCACGATCTTTAGCTGATTGAATATAAACAAAGAATGGTCCGTATTGGGAATAACCATCTATACAATCATTGGCTAATTAACATGCAATAGCGTATTGCAACAGATAACTATCTGTCATTGTTTAAAAACAGGTCCACTGTCCCAAGGAGTAGTGAATCATGTGAGCCTTTACAAAATATCCCAAGGAGTAGTGAATCATGTAAGCCTTTACAAAATATCCCAAGGAGTAGTGAATCATGTAAGCCTTTACAAAATATCCCAATCGGGTAGTGAATCATGTAAGCCTTTACAAAATATCCCAAGGAGTAGTGAATCATGTAAGCCTTTACAAAATATCCCAAGGGGTAGTGAATCATGTAAGCCTTTACAAAATATCCCAAGGGGTAGTGAATCATGTAAGCCTTTACAAAATATCCCAATCGGGTAGTGAATCATGTAAGCCTTTACAAAATATCCCAAGGGGTAGTGAATCATGTAAGCCTTTACAAAATATCCCAAGGGGTAGTGAATCATGTAAGCCTTTACAAAATATCCCAAGGGGTAGTGAATCATGTAAGCCTTTACAAAATATCCCAAGGGGTAGTGAATCATGTAAGCCTTTACAAAATATCCCAAGGGGTAGTGAATCATGTAAGCCTTTACAAAATATCCCAAGGGGTAGTGAATCATGTAAGCCTTTACAAAATATCCCAATCGGGTAGTGAATCATGTAAGCCTTTACAAAATATCCCAAGGGGTAGTGAATCATGTAAGCCTTTACAAAATATCCCAAGGGGTAGTGAATCATGTAAGCCTTTACAAAATATCCCAAGGGGTAGTGAATCATGTAAGCCTTTACAAAATATCCCAAGGGGTAGTGAATCATGTAAGCCTTTACAAAATATCCCAAGGGGTCGTGAATCATGTAAGCCTTTACAAAATATCCCAAGGAGTAGTGAATCATGTAAGCCTTTACAAAATATCCCAATCGGGTAGTGAATCATGTAAGCCTTTACAAAATATCCCAAGGAGTAGTGAATCATGTAAGCCTTTACAAAATATCCCAATCGGGTAGTGAATCATGTAAGCCTTTACAAAATATCCCAAGGAGTAGTGAATCATGTAAGCCTTTACAAAATATCCCAAGGGCTAGTGAATCATGTTAGCCTTTACAAAATATCCCAAGGGGTAGTGAATCATGTAAGCCTTTACAAAATATCCCAAGGGGTAGTGAATCATGTAAGCCTTTACAAAATATCCCAAGGGGTAGTGAATCATGTAAGCCTTTACAAAATATCCCAAGGGGTAGTGAATCATGTAAGCCTTTACAAAATATCCCAAGGGGTAGTGAATCATGTAAGCCTTTACAAAATATCCCAAGGGGTAGTGAATCATGTAAGCCTTTACAAAATATCCCAAGGGGTAGTGAATCATGTAAGCCTTTACAAAATATCCCAAGGGGTAGTGAATCATGTAAGCCTTTACAAAATATCCCAAGGGGTAGTGAATCATGTAAGCCTTTACAAAATATCCCAAGGGGTAGTGAATCATGTAAGCCTTTACAAAATATCCCGAGGGGTATTGAATCATGTAAGCCTTTACAAAATATCCCAATCGGGTAGTGGATCATGTAAGCCTTTACAAAATATCCCAATCGGGTAGTGGATCATGTAAGCCTTTACAAAATATCCCGAGGGGTAGTGAATCATGTAAGCCTTTACAAAATATCCCGAGGGGTAGTGAATCATGTAAGCCTTTACAAAATATCCCAATCGGGTAGTGAATCATGTAAGCCTTTACAAAATATCCCAAGGGGTAGTGAATCATGTAAGCCTTTACAAAATATCCCAAGGAATAGTGAATCATGTAAGCCTTTACAAAATATCCCAATCGGGTAGTGAATCATGTAAGCCTTTACAAAATATCCCAAGGGGTAGTGAATCATGTAAGCCTTTACAAAATATCCCAAGGGGTAGTGAATCATGTAAGCCTTTACAAAATATCCCAAGGAGTAGTGAATCATGTAAGCCTTTACAAAATATCCCAATCGGGTAGTGAATCATGTAAGCCTTTACAAAATATCCCAAGGAGTAGTGAATCATGTAAGCCTTTACAAAATATCCCGAGGGGTAGTGAATCATGTAAGCCTTTACAAAATATCCCAAGGGGTAGTGAATCATGTAAGCCTTTACAAAATATCCCAAGGGGTAGTGAATCATGTAAGCCTTTACAAAATATCCCGAGGGGTAGTGAATCATGTAAGCCTTTACAAAATATCCCAATCGGGTAGTGAATCATGTAAGCCTTTACAAAATATCCCAAGGGGTAGTGAATCATGTAAGCCTTTACAAAATATCCCAAGGAGTAGTGAATCATGTAAGCCTTTACAAAATATCCCAATCGGGTAGTGAATCATGTAAGCCTTTACAAAATATCCCAATCGGGTAGTGAATCATGTAAGCCTTTACAAAATATCCCAAGGGGTAGTGAATCATGTAAGCCTTTACAAAATATCCCAAGGAGTAGTGAATCATGTAAGCCTTTACAAAATATCCCAATCGGGTAGTGAATCATGTAAGCCTTTACAAAATATCCCAAGGAGTAGTGAATCATGTAAGCCTTTACAAAATATCCCGAGGGGTAGTGAATCATGTAAGCCTTTACAAAATATCCCAAGGGGTAGTGAATCATGTAAGCCTTTACAAAATATCCCAAGGGGTAGTGAATCATGTAAGCCTTTACAAAATATCCCAAGGAGTAGTGAATCATGTAAGCCTTTACAAAATATCCCAATCGGGTAGTGAATCATGTAAGCCTTTACAAAATATCCCAAGGGGTAGTGAATCATGTAAGCCTTTACAAAATATCCCAAGGGGTAGTGAATCATGTAAGCCTTTAAAAAATATCCCAATCGGGTAGTGAATCATGTAAGCCTTTACAAAATATCCCGAGGGGTAGTGAATCATGTAAGCCTTTGCTTCACTATACTATTTTCAACTCTCTTCTCGGTGTTTGATATGTGATGAAACACTGTATCTTGTGTTTGATATATTCTATAACTTCTAGAATGCAAAATGATTCTGCTTTACACGCAGTCAAAAGGGTAGCAATGTAGGATTTATGCCAAGCTTTTATGTTGATGAGAAGTATAAAAAAAAAAAATAAATAAAACAAATAATAAACTACAACCACTTTAATCTGTTGTCTTGGCTACGGATGATCACTTCTCTCTCTCTCCTACATGAACGATTGTTCAATGTTACTATGATAAAGTCTCAAGAGGAAACAGCTCCTTCCGTAAAATTAAAAGAAGGACCTTCTATGTAAAAGTGACGGGTTATGATCTGTGAACGAATAAACAATTAAACGTATTACTAATGATTCAATAAATGGATAAAAAGTTTAACATTCGGGTAAATAATTAAATTGGCACGTAAAACATTCCAAACTTGCCTGCGGCTTTGCCTGACCAACAACTTAAATTGACATGACAAATTTCATGAGTTAGCGTTTTAATTATTCTTACTGTATAATAAAGATAACAATAAAAATAAAAGTAATAATAGTAGAAATAATAATAATAATAATGTTAAAAAATAAAAACAGAGCGCGCGCTCTCATGGAATCAACCGAGTCGCGCGCGGAAGTAAGATAACGTATTTCGAACGCAATTACGAAACAAAGACTCATTCGTGTTGTTTTTCAGTTGAGAAGGAGAATATCGAGATACGAAAAGTTTAAACAGTTCGTCTTATTTCGAAGCGAAACATGTTTTCCACCGTCAAGATGGAAGACGCATTCAAGAGTCGTTATGCTATAGAGCACCTGGTGCAGTTGCGCATGTTCGAACAGCACTTTGGTACGTATTTCATGTCATTTCCTGGCGTGACATTTTCGCCGTACAATCAGAACAGTAAATTTAGAGAGGAAGCGGAAGAAATCGAACTGCATAACCTGGCAATGATCAAACCCGGACAGCGAAACATTCTCAGGTCTTCAGGTTTTCCAAGCTTCTTATACCAGTTGCATGAAGTTGTCAAGAGTAAATCAAGAGTGATCAAGGCTCCATTGGCCAAAGGCAGAGTTGAGTCACGTAACAGTGGTGTAGAAAAAAACTGATTGTGAGTTAACTGAGGAAACACAGAATATCAAGGAAGCAAAAGATATGAAAGTTACCAAGAAAGGAACTGTGTTGAAAAAAGAACTCCTCACTGAGGTAAAATCTGAGAAGGAAAATGTTACTAAGTCAGACAGTCAAGAACACATCGAAAATCATGAGATTCTTCACCAGAATCCTGAAGCTGGCTTCACAGCTGACGCAAAGAATAAAAGTTATATGAGAGGAAAGAAGAATACAGTTAAGGCAGCGAAAGACGCTGAATGCAGTGGTGGACAAAATTTGGCAGCGCGGTCATCAGCAAAACGCCGAGTTCGCAGCAAGCCACGAAAAAATGTTTTCGTTGGTTGGATGTGTGGAAAGATTGTCAAAGCATTTTGTAATTCCAAGCTTCTTATGTAAGGAAAAATAACTCTTTACTTTCTGTAATGTGCTCGTGAAAGTTGTACGAAATACTTTTTAATCTGCGTATGATTGAACTTTATTTGGGTGGAGTAAGGGATATTGATGGACCGCACTATTCCTCCTCAGCTTTACTTGGTTGTATAAATCAGCCAAGAAGCTGGACACTTTTGATGAGTTTACCGACATGATTAGAATTAACACCAAATTTTGTATTAATATACATATTTTTATAGATGATTGTTGTTCATATTAATAAAACAACAAAAATTGTTTGAAGAAATCATTTCGTTTATTTTGAAGTGAAATGTTTGTAACTATTCTTGTAGAAGGTTGATTATTTCCTTTCTAAAAATACACGCGTGCAAACACGCGCGAACGCAGATAGAGGATATGTGTGCTGTAGATAACATTTATACTTCACTCTTGCTCAACCCACGAGATGGGAGTCAATCACCTGGGAACGTAAAATTCCCCATACTAGTCCCGTGCTGGATTACTTACTCGTCTCCTGACCCCACCCTTCCCCTCCCCCACTGAAAAACTAAATTAAAAATATTCTCATCCCTAGAATTTTCGCTTCCTTAGTTTGATCACGTGATAAGGAAGAGTAGTATGTAAGCGGGTTTATGCACACGTTTTTAGGTTATTTTCAAATTTGACTGAAAAAAGCCTCTGATTTTTGGGTTTAGGCTCATAATCACGTTTTGGGGTTTGGGAGTCTTTGCAAAGTTCATAAGTACGGTTCATCTTTGAGGCAAAGTCTCGGCCAAGCCTACTTCGCCAAGAGGGGCCGACAGGCGGAACGAGCTGCGCGAGCGGAGGGCGATTTCATCTTGGGCAAAGTTCATAAGTACGTTTCAGGTTTGGGAGTTTCTGCAAAATTCATAAACACGTTTTAGGTTTGGGAGGTGAAAAAATTTGAAAATAATTACGGTTTAAAAGAAAAATCATTGAGATACAATACTAAATGGATCAAAAAGAAAGTTCTGCAGAAAAGCCAGGAAAAAATGGCAAAATAATAAGAAGCTTAATAATAAAACAGTTAGAAAAAATTATCAAAAAAGGGAGTAAAAAATTACCAAAAAAGGCAATTATTAAAAAGTTACGTAAAATTCCAGAAATTGATAAGTTTTTCGAAAATAATCCAAGTCAATTACAAATACCAATTCCAGAAATTGGTCTATTTCACGATCAACCACAAATATCAAGAACTCCAAGAAGAAGATGGAAATTAGCACCAACTTTTATAAAACCACAAAAACCAATTCTTGATGAGCCGGTTCCTGAAATTAATGTTCCAATTCTCAAACCAATAAATAAAAAGCTTGAGGATTTAATCAACGCAAATATTATAAAACTTACTAATAGTAAAAAATCTCAACCAAAAAATAAAGGTAAAACTTTTTCTGATAGTGTGAGAGATGAATTGAAGGAAAAGAAGAAAAGAACAATAACTCTAAAAATAAATCCACATGAAGATGTTCCGCTAATTCGTAATTTCGAAGAAAGAAATAGAAGAATTATTCGGATTAGGAGGGATCTAAATAATGATTTGTCAGAATCAATTTATAATGAGTTGGAACCCCAAATAGAAATGGGGGCAAGAATTGTTTTCAGTTTTACCGCTTTGATCCAAAGAGGAAATGGAGAGATAGCTTATCACACTCACACATTTAGAAGCGGCGGAACTTTTACTTCTCTTTCAGAAATAAGAAAATATATAGAGAGATGTGAGGGTGAGAGATTGAGTTTAGAAGGAGAAGCTTGGAGTAGAGCATATTTACCCCCAGAAAAGAAAATTAATAAACCAGGTGTTCATGAGGGCGGAGTTGAGTTTAGAGAAGTTCAAATAAAAGTTATTAATACCAGACAGCCTTTAGTTGGGTGCGGAAGATTACCCGATGAATTACGAAAGAAAAGATGTATTTATTCCGTAGATGATAAAGATGATAATCTCTGTGTATGGCGGTGCTTGGCTATTCTTATGAAAATTCTTGATGGTGAAGACAGACCTGAAGCTCGCGTAGAGAAAAAAGCTCTAAATTTAGCTAGAACTTTTTATGGTAATAAAAAACTAAAAAGAGAAGAAGTTAGATCGACAAAATTGGTTGATTTTGAGAAAATTTCAAAAACTTTTTCCATAAATATCCGGGTTTATGAGCAGAAAGATATTTCAAATTTCAAAGTTTGGAAACTGGTGTTTGGGAAAAATAATTTCAGAGACAATTTACCAACTTTAAATTTAGGTCTTTATAATAATCATGGGTTTTTCATTAAGGATCTTGATCTTCTTGCGCAAAATTGGGTATGTCAAGGATGTAAACAAAAATTTACCAGACACGACGATTTAAAAAGACATTTTACCAATGAAACATGCACAGGAGGAAAGACAAAAATATTATGCACAGGAGAAAAGATAAAACATATCATGAATGAATCCGACAAAGTTTTTTACGGGGGTAAAATCAATTTTAGTTATAAAGCGTGTAGGTGGATAGAACACCAATCTAAAATTATGGGTAAACATATTCATCACGCGCTTTGTGGTCATGGTGGCGAAAGGTGTTATAGGGATGAGGAGGGGAATGAGATTTTGTTTGACGGATACGAACCCGAGACAAAAACCGTTTTTGAGTTTTATGGCTGTAAATGGCATGGGTGTCCGTGTTCAGAAAACGACAAAATTAAATATAATGAAACTATTGAAAGAGAGAATATGATAAAAAGCTTGGGTTATAATGTAGTATCGGTTTGGGAGTGTGAAAATCCTGAATTACCCAATATATGGTTCAAAAGGAAATTTAACCCATATCCCTATTTTATTGATTACGATTTTGAGGGATTATTGCAAAAAGAAGATAAACAGATTACCGATGATTTAATTTTCACCCATACTCACATTCCAGTTAGTGTTGCACTAATCGATAATTTAACAAAAAAACCCGTTTTTCTTTGCAACCAAAATCCTGATCTCCTCATAAAAGAATTCGTAGAAAAATTGGAGGAAATAAGAAAAATTATTGTCGAAAAGGTTAAAGAAGAATATCCGCTTCCTGATCAAGATTCCTTGCAAAAAAATGTCTTGCAAAAATATGAAGAATGGTGCAATCAAGTACCTGTTTTGGGTTTTAATAGTGGAAAATATGATATCAATTTGATTAAAAGACATTTTATAAAACACATGACCGAAAAAACTAAGGAGATTTTTATTGCAAAGAAACAGAATAGGTATATGTTTTTAACAACACCGAATTTCAAATTCTTGGATATAATGTCCTACCTTGCGCCTGGGGTTTCTTTTGATAAGTGGTGCAAGGCAAACAACTGCGAAGCCCAAAAACTTGTTCTACCTTATGAAAAATTGGATGGTTATGATAAGCTTTCCTTAGTTGGACCTGTGAAACATGAAGATTTTTATTCTTCCTTGAAAAAGAAAAATATTTCCAAAGAAGAATATGAAGAATATTTGTTCGAATTCGAAAAGAGGGGCTGTGTTACAATGCTGGACTGGTTGAAAGAGTATAATTTGAATGATGTTATCCCCTTTCTGGAAGCCCTTGAAAAAACAAGGCGTTTATATTATCCAGACGAAATTGATATATTAAAAGATGCCGTTTCCATCCCGGGGGTATCAATGAGGGCTGTTTTAAATAAATACCAAAAAATGAAGAAGAAAGGCGATCCTGAATTGTACGCCCCAGGGCAATATTGTGCCCATAGTTGCGGTGAATTTTGCAAAGACAAGTTTTGCAAAAAATGCTACAAAATAAAGAAAGATTGTAAAATATGCGACAAAAACAAGAGTTATAAATTATTGAAAACGGGTATGGTTGGAGGCCCTAGTATTATATTTACACGATATGCAGAAAAGGAAGAAACAAAGATTCGCCTCCATAAATATAAAATTCCGAAAAATTGCGTGCGAATTGTTGGGTATGACGCAAATGGTTTATATCTATCCTGTTCTGGGCAAGAAATGCCATGCGGAAAAGAAAAATGCATTGAGGTTGAAAATCCATCGGATCCTAAAATTATTAAGAAGATTTGCGAAGATATTCTTGATGGAAATCTTTTCGGGTTTTGCCAAGTTGATATCCATGTACCTGATCACCTAAAAGAAAAGTTTGAAGAGTTCTCCCCCTTATTTATCGTAGACTCCGTTCCTGAATATTTAGTACCAGAGAATATGAAAGAATATCAAACAGCTACAGGAAGAAAACATCTCAAAGACAATAAAAAATTGCTTGGTGTTACCAAGGCAAAAAAGATATTTTTATATACTCCTATGATAAAATGGTATCTTAATCATGGTTTGGAGATTACCGCCATCCATAATATTTTAAAGTATGAATCGGGAAGGCCCTTTGGGTTTTTTCCAAAAGAGGTGGCAGACGCAAGAAGAGATGGAGATATTGAGGTTTTATTGGAAAAACTAAGTAAAGCCTTTGATGAAAACAAGATTGACGATGTTGTTAAAATTACCAATGAATTAAACCAATTCCCCGATATATTTAAAGTTATCAAAGAAAATAAAGATATCAAAGTACTGATTGAAAAACTAAAGCCAAAGTACAAAGGGTGTAAAGAATTAGCCGACACGAATAAACTTAGGGGAAATTCTTTCTACGGGAAAATGATAGAAGATAAAGAAAAACATAATATCACAAGGTATACTCAGGATGAGGAAGAGGTTGAAAAAGCCCTAAGATCTGCGTTCTTTGAGGATCTTAATGAAATAAATGACACATATGAAATAATAAAACGGAAAAGATTAATAAAAATAGATAGACCCTACCAATGTGGAATCGCGGTGTATCAGCTTGCAAAATTAAGAATGCTGGAATTCTATTACGATTTTCTGGATAAATATCTCGATAGAAAGGATTTTGAGCTGATTCAAATGGATACAGATTCAATGTACATGGCAATCTCTGCGCAAAATTTGGATGATATTATAAAACCCGAAATGAGAGAAGAATACTTTACCGGCGGAAAAGAAAAATTCCTATCAACTTCTAAATATCATGACAAGACTCCGGGTTTGTTCAAAAAAGAGTTTGACGGGATTAGAATGATTGCTATTTCCTCAAAATGTTATTACGCGGAGGATGAGAAAGGAAAGGCAAAGTATAGCTGCAAAGGTACAATTCATAGACAAAACGAAATGAACTGGGATAGATACATGTCAGCTTTGAAAGGATCAATTGATATGTCACAAAATACAGGTTTTAGAATCAATGATAACCAAATTGTGACATATACACAAATTAAAAAGGGATTGAACGCCTATTATGATAAAAGATGGGTTTATGAGGATGGAATTCATACAAAACCATTATTTTAAAACAGAATTAGGGGGTAACTCTGTATCATCCGGAATAACCTGTAATTCTTCACGTACAAAACCGCGCCTTGGTCCGTCTTCCAAAAAATACAAAACCGGTTGATTAGGAGAAATTCTACTTCCAGAAATATAATAAACTTTTATGCTCCAAATGGGGTCTGTGGCTCTTCTTCTTTCTCCTCCTTCAAGTTCACCCGGAGCTAATAAATATCTAACCCTAACTTCAGTTGGTAGTCTAACCTCATCAAGCCCCACCGCGCGTTTGTAATTTTTAGTTTCAATATCAACCTCTTTCATTTTTATAGCCTCATCGGGCTCTTTACCGGTTATTCTCTTTTTCGTATTATTCAAAGTTTTTAGAATAGCCGGTAATCTTTTCACCCATACCCTTGATCGATCATCACTGATCATTTCTTGCGCATATTGATGGCTAAATAATCTTTCTCCTAATATTCTGTTTGCATTTTCCACAAATGCTTGAGCTCTATGATTACCAGCTTCACTTCTTTGCATTTTCACATTATGGTAATTCATGAGTTTACTAACTTCTCCCATAAATTCTTTCCCAGGATCAACCATTAAAGTTTTTGGGTATTTCAATTTTCTAGAATATATTTTCTTAAAAGCTTCTGATATCTCTCGACTTTCTTTTGAGGTTAATGGCTCAGCATCTTTATATCTCGAGGCGATATCAACCACAACTAACGCATATTTATATGTTTTTCTTCCGACTTTATCGTGCGGTAAAAATAATAAATCCGCCTGATGAATCTGATTTGGTTTATCCACAGTCCAGTGTGGCCTTGGAATATATTTAGGAGCAGGTAGATAGATTTGCCATATTGCCTGTTTCTCCAACCATTGTTTTGCATCATTTTCACTTACTCTTGCCTTCTCAGCCAATTTTGGAATCGCGGCATATCCTTTCCAATACCCTTCAGTCGAATAATATATTTTCGTCATCATTTAAAAATAAACAATTATCTTATAAATCAAATGGTGTCGGAGGAAGAAAAAATAAAATTTACCGAATACCAAATTAATCTCATGAAAAAAATCATTAGAAAAAAAATTCTGTATATGGAAGATGGCGATCAGATTTTTAATATTATGCTTTTAATTCCAGACGCAAGAGAGAGTTTATTAAAACATATTCCAAATTTAGGAAATAGGACAACTCAGGTTTAAAGATTAACCAAAGTATCTTATAAATTTACAATGACGTCTGAAAAAATTAATCCAAATAGAATTCCCAAAGAACCCTTTGGCTTGAAAGCTGAATCAACCCTGAATCGTATTACTCTAAATCCATCCACAGCCAGTCCAGGAGAAACATTATACATAAATATTCCGAAACTCGCGGAGAATTTGGTGATTGTGCCCGGGAGCGTATCTCTTCTATTTGATTTGGATGTCGAGGGCCATGCTAATAATACAGTCGTTAATAATCTGGGTCGTAATCTTGTAACCAGACTAAAAGTTCTTTTTGGAGGAGAAACATTGCAAGATACTCAAAGATATGATTTATTTCAAACATATCATGATTTATTCTTAACCGAAGAAGAGCGCGAGGATAGATTAAAACAAGGAATTTCTTCGGAAAATATTAGAAAAATTAGAACAAAAGCCGGAGATAAAAAAACACAAGACGTAAAGGAAGTTGCCCTCGCCAATGTACATGGAACAAAGTACAGAATACCAATAAATCATCCTATTCTAAATGATCATGGAGTTTTTTATCCGAAAGCATTGGAAAACCATCTTATATTTGAGATTACTCTTGCCCCGATCTCCAATATTCTTATTTATTCTGACACAACCAAAGCGCCATCGTATTCAATCAAAAACCTAGAGTTAGAATATTCTTCAATTTCTAGCGAATACTTGGCTCGCGAGGCTCAAGCGGCCTATCAAATCGGCAAAGGATTCTTTTACGAAAATGTTACTTTACATAAAACTTTTACATTTTCCATTGGCGGAGATGGTGTTATTAATCAACATATTAATTTACCGAGAAGATCAATGACGGGAATATTGTTTTTGTTTTTAACACCACAAGCCGCAGGGGCAAGGGATTCTGAAAATTTTTATAATCCTGGAATAACTTCCGTAGAAATTGATGTTGACGGAGTTCCAAATAGAATATACTCTAGAGGAATGATTCCGTCAGATCTTTGGGAATCCGTGAAGAAAAGATTTCACCGAAACGATGGTTTGCAAATTTCTTTGAAAGAAAAAGAATTTTACGCGGATAAGTTTGCTCTTTGGGTAGACACTAGAACTCATCCAGATAATGGTATTCATGGCGGCGGACTTGCTCTAAATAATACTCATGACGGCGTAAAAATAGAAATCAAAAGGAAACAGGGCGGATCCGGAACCATAACTTGCCATATGTTCGTTGTGGCGGACGCAATGATGGAGATTATGAATTCAAGCTTGAGATCTATTAAGTACTGACCAAAGGGAAGAATCTAAAAACATAATGTTATGATACAAAAAAATATGGAAGATTTACGAGATAAAATCCCATTCCATTGTATAATAACAGGACCGACGAATTGCGGAAAAACAAAGTACTTAATTGATCAGCTCCGGGGAACTTTCAGAAAAGTTTTTGAATATATTGTATTAATTTGTCCGACCTATTCCAAAAATAAAACTTATCATAATTTTGCTCGAGGAGATAAAAATTTCTATGTATTATCCCCGGATTCAAGTAATCAGGATGAGATCAATGAATTACTGAATGATTGCCAAACCTTATTTTCCGGAACAAATACTTTAATAATTTTAGATGATTGCGCCGTATCTACGGATCTGAAGAAAAGATCGAATAAGTTTATAGATTTAGCATTCTCCGGAAGGCATCACGGATTATCACTTTGGGTTCTAACTCAACAATTAACTTCAATAGCAAAACCATTCCGGGAAAATGTAGCCTGTGTCGTTACTTTTCATAATCCTTCCCAGAAAGGCATGAAAATGTTTTTCGAAGATTACGGCGGAGATTTGGATTCTGAATTGGGTAAAAAGTTTGTGCAACTCCTGAAAACAGAAAAATATTCTAGGTTATGTTTGAGTTTGCGGTACCCATTTAATTGCTATTTAGAGATACCCGAAGTGATTTAACAAAAAGATGGCAAAAGTAGAAGATTATATTAATCAAACAGACCGACCGACAGAAAAATCTGAAGATGACGAACTTGAAATAAAACAAGAATCACTAGCCATTCTCGCTGTTCTCGGGACCACAAAAGAATATTTAGGGGCAGAAATGAGTCTGGGAGATGTAAAGAAATTATCCGCAAAAGATGTAGAAAAATATTTTAATCGTTATCAATCGGTAATGGGAAAGAAAATTAACGGAGGATTGGTGGATTCTTCCCTAGAATTAGTTTCCAAACTTATTTCGTATTTAGTTCCGGTAGATGACATAGATTCTCTTTGCGATGATTTGAAGAAAGATAATTTGGTTAATCGCGAATTAACAAACTTTGTGGGTCTCTTGGCATTAAAAGGAGGAAGACTGACAGCACTTGCTAGCGGGGTATTTCAGGTTGCTAAACACGTGAAATTCAACAAAAATCAACAAAAACCAATAGAAGGAGCAGTAAATTCTAACACAACTGATCAGGAAACTAAGCAATCTGCTGAAGGCGTCGATACTGTGTATTAAACAGATCTAAAAACTTATCAGTAGCATCCAAATAACAATGTCAGAAGAGGAGCAAATTACTGCTGAACCAAAAACAGAAAATAACGAAACTAAAAAGAGGGAAAAAGATCCTAAAAAAGTCGCGGCCGGAAAGAAATTAGCTGAATATAATAAAAAAGCAAAAGAAGCATTAACTAGAGAGATGAAACGTGAGTCGCAAAACGAAAATGATGAAAAGACAAATAATGATTATAAATCGTGGCTTCCGGAGTTATCTTTTACTACTGTTTTATCCATTGTCGGACTTGGATTTACAGCAATTGATCTTTTTATGAGATATAAGGAAAAAGCTAGAGAAGAATATACCAATAGGATAGCTGATTTATCCCAAGTCCCTCAATTACCGCAACCTAAAAAGATAACATTTTCTGCAACCCCAAAATCTTTAGGAATGGAATAATCTCAAAAGTTATTTAAAAGTTTCTTACTGATGAGTAAAAAATTATGTCGACAGAAAACAAACTTGTGAAAACTGTAACTGATTCAGCTGTACTTATCGGATTAAGTGCGGGGGTAGGCTATGTGGCCAAAAAGATGATGAAAGAATCATTTTTGAGTGATCCGTCCATGAGTATTACAAATTACGCAAAATGGGTAGCGGTATTATCCGGAAGCATGTATCTAAAAACATATTTAGAGGATCAAAAGATTTTACCAAAATAAAATGGCATTAGCATCAGTAGCAATGATGGGGCTCGGCGCGTTATTTAATGCAACAGCATTTACCGGAGGAAATATGCTCGCAAAATATATAATGGGGAGCAAAGTGGATACGGAAAAAATACGACACGACAAAGCAATGGAAAAATATCAAAGGGATTACGCAGAATATCAGGAAAAAAGACAAAAAATGCTTGATTGGAAAATGAAGAAGAAGGAAGAAAAATATCAGGCATCAAAAAATATTTCGGCTACAAATCAAGCATTTGCGTTGTACGGGCAAATGACTGAACCTAAATTCTCTGATTATTATAAACCAAGTGAAGAACAAAAGACCGGAGAAATGGTATATGTTGGCGCAGGAATGCTGGGATTGGGGTATGCGGTAAGTAAAGTATTATAAATTATTTTGTTATGTAACCAGTAATTGGGTTATATAACATCAGATTAAAACCCCATGGGGGGAGGAAGGATAATTTCATCCTCATCATCATCATATTTTTCCATTTCTTCAGCCGCAGATTTACTATCAGAAAATCTAACTTTAGTTAATCTTTTCCTTTCTCTTTTTGGTTTTATAACTGCTTCATAAAGTTTTACTTGAAGGGCAATACAAGTACCACTAATAAATATTGATTCAATTTGTATTACACCTTCTTCAACCTGACACCCTGTGCCTAATAATTTTAATGGATCAATTTCCTCATCATTTTTAGAGTCATAAAACTTGGTTGTAATTTTATCTTCTTTTTTATTCCAAAATAATTTTGCATACAAGGTTGGTCCTTTATCTGGAACTCTATCGATCGAATTTTTTTCCGTCTTCCAGTATAGAGGATTTAAACCTCCTTTTTGTTTTTCAAGCTCATTTCTTTCCAACTCAAATTTTCCAATTTCGGCTTTATTCATAAGTAAATGATCAATGCAATTTTCAACAATTGCATCGAACAAATCAATCCATTTTTCTTCTTCGGGGGTTGGGCTGCTTCCATTCCATAAACATAATGGAAATACATATCCCGTAATTGCACCCGTTTCTGGACTTGTGTTTGTGGAAACACCATAAGAAAACAAATTACCAGTTTTAATAACAAGTTCTCCTTTTGTTCCATCATCATTTTCCGTAAAGATTTTAATTCTTTTGAATTCAACCTTGGGGATTTTCCCAGGGATTTGGCCAATAATTGGTTTGGAAAAGATCATTCTTTCTTGGGGATTATAAGTATTAATATCAATTAATTGAGTAGTTTCGTTCGACATTTTATTTCTTTTTATTTATCCCTTTTTTCTTTTAAATCAATTTTTCTTTTATTTTGGACTCAAGGTAATCTAAAGATTTCTTACTGATGAGTAAAAAATCATGGCAGAAGAAATACCAATGGAAGATTTTCCAAAAGATAATGACGATGCCGACGATAATAATTGGGATTGGGATAATACATTTGAACCACCTGCAAACACATCAACATCCCTTGAACAAGATTACCCCGGTTATGATGATTATAACCAATCAAGAGACAGGGCTCAATGGGATCAGACTGCGGAAGATATGGGCCGGGATAATTTTAGAGATGAAAGAAGGGTAGAAGCAGCCCAATATCTAAAACGGTATTTTCCTAAATTCGATCCGAAGAATGCGTCATTTAATGTTGAATTTGGAGAAGATGGTAGTATAATCGGGATATTAAGTACTAGGTCAGATAATGTTCCACATATCATACTTGATAAAGATGGAAATCTTAGGCTTGAAAATTTACCAAAAACAATGAGAAAAGAACTAGGTGCAGATTATGAAACCATGTTGAATATTTTAAATGAAGAGAAAGAAAAACATAATGAATTACAATCCGCAGTGCGGGGAATAGACGCGCTTTTGGCAACACGAACGGAGGAGATTGAAGGATATGTGAAGAGAGAAAAAGAGCTTCGATTATTCATTGAGAAACAACAGGAAAAACAGGCGGAGAATAAATCCCTTTTTGACCAAACCGTAAAACAGAACATAGAATTAAAAACACAAGCGGAGAAAATTTTGGAGGAAGTAAAATTGTACAAAGAGGAGATTGATAAATATAAGAAGGATAAGTTAAATTTACAAAAGCTAGAAAAGAGCAGGGATCGTCTAAAAACAGAGAACGATAAATTGAAAGAGCAAATAGGCGAACAATTGTCGGACATTGAGAGCAAAAAAGATGAAATACTTAAAAATTTACCATTAAGAGAGCGAATAAAGTACATCTTCAAAAAGTATGGATTTACGGTCTTTGCTATTTTAAGTGCGGTGGGGGTCGTCATTGGTGTTATAGTTTCTAATCTTTCAAAGGGTTTATCTGCATTGGGTAGGGGTGTTGGTAATGGCTTGAAAAATCTTGGGAAAAAACTAGGCGCCATTTTGCCTGGTATGGTTGGAGCAATCGTAAGCTTTCTTTTCAAAACCGCGGGCCAAGTTATTGGTTTTTTAGGCGAGAATGCTTGGCTTTTGATAATGGCCGTTGTTCTATATTTTGTGGAAAGTATAAAAAGGAAGAGAAAGTAGATCTGCTTCGCGGCCTCTTTGTAATCTAAAGATATCACACTGACCAGTAAAATACAATATGGATCAATACAACGGAATTTATCCTCAATTAGCTGAAGAACCAAAAAATTTCAGGATTTTAAAGTCATGCGAAGTATTAAATAATCTTAATAAGGAAATTGTTCATTATGAGGAAGTAAGAAAAAAATACAATAGGGCAAGAGGAATATTTACAAAAATCAGTGTTGGAAGTGGTATGTTTTCAGTTATCCTTTCAGCAAGTGGTTTGGGTACATCTCTTACTGGTTTTGGAGCTATTATTGGCGTACCGTTAGGTGTTGTGGGCGGTGTATGCGGTGGGGTATCGGTTGGTTGTGCCGCCATATCAAAAAGACTTTCTCATAATGTTAGTAAACATGAACAAACAGTTTCTCTGGCAAAGTCAAAAGTAAACACCATTAACGATTTAGTTTCAAAAGCATTGAAAGATAAAACTATATCTGACCAAGAATTTTCTCTAATTTTATCAGAGTCAGAAAAGTTTGAAAAACTAAAACTAGAAATACGGCAAAAAAATCATACGGAAAAAAACATGAACATAAAACAGATAAGGACCGCGGTTATTGCGGATATATTAAAAGATCTGAACAATCGAGAACGTTGAAAATTTCATACGAAAAAACCGAAGTAGGATGGAATTTTTTTGCGGGTATTAGAAAAGAGGTCAATTGATTTTACATCTTATTCTTTAAAGATCTAAAGATCAGAAAAATTGAAAAACAAAGAATAAGATGTTATTGGACGATTTCAAAACTAGGTATCCCAAAGCTAACTTGGAAAAATTTACATTTGTGAATGATTCATTCGGGGGATATATCAAATGGAAAGTCAATGAAACAACAATTATGTCAAATGACGATCCTTCTGGAAAAACCTGGACTGATGATCTTTCCGATAATTTGAAAACATTATTATGGGAAGATTTGGGGATTGGAAAAAAAGTTAAGACAAGTTCCTTTCCCAAAAGTTTAACATTTACAAAACAACCATATCCAATACCAGGGGTTAAATTCGACGAATTTGCAAGTGATGCCACAAGAATGTTAATATTCTTAGAAATTTTTGTTTCAGAAAAAGATAGTTTCACCGCTCCAATGAAAAATATTTTCAAAAATCAAACTGTGGGACTTACCAGCGGAAAAGAAGCTAGAGCTTGGTTGAGTAAACCAAATATTAATCACTGGCCGCAACAATTAAACATGGCGGTTTGGTGCGCAACATCTGGATGTGGAGTAGGATTTGGAGATATTTTAAGTTACCCAAAAATTATTAGAAGTTTTTTCGTATTTCACGTTTACTTTACAATAAGAAGAATAATCAAAGAATTAAATGTCCCATTACCCGGGGAAAACACTTTTTCTTTGAAAAATAATCCGTACAACAAAAATGCTTATAATAGATTATGCGCAGAATTTGGGTTAAGTAATGATCAAGATTATAAGGGGTGGAACAAAACTTTAGCGGATTTTAGATTCAAGGGTGGCGCAAACCATGGGGCTGGTGATATATTCATTGATTATGGGGGAGGATATGCAGACCCTGATGCGATTCCGGGAAGTGAAGCCGCGCAAGCAAAGGGTGGAGGATTTCAAAATGTGAGGGTCATAAGAAATTATGATACAGAAGCTAATATTTGGCCAAGCCGCGATCATAAATTTTACGATGACGGAGGAAGAAAAAATATGGGAAATTTAGTTTCAATGCTCCGAAATGATCATTTTGTTGATTTTCAATATGCTTGGTTTATACCAGAATCGGGGCATGGATTAACAAAGGCGGGATTGGGAAGAATAAATAGATCGATTGAAGCTTTTGTTTATTGCGTTTTGGGCGCACAAGTTAACACCAGAACTTCAATTGTTAGTAAAGGAGGTGGAGGTTTTGAAACTCAGCAAAACTTTATAAAATTATTTGAAAGTTCGGTGATTGAAAATGATGTGACCCAATCAATTCAAAGATACCAAACTGCAGTTCAAGAATCAAAATCCCGACTTGATTTGGCGGTAGCTCCAAGAGTTTGGCTAATGCCTAGCAATTTAATAATAAATACAGAAAGCGTTATTGGGTATAATAATGATTTGAAAAGGGTAACAGAAGATATGACTTTTGGGGTAAATAATTCAATAAATGCGCAGACAAAAAATGTCGGAATAAAACATAGTTTGGGAACATCAAAGGTTTTATTAAATACCAATCCTCAACCGGAAAAACCCAAACAAAACAAAGTCGTTGAAGAAGAAGAAATTAGTAACATAGAAGAAACATCTTCTCACCAAAATAATCTTATTATTTTAATGCTTGGGGGAGGATTATTATCTTGGTTTTTGTTTCGTTAATGTTTTGATTACGTAATCTAAAGGAGAATGCGATGTAATCAAAACAAAAATGCTGAGTGTTACAATGTATGATTCTGAAACTAGAATTTATTTAGATCCACCGCTGAAAAATCTTCGGGAGATACAGCTCCTGGATTGTAATATAAAAACCAAAAGACTGATTAATTTCAAAGATCAACAGATATTATTCAATGATAATAATCAACCCAAAATAATAATACAACCTGGTACATATTCGTTGCGTAATATTCAATCGATCTTTCTTAATGATAATGATAGGGAAAAGATAACAATCATTGAGACAGACACTGTTGACTATCTTTATTCCAATAAGAACTTCAAAATAAAACTTACGAGAGGATTGGCGTTTGGTTTAGGAGTTCCTGAAGTTATAAATCCTGGTAAATTATACCCCATAAATATTCAGTTTAAGGAGCCGCTGAGACTTATGTGCAGTATAGTGGATAATAAATCGTCATATATGAATATCACCAAATATGGAGAACTTGTAAAACTCATGCCATCTAATTTACTAGCAAACATTCCTTCACAAGATTATCCGGCAATTCCGGTTCAAAAATATGAAAGTCCCATAAACCACTTTGATTTATCTATCTTAGACAATGATTGGAAAAAACTTGATTTAAGGGGATTGTCAATAACTTTTAGTTTAAGATTTAGATAAATTATCGAGGACTTTTGTTATGTAACCAGTAATTGGGTTATATAACATAATTAATCTTCTTCACCGAATACCTCTTCTTCCAAAAACCTTAACTCTTCAAAATCAACACACCAATCTAAATATCTAGATGGGTGCCATGTTATTGGAATTAATTCATCGCGTAAGTCTTTATAGAATTTGCGTTTGTGTATTGCTCTCATTAAATCATCGTGTAAATCATTGTAAAATTTATCTTTATGTTCTACCTTGTGAGGATTTATTGCTATCATTGTATCAATAATTTCAATAGTAAAATTATTATCAAACTTATTGGTATCACATTCCTTATCATAATAACCATAAAACCCCGGTACTCTCACTCTATCATAATCAATTTGGCGAAGATATTCCTCATAAGCGGCATCATCATCATTATCAACACCATTTTTGTAATTTAATGTATCTTTTCGTAACTTAAATTTACGCCATTCATGTTCGTCAACAATTTCTTTAAAATATTCGTTTGCGCTATTTAATAAATCTTTTACAAACTTTTCTGTGGATATCCCGTTAATGCAAAATTTTTCCTTAGTGTCATAGTCAATATCACATCCTTTATCTTCTCTATCATTATAAATAACACCAAAATGAATATCGCTATTTTCAACAATAAAACTGCGATTTTTTGCTATAATTTTTAACAAATCCTTTTTGATTTCTTCTATAAAAGCACAAAACCCCAGCCCATTTTTATTTTCGAAATTTAGATAAAAATGTTCTTTCAATCTAAATATTTGTCTTTCCATCTTTTTTTCATTTTATATTTTTTCTTTTTAAATATCATTTTTTGTTATGAAACCAAAATAGGGTTACATAACATAATTTTCAACATTCCTTACAATGAAACTTTTGTTTATTATGTTCACATATTTGTGATCCACCGCATTCTTTACAAAAACTTTTTTGCTTATTATGAACACATATTTCTGAACCATCACATAATATGCAGTAAGACTTTCTTTTCCCATGAACGCATATTTGTGATCCACCGCATTCTTTGCAAGAATATTTTTTAACTCTATGTTCACAATAATAATAATAATTATACATTGAAATAACTTTTAAAAATAACTTTTCAATATCCTCATCTGGAAATTTTCTCAACTCATTAATTAAATCAGCCTTACTCATTTTATGGCGCCCTTTAATTTTAAACTCCCTTGCAATAAATTTTAATTGCGGAATATTCAAACTTTGTAATTTTTGATCCATTTAGTATTGTATCTCAATAATTTTTCTTTTAAACCGTAATTATTTTCAAATTTTTCACAGAGAGACCATCCCAAACCTAAAACGTGTTTATGAATTTTGCAGAGACTCCTAAACCTGAAACGTACTTATGAACTTTGCAGAGACTTTGCCACAAAGATGAACTCGCCCTCCGCTCGCGCAGCTCGCTCCGCCTGTCGGCCCCTCTTGGCGAAGTAGGCTTGGCCGAGACTTTGCCTCAAAGATGAACCGTACTTATGAACTTTGCAAAGACTCCCAAACCCCAAAACGTGATTATGAGCCTAAACCCAAAAATCAGAGGCTTTTTTCAGTCAAATTTGAAAATAACCTAAAAACGTGTGCATAAACCCGCTTACATACTACTGGAAGAATAGTTAATCAAATATGAGTAGCTCTGGGAACGATAATGGCGTTGACGACAAAACACTACGCCGCGACAAAAAAGAATAAAAAATAAAAAATTAAAAAAATAAAGATAGCTAAAACCGTTTAGTGGTGTAAATGAATACAACATAACAAGATTCTTAACTTAACATAAAAATAGCTAGAGTACCCTAAAACTAAAATATATGAGAGTTTCAATGGGGTGATGGCTTTCACGGCTAACGGTTACTAATTGACTTTTTCACGGCTAACTATTTGCCTTACGGTTGACAGAAAACTTAAAAATCAATCTCAATTCTTTTGAAGAGTTATTCTTTATTTTTTTTCTTTACAGTAAACATTTTTTACGGCTAATGGTTAATTTATTTGCCGTATGGTTAACAGAAAATCTAAAAATTAATCCATTCTTTTAAAAGGTTAATAATTAATTTTCGTTGTTTAAAGAAGTTAAAAATGTATTTCGTGGCTTGAATTGTTTTAATTTTTTTTATTGTTAAAATTATTTTCCAATTTTTACACCTAACGGCCAAATTTTTTGGCCCATTGAGACCCTCATAGATACGGTTATTTGACCAATATAAACAACTTAAGAAATTCTGGAAATAAAATACAGAATTCCTATGAATTATATACAAGAAATATTATATTTTGTACAACAGTTTGGTTCATAGGTCGCTATGCAAATTTCCCTTTCACTACCACATGTGATCAATTCGTATTTTCTCCGTACAATATCGATACAGCAAGAGGGCAAGGAGATAACATTGATTGAGCTCAAATTCTCCAAACGTAAGACTTGTGTGGTAAAACGTCAGATCGTAGGAGTGAAAGGGATAATAAAATATAATACACGTTTATAAGTCTTACATCTAAGAATTAATTACATAAATAAAAAATTAATCAATTAATGAATTTATTACGAAATTGTTTATGCATATAATTTTCTTTTAAGAAAATTTGACTATTAACTCTTAAATAATATGATTCCTCTAAGTTTGATCTTTTTCATAAAAAAATTTTTTAGGCTCAAAATTTCCAGCTTTGCTCAAGTGTGATGCTAATTAGAGAGACGTGCAATACATCTCCATTTTCTGAACTGTGATAACAACGAGTTCAGTCAACAGACAAGTTGCTGTGTTTTAAAGGCTTCAAAGATGTCATGCTGTCCGACTCCAGTCAATTAGGACCACTTCAGAGGTCGTAACGTAAATGGGACGCTTTCGTCTGTTTGCAAACTTTGTTTCGATCAAACAATGTCGTTTCATCTCTCCTGAGTTAGTTCTACTGACCTTGATCGCTCGGGCGAAAGTTTCTATAAAGTCCATAACAGAGCACAGTTTAGTCCCCACACGGTCTCTTTTGACGGTGTTCATTCCGGAGGAATGAGACCAAGTTCGTGCCGAGTCTCTCACGATGACATCATTCACCAGGTAACGACCAACTTTGACCAAGTTGACTTGAACTTTCTGACATAACCTCAATCATATGGCCACGTAATAAACGGCTTCAAAATCTACCACCCAACGCAACTGTCGGTCAATAAGGGTTAAGAATTATTTCGTGAAAAATTACCACTCCCTTTGTTTTTTCCGCGTTGGAGTCAGTTGTTGCTATGCGACAAAACTCAGGTGAAGGCACTACCATGGAATTAGCCTAAGAAGTCACTTATTTACACCAGGCGCTAATTGGACAAGAAAGATTGGAGACCTTAGAAAGCATAAGTTTCACTCAAACGGTCTTTGGCAGATCAGTGGATGTTACTCAACCGAAGAGACACTTCATGTTTCAGGATTCGAGGTGAGGTTCAATTAATTCCTCTATTATTTTCCGGTTCACCTCTGCACGCCCTACCCTAGTAAGGCCGAACATGACATCCCTTGTTGTGGCATCATCTCCCTTAATCTCGCGGAATCGTCTGAGAACCAATCGGCACCGCTCGTGGTCGTCGGTCTGTTCCACGTCTATAGCATCGATTATTTCATCTCTTATTTCTACCTCTCTTGCCAATCTCTTCCACTCTGTGCTAATCTCCCGCGACACGATGTTAACGACCTCGTAAGGGCAAGGATTCATCACCACGTCTCTAGCTGTAAAAGACGCAGACAGTTCATGATTACGTCGTAGTATGCCACGTGTTAAGAGAGAATAAAATTAATTAGGCTATGTTCAGACTATAACAGATCCCCTTTGGAGAAAAACGCAAGGAATTCCGGCAATGGGGTATTGTGTTATTCTTCGTGGTATTTAACGTTTTGCACTAGTGTTACACTTGATCTGTTCTGTTGTTAGACTGTCTACACTGGTGTTATATTTGGACTGCACGGCTATTGGCCAATCGCAATCGAGTAATTTTGTATATTATTAAGAGTGAGACCGTAAAAGTGATAGCACAAAAAACAGTCTCACCAGTTGTCAGACGTTCAGCAATATCGTCGACATGCACTTCACGTAACGCTGAAACGATACTGTAAAAAAAATCATCTTGGGCACGTTTCTCCATTTGTCCCACTTCAGAGAAGAATTCTTCAATGACGCGATTTGCATTAAACCCAACACTGTGTACCTTTTCCTGGTATGACTTCCACAAATTATATTTATCTAGTGTTGTGCAACACCGATTGAGCACATCCTTAATGGGGAGGCTGAGAAGATTGGGGTCGTCCAGTGAAACCCCAAAGAATTCAACAGGCGTGCACGGCAAATGTTAGCAAAATAAGGAGCTCAGTAACGCCTTCAACCATTACAGTTATATACTGTGGTACTGTTTGTTTTACTATACAGTGTGGTTCTATCTTTTTCATCTGTGGATCAAACCATGCAGTGTGACCATTCTTTGTAAAGCTACTGAACAGTACTGTACTGTAGTACTGTTTTTTTTACTATAGTGTGGTTATCGTTTTCATCTGTGGATCAAACCATGCAGTGTGACCATTCTTTGTAAAGCTACTGAACAGTACTGTACTGTGGTACTGTTTGTTTCACTATACAGCGTGGTTCTATCTTTTTCATCTGTGGATCAAACCATGCAGTGTGACCACTCTTTGTAAAGCTACTGAACAGTACTGTACTGTAGTACTGTTTGTTTTACTATACAGTGTGGTTCTATCTTTTTCATCTGTGGATCAAACCATGCAGTGTGACCATTCTTTGTAAAGCTACTGAACTGTACTGTACTGTAGTACTGTTTGTTTTACTATAGTGTGGTTCTATCTTTTTCATCTATGGATCAAACCGTGCAGTGTGACCATTCTTTGTAAAGCTACTGAACAGTACTGTACTGTGGTACTGTTTGTTTTACTATACAGTGTGGTTCTATCTTTTTCATCTATGGATCAAACCGTGCAGTGTGACCATTCTTTGTAAAGCTACTGAACAGTACCGTTCTGTGGTACTGTTTGTTTTACTATACAGTGTGGTTCTATCTTTTTCATCTGTGGATCAAACCATGCAGTGTGACCATTCTTTGTAAAGCTACTGAACTGTACTGTACTGTAGTACTGTTTGTTTTACTATAGTGTGGTTCTATCTTTTTCATCTATGGTCAAACCGTGCAGTGTGACCATTCTTTGTAAAGCTACTGAACAGTACTGTACTGTGGTACTGTTTGTTTTACTATAGTGTGGTTCTATCTTTTTCATCTATGGATCAAACCGTGCAGTGTGACCATTCTTTGTAAAGCTACTGAACAGTACCGTTCTGTGGTACTGTTTGTTTTACTATACAGTGTGGTTCTATCTTTTTCATCTGTGGATCAAACCATGCAGGGTGACCATTCTTTGTAAAGCTACTGAACAGTACTGTACTGTAGTACTGTTTGTTTTACTATACAGTGTGGTTCTATCTTTTTCATCTGTGGATCAAACCATGCAGTGTGACCATTCTTTGTAAAGCTACTGAACAGTACTGTACTGTATTACTGTTTGTTTTACTATACAGGGTGGTTCTAACGTTTTTATCTATGGATCAAACCATGCAGTGTGACCATACTTTAGGAAGCTACTGAACAGTACTGTACTGTGGTACTGTTTATTTTACTATACAGTGTGGTTCTATCTTTTTCATCTGTGGATCAAACCATGCAGTGTGACCATTCTTTGTAAAGCTACTGAACAGTACTGTACTGTGGTACTGTTTGTTTTACTATACAGTGTGGTTCTAACTTTTTCACCTGTGGATCAAACCATGCAGTGTGATCATTCTTTGGTAAGCTACTGAACAGTACTGTACTGTGGTACTGTTTGTTTTACACTAGTGTGTTCTAACTTTAAGTGTGGTTCTAACTTTCTATCTTCCAGTGTCGACACTGTAGATGAGGAAACGCTGAGAAAATACTACTTTTACAAGAATAACCTACAATTCCACGCGAGCTATCCCGATGCCCACTTCGACAGTAGCCATCTTGCTTTTTAGGTTTTAGCGTCCTTCCCGAATTTAATCAGTCGTTTACAAGCACGAAAGTACGTTTTGCTGTGAGAAAGTACGTTTTTCCGTTGCAGATATAGGCCACCGTAAATGGACCGACTAGTCACTTACATGTAGTTACTTTGCAGTGTTGTCTGGACCGTCACACAAGGAGAGTAGCGTGACGAGCCAAAAAACAGCAGCGAAGAAGAGTAAACAAGTCACTGATTAAACTCTCACCTGAGGTTCCACTTGGGGTTGAGGTATTCGAATTGTCATGTCACACAAAAGCTCTTGGTCTTCAACTACCTTTGATCGGCAAAACTTCACACGTGCCGCACGTCCTTCTTTGAGACGAACATCAACACATCTTTTGAACTGGCTCCCTGGGTCGAACCTGTCAAAACCGGTAAGTACATTAGCATGCACAATAACAATGGCTAAATTGCCATTTTGTCATTAACATTATTTATCTATTAATTTGTTCTATTTATTTTATACATGTGCCTCGCCTGGATACTTTAAAAATTAAGCTTCAATAACTTATTTATCAGCTGTCTAGCTAGATGAGCTTTTATTGTTACTTCTGGACGGCGTTATACCCTACCCATGTACTATTTCTTTATCATTTGTGTGCATTTTAGTGTGTGTTGTATAAATAAAGACGTTGTTGTTGTTGGTAACTCAAAAAGCTGCAATATTTACCGACCCTGTTACAACTTTAATCGTACTTGAAAAAAACAAACCTAACAAAAAAATCACTCCTCTCCTTCATCTCGGTTGTCTGTTCCTCTATCACCCTTTCTGCTCCGCCAGAAAAAAACACATACGCTTTTTCGTTCGGCGCCATATCTATTAAAGCGCTCTCCTCAAACAGTTTCGATTTGCTTTCATCCACAAGTTGTCTCTTTTTGTGTGGCGGAGCGCAATACACGGCCCAGTTCCACGTGACCAGACACTGAGACGAGTCCCGCTCCACTTCTTCCAAGAACTGAATTGTAAAGAATGCTGGAAAACGAGGAGGCGGACATAGGAACGGGACAATATTTTCCAATGGTTGTACGTACCACTCTCGCAGAAACCAGAATCTGGAGTACAAGCGTAATATAAGTGATTAAGCAGTGAGGGAAATTTGCAGTACAAAAAGTAACAGAGATTTTGGCAAAAGTTAAGATTAGGAAGTCTACAACGATTCCTCCATTTTCGCAGAGGAAGCTTAAGGATTTTAGACGCGAAAAAAGGGTCGTCATAAAAATATTGTTCAAAATATTCATTTAGCCAACTACTGTTTCTGTCCAGATGATAATTAACAAATATTCACCAAAGGCCCAGTGATTGTCGAATAATTGTTTTAGTATAAATACACAGGCCAGTGCTCGAAATTAGAAAAAAACGAGGTTGTCCTTATGGCAAATGCCGGACAACCTGGCCCCTGACATTGGTTGCCCTGATAAGGACTTGGTTGCCCTTAACATGTTCTATGATTTTTGCCTAGTTACAGGGTTTGACCAGAGAAATAATACGCCTATCAGTATGCCTCTGTTTTCATAGTTCTCGAAGTGCTGCGAATAATAAATATTTAATATTTCAAACAAAGTAAGTATAACCATCCCAATTACTTTATTCTGTGTCAAGATTCACTTATAGAATACTTACATTTGTATATACGCGTGCGCCAAAATATTTCGAGGTCTCGGTTTGAAGACAACACGACAAGCTTATCGTGGCTTATTGAATCAAACGAACGGCGTTCAATTAACGGTTACAACCTTCCATTTTCTTTGTTTTACATCAGTATCAGGAGATAAACCTCGCATTTAGAGCTGTTTTCGTGTCTCAAGTTTATAGCTTCTGTTCTTTATTCTGTTACGCATCACAGTAATGTAAATACTTCCATTTTTTCCTGGGTTACCCGACGAATTCTTCTCGGGCGACTAGCCCTTTATTTTTCCTAAAACGTGGTTGCCCGAACGAAGTTTTAGTTGTCTCGGGCAACCGGGCAACCGCTAATTTCGAGCACTGTACAGGTGATTATTTCAAAAAAAGAAAAGAAAAAGCATTGTACAACACGAAAAATTTTTATTCTATCAAAGGCGCGCGAACGACTGGCAGCCACTTTGTTCGTCGAGGTGATTATGGGCTGATAATCCGAGATAGCGAACCAATCAGAGCGCGCGATTTTGTATAATCACCTGAGAATTTATACTAATGAGAATTATGGTGAAAAGGAAGATGAGGATAAGAAAAATGATGACGTTAATGATGATAGTAACGAAAACAATAATAATGACAACGATAAGCAGAAATAATATAGCTGCGAGATAAAATAAAGGTGATTCTAAGGGCAAAATAACCAGGAGGTTTGTCGTTAAAATCTTGTTGAAAAAAATTCCTTGGTCAACTGCTGTTTCTGTCGAGGTAATTGTGATAATGATGTTAATAATTATAGTGATAAGGAAACTGATAATGTTAGTGATAATAATAACAATAATTATAATAATAATAATAATAGCAGAAATAATAAAGGTGTGAGATTAAATAAAGGTTACTCTAAGTGCGAAACGATTAGGTTACTTTTCGTTAAAATGATTATTGTTCAAAATATAAGTCCTGCAAAAGGGGGGCAGGTAGCCAGCATCGCTCAAGACGGAAAGAAATCAGGAAACAAAAAAAGCTTGTGGTCACGCTACAGTTTCTTTCGAACAAGAAATGTACTTTGAGTTGCATACACTTGAAATTTGAGTTGTGCTGACTCCGGTTTTCTGCTACTAAATCGATTTTCGAATGACTGCTGCAAAAGCCCAAACCACAACAAAAACAATAACAATAATGATAGTAATAATAGTTAATAATCACAGTAATAATAAATAATAATATTTATATTGACACAAATAATGTACACGCTACCAAAACCTACCCAGAGAAGTGCGTGACCCGAAACTTCACTACAGACTCGTCAAAAGTAAGAGGGCTGACAAGATCCTGTGTGATTTCTCTCCATTCTTCCCCATCAGATGGCAGAAACAACAGCCTCATTCGGTTTTGGGCAGGAAGGTCAACATTCCTTCGTCCCTCTTCTAAAGAGACAGGGAGCTGGATTTCAACCGGTTGAAGGAACTCAACGTGTTGACATTCGATTCTTAGGACTGGCCCTGGAACCATGTCCTTGTTCCTAAAATTCTCCAAGGGCACATCATGTACCTGCAGTAAAAGAAACAAATTAGAGAAGCATCTTTGTTCAATGACCTTGCTCCTCCTGTACCTTAGTCTCCTCCGCAGTCGTTGTTAGGGTCGTCACGCAACGCTTCTCCCCCACTAAGTTAGTGTGGGAGAAGAGCGTCCGATTAGAGCGTCCGAACTACTCATCGGGCGGTCGTCGGTTTGACTTCTTTTGGGAGAATTCAGATTTTCGTTTTCCGAGTTTGCCTGTGAATGTAATGTAAAACACATCCTCCAAAAAATTTCCAAGCTCAAAACATACAATCTTCATAATTTGACACTTCACTTTGACATTCAAATCCTAGCAGTAATCAGGATGTTTGTCCCATGAACCTAATTTAATGAGCGCCTGAACTGGTAATCGAAAGGTCGTCGGTTCGACGCTGTTCCCACGAGTCTCCTATAGCTCAGTGATAGAGCGCCCGAACTAGTAATCGGGAAGTCGTCGGTTCGACGCTGTTCCCACGAGCCTCCTATAGCTCAGTTGTAGAGCGTCCGAACTAGTAATCGGAAGGTCGTCGGTTTGACCCTGTTCCCGCGAGTCTCCTATAGCTCAGTGGTAGAGCGCCCGAAGTAGTCGGTCGACTCTTATCGGGACCACTCGGGTGTACTTTTTCCGAGTTTTCGGCTCAAAAGCTGTCATAGATTTCCCTTACTCTCAGTGTTATTGGAATCTTAGTCCTCACTGGCACGGCATTCTTGGGAATAGTTAGAAACACTGCAGGATAGTCAGGAATTGTGAACGTAGCAGGTTTCGATGTTATGTCGTATTTGTAAGCCTTCAAACGACACACAACGGCGTAACAAGAACACTCAGTTATCTCTGCCTCTGCTACAGGAAACAGAAGTTTAGGGACATCATCGGGTGAAGAGTAATCTTGTTCAATATCTGAAAGCAGGTAAAAAAAAGTGTCTTATTCACCTATATCTTCAAAAATACTAATCATGATGACCCGTTCATGTACATAGCCTCCCCCGCAGACATTCTTAGGGAAGGAACGCGTGACGCACGCCTAAGAATGTCTGCGGGGGAGGTTGTCATGTACACCGAGAGGAGAACTGACGTACGGTCCTCAAATTTATCTAAGCTAAATACTCAGTCAAAGTCCATAACAAGTTGCCCGTGTGTATTTAGCCAGTGTCTGTAATAAGTTAGTGTCTACATTAAGTCTGTATGAAGCTGGTGTCTTTACTAAACCAGTGATTGATTTGATTTAATTTAATATGATTTGATTTGATTTGATTTGTTCTTTATAGTGTCTCCAATTAGTACAGCAGTGCTAAATACAGTTGACACTCAAATAAAGTTCATTATTATTATTATTATTATTATTATTATTATTATTATTATTATAGTGTCTGTGTCAAGCTAGTGTCTTTTTCATAAGATGCCAGAGTCTGTCTTGAGCTAGTAGTGTTTATATTAAGCCAACGTCTTTATTAAGCTAATGTCTGTATTTTAGTCTGTATAAGACTGGTGTCTGTGTTGTGGTTCAATTTTACCCTCGGTACAAAGTTGTTTTCTTTTGTTTTTGGTATGCTAATTTGAACCAAGTATAAAATTGAACCACAACATCTGTACTAAACCAGTGTCTGTATTAAGCTACAGTCTCTTTTATACCTGAGTGTCCGTGCCTTAAGCCAGTGTCTGTCTAATGCTACTGCCTGCCTTAAGCCAGTGTCTGTCTAATGCTAGTGTCTTTTTAATATTAAGCTATCTTATCCGCTAGAGATTTTTCGCTTTATCTCAGGAAACAAAACAAAAGATAATGGCCATATAACAAATCCTAAATCTTGACCAGGCTTTTTTTTTGTCAAGATGGCTAGGTATTGGTCAATATGCAGCCATCTTGACCTCAGGCTTGGTCAATATGCAGCCATCTTGACCTCACGCTTGGTCAATATGCAGCCATCTTGACCTCACGCTTGGTCAATATGCAGCCATCTTGACCTCACGCTTGGTCAATGTACAGCCATCTTGACCTCACGCTTGGTCAATGTGCAGCCATCTTGACCTCACGCTTGGTCAATATGCAGCCATCTTGACCTCACGCTTGGTCAATATGCAGCCATCTTGACCTCACGCTTGGTCAATGTACAGCCATCTTGACTTGACGCTTGGTCAATGTGCAGCCATCTTGACCTCACGCTTGGTCAATATGCAGCCATCTTGACCTCACGCTTGGTCAATATGCAGCCATCTTGACTTAACGCTTGGTCAATATGCATCCATCTTGACCTCACGCTTGGTCAATATGCAGCCATCTTGACTTCACGCTTGGTCAAGAACGTAAATATAATGAGTCAAACGTGAAAAACGTGAAGTTACTAGGGTTAACAATTAGTCATAATTTAACATGGAATGCTCATATTGATGAGGTTGTTAAGAAAGCTAGCAAACGGTTATATTTCCCAATCCAACTAAAACGTTCAAAGGTGCCTATTCAGGATTTGGCCTTATTTTATACATCTTGTGTAAGATCTGTAATGGATTATGCAGGACCAGTATTTTCAAATTTGCTTTCGAAATATCTCGGAAATGAGTTAGTGCGTTTAGAAAAAAGGGCTTTGTCTATAATTTTACCGGGCGCAGATTATGAGTCTTGTCTTGTTACGCTTGGTATCAGATCGATGGTGGAACATCATCGGCAGTTATGTACTAAGTTGTTCGAGACCATCAGATCTGACCCGAGTAACAAAATTTATAATCTGCTGCCTCCCAAACATATATCATCTTATTATTTAAGGAACCAGCGTCATTTCAACATCCCGCGTTGCCACACCAATCGGACCCGTAAATCGTTTATATATGCCATGTGCGACTAGTGTTTATAATTTTTATACTATGCCATATGTGTTTTATTCCAAGTTCTTGTATTTTAAGATAAGAAGATTGGCCTCGTAGTATATTTTATATCTTTTTTTAATTGTAATTATATTAGGTTCTAATTATTACTACATATATATTTATCGTACGTAATTTTAACTATTTAATTCAGCCTTATGGCTGCGATTTAGTTCAAATAAACTATCTATCTATCTATCTATCTATCTCACCTGAAAGATTTTTTAGATCTGTTGTTTCCAGATCCTCCCACTCGTTGCTCCCCCTGTTAACCAACTGTTTGATAACCACTTCATACCCTTCAAGCTTAGTGGAACTGTGCGAAAGCATCAAACTCACACCTTTACTAAATTCAAGAACATCGATTCCATCAGCTGAAAGTTCAATGACATTGCTGACCAGATATTCATTATTCTGTAGAGATGGTGAACATGCCTCAGGTTCCCACCTATGGACCATAATTAACCTGGTCTCACTGATGGCATCTGGAGCGAACTTTACATAAGCAGCTCGAAGTATATTGTTCCAGGTGGCTCCTGCCTCGTTCACAACATCTCTGAAAACAGAGAATTGGTATTGAAAACGAATTGCTATATAATAATAATAATAAATAATAATAATAATAATAAGTATGGTTGGAAGTAAGAGTAAGAGAGTTCTTCATATCATGCAGCTGGCTGTAATCTCGGGAACATTGAACATCTCTCGGACGTTTAAAGTTGCAACATAAACAATGAGTATCGCTCCCCATTTATTAACTTCCTTCCTTCAATATTTTCCGGTCCATTGATCATCAAAGAAATTATTGACAGCCCAATAAGTTATATATTTGTGAGAATTTTAAAGATTTTATAACTGCCATTTTAGATTCTAGAGATTCTATATAGTTCACCAACTCTTTTATTATTTCGGAGCACTATCTATGGTGTTAATTTTAATATAGAATTTAAATTTTAAGTCTATATCTTTATACTAAGTTTTCACTATAGTCAACGGGCTACGCTCACGCGCCCCGTCATACTATTTAAATTGTATATAGCACACAAAAGTTGTAACTGCATTGTAATAATAATAATACTGATGATAATAATGATAATAATAATGATAATAACAATAATGATGATAATAATTATCATTATTATTATTAATATAATTATACCATCATATATTTTTATTGTCATCATCGTTATTATGGAGACGGATTCCAACAAAGATATACCAACGAGGTGCATCAGGTCATATTAAAGCAGAATTATTTTGTGGGTTGTAGGTTGAAAATAAACATCATATAACACGTACACGTGTTTAAAAACCCTTTTGTAATGTTGTTTACTCTCACACTTTGTTTTCGTACCCAGTAAATGTCTTGCGACCTTGCTCCTGCATGTACAACTATACTGACTCGAAAGATCTACAAAATCACTTTAATTTTAGGTGGTTTCCTTTCACCAAAAATGTTCGGTTTGAATTTTCGGACATTTCGGACACGAATGGAACACGCTTATTCTCGGTCGTCAAGTGGTCAGTTTTTACCCCAGGCGTCTTGACGCCGCTTATCGTACATGTTCAAAATGGCGGGTGTTTTAAAAATTTACGCAGCAACCGATTGCGATGATCCCTATTTCATTTTCAATTTGCTCTTCTCCAGTGACGAAAACGAAATACCCTTACTGGCTGCAGTTTCGTGCTTCATGCGGAGAAGTCGGAACCGTATAAATGGCTTCATGAAATAAACGGTTCCTTCGTATTCGAAGTCGGAATTTTCTCTCATTTTCTTCCAAAGAGTAAATCATGCACGCGAGGAGACTGGAGAACAGTCCTAACTGAAGCTTTTGAATGGAACACGAGAATTTTCGAAAATACCGAAATTTTCACTTTTCGGGAACACTGAAAAGGTTGTCCTAAATTTTCGAAAATCTTTTCCGAAAAAGATCTCTTCCATTCGATTCCCACCCGAAATTTTCGAAAACGTCTTATGGAAAGCGCCCTTTAATTCAGGTGATTACAAAGATTCTCGCGTAAGATTGAATCGACGATTACGCCATATAAGGCTTCGGTACAATTGCTCACGTGGTTATAGTGATTCTCGTGTTCTGATTGGTCGTTACGTACGTCATGTGCCGCTATAATCTCCTCGCGCGGGGTGAATGCAGCGTGGGCGCTAGATTTGAAAATGGTTGCCTCACGTTAAGTCAATGTTGTGAAAGAAATATCTATTCCGAAGAGCATAAAAGATGCCCTTGAGTTTGGCTTAACACTTTTCAAAGGTAAGATACAAATTTTTTGGCCGATAAAATCAAGTAACCTTCTTAAGTTCCTATGGAAAGTGTCCGGTTTTCCGAATATTCCACTGAAACAATCGACACAAATTCTGCGTAATTATTTATGTATTTAAAGAATGGTTTCAATAGCAAAATAAACTAACGACAGCATACGAAAGTATGGAATTAAACGTAAAGAATAGCTGTTTGTCACGGTCTTCGTGAGGCGAAAAGACGACACGAAAACTCTACTGTCGTTGCAAGAGGTTCCCAACTCAACAAGCGACGGACTCCATGTGAAACGATCACGGATAAGAATTGGCGGTCGTCAGTGGAGAGTTAAAACTGACCAGGGCTACCAACAGTTAGGGTTTGAACGTCCGATGTGTGACCATGCTACAGAATTTTGAAAAGTTGCAATGTAAATTATGCAAAGTACAAAGTTAAAAATAAAATTTAATATGTAGTTTAATTGGACTACCTTTCTTTTCGTTTCTTTGCCTGGACTCTAAGATCATCCATTTTAGGAAATTTTTAGTTCTGAAGTGGAAATTCCGAGCCGTTTTAACAGTGATTTCACGAGCGATCCACATTCACAACATATAGACGCCATTTTGATTTTGTGATTGCCACGTGACACTCCAAAAAAAAAAAAAAATTGGGGGCAACTTCATTTTGGGATGGGCCACTAAGAATTCAATTAGTCAATTAGTCAGACTGCGGAGTATACCATGTGCAGCGATTAACATTCTATTCACGAGTTTGCGTACAAGATCCCTTTGATCTTTGTATTTTGGGAGCAGCATTAGCAATAATTTTGAGTATAGAATTCAAGGCGTCCAACTACTGCTGCAGTAATA